>CM062816.1:1842512790-1843723147 GCA_031772625.1 Pinus tabuliformis
AACACCAACAGAACCGATGGGCAGAGGAAATATTTTCAGGTGGTTGTGTGCCAAATGACCTCCGATTTTACATATCCCTCTATCTCACAACCGTTCATTTCTATTTAGAACAGTCTTGTTTCCACAGACAATGTCAGTTCTGACATGCACAGATAAACAACAAATAACTGGAGTGTTACACAGATAGCGATAGCCAGGGATAGGGTTTAGCAACTGACAAACCAATTGTAAAAGGCTTTGTTATGCAAATACAATTCAACTAATATTGCTGTTAAATGTGGCTGCATGCAACTTCTCAGGGTTAGACGTTTTTACTTGATAGGGATGGCAGGACTGGGTGGTGCGTCAAGTGCGCAGAGAGCGTTATGTTTGAAATACACCACGCTTAAGGAATTTGTGAAGAAATGGTCAGGTCATAAAGGTAACGAGCATAATAATAAAATTCTTGGTACATTCAAGACCACAAAACAAGAGAATTTATGGCAACGATTTTGATGAGCAGAGGCCAGACTGACACGCAGAGAAAGGCCACACACATAGTGGCTCACACTTAAGCAGGGCAGGAATTTGCCCACTCTGATACCATGTTAAACTCACATGGAATGTAAACAACATATGTGAATGATAAGCATTATATTGCATATAATATTGACATGATATACATTTATAGTACATGGTGTGCCCTTTGGATTCATATTCCAAGTGGTATCTTGGACTTTGGTGCTTGTTCACATTCCACACCAACCCATAGAGGATTAAGTGTCCAACAGAAAAGAAAAATATGAAGGCATTAAAGAATTTACTCATTAAAGGAAGGCATGCCACCATAAGTGTCACGCCCCTACACCTGCGGTAGTCTTCCAACCGCTTGTAGCAAGGTGCGGCACCACCGAACGCGTTCTTTTCACCAATACTAGCATTCGTGGACTACGCCTACTTTCACATTAACATACTTAGCTTGTGTTTCGCAACTAAGTAAAATGCAATTATCCTTTATACTTAATGAAGCCCATACTCATTCATTATCATCATGCAATTAACCAAGAACAACAACAATTGCAAACAAGTATAAAGGGGAGGGGCAACTCCCGAACAGTCTGCCCAACAATATATTATATCAGTCTTTTCAATAATACATCATCAAGTATACTTGGCAAAACTCCAAGTCTATACTTAGAATATTTTACAACCAAGGCATAGAACAACCTTTTACAATCATGTGCACCCTTGCACAAAGAGAAGTGCTCACCCGAGCCACTTATCCTCTCTACCAAGTCCTGCACATACAACCCGAACCTCGGCACGCTTGCCTACACTTCAACCGGCATAAGAAAATCCAAATCTGCACTTAGATAACCTACGCATGAGATATGCGCAGTCCTTTACCCCTCTTGCACAGATTTACCTCTGCTCTATGCGTAGAAGTGATGTTCGAATTCGTTGGTGTTAAAATGAGCCTCATGCTCCTTTACTTATACCAATCCATGCGTATGTTTTTAAGGGGTGTGCAGCCCCATGGCCGACCCCACAAGTTGGCACATATGCCCACATGTCCATGTTTTACAAGTCGGCTTTCATGTAACCTTTACATCGCATATAAGTGGTGCATTCCATACTTAGCCGCATAAGCCTTCATACTATCGTCGCACTTTATGTCGCATTATCGTCCGCACTCCGTCGCACTTCCGTCGTTCGGCGCGCCCGCCCGCGCCCGCGTGCACGACCTCGCTCGGCGCCCGTCGCACCGCGGCTCGAAGGCCTTACATCCTCCTCCACCTGAAATCGTTGTCGTCCTCGACAACATATCATCCCGGTAGGCACCCACCAAGATCATCACTCAACTATGATGTGAACTCCTCTTCGCAAGGCAAACATCTTTGCAACATATGTAGAGACTCTTCTCCACTATGTCCCGGCTTAATGACCAACTTCCACCAAGCTCACCAAGGTATGCACTCCATCAGATATCATCTCGACCCATGATCATCGACCCCTCTGCCACAATCTCCACTGCAACATCTCGTGTCGACCTCATCATGTGTCTCCATGTGAACCTTTGCCATGATACTCCAACACGATGCCAACATATCTCTGCACACTTCCGAACCTCATGTGTGAACTAGTTGGGTAGCTAATCCAACCATCACGCTCAATCCATGAGAGTGAACATCCTCATGCCATCATCAGTTGTTCCTCAAACATCTGCCACATCCTTGACTCCTCAAGAATCCATCTCCATAATCCATGCTCAGGTCCATGGAAACTCCTTCCATCTCATCTGCAACATGTCATGATGCTTGATGCCAAGCCATCCCTGCATCATCAATGATACCTGCTCAAACATGTTTAAGGACTCACTGCCATGAGCAACTAACAATGAGTCCCATCTTCTTCATCCATCTAAGAAGATGTAGAGGGAGTAGAGCCTGAAGGCTCTCCCTCACTAATCAACTCGATCCACCTATCAGGATCCTCAATCTCCATCCTTTGTAGATAAGTAACTCGGTCTTCCTTCTGGACATCCGGCCTCACATATACCTCCTCATCATCATCATCATCCTCCACCAACTCTAGCCTTCTTGTTAAATCCAAGATGCTATCTGAAAGTGATCTAATGACCAATGACTGCTCCACAAGCTTTGTCTCAACGCTAGACAACCGCTTGTTCACCTTCTCCTTATCCTCCATTTGCATCACTCCCAATTTACAATCAGGCCTAGTCACACCAATGGGTACATCTTCCCTTCCATCATAAATGTAGAGCTTCTTCAAATGTGGAACGATCATAGAATCAAATTGTTTCATGAACTCCATCCCTAATACAGCTTCATAGTCATCAATCCGCACTATAGTGAAATCCACCTTCCCGATCCATTCACCAAGTGTAGTGTCCACCCTCTCAGCTATACCAAGAATCTCAATAGGAGGAGAATTCACTGTCTTCATTTGTGCCTTTGCCGGTACAAATTTCAGCCCAATTCTTCTCGCAGTATCTTCACCCATGAAGCTGTGAGAAGCCCCACTATCCACCATAGTAAGCACATCAGCACCTCCAACCTTCATTCGAACATACTCCAACTTGTTCCTTTCAGGATCCCTTCCAGAGGCCACTTTCGTAGTAGCAGAAGCACCAAGTATCTGCATCACTCCCACATAAGCATCTTCGTTCTTTCCATCAGACTCAGCCTTCCTCTTCAAGGCCTTGAGATGCCTTACCTCAAGGGCTAGGCAATCCCACTTCTTCTGATTCAATTCATGTCTTATCTCTAGTTCCTTGAATTCTGCTTCAAGCAAGTCCATTTCCTTTGCAAGTTGAGAGGCTTCCTCCTCATTCTGGTCAGAAACCCCTTCCTTGGCCAAGGCATGAAGAGCACTCCTTGTTTCAAACAACCTCTTGCCATATTCCGCAAATCCTTGTCTTACTTCCTCTGACTCTTCAAGTAGACTTCCTTCAAACTCTTCGAAGGTTGCAAAACCCAATCTCTGCCAGATAGACATCTTTACCAAGTCACCTGCAACCTGAACCGACCCTTGTTCCACTTCGTGTGAAACGGTTTCCTTCACCTGCAAGTACCTATCACCAACTTCCAAGTGTACGCACACTTGCTTCAGCTTCTTGCAAGACTTCTCCAAGTCTTCAGACCTGCTCTGATACCAACTGTCATGCCCCTACACCTGCGGTAGTCTTCCAACCGCTTGTAGCAAGGTGCGGCACCACCGAACGCGTTCTTTTCACCAATACTAGCATTCGTGGACTACGACTACTTTCACATTAACATACTTAGCTTGTGTTTCGCAACTAAGTAAAATGTAATTATCCTTTATACTTAATGAAGTCCATACTCATTCATTATCATCATGCAATTAACCAAGAACAACAACAATTGCAAACAAGTATAAAGGGGAGGGGCAACTCTCGAACAGTCTGCCCAACAATATATTATATCAGTCTTTTCAATAATACATCATCAAGTATACTTGGCAAAACTCTAAGTCTATACTTAGAATATTTTACAACCAAGACATAGAACATCCTTTTACAATCATGTGCACCCTTGCACAAAGAGAAGCGCTCACCCGAGCCACTTATCCTCTCTACCAAGTCTTGCACATACAACCCGAACCTCGGCACGCTTGCCTACACTTCAACCGACATAAGAAAATCCAAATCTGCACTTAGATAACCTACGCATGAGATATGCGCAGTCCTTTACCCCTCTTGCGCAGATTTACCTCTGCTCTATGCGTAGAAGTGATGTTCGAATTCGTTGGTGTTAAAATGAGCCTCATGCTCCTTTACTTATACCAATCCATGCATATGTTTTTAAGGGGTGTGCATCCCCATGGCCGACCCCACAAGTTGGCACATATGCCCACATGTCCACATTTTACAAGTCGGCTTTCATGCAACCTTTACATCGCATATAAGTGGTGTGTTCCATACTTAGCCGCATAAGCCTTCATACTATCGTCGCACTTTATGTCGCATTATCGTCCGCACTCCATCGCACTTCCGTCGTTCGGCGCGCCCGCGCGCCCGCCCGCGCTCGCGTGCACGACCTCGCCCGGCGCCCGTCTCACCGCGGCTGAAGGCCTTGCAATAAGGGTCTTATCAAATCCTTGTCCACAATTTAAAATCTTTCCCAAGATGAACTTCATTTCAAAAGATAAAAGAGAAGCAAGGGATCCATGAAGAGAATCCATAAGAGAAGGATCTAGAAGTTTCTTCAAGTTATCGTTGTCAATATATAAAGGATATTATGTCATGGGGAACATCCAACGAAGAGCAAACACTAGAGCTAGATATCGAAGAATTTCTTGTATGTTTACACAAAATCTCTTGTGCATTCAAGAATGTGATGAACAAGATTCAGAAGAACTTTATGATATGACAATCAAAGAGAGATAAGGAAACAATGACTACATCAAAACTTGGTGCCAAATAGTCATCAACCATATTACCACTCCATTTTTCAACATTTCTTAGCATCAAATCCAACGAAGAGCAAACACTAGAGCTAGATATTGAAGAATTTCTTGTATGTTTATCACAAAATCTCTTGTGCATTCAAGAACATGATGAACAAGATTCAGAAGAACTTTACGATATGACAATCAAAGAGAGATAAGGAAACAATGACTAAATCAAAACTTGGTGCCAAATAGTCATCAACCATATTACCACTCCATTTTTCAACATTTCTTAGCATCAAATCCATATGAAGAGTTGATTTTTCATGTCCAAATATTCATTGAGATATATTTATCAAATTTCTATGTAAGTCTACTTATGATCCTATTACATAGATGAATGCATTAGGAGTTCTCATACACTTCAAAGAATTGGTTTTTTTTTTCCCAAATATGGTAGAATAGTATAGAGGAATAAATGAATGAATAAAATAGTAAAGAAAAAAGTCCAAGTATGAAAACTATTGTTCAATGGTAATTTGGGTGGATTTTTATAGCAAATGGATCATTAAACTAATTTAAAACGTAGATGGGACAACTATATTTTGGGACAATATGGGCTAATTTAAAGAAAGAAAAAAAAGAGCATTTCTATATAAAGTATCCTTTGAAATATAGTTTCTAACCCATCTTGAATTTTTCAGTTTGAATATCAAACGAAAAAGATATGGCCAAAATACTTATTAAGTGTCAAACATAAAATTTTGGAACGGATTTGGGACAGTTAGAGTTTAGGAGAGCTAATAGATTAATTTTTTAATTATGTTCATATGTATATTCTCCTATGAATATAGTTTCCAATGCAATTTGAATCACTTTATTTTGATATCAAATGAGAAACATATGACCGAAGCACTAACTACCTATCTATATCTACACTCTTAAAAGTCACTTTTTCAAATTGTTCAATGACATGTTTGACCCATCAATTGTTCTTGTATTCAAAATTTGTTTCTATTTGTGATATATATTTTAATCTACTTTCATCTCCAATTCGAATTACATTGATATGTCCTTCAACGAAAAAGTTATGATTAAATTAGTGATTGTTGGTCTAGACGAGAATTCAAAAACTATACTAGCATACAAGTTGTTACCTAGAAAGGTTTGGCATATCATATTAAGAATTTTTTTGAAGTTGTTTCTACTAGATATAGCACTATCAATCCACTTTAATATTGTTTATAACCACTCAAATCAAACTTGGAACAGAGAACTTATCAACAAAACACTGTCACGTAGTATAGTTGGGCAACACTCCTCAACATGTAACAAAACATATTTGTCCTTGTTTATTTTTCCTTCAATTTGTTTCTTATGCATTTTTGTAATTAATTTTCATAACTATTTGAAGTAGAAATCTCGTAAGCCTCTCATCTTCCAAGATCTCATGTTTTACTACAAACATACTAAGTTTTTACAAGTTCCAAAAAGATCTAAGGGGTTAAATATATGAACAAGTAATTTTCAAAATTTACGCAGAAGAGTATGAAATCCAAATATCCAATTCAAGTAAAATGGAACATCAACTATTGTTGAATTATTTTGGAAAGCCCAAAATCCTTGGAGCTTAATACACAAATCTTTCAACTATTGACCAACACCAACAAGCTCATAATGCTCAAAGATGAATCAAGATCAAGACAAATGGAATGAATATAATGTTAATTTTGGAAGATTAGTTACAAATTCCAACCATGGGACTAGATTCCTCTTTTCGAGAGGACCAATTTTGACTACTGAAGCACTCAAATCAGATAACGGAAAGTGAACTTACGAAGAAAAGCCCACATATGCACATTTGGATAGGTCGGCCCTAATAGGAAATTGGTCACCCTTGGAAGCCTATAAATATAAGTAACCTCAAGCTCATTTTGAAATCATAAAGCATCTTCCTCTTCTATTCTTCATTTATTGGTTCGTACATGTATGAGGTTAGGTTGATGAAAGAGGTTCACAAAGGTCTGAAATTACAGGGTTCGAAGCTTACATGTGTTTCTAGGGTTTTGGGTTACAGTTGCTAGCTTGACAAAGAAAATCTTCGGTTGTAGTCACTAGCTTGCAGGCTCAAGGGAGCGATTGGAAGCTCTCAGTCGCTTGCATACCTCCTCTTCCCTGCAACTCAAAAGTAGGGCTAAATTTTGACATTTGACCGAAGCTAACCGCAGTTGACCGCATACAGGAAAAGTTATGTCTGATCTATATTGATGTCATAAACATATTTCTAAATATTGTTGGGATAATTTTGTTGGATGATATTGTATTGGGCTCTTTGTACTCTCAGTTGAACATTTTATGACAATCTAATAGAAGAATAATTTCAAATGGATTGTTTTTCCCTGGTCTTTGACCAAACCTGGTGCCTCTTGTTGATGTGTTGATTGTCTCCTTGTCATTGTATTTATTTTTCTATCTACAATTACTATTGATGATTTCAAAGGTTCATTGTTATTGGAAAGATTGCTAATTGAATAATTGAATACGGCTAAAGTAATTGAAACAACATAAGAAAATCTGAAAAATTAACATGGTTCAGGAGCTAAGGTGAAGGACAAGCCGAAAAGGAGAAAAGCATTGAAATCATCTGTGGAAGTTTGAAGGAGCCTATCTAGTCAAGTCAATATGTATTCCTCTCTCTTCAAGGAACATGAGAAGTTGGGTGACTCATCTAACTTTGTTGCATGGAAATTTAGGTTGGAGATCATAGCTGACAACAATGATGTTTTCGATTAAATTCAAGGAAAAGTACCCGGGCCTCCAGAGAATGCTTCTGTTGTTGCCAGAAACAAGCACAAGAAAGGTGAGTTAAAAGAAAAACAAATTATAGTTGATGGTATACAAGATAATTAACTCGCATATGTTGGAAACTTGAGGAAGTCTAAGGACATGTACGATAAGATAGCTGGCATGTATGAAGTCAACAATTTGAATGAAATCCTCTTCTTGAAAGATCAACTCAAAGATACAAATATGAACAAAGGGGAGTCTATTCAATCCTACATTAGGATATCTCGTCTTAGAGATCAATTGCAAAGAGTTGGGGAATTTGTGCTTGGCAGGGAATTGGTGATGTGAATCTTAGATGTCTCCCTCCTATTTGGGAAACGTGTGTTAATACTATAAGCAACAACAATGTTTTCTCATCATTTGATTAGATTGTCGGAATGCTTAGTCAAGAAGAATCAAGGATGATATCAAGAGGAAGGATTCAAAAGCATGAAGAGGGAGATACCATTGCATTCATCACTCATGACAAGAAGAAGAAAAAAGGAAAAGGAGGTCCATCAAATTCAAGAAAACCTCCTCCTCAAAATTCAAGTAGAAGGAAGGAATCATTGCACATTGAATGCTTCAATTGTCATAAGAGAGGCCACTATGCTTAATATTGCCTCGAGAAGAACAATGGACCATGCCACAATTGTAGAAGCAGCAACAACATATTTGATGATCGAATAAGAAGAGATGACTGAAGGAATGATCGCAATTGAAGACATGCTCCAAGTGATCATGAAGAAGATCATCGTCCCCAAAAGAAGTCAAGATTCTCCATGTATGAAAGTAATGTTGCAAATCGATCTAAATATATTCTTATTTCTTCCCTCACTAGTTCATCTCCTCCGGATTCGTGGATAGTTGGTTGGTTGATAGTGGTGTTAGTTTCTGTAGCATCATATATGTTCTAGTCACTAAATTTGGTGGAGAGGCTATAATACATAAGATCTCCAAAATCCATAAATCGTTTATGGAAATTCTGCCTAGAAGTGTCTCAATTAGATTATTAACTGTTTTTTTAAGATTTCCTAAGTCTAAACTTAGGGAATATGGTTAATTAATCAATATTAATTGAGATAAGGTGAGAATTATCTAGAAACTCACACAGATCAATTCCAAGATGATCCTATCCATTGATTAAGATCTAATCTTCGTCACTAGTGTTCCAATAATGGATTATAAGAGGAAGTCGATGGGAACTTAGAGAAAAATGACTAGAGAACACCTAATTCGATTTTCTTGGCAGATCGATTTCCAAAGTAGCAGCAGTCAGTTGTCGGAGAGCCAGAGATCGAAGCAGTGAGTGACGTGTAGAGATAATGAGGTTGGAGGAAGATTTCTAGATCTAGTAAGTGCATTTGCAGAGAGGAAGGAGCCAGAGAGTGGTTGACGCATGGACTGCGCAGTGACCTCTAGAGGCAATTCGATTTGCAAATTTGGGAAGTCGTTTTAGTGTTTCGGTGGTAGAAGAATTTTGTAGATCCCAAGAGAAGCATTTTCTAAGTCAGTGGCAAGTTGAAGAAGCAGCTCAAATAAAAGTATGAATTAGATCATGCACAGTGCCCACACAGAGGGTGATTTAGGGTATTTTGTGGAGGGTTTTAGAGGCCAGTCTTCAGAGCCAGATTTTCCCGCGGGGTGAGGAAAATTCCTCACTAGCGTTTTGCTAGTATTTTTCTCTGTAGGATTGCCAAATTCAAAATCTAGGTTATTGTACTCAGATTTCATTGTTGCATAATAATAAAACCCTCATCTATTGCATCGGTTTTCCCGCATTGGGTTTTTTCGGAGACATTTGTTTGAAAAAAAAAAGTGGCATCTTTATTTTATGTGTGTGCTAGTATTTTCTCAGATTCCAGTGCTATTATTTCCGCAGTATTTTATTTGTGAAAGTTGCAATGTGATTTATTTGATATTTGTCGTAGCAAATAAATCGTTAAAATAATTAACAATTAGGAAAATAAATTCCACTTGTTGTAATAAGATTCCAATAGTGTAATTTTCAGATGGTATCAAAGTGTATGTGATCAGGCAGGAAGCTTAGAAGTGGAGAGAGAATTTCGTTGCTCAGAGCGAGTAGCAGGACGAAATTCTTAAGGCAACGCAGATCCTTGAGTGATAAGTTGAGTTGTTGGGGGTAACAGTTCAATTTTCAGTTGCAGGTTGGTAGAAAATTTGAGTTGCCTAGGTTGGTGATTCCAACAGTCAAAGGGAGCAGCTATAGCTAAGATTTTCACTAAGAAAATTCCTTGGTTGGACGCAAAGTGTTTTGCAGTAGTAGAACCAACGCCAGGTGGAAGAGAAAAACACCACAACAGAAGGAAAATTTCTCTTAGGGAACTTTGAGTCTCATAAGTTCGATTTTCCAAAGTAGATTGGCAGTAGCAGTTAGCAAATCCATGCATTCCAGGAGGGAGTGCGAGTAGCAGAGTTGCAACCAAGTAGAGGGAAAGAGGGAGTTTCTGACAGTTTCAGAGATGGTAGGACTTAGAGATTAGGATAGGTTGGAGGGAGCCTCCAACTATGTCATCTGGAAGGCTAAGATGTCCTTTCTTCAAATGGATATGGCCTGAAAGCCTACGTGGACAATGTAGTAGCAGTTCCCCAGGATGTACATCAGCTAAAGGAGTACAGAAAGGAAATGGCAAAGGTGAAGAGGATGATTTTGGATGGAGTCCAAGATCACATAGTCTCGCATATTTCTAAAAAAATTACTCCAGAGAAATGTGGGTAGCTCTTTCTACGCTATCATAGAGTTATTCCGAACAACGAAAGATGTTTCTCTAGAAGAAGTTGAGAACCATCCAAATGCAGAAGGGTGGAGGCATAGATCCCTTCCTCACTGAGATTCAGGGGGTCAGAGATCAACTAGCAGTCATTGGGAAGGTGCCCCAAGCCACAGAGCTTGTGTGAATGACACTAAATAGTGTCTCAGATGACTGGCAAGTGTTTGTCCAAAGCATATTGGGCAAAAAAACTTTACCTAGTTGGAACAAGATGTGGGACAATCTACAATATGAGGAGTTGAGGTGAGCTATAGTAAAGAGAACCGTTAATGGTAACAGAAACAAGGCCATGAAGAGTGAGAAAGAGGAGGATAATGTGGCCCTTGAAACAAAGGGTCCTAGTCAGGGGCAAGGGGGGAAGAAGAAGAAGAAGAAGAAGGACTTGTCGAAGGTCAAGTGCTTTGTGGTGAGCTCGGTCACTATAACACACAATGTCCTCTTAGGAAGAGGGAGAAGTTGGAGAAGCAGGATCAACAAGTTGTGTCGTCTGAGATCAACATGCTTTCCTTCAAGTTGGAGGAAGACTTCATGATGATGGAAACCTTACCTCCATGAGTAAGGTGGGGTGACTTGGAGTTATAGCCCCAAAGAGCTACAAAGATTGGGTAGGGTCCTTAAGGAGTCCACGTCATGTATCATTACTTGGCTATGGGGGCCTACCATATTCAGTAGCAAGATGGATTAGTGGCAGTTGATGCAATCAGTACTAGAGTGACAGTTGCAAACTAGTAGCAATCAGATGTTGAGGAGCGCAGTGTAGTGTTGACAGTAGAGCAGGTGGCTCAATGAAAAGTTGGCAGTAGCACAGGTGCTTCAGTGACAGTGCAGATGCTAGTAGGAATTAGTGACTCAGGAGACATATGCATCATACTGAACACAATTGATTCAATATTTAGGATGCCTCTTAGTTGCAGTGGTTGCAGTTGCAACAACAAGAGATGAGAGGGAATTGTGGTGTAGATGCAGAGTTGACAACAATACAATAGTGTGAGTAACAATACTTATGCATCATCAGATCTGCATAGTAGTTGGTGGGAAACAACATCCAAACATCAGCAGTGTGACAGGAGCTGATACAGAGATAGGGTGTTGTCGCAGTATGTGCAGCACTAGAGAGAGAACACAATCCTCGCTAAGAGGGAGTGTTAGTTTATGTAGCATTGGATGTGTTCTAGTCAATAAATTTGGTGGAGAGGATAGAATACATGAGATCTCCAAAACCCAAAAACCATTTCCGGAAATTCCACCTAGAAGTGTCGCAACTAGATTATTAACATTTCTTTTAAATATTTCCTAAGTCTAAACATGGGGAATATGGTTAATTAATTAGTATTAATTAAGATAAGGTGAGAATCGTCTAAAAACTCACATGGATCGATTCCAAGACGATCCTGACCATTTATTAATATTTAATCTTGGCCATTAGTGCTCCAACAGTGGATTATAAGAGGAAGTCAATAGGCACTTGGAGAAAACACACCAGAGAACACCAATAGTTCGATTTTCGTGGCAGATCGATTTCTAGAGTAGCAGCAGTCAGCTACTGGAGAGCCAAAGATCTAATTAGTGAGTGAGGGACAAAGATAGTGAGGTTGGAGGAATATTTCCAGATCGAGCTAGTGCATTTGCAGAGAAGCAGAAGAGCCATAGTGAGGTTGATGCAGGGACTGCGCAGTAGCCTCTAGAGGTAGTTCGATTTGCATATTCAGGAAGTCGTTCTAGTGTTCTAGTGGCAAGAAAATATTGCAGAGGCTGGGAGAAGCATTTTCCAAGTTAGTGGCAAGCTGAAGATGCAGTTCAGATCGAGATTTAGGTCATATGAATTAGAGCTTGTGCAGTGCCCCACGTAGAGGGTGACACAAGGCAATTCGTGGAGGGTTTCAGAGGTTAGTCTTCAGAGTCGGATTTGCCTGTGGGGTGAGGGAAATTCCTCACTAAATTTTTGCCAATATTTTTCTCTGTAGGATTGCCAAATCTGGCACCCAAATTATTGTATTCAGATTTCACTACTGCATAATAATAAAACCCTCATTTGCTGCACCAATTTTCCTACAATGGGTTTTTCTAGAGAGATTTGTTTCGAAAAATAACGGTGTAATTTTTATTGTGTGTGTGTGCTAGTATTTTCTCATATTACAACGCTATTATTTCCACAGTATTTTATTTGTGAAGGTGGTAGTGTGATTTATTTGATATTTGTCATAACAGATAAATTGTTAAAATAATTAACAATTAGGAAAATAAATGAAGTTTGCAAGCTCTTGTGAGGAGTCTTCATTTCTAATATGGTATTAGAGCTCAAGTGAGCTGTGAGGATAGGCCGAGTGGTAAATAGTTGCATGAGGTTGATTGTGGTGCTAAGTATTGTGGTGCTAAGTGTTTGAGTGTTCTCCTTTGAGTGTTTGAGTGCAATGAGCGTTGAGGTGCCTAGATCTGCCTGTGGAGTTGCCTAGAACTACATTAGAAGAAGCACACTAAGGAGTGTCTATAGTCGAGTGTTTGTGTTGAGAGAGGGTCATGAGGGCTTGCTAGCGTAGCGGTTGAGTTGTGAGGTAGAGTTCTTTTATCCATAGTGAGTTTTGTTTGTGAGAGAGAAATCCTTATAGCATCAGGCTTGAGGAGCATTGTGTATCTAGAGCAGCTCCTACGATGGAGAGTGTAATCTTGGAGAGCGCAGTTTCAGAGGCGTTGTGGCGTTGGAACCTGGTGGAGGATACTGAGATTGGTGCCCATGTTATGTTTAGTAGTGAACTCGACATGAAGGGAAGACGACCAAGTTAGGTGTGAACGATGAAAGAGTGTGTGGAGTTGCAAGCCTGTGGCTATCATGTAGTTGAACTATGAAATGAAGAGTGGTCTCCGTGTGTTAAGAAGGATGGAACGTGGGGTGAGCATGAGAGATGCTCCATACAACGAAAGCATGGTGCGGTGAGAAATGTTTTGTGTTGATTTATTGTCAATATTGTATGTTGTGGGGATGAGTAGCATCGATGGTGTGAGCCACGGACCAAAGTGTGGATTGTGCTTGTTTAATCAAAGTCAACAATTAAGGATACGCCAAATTGTGTGGTGCCACAAGCGTGGAGCGAGGAGAAATGTCCGTTGGCATGGGGAGTTTGCGACCTGGACATCGACTCGTGAGTGAGGGTCATGAGGCCTGCATTGAGCATGAATCTTGTGTACAACGAGCTAAGGTGCAACTGTGTAGTGTGTTGTCGCTTCAAATTGAGTGGTGTTTACAAAACTGTTGTTGGTGTTGTTGCTGGTGCATAATAGTTGTTATTATTTATTATCTTGGTCAAGTATGTATTATCTTGTCATGCTGAAGCAGGGCCCATATGAGTGAGATTTCCTATAGGAAAACGTCTTGTGGAGAGACATGCCACTCTTGTTGAGGGAAGTTTATCCTTGTAATGATAAAGAATAGACCATGTAATCATCATCATCTTGCAACATTTAATGAAGCGTCCTCCCCACTTTTAACACCGGGCCCGAAGACATAACCCACATTGGGTGAACTCCGTTATCAATGTGTGTGTCCTTTTATTCGATGGTTGTCGTTATGTTTCATCTTCTTTAAACTATGCACATGTGATTTTTCATACTCTTTCACATGCAATTTTGCTAACATCACAGAAGTAAAAGATATTGGTTAATTCTGGTAGTTGAAGAGATCCATATCAAGTTTGGTATCAGAGTGGTCTTCTCGCTGATGTGAATTGCGAGAGTGAATGATTGAACGTGCGACAAGAAGGAAAATAGAGAACAACATAGATCTCTACGAGGACCTCCTCAATATGGAACGCATGGTAGATTTAATGTATGCATATTATGAGGATAAGATGGCAAGAGAGGAATGGGAGAAAGAAAGAGTAGAGGATGATGCTACATCTACCCCCCTCGAGTGAACATTCTTCTTCATCTTCATCTTCTAATCATTCAGATGAGGAGATCAATCATAGCCTTCAAGTAGAGAATGCTAAATTGAGGGGACTTATACGAGAAGAAAAAAGGGAGAAGCAGAGATTGTAGCTTCAGTATGAGCCACAGAAGAGGCCTTGGAAAAGTTGAAGTGCAACGAAAGCTTAGCGAAGCCATCATCACTTGTTTCAGAATTGACAACTGAGGTAAACAATGTTGATCTTTCTTTAGTTTCATTTTCACATGACGTTATTTATGTTGAAAACATGGAGGTGCCCATTTTAGGAACTGGCATGAGACTCCTTACCAAGATGGGGTATAAAGGAGGAGGACTTGGTGTTAATGGCCAAGGAATGACTCATCCATTAGAGGTTGTACAAAGACCTCGATTTGAAAGTTTGAAATAAATTGAAGAAGAGTAAGTGTATCAGAAGCTTCCAAGGAACTGTCGAAGCCATCAGGGAAAGAGGATGATTCTAACACATCACAATCCTCCCATGACAATGCACACAACAAAGGAAGAGCTAAGGAAATCTCTCATCTCCATAATTGCACCATATACAATCAAGAGAGGTATAAAAAGTCTCAGTATTCTAAAGTTCATTTTGATTACAAGCATGTTAATGATGAACAAAAATTATGGCATAAAAAACCATGTAGTTTTTTTGGTTTGCATAACCATGTGGTTTTCGAGTGCTGGAAGAGAATGGAAGCAAGAAAGAGGAGGCGTGAAAGACCTTCTCCACATTAGGGAAGGAAGAAGGTTAAGTAAGTCTCGAGGAAGAATACTTTTTGCAATCATTTCAAGAGAGGTGGACATCAAAGAGCCACATGTTGAAGGCTTCAAGCAAAGCATCGTCTTAAGGACAAAGTAGTTGTGCATAAACTTGATGGCGAAGATGTTCAACAAGCGAATTTGTGACATTCTTGTTGGTTCACTTTATTGAGTAAGAGATGGTTTTACTAGATTTTGTAGCTTGTCATGGTTGCATTTTGTAAATCATGTATTGCGAATAATTGTAAAAGTGATGATGTGTTTTCCATCGCTTATTAAAGCAACGATGATGTTTTTGCCTTTTATTGATAGCTGGGGTATTTGTTTCTGTTATGATGTAAACTTGACCACAAAGTGTTTGTTATAAACTCTTGGCAAGTATGGAGATGCTTGGGTCATGATTGGTCATGTGGTTTGAAAATATTGTACTATAGGTTTGCAGAGGATGCAGGTGTCAGTTCATCACTTAGGCTTCGAAGAACAAGGGTGAAGGAGAAGGAAGTGTGACATGTCAGGACACTTGTCGTGCATATAATGTAACACATCAGCTGCAAATTATGTTCATGATTTTGGAGGACCAAAAGCTCCTTAGTGGGGAGGAATGATCCAGGTAGCTCCATAAATGCTCAGAATTCAGAAGTGGCAAATAATAACTCAAAAATAAAAGTCATCATATTGAAGTGAAACCAGGACCAGATTATTGTGCTCATCATCCTAATTCCAACGACATGAACAAAACTCAAATCTAAGTTCTTATGCTCGAGATATTCGCAGTCAAATTTATAGTCAAACTAGGCAAAGTGGTAGTGACTAACGAGGAAACAATTTGGCAAAGTACCTGAGCACAGAATTTGACCTCCAGAATGGGCGAATTTGTCACCTCTTTAATTTTGGCAGTAAACCCCAAAATCTGATCCTTTTTTTTTTTTTTTTTTTTTTTTTAACTAAGTCATTTTATTATATATATATATAAAGGGGTGGTGGGCCACCCAATGGAGGACTCGCCCGACCAAACGGCACATATGACTGCATATTAAACTGGGGTCGATGGGGTTTGAACCCACCCAACCAACTGGCTAGCCCACCACCCAGGCGCCCCATACCATACCCAATACCATAAAGCTCCAACGACCAATCAACATAAATCACACGCAAATGCCAA
Organism: Pinus tabuliformis; assembly: GCA_031772625.1. Classification (NCBI taxonomy): domain Eukaryota; kingdom Viridiplantae; phylum Streptophyta; class Pinopsida; order Pinales; family Pinaceae; genus Pinus; species Pinus tabuliformis. The sequence goes on from CM062816.1 coordinate 1,842,529,178, forward strand.
AATTGTAACCACTTGTTGCCAACGGTTAAAACAAATATTACGTGCCACCAGTTGACTATTGGCTAACAACGCAGCATGCAACGACGTTCATTACAACAAAATGCAAGTGGGGAGGCCCACATGTTTAACCTCATGACCTCCCCCAACAGAAACCTTAATATAGTGTGGGCTAACCGACAAGCTAACAACTTGTTCTTTGGAAGGCTCGCCCACGGTAACACATATAAACTCATACGTATGTTCTTTAAACAACCCTCCACATCATGTCGGACTAAGGACTCTCGTTCGACCCACAAGAAGTCTATATATACAAGGAGGTCGAAGTCCTTTGGAGAAATCACTCTCAATCAAGTTCGATATCTCAAGAAGAGTTGGAGAAGTGCGAAGTCTGTTGCCGAGAGGCCGAAAGAAGAGTGGGTTTGGGGAAGTCTATAGAAGAATAAAATCAAACTTTTGGTGCCTCTCTCTCTCTCTCTCTCTCTCTCGCTTGGTTTGGGTTGGGAGATCGAAGTCTCCTAAGATTTCATTGTTGTCGGAAACTGCTGCCTAATCGAAGTTGCTGGAAGAGGTTGAAGATCTGGGAGGCTGACATGGTGTGGAGGGAAAGTATGGTCTTGGTCTAGTGTAAAGAGTATCAAAGAATAATATTGAAAGGAAGAATTATCTTGACTGGGTTTTCCCCTCGAGGGGGGTTTTGCCTTGACATGTGCCTATATCTTGAGTCAATTGTTTTGTGATATTTATACACACATAATATGGTAATTGCTTGATGAAAAATAATATATAAAGAAGTAAAAGAAGCCAACACACTCATAAGTAATTATCATGAAAGGAGAATCAAACCCTAATATAATATCTTTGATTTTCCAACATGGTATTATATCTAAGGTCAAGAGAAGCCGAATATCACTTTATTGGAATGGATTCTCCCTCTATGGTGAACTACATAAGAATGGGTTACAACACTGCTAGAAGGTGGATCAATAGGTCATCCTCTACTTTTTCAACAATGTCAAAAGTCAAGGATTCTTGGATGCCCTTACAAGTTCTCTTACTAATGACAATGCATGGATCATTGATAGTGGAGCATCAAGACACATGACAAGTGAAAGCAAGCAACTTCACACACTATCAAAGGAGTAATCCCCTCGTGTAGTGGAATTGGGTGACAACAAAAGCTATGTTGTTAGAGACCTAGGATCAACATCATTGAAGCTGGATAATGGATCGAAGATGCATCTCAACGACATTCTCTATGTTCCATGTTTGAAAAATAATTTTCTTTCTATTTCTTGTTTAGAAGATAAAGGGGAAATGATTGCTTATGTTCATGGAAAAGTATTGGTTTGGGGAAAAGACTCTAGCATTGATAAAGATAGGGTTGTTGGAGTTCGTGAAGGAAGTATTTACCAAGTCATTGCACCATCTCCTCAAGCCCTGGTTCATATGGAAATAAGTCCCATTGAGCCATGGCATCAGAGCTATGCCCATCTTCATTACAAGTCATCCCTACTCTCAATCAACTGGTTCATGGTATTCCTAATATGAAGTTAGATCATGAAGGTGTGTGCAAGGGATGCTCTTTGGGGAAACATACTAGAAATCCATTTCATAATAGTGAAACTAGGTCTAAAGAAATATTAGACCTCATCCATTGTGATGTGTGTGAGCCCATGTCTAACAAATCAATTGGAGGTCATCTTTACTATGTAACGTTCATTAATGACCATTATAGGAAGACATGGCTCTACCTAATCAAAACTAAAGATGAAGTATTCGATAAGTTCAAAGAGTTCAGGGCTGAAGTGGAAACTCTAACCAAAATAAAGATAAAGACTCTAAGGTCTGAAAATAGCGAGGAATACACTTCTAAAGAGTTGATTGCATATTGTAAGGATGCTAGTATTAAGAGGGAGCTCAATGTTCCCTAAGATCTCGAACAAAATGGATTGGTCGAAAGGAAGAATAGGTCAATTGAAGAAGGCATTCGAACAATGATCCTTGATCAAGATCTATTGAAGTTCTTATGGGGTGAAAAAATGATGACTACTGTGTACATTCAAAATAGAAGTCCTCATAAGAGTCTTGATAATACTACACCTGAAGAAGTATTCATAGAGAAGAAGTTGAGTGTGGATCATCTTTGAATCTTTGGAAGTCCAGCATATATTCATGTTTCGAAAGACAAGTGAAAGAAGTTGGACTTGACAAGTATCAAGGGAATATTCATTGGTTATAGTCTTTCCTCAAAAGCATAGAGAATTTACATAAATGAAGGAAGACACATTGAAGTAAGCAGGGATGTCAAATTCAATGAAAATCAAGCTGATAAGAAATCGAAGGATATTCTTATTGATTTTGATGATGAAGAAGTTTCTGTATTTGAAGAAGAAGAAGTTCATCATGAGAACTCTACTACAAATGTTGAAGAAGAAGGACCAAGTGAGCCTATTCAATCGGTGATTGTCCCAACCATAAGGAAGAGGCAAAATTGCTTGAAAGCTACATTAGAATATGCTGAAGGACATGAAGCTGCAAAAGAGTCCTCCAGGGAAAGTAAGAAACCAAAGAGATATTATAGCTATGTTACATACATGACAAAGTTAATTGAAGTCGAACCATCTACATTCAAGGAAGCTGAGCATGAAGAGGTTTGGAAGAAAGCTATGCAAGAATAATATCAATCCATCATGAAGAATGGGGTTTAGGAGATCATTCCTAAACCTAGTAACAAATCGGTTGTCACATCGAAGTGGATCTATAAGATCAAACATGTTGTTGATGGAAGTATTTACAAGTACAAAGCAAGGTTCGTCACAAGGGGTTTCTCTCAAAAAGAAGGTATTGACTATGAATAAACCTTTGCACCTAAAATAACGTACACTACCGTTGGATCATTGGTTTCATTAGTTGCTACAATGGGTTGGAATATCCATCAAATGGATGTTAAGACTTCATTTCTAAATGGGACCATTGATGAGGAAGTGTACATCAAACAACCCGAAGGATTTGAAGTGAGTAGCAGGGATTCTCATGTTTGAACACTCAAGAAGGCCCTATATGGTTTGAAGCAATCACCGAGGGAATGGTGTGCAAGAATGGATGCATATCTACTTAGAATTGGGTTCGTAAAGAGTTTTGATGATCTGAATCTATACATCAAGGTTGTGAATAATGAGCTTGTCATTATTCTACTATATGTGGATGATCTATTCATCACATGTGTAGAGTGAAGAATTCAAGAATTCAAGAAGATGTTGGTAGTTGAATTTGAAATGAAAGATCTAGGAATGATACACTATTACCTAGGTCTAGAAGTATGGAAGAGACTTGGGGAGATATATTTGGGGCAAGGAAAGTACATCATCAAGTTATTGCAAAAATTTGGGATGATGGATTCTAAGATGATGACTACTCCTGTGATCACCAACCTCGAGAATTTGAGGAGCTCCAACTCTAGTATCATGGATCCTACCTCATATCGTCAGTTGGTGGCTTCCCTAATGTATCTGGTAAATATTAGGCCAAATATATGTTTTGCAGTGAACATTCTTAGTTAGTTTCAGTTGGAGGCTTGTCAAGATCACTAGATAGTTTCCAAACATATATTGAGGTATCTTCATGGCACTATCATCACTTCCTAAAGCATGATAGTAAGGAAGTCAAGCTAATTGGCTTCAAAAACTTTGATTGGGGTGGCAGTGAGACCGATGGAAGGAGCACTACTGCAGGATGCTTTAGTCTGGGAGCTTATATGATCTCATGGATGAGTAGGAAGCAATATCCTGTTGCATTGAGTAGTGTCGAGGCAGAATATGTGGTTGCATGTGAAGTAGGAAAAGAGGTTGTTTGGTTAAGGAAGCTTCTGACAAAGTTGTTTGAGAAGTCTCTGGGTTCTACTGTGATTAATTGTGACAATCAAAGTTGTATCAAGATGTTTGGAGATCCTGTGTTTCATTCGAGGACGAAACATATCAATAATAAGTTCCACTTTATTAGGAACTTGGTGTAGGATGGGATCGTGAAGTTATAGTATGTCCCGATAGATGAACATGTAGCGTACACACTAACAAAGGCTCTTCTGAATAAGAAGTTTGGATATCTAAGGAACCTGCTGGGTTTGGTAGATATTGGTGATTGTATTGATGATAAGGAAATGGAAGACATTTGTTGAGGCTTCGCGAGTGAAGCATTACTTGGGAAACATCAGGGCGACACTCTTTGTTGATGTCTGGATCTCGAAGTTGAAAAGGCAGTGTTGGTTATTGAGCTCTGTTTTGGATACACACGTGTATGTTTAGGTTGGTGGTTAGCAAGTAAGCTTGGTGGTACCTAGAGGGGTTGAAAGCTTGAGTCCACCTTAGTCCCACTTGGATAGATTTCCCTGGTTAGGAATTTAGTCGATGGCATTGTGGTGCCTAAATCATTAAGTGACTAGTTGGATAGATTGCCCTGGTAAGGAATCTAGTCCATGGCATTGTGGTGCCTAAAAGTTCTTCATGTTTTCATATAGTTTGAGATCTTCCATTGTATGTACATTATGAATACCTCCCTAGTTAAGAGGGAGTGTTAGAAAATGTAATTATATTCGGTCTTCAATAATGTACTTGAGTCATTATGAAATGCACTTGTCAAAAGAATAAAGAAAAGAATTTTTATTAAAGCATGGGTTTCATGCTTGGGTGATCATTATATTAGTCAAAGTCCCCATTGTAGACTCCTATGATTAATAATGAGTTTATAGAGTCATCGTACATTCAAAGAGACCCTTCTTGGGCTTTTGAATCATGTAAAAAGGTTTCGTATCAAATCAAATATGAATTATATACCCTCCACATCATGTCGGCCTAAGGACCCTCATTCAACCCACAAGAAGCCTATATATACAAGGAGGTCGAAGTCATTTGGAGCATTCACTCTTAAGCATGTTCGATATCTCAAGAAGAGCTGGAGAAGTGCGAAGTCTATTGTCGAGAGGTCGAAAGAAGTGTGAGTTTGGGGAAGTCTATAAAGAGGAATAAAATCAAGCTTTTGGTGCCCCTCTCCCTCTGTTTAAAGGTTTGGGTTGGGAGATCAAAGTCTCCTTAGATTTCGTTGTTGTCGAAAACTGCTACCTAGTCAAAGTTGCTGGAAGAGGTTGAAGATCTGGGAGGCTGACATGGTGTGGAGGGAAAGTATGGTCTTGGTATAGGGTAAAGAGTCTCAAAGAATACTATTGAAAGGAATAATTATCTTGGGTTTTCCCCTCGGGGGGGTTGCCCTGTTTGTTGAAAATTGGCAACAAGAAATTGCTAAAAATAGAAGTGCTAAAAATAGCACTGCTAAAATAGCAGTTTGGGCATTAGTGCTGGATTGGGCAACAAGGAATTAAAAATGGAAGTGCTAAAAGTAGAAGTTCTATTTTTAGCAATGCACTGTGGATTCCTATTTTTAGGCAGTCCCTGGTCTAAAATAGGAAGTAAAATTCGAATTTGGTCTTACCAACAGTTTGAATATTAATTAATTAATTCAGTTTGAGTTAATTAGTTAAGGAAAATCAAACTTGAAGTCTTTGTGAGAACATGCAATAATTTCTCCACTGATTGGGGAATGTGTCCTTGATTTGCTCCATTGATTGAGGAATTAAGGATGAGTTCTATATTGAGAGGATCAATTGACTTAGTTTAACTTAGTCAAGTCCAGTTAGATTAATTTAACAAGTTGTTAAATTAATGAGATTCAGTTTGTTGATGCTTGCATGCATGTGACAACTGGTATTTTCAGATAACTGAGTATTCACTCATGGATAACTGATGCATGGCAGTTCAGACAGAGACCCAGTTGAGATCAGATGAGGGACAATGTACTATCAGTTGCTAGGATATTCTTGGTGAATATTCCTTGCATGAGGAAGGAATATTATTCTTTCTAGTACTGCGTAGTGGGACCTAAGGTGACAGCAGGTATGATTTGGTCAGTTCACACATGTTATGTAATTGGGACCCAATCAAAACTGCGCAAGGAAATAGGGGCTTGGAGGACTTATGGAGCTTATATATATATGCCTAGGTAGTCCATGAGCTACATCATCAAAGTACAGAGAGAGCAAGATAGCTTTTGAGTTGATTCTTTTTGTACGTTGTTGAGGATTTCCACTTGATTGATAATACAGAGATGGGGTTTTAGGCTGGTGCTTTTCCCGGATAAATTCTTATGTGTTATGTGTGATTGATCCCTTCTTATCAGTTATATGTGTTCATGCTTGATGTTGCTCATGTTCTATTAAGCTTCCGCTAAGTTTATGGTAGATGTAGATCTAGTATTATGCTTTAGTACATTGCATATATCAGTTGGATCTGCAGGTGAAATTTCTACATGATATCAGTAAGCTAGCTGATTTGTAGAGAAAATTCTACACTGTTATGTGCCTATATCTTGTGTCTCTTATTTTGTGATCTTTATACACACATACTATGGTAATTTCTTAATGAAAGATAAGATAATAAAGAAATTAAAGAAGCCAACACACTCACAAGTTATTACCAGGAAAGGAGAATGAAACCCTAATATAATATCTTTGATTTTCTAATAAGAGAGGGTCAATAAAAACGATAAAAATCCTAAACAACGCTTGGGAATCAACTGAGTTAGGGAGGAAAAAGTCGAAAATGACAAAGAATAAATATAAGTCCAAAGAGAACATTATTGGAGAGCAAGTCATATGACACTAATTAGTGGAATGAAATGCAATAATTCTTTGCACAACATGCTTTGAATGTGCATATATAAGCTTCCCTTGTGCAAAATGAAACCACTTCGCCATTTGAGATCCAACTGTCATGTGAAATGACAAAGAATAATGGGAAGGCCAACTAATACTAGGGCATCTAGTGGTCATGAATCTTCAGGATTTTGTTCTATAGATATGCCAAATAACCAACTGAGATGATCCATTAACTTTGTACCAAAACTCGAAGCAATCGCCATCAAATCATCGTAAATTGACATGGTTTGTCATGCAATAGGTGTGAATGTGGTTCATTGAATTCTTTTTTTTTTGTGGGGGGGGGGGATGCATTGCCATAATCCTACCCATGAATGCATCGTGGGATGGTGACATGCGCTCCTCCACCTGTCTTCCATCAAGCGCCCCATTCGAGGATTGGCACCTCCATCCTTGCTTGACCAGATAAGTGCTCTTTATGGGAGCTATCACTAACATCCAATACAGCCCAACTTGATTTCAACCCTTTATCCACTTTGTGAGCTCCATTTAGTAGTTGATACTTAGGATTCTGATATTTTAAAATTTTTGGCACATCTAAATTGTTTGACCTAAAACTTCTCCATAATTCTAATAACTCCTCATGTAACTTGAAGATTAAGGAAGGACCAACGTAATCAACTTCCTGGCTATTTATGTGATCCAAATCAGGGTTCTTCGCATTGAAACACCTAGGAATGGAGTATACCACAAGCCTCAAACAAAACAATCAAAGAGTAAAACACATGCATAAAGCTTATAATAAACTCCTTGCATTTGCCCACTATATATTTTATACTCAAAACAACGTTTATATTACTCCATGCATCTAGCTTCTAATATGATGGTAAGATATGGAGGAAATGGGCTTTTTAAAGGAAAACATTGTGGTATCCTCCTCTTCTTTGAAATATTCATATAGAGGGTGGCTCAATTACCATTCACAATAAGAGTTAGTAACCCCAAAGGATTCTATTGTCTTTGAACTTATGATGTAAGGTCTTTGATCGACAACATACGTTGATGATTTGAAAGATTGAATTAACATTTGAACTATAAAATGGATGGTTCAATTGATTGACCTCAAAATATTGCTTTACTTTTCTTAAGTCCCATTATTAGAGAGAGTTATTGAAATTGTTGTAAGCAAGGATATAACTTTCATAAAAGCAATAACCAACTTATCAACTACTTGCCTTGAATTTGAAATAGTTACAATAACCAAAGAATATATTGCCTTTGAAAACCTTACAATGCTTCGTCGTCATATATTTACAAATTTTCATTTAGGAGGAAGGTTAAATTTTCTACGAATTTGACTTTTGCTATCATTGGAATCTCGCGAGACTTTTGTTGTTGTTGTTTTGGTAAGCTATATTTGCATTGCATAATTATTGTCTTTGGCTTACCTTCTTTGGAAACCATATTAGAGACAATAAATAAAAGAGTAAATAACTAACAAAATTAATTGAATGTTCGAGATTACCAGGGACCCAAAACAATTGTTGCCCCACCCAGCGGAAAACCGACAACAAGATACAAGAAGAGCAACCTGATTGAACTGCAAAGTCTGAGCCAACTTGAAAATTAAATTAAACTAAGAGTTAAAAGAGAAACATGACTATAGCCCCAATGGCCAACTTATATGAGATTGCAAGGAACTAAAGCATCAGGATGCCAATGAAGTATCTAGGTTGATAAATTGTTCCCGAACCTTGCATGGTGGAGGAATTGGAGAGCTAGGTGGAGAACCTATCTCTAACCTGGCTAATCGACCTTCCATGCCAAGCATGAGGTATTTGAGTTCACATAACTTGGGACCATCTCCTATCAACTATAAATTTTCCTAACAACAACTTGACTTGCAAGTATAAATAAACACTCGTGAGGCAGTCTTTGCTAAAATTGAAAGTTTGGATTTGATGAAACTTGTTTTCAATATAGAACTAGATTTAACACCCTCGAAGATCCATATGGCAACCAAATTGCACATTGTTAAAATTTGATATCTATGGTTTAATTAATTCCAAAGTGAACTTTACTATATTTTAGGCCAAACATACTGGTTTCCCTTCTTATTCTTATTAGCAATTGAAAAGGGGCTAATTCATAGCATGTTTAGACCATGGATTTTGTTTAGTGATTGTATAATATATGTAGTGACAAAATCCCAAGGGTTTTATAGCTTCGTGAGTAACTTATGGAGCTTACAATAATAATGTTTTTACTACAGTGAATCTCGTTTTGAATGACGAGGGTGCAAAAATCCCTACAAGTCTTTATAATGGAGTTATTATCAGCTAAGCATTGTTATCGCGGGGCATATATTTTATCAAAATCACCTAAGACTTGAATTCAAGTTCATACACATAAAACATTACATTAACAGAAGGGTTATTTTTAAATGTTCCTGTGCTCTATAATGACACTAGTGTTGTCACACTAGGACCTACACTTAAAAGTGGTTGGTCAACTAGGAGTGTGCTTATGAACTTTTGATATTGGGTCATCTTTGCATGACCCAACTTTTCGCTAGACCACAACCTACCAAATACCAATTGGAACAACATTTTCAATCAACATTCTCGAGAATAAAGAAAAGATAAGTAACTACTCAACAATTATTATTTTCACACATTTATTCACTTATCCATATATATTCGCTAATATTATTGTTACAACATTAAATTTCCATTTATAGAAGAAAAAAAACATTGAACTTCTAGTAACACATCTTTCCAAACAACAAAATTGAATGCTTTGGTTAAGTTCCTTATTAACATGTAGAACTATTTACTATTATTAGTAGACACCATGCCTTTCAAAATCAAATATACAATATACAAACAACCAATTAAGTACAACTTAGATATATATTTTTTAACAGAAAAAATAAACTTTTTGCTTATTCCTTTGGAATAAAAAAAAGTACAGACATATACAATCATATACAATTAAATTTGTAGTACAGTTTTGTACATTTGCTGTCACAAAACAAATTGACAACATTTTCCAAAAAAGGTAAAAGGTTGATGAGAACTAGAGAATTCAGATTTTGTCCTGAACATAAAAATGTCTAAGAAGGGATCAAAGGGATATATACAAACAACCAATTAAGTACAACTTAGATATATTTTTTTAACATGAAAATAATATTTTTTTGTTATTCCTCTCGAATTAAAAAAAGCACAGGCATATACAGTTAAATTTGTATTAGAGTTTTATACATTTGGTTGTCCGAAAACAAAATGACAACATTCTCCAAAAAAAAAGAAGGTAAAAAACTAATGAGAACAAGAGAATTCAGATTTTATCCTAAACATACAACTGTTTAAGAAGAGATCAGAGGGATACTAACAAAAACGTGTTGAGGGGTGAGTCTCCAACTTTGAGAAACTGAAACAGGCCGGGGGGTGTGCAAACCAACCGCCCCGACCGTCACATCGTGCACTCGCGTGCAAAGTTATGTCTAATATATATGCACAAAATGTGTGCTTTGAATTGAGCTGCCAACCAATTCTTCATAATTGATGAAGCATGCGTCCATCAAAATAACTATTTTCGATAAAAGATCTGCTATTGTGTTTAGCTCTATGTGAATGTGTTGGAAACTGATTTCTAGGAAGCAATTTTTAACTTTGCAATTTTAATTTTCCAAAAAATAAGGTTTAGGACTTCTAACTGAACTTTACGTTATGAATAACTTTTCCATTAAAATAAGTCACTAATTGAACCAAGACTTCTCAATTGATCATCCACTTGCATGTTCCAATTTGTTTTTAGGATGACACTTAGTTTGAGAGAAGCTATAGTTGGAAAACACTCGAAATCAATTGTGAAGGCTTTGATTGAATTTCTTTAATATAATTTTGTGATTGATATTATTTTTTTTAATATTGTAATCTATTTGCTCGAGAGTTTCACAAGGTTTGTCCATACTTTTAAATTTAAAACATTTGAAACTTTTATTTTATTGTAAATTAAATATTTTTAGATTTTTAAAATAAAACATTTCAAATGTTTATTAGTGTTTATTTATTAATATAATTAAGATATGTAAATAAAATAAATGTGCATTTCATAATACAATTATAAGTTAATCTAAAATTAAATAAACGAATTTACAAAAATTTCCTAGGTCTCGAAATCATCATTTGAACATATAATATTTCTAAACCAAAAAAATTTGTAGCCTTGAGGGTTAGCTCAATTGGTCGAGTCCCTATCGTCAAAACATATTTACTATTGAGAGGTCACAAGTTCAATTTTCTTGACACCCTTGGGGTCAAGCTTTGTGGTTGAGCTTACAGGGAGTGATCCCTTTGGGTGAATCTGCCTGGTACAATTATTTCGTGAACGTAGCGATCACTAATCTCCAGGGTCTGTAAACCACATAGAAAAAAAAATACTTCGGAACATAATTTATGTGACATACACCTTAACAATTATGATTCAAGGATGCAAAATTGAGAACAATTTAAAGATATTTCCTTGATAAAATTATATGTATGAAAGTATAAATAAAAATGAATGCAAATAATGAATAACACATCCATAAACAAATTAAAAAATAATATTTTTTGTATGAGTGTGTAAAGGTTCTTGCATAATGCCATTTAAAAAAGACTAGTTTATGTTTCCTAAGTTGCATATATTTATATTTCAATTATAAAATCAATATTTTGTCGTTTAAGACAATTTGGGTTTATAATTTTTGTTTTCTTTATTATCAACTTAGGTCCATCTTGATTTTGGATCTATCAAGTGCAGAGAGATCAAATCGGTTTATAATTTTTGTATTCTGTATTATCAACTTAAATCCATCTTATTTTTGGATCTACCAAGGACTGAGAGGGATCAAATCTATTGAGGTGAAAACTTTTCTTATAGTGAAAGTTTGTACTTCAATAGATTTGATCTCCCTCGACGCTTGGTAGATCTAGAATTAAGATGGATCTAGGTTGGTCGAACACACACACATATTCTTAGATAAGGATACTGTGGGAAAAACCATGGGTTATCAAAACTTGGAGCCAAAAAATTGGCAACACTAAAGCGACTATTTTAGCTCAAATTTTATTTTAATTATTACTTCGATTTTTTATTTTATTTTTAAGTTTAATTTTAAATTTAATCTTATTTGTGTAACACCCTCCTCCCACATCCACCCAAGTAACTATGCCAATGGGGGTAAACATGAGACGTGAGGCTACTATGATCACATTTGACCTCCTATGTGACCTTAAGGAAGTGGAATCGATCGAACACCACACACACTCATCCAACATCATCAACATAACCCTCAGGAGACAAATCAACCACTCAGACAGTCTGTCCCCGAGTCCCATCACTGTTATGGACCTCTAAGGCCATAATTGCTCTTATGTTATAGGCAAGGGAGTGACCAAAGACCTAAAGTCACTCTCATAGGCATGCATGCCAACGACTATGGACCAAATTTGCTAGTTCTGTGCCAATGACTCTGGGATTTAAGCCACTTTTTTCAGGCCTAGAGCCCAGGCCACTGCCTAGAATGGAATGAAATCTTGAAATCAATAAAAGCACAAGGAAACAACGATGGAAAAGCATTAAGCTCAACAAGACCTTAACCAGACCCCTACTAACCATGACATGCATTTCGTCAAACATATCATCAACATGTAACCTACAAGTGTAAACAACATAATTAAGTGTAGGGATCTCATACTTATCTGAGAATCACTATAAACCATTGTTCCCTCATGTCATTTGCTGCATATTCATCTATTAGGTCATAAACACATTATCCATTCATATACAAGTAAAAATATGCTAAGAGTCATACATAATCGTTGTCATAAAATGTGCATATAACTAGCATAATAGGAACAAAAATACAATAAACAAATTAGCCATCGAAATCCATATATACAACAATACATTTACACATGAAAATCAAGGAAATGGATTTCTCATTAATGAATACAATGAACCAACTGGAGATGGGACTACCACGTTCCACCCAACCATAGATTCGATGAGCCAAGTCTCTCTTCAGCGAATCACCCCCGTGCCATATTCCAAGCATGAATGTGGGACTCATAGAACATAATAAAAACGTCAATCAATGTGGATGCCACCGGAGTTCCCCGCCTACGCCGTGAGGAATTTGAGTGCCTCATAGTCTCTCAAGATTTATCGTGCATTTGCAATACGATGCAGGGATCACTAGGTCCTACACCGAGACATTCTCTCTAGGATTTACCGTGCATTCCATCCTGGAATCACTAGGCCCAACGAAGAGAAATCCACCTCTTGGCTTTACCGTATATCCCACCATTCACCGATAAGGATTCCTAGGCCCATCGAGGCACATAGTTTGGCTTTACTGCAACTCATAGTCTGGTTTAGAGGTTACTAGGCCAGTGGTTTCGTGCATCCTCAGTTCGGTTCAGGGACCACTACACCATGTGTTTGTCAATTCAGAGATCCACCGCACTCAGTTTCGAATCCAATCCGACCATCCCACATAAACCAAATGAGAGAACCCATCTCATCAAAGCTATCAAGAAATGGCAAGGATGGGCTGAAAATACTGTCACACCTAGCAAAATCCATGCCATGGTAGAAAAGAAACACATGCAATCCCAGGCATGCCAAATCTAGCAAGGAAAATACACATGTAAGTCGATACCTATAATGAAGCCTACTGTAGTTGTTTGATCCTGCCTTTCCTTGCTTGATCTTTGCTTCCTCTTGCCTTCTTTGCCTTTCTTTCTCTAATGCCAAAGTGCTCCAAGAAAACTCTAAGTGTAAAAGAGTATGAGAGAGAGAGAGAGAGAATAATGAAAGAGCTCCAAATCTAAAGTGACAAAAAGGTTACCAACTATTCCTCAAAAGCCTTGAATGAGGCCTCTATTTTCTTCATTTTCCATTATTTTCCTTCGTTTTCCTCCTCACATGCAACCTGTGAGATTTCACCACCCTTTTCTCCTAATTTCCATTATTTTCATAAATAAATGTGCCAAAAATGCCATTTTGCCTTTCCAAAGCTTTAGCCGTTGCCTTTGCCAATTTCCTTAGCTGTTAACAACCAAATGAACACCCCGTAGAATGTCTTGCCCAACATTCAGTGTGGAATAAGTGTCCCATTCATCCGTGGTTATTATTTCTTACTTTTATTAAATGAAATTTTCACGAGGGCTATTACAATTTGTATATAATTTGACAAAGTCAAAATGTTTACATAACAAGACAAGACAAAATCTCTTCCACACTGGATTTGAGAACACCTCTCGATGCAATAAGTAGGAAGATCATGCTTCCATAATAATAATAATTATACGTAGATAGCTAAAGCATGCTATGAATGTATGATCTTAGAAATTGACATATTTTTTAAACTTCATAAAGGGCACTTTTCATTGAGTGGTCACATCAAAGGAAAAATGTCACATTCTAAAATACAAAATACTTTACACAAACAATTAAAACACAATTAACAATAACCATAATCTAATCAAACAAATTAATGTATATAATACTTAATGTTTTTTTAGATAAAACATGTGTTGTTTATCAAGGCCATAATTTTATCCAGGTGGTCATTTATTGTCGAAATCTAGCCATTTTTTTCTTTCAAAAATCTGATTGAAGAAATGTTTAGTTTAGTTTTTTGATAGTGGAAATGGATTTAACACCATAAAAAACCCTTGAATCATCCAAAATCATGAAACTTAAACGATATAACATGAATTTCCAAAAACAATTGCTAAATTTTTATCAAAATTGTATAAAAAATTCCATTGTTTTTCGAGTAAAAATATCACCTCCATTCCCATTCCCATTCCCATTGTATTTCACTGAGACCTAACCATTGGATGGCAAGCCAATCAAGCTGTATTTCACTGAGACCTAACCATTGGATGGCAAGCTAATCAAACTCCTCATAAGGCTTCTTTCTATTTAAATGGTGAAGGGCAAGGTGTAAGAACTTACCGAAATATATTCCCATTCCCATTCCCATTCCCATTCCCATTCCCATTGTCTTTGAGTGGGACTTAACCATTGGATGGCAAGCCCATCAAGCTCCTCATAAGGCTCCTTTCTATACAAATGGTGAAGGGTAAGGTGTGAGAACTTACCGAAATATATACGAATAAGAGGTGAGTTCGAAATAGTTCCTATTAAATATGGATAGGGGCCAAAAATACTCACTTACATGTATCTATTTATTAAGGTGTAATGAATAATTAATGGCACCTCATATACACGAGATCCCTATATCGATTCGTGGGCGGACACTACCTCGCCATTTTCCCTTCGCTCACTGAACAAAATCTCGAAGGCGCTCTTGTTGTTTTCCTTCTACATTGCAACTTTCAGGTCCACAAGATTCACAGTATGACAGATGATATGTCCGCGAAAGTTATAGAGGATTCTAAGGTCATGCCGGACGCGGGTTCGAATCCCGGGGCCACCACGACGGTCAGACAAAGGTACCATTTTGATCTCATTCCTCATTCGTTACAAGGTTTTCCTCTCCTCTATACGGGTCCATTTATTCCATTTAGAAAAATAACAAGGTTTTGCCGAGTTCTTTAAATTAAATTTAGGGTTTTCTGAGTTAAAACAAATAAATTTAGGGTTTTCACTGAGGTCGTTCGTTCTCCCTTTTTCGATGGGTTGAGCATTTTATGGAAGTTTGATGTGTATGAATCTTTGCCAGGTCGATCTCCTTTTGCGACGGGATCATTTGTTTAATTTGCAGGGTGACCGTCAGAAAAGAAAACATTTACTAAGTAGCCATTGCCAGAAGTTTTCTGAAAAATCCCTTACACATTAGCATGTTGTTTGTTGAGAAACAATAAATGGCCATACCATCTTTAAACCTCCTAAATAGTAAAAATGATTTTCACTAGTATCTAGAAAATGTCTTTTCAATCCCACAAGGTAATATACTGTTGTTCCCAAGTGTCTGTAAAG
The DNA here is from genome assembly GCA_031772625.1 of Pinus tabuliformis. Lineage (NCBI taxonomy): Eukaryota > Viridiplantae > Streptophyta > Pinopsida > Pinales > Pinaceae > Pinus > Pinus tabuliformis. The sequence continues at coordinate 1,842,544,884 of CM062816.1, forward strand.
TACTTCGTGATAATAATGATCAAGGGTGAAGGCATTTTTTAGTTGAAGTACTTCGTGATAATAATGATCAAGGGTGAAAGCATTTTTTAGGTTGTCCGTAGCCAGCACACCATAGTTGGTTGGTGTATGAGACACCCTTCGTTACCGGGACACTCCGACCTAGAAAATTCCCTTATATATCAGCATATTGCTAGTTCAAACTTCAGAAGCAATATATGTTCATCACCATCCATATTGCTAGTTCAAACTTCAGAAGCAATATATGTTCATCACCATCCATATTGCTAGTTCGAACTTCAGAAGCAATATATGTTCATCACCATCTTCAAACCCCCACAATAGTAACACTGGTTTTCACAATTATCTAGAAAATGTGTTTTGAATTCGCAAAGCATTATATTGTTGCTCTCAAGTGTCTGCAAAATACTGCTTCATAACAAGGATCAAGGGTTAAGGCATTTTTTCTTAGGTTACTTCTGTAGCCAGCATGCCAGAGTTGGTGTATGAGGCTCCCTCCTTAAGGGAACAATCTGACCCACCCCTTGGATTTTGACCTTGTGACATAATTGAGATGTCAAACCGGACTTGTGAATCCGCGTGCACACTCATGTGCCATAAGTATTAAAATGATTGCAGTATCAGACACCTCTCTATAGCCTTATAAAAAATGATTGCTTTTAAAATAATTGCGGTCATCTGTCAGACACCTATGAGTGTTTGGAAGTGATTCTGAAAATCCCCTGGGTCACTTGAACAAGCAAGATTTCCTTTTGGTTGATCTTTAAATATATAAACTATAATGTGAGCACGACCTATAAATATATAAACTATAATGTGAGCACAACCTATAAAATTATAAATATATAAACTTTATCGTGAGCGCTGGATTGAAATCACAAATGGGTAGACTGTGATTGCACCAATCATAGTTATCAAGAAGGATAGTGGACTGGAACTGGTAGACCAGAAAATCACGAACAGGACTGAAATTGGTCAAAATATTGGTATTAATGTTACTTGACCGACAAACACACCCATCCACACATAAATTATTTTTCCTGCCCCTTCATAAAAAGAATGGAAAGTTATCAGCCCATCCATTTACAAATATATTATATTTATGCCCAGAGTAGGTTCTTATTTTGCCAACGTGCTGTTACATTTAATATGGTGAGCACCGCTCACAATGGATTGAGAAAAGGTCACTAGTTCAACATGATGGCCCTTGTTAATATTTACAACCTGACCACAAATGCCGCAGCTGGCATGCACCAAGCGGGGTGGGAGATTCCTACCAGGGTTTGAACTTAGGACATCCACACAACTGCCCGAGTTGCTGCTATACCACAGCCTGATGGACTGCATCTATCAGATATCTAGACATGTAGAATCCTTTTACCTTGGATTCTTTGAAGTCTTGAACATTTTTATCTATGTTGGATGAAAGGACACCTACCGACACATGTTCATGTATATCAATTTAAATCCAAGGCTGTACGCCAAATACGAAAAGTTTTCTCATGTATATAATCCACCATAATTACATTGAGATATGTGTTTTGAGATATACATCATAAACATTATGATAGAAAATACATGAACATTGAGGATCTTTTGCCTTTAATGTTGAGAGTCCAAAAGTGTCCAAAAATGATCACACCACAGTGAACAATCATTTTACAAATTCACAACATTGCATCCACATAATAATCCAGTCTGGAAGCCCCAAGGGTTAGCCTAATTGATAGATGCTCTTGTGTGGGGCCCATAGATGGCTTGGGATCAATCCCCATTGGGTCCTTGGGGTTACAAGCTGTTTCTGCCTCTGTTGTTTGATACACCTCCCATTTGACATTCCAAGGAAGAAGGGGGAGTGCTCTGCAAGGGCTGGCATTGTACCAGTGCTCCCATTCTTCACTTCAGAGTTCAGTGTGTAAGGGTGGAGTGTGATTAGTTTCTTAGAAAAAAGTATGTGCCTAAATCCTCCACTTTCTCTGCATGGGTACCATGGTGAGCAGAATATGCACTCTAGAATCTATCTTAAAACTACAGATTATTAAATCTGGAAACACCAATCAAAGTTCTGCTGCAGATTACTTTAATCTACAAAAACATACTGCTTATAATTAAAATAGCCAGCATGCTAGTCTGAACACTCAAAACAGCATCAGATTTTCTATTAAATGTGAAAAACAGAAAGCTAAAGCTACAGCCCGAAACTACTGACAAACCGGAAAGTGGTGTGGCATGCTTTTCCTTTATAAACTGAATCTGGGTGCCTTGCTTAGCTTAGATTGAAATTCTCATACATGAGTGTCCAGGGAACTGTTCCCTTTAACAGTGCATGCAAAACTAATCAAAGCAAAAATTCTGAATTAGGACTGAACTGCTGATTTAGGAAAACATATAAACTGGAAATTGACAAAGGATGGTGTGTGCATGCCAAAACAATGCATACGCCCCATCTCTCTATCTCTTCTATAATTGCTAGTGTGCCTTTGTAACTTCTATATGGACTGCTGAAATGATGGTTTCTGTACTACTGTACAGTACTCTGCTGGAACAAGAAAGGTTTTTAAGCTACCAACAGCTAAACTAACACTCCAGCGATGGAAGTCCAAAAGCAAATTTGAATCTGTGAATTAGCACTCCAAATCAGCCTCAACACTTGATCTACTGAGGAACACATTCAAATAAGCCCAAGAATAGCTCAAATTCGCTTTAACAAGCACCTTAAATTAAGCCCAAGATCAGCTTCAATCAATTCAATGTAATGTTCCTGCAAAATTAAGTGTCAAAAAAGGACGAAATAGCCTATCAATCTTTGTAGGCTACAGTTCTCAATAAAACCCCAAAAATTCCACTTCTAGACAAATGAACCTAAATTGGGGTTTGGAGTTAAATTTACTCAATCAATTAAGAAGAAGAGACCGCTCTAGGAAAATCTATAAATATAGAAGGCTGAATTGATTTTGGGATCATCATTGTGGATCATCTTATTTGTTTCTTGAGCATTAGCTCTGAGGGTTTGAAGACCCCTTTCTCCTATCAATTTTGGTGGTGAAAGATTCCACCCTAGTTGATAAAATTCTTTTATCTTTTTGCTATTTTCTTGTTCTGGCACAACAATTTCTTCTTAACTAGTAGAAACATATAGACCTGTTTGGCTACACAAGATCGAAGTCCTTTGTGGGTTCTTTGAGTCAAGTAGCTCTGTTACGAAACAATGAAAAGTCTATTTTCTGTAGATTACTTGCCATCCTAGTTTTGACACTTTGAAGGGAAAATTCATATCTATGGCATTGTGGAGATTTAGACGCTCTGGCCCATCAACACAAACTTTGATCATAGCCGCAACAACGGGTTGTATTTAGCTATAGCAGATTACCTTATTGACTGTGCTGTAAGGAAGCCGCAGATAAGTAGAAAATAGGTGTTGGCTCTATTACGAATCACCATACATGGATCAACAACAGGTTATTCTTAATGGAAGCACGATTTACGTAGCAACTTGAGGCACTGGAAGGGATAAGACAAGAAGCTTCACCACTGTAACAAGAGTCTATTCTCATTCAACGAGTAAACATCACGTATCCACGAGTAGGCACTGGCTTTATCACGTATAATCTTACAAGGGAAACGACGAGATATTTTGTGGCAGCGTGGGTCCCTGTGACAGTTTGCAGCTGCGGAATGTATTAATTGAGAACCCTGTGATAAACTAAAGTGATGGAAAGGTTAGTCGGAGAGGAGCCATCTGATGTGGAGAGAACATATTCTGTAGGATCAGACGTCCTCTTGTATAGTCCCTGGGTCGAATGCGAGGGCAAGAGGAGGTCCGTTTGAAGTGAAGTATAACTCTCTATGCAGGTTAGTGGAACTACTTCTGGAGCGAGTTTGGAGCTTATGCGAGAGTCCCTCTGTGACTCTGTAGTTCGGTCTTGCCATAGGAAAGACACCGAAACCCTCTCAACATGATCGCAATCATCACAAAAGTGAATTAGGTCGTTGTGAGTAGCATCCAGGGCAATCTATTTCATACATATTACAAACATTGCAAAAGATATCCAAACTGTGATCAATTGTTTGATTTGAATATTGTGTGCCAAATTAACTTGGGCTTCCATTGCTGCGTAGAAATTGTATTGCTTGTATATCTTTGGATATTCACAATACTGTGGGTTTATTGGTTTCTTGAGGATTGAATTTGTTATGTGATCGATTTGGAGTTTGTTGGACATCTTCATTACGTTGTTTGTTATATGAAATTTTGATTACCTATTGTATTATTGAGAAAATTGTACTCTCAAATAGAGGATACTTTTATGATAGTAGATGAGGGAAAAAGATCAGTAAACCTTAGTGACTAGTGAAACATGGGGCAAAATTAACCTAGGTCATTATAGTGGTATTAGAGTTGGCTCTCCTGCCAGCCTGGAGGGTGTTTAAAGATGGGGCCATGGGAAACAATAATGAGCAAGGAGGAAGTAGAGTCTTGGCGGAAGTTAGAAGAGTAGCAAGCACAAACCATTAATTGATTGCAATATTGGAACAAAAGGGCTCTTGAGGAATTAGAAAAAATTAACAAAAAGGCTGCAACATCCAAAGAATCCCTTAGCACACAACAAAATGCAAACGATTTTTTGGCTAGCTGTAGGAAAAACAAGTAGAGTAAGAGAGATACTAAGATAGTGGCAAAAGCATGGACGTGACTGTATCCCCCTAAAAAGAAGGAAAAGAATGAAGGTTGGAGATATTTAGTGGATGATTCCTTGAATTCTGTGAGTATTAAAGCTATAGGTTTAGAGAAGTCATTAAATGAACAAACTGCTCTGCAACCAGCACTCAACAGTATTACCAACAATGACAATGAAGATTTGAAGTCAGTAGGTCCTGTGACTGAAGCATCCTATTCTATAGATAATGATCATGATGGATTGTCCAGCCATCAACTGGAAGATGGAATGCTAACCTTAGCTGCCACAGCTAGTGCACCCCTTGAATGTGAAAATGATATGGGCTTGGATGAACATTTTGAAGGAGAAAGTGGTACAGATCTTGCGAAAGACACTGATGGACAAGTTGCCTCTAAGATTGACGAGTGCTTAGGTATGATATCATTGGGCATCTCGCTCAGAAAGATCCCGCAGAGTTGGGAAAGGACAAAACACACCTTGATTATAAACATGAACTAGTATCTCCTTGGGCCAAACTGGATTGTGCTTCAAACAAGCAAAAACATGATTCAGATTCTGGGGCTTTCCAACATGTTTCTAGAAATCAGGGAATCTTTAAAAGGCAAATGGAAGGTAGATAGTTTGAAAAAACCTCCCTGTCCCGAGGTGCTAATGAACAATAATTCAAATGCAAGTGATCAAAATGCTGGGTCGGGTATTGACCATATTGCTTTCTGTATTAACAAGAGTGCATGTGCTAATGAAGCAACAACTAGTACATTATGTGATGCTACTTCGTATCAAATTGTTGAGTAGTATTTGTCAAGCGGTGAGTAATCTAAAGTTAGGTATAATTATGATCAACAAGAGGCACTATCAACTGTCGCTTCGTATGGGAACTCACTACCAAGTAAACGACCAACTGATGGAGTTCTAGGCATTTTTACCCACCATTTTGTGGGTGACATCCCTAGGAGAAATTTTTTCTCAAAGATGGTCTTCAGCTGATAGCCAACAACCCCTTGTAGCCACCAGCTAGCTCATTATGCCTTTTCTCCGCCACTTGAGCCAGCCATGTGGTTCCTCACCCATCTGCCATGATCGTATGTTTGAAGGTGGGCCTCCTGAACCTAAAGGCATGCCTTGTCATTTGGTATTTGAGTATTGTAGTTTGCTTATCATGGACACTTTTGGGCATGGATTAATGGTAGGATTCGACGAAAAGAATGGGTTAGGTTTGTGCCCTTGTCCCCTAGCCCCCTTTTGGATATTAACCTTGCATCCTAGTCCCGTGGGATCTCTTTTACTGACCATTTGGCTTTAGGGATGGTATTTCATGGGAAACCCCGATGTTGGTTGCGTGGTCCCGCTCTCTCATCTGCCTATATTTCCCTATTTCCACTCATTATTACCTGATTCGTCATATCTCCCACCTGGGTTCACATTCCTCCACTGGGTCCACATAGGGTTAGCTTACCCCTTCCCCTTACGCATGCCTTGGGTCATGGCCTGGAATGAAGCCCGGAGGTTGATGCAGCTAAAAGGAAAGATAAAAGCCTATTTGGCCACATTCAACAGGAAAATGTACTACAAAATATGGTCAGGACAAACACATTTAGCACATGGGAAAAAGCCAATACATGAGCTCTATCCCATCCTCATGGCCATCACCCTGGTTCATATAGGTTCTATGAACCTCCTTCATCATATAGGAACCCATGATTGTCCCAACACCTAGTGGGCAATGAACTGCCCTACCTTTAAAGGGGGTATTCATTGTTATATCTTATACATCATGCTCTTACCTCGTTAGCCTCGACAAGTTAATCAAAGAAAATCATAAAAATACAACAAGAATATAAAGAAAGGTGAAAAAATCAAGGTTGGGGCACCTCATGTACCATGATTGCTCCTTCCTATACATTGTAAACACAAGTGTGGGCTTCCCTCTTATTAACTATCCTTGCACCCCAGCATGTGACCCAGGGCTGCCCCTTCTCATCCCCTACTTCATTCACCTATCTGTCACATGCCACCACCTTTTGAAGGATGTACCTTGAATATATTATCCCCTTTAGAAGTGGAAACCACCTAATAGGATTCGTGGTTAACCCCATTTGGAGTTTAGGAGACATTGGCACATCTCGAAGCCGATTATGGAAGGGCAGACCATTATGAAATCCCCACCTATGGTTCATGATTGGTAAGCTCATTTACTCGATTTCTTTAATGACTTGTTGTACTGGAAGGCTAGGGGACGCATTAGATCTTATGTAGGATTGCAGATGCTCTCCATCTTGCATTTGGTCTCCTTATACGGGGTCCTAATTCTCCAGAGGGCTCTACATTGGCACATTTAGGGTGTGTGTTGAGAGCCATGGGTCTCCACAACAGACAACACTCCATGGATCTCCATAGCTATTTAGTGATTGCTCGTGGCTCACTTATTGGATGAGGAAGATGCACCTGATCCATAATGCCCAGCCAGATGTGCACCATACACTTGGCAGATGATCCGAGACTTGCACGATGATGTGGCATCACCTACACCATCATCCTAGCCCTTGCACGCGATCTACATGCATCTTCGATTTGTTTGGAGACCCATGAGGACACTTGTGTGCCCCCACATGTTATTTGGAGCACCACAGGTTATTACAAAGAGTCAACCCTTTGTCCACTGCTTTTGAGGGTCTTATTCTTCATTGTGGCATCCATGGACCCCATTAGGCCTCTTAGAGGGCCCTACGACACACATAGCTTATTATTTGACTTCTGAAGAGGCTTACTCTTTCATTTATGAGCTAGTTTGGTGGGCTTGTCACCAAAAGTTGAATTATTAAAACATTATTTTTATTTTTGGGGCTTATGCAGGTCAAGGAGTCTAATTCGAACTCCTAATTTATGTACAAATACAAGTGAGATGAGTTCATTATTTGATCATCACTTTGGATTGGATCTTTTCTCTCTTCAGAATTTCACACTTTTTCTAAAGGATGAATTGGAGCTTTATGGATGAATTTTGTTGTGTGGATATTGGTCTATCTTATCTTAGAGCTTCTCTTTTGTCAATTGTGGATGGTTGGATATACTCTGTTACATGTAACTACATGATTTTAATGTTATTCCTGTCTTACTTTGTCATATACATTGGATTGAGATTTTCGCTATTTGTAGGGCTAATTGCTGCATGCATTTACTGCTTAAAATTATGGAATTTTGTCTCTATTATAGCATCTCTCAATATATGGGCCATGTAATCTGAACAAAATCTCCTAGGGGTAATTCTATCAAAGAATTCGACCTTGATAAGCCATCTCCTATGCACATTGAAGTATAAAAGTTGCATGATTGCTTCTCCTTGACCTAGAAGGCTAGCGAAGTGGTTTTGAGGCCTTCTTGACTAAGAATCAAGAATCATACTCATATTTTATCATAGACTCCATTCTCCCAAGACTAAGGCATTGATCTACCAAGAAGTGGTCACCAAAAATCATATCCTTTCACCTTCGTTCAGGTCTAGCCAAGTTGGGGCACATAGGGCATAATTTCTTGACAAGCTAGCCCTCCAAAAAATTTGCTCTCTCAGGGTCTCTTGCGCTGGTGTTTCCTCAAGGTCTCCTCCAATTTTGAAGCCATTTCGATGGTGGAGTTGGGAGAAAAGCCAAGCCCTAGCTCCGGGATCAAACTTTGCCTTAGCATCCCCAAGGCTAGCACCTCATAGGATCAAATCGACACTTTCAAGTGAAATTTTTTTCTTTGATCCTTTCCCCACCTTGTCTAAGGTAAGAACGTCATTGGTTGTTATACTCATTCTTCATACCTTAGACTGGGTCCACTTGGTCCCGTTCCTTTGAAAAGACAATTCTTCAAGAACCATCTGGGATACCAATTACAATAAGGATTTTAGGGATTGGGAAGTTCCTCTGTAAGTCATATCTCATAAACCTAACCCTTAAATACTCCCTTTCCCTAGAAGACATTGTACCTTGCTTAGAAAGCAAGCAAGCCTTATCTTTCTAACTCTCCCAGGTTAGGGATTATTAGGGTCACCCCCATCATCTCATTGACTTATCCTTCATCGTTCTCCATAATATATCGGGTCTCCTCCCATCGGTGAAAGTTTGTAAATAGAAGGGAACCTTAGCTGAGGTGACAGTGGGCTAAGTTTCCATATGTCGCCCTTGGTCTAGCATTTTCCCTTTAGGTCCCCTGCTAGTTTGAGTGGTAACATGCATCATTAAAGAAATATTTACGTTGTGAGGCAATAATTGGTTTTCTTGAAGCTAAAAGGTCGCTTGCATATAAGGAAGGACCAAGGGGAGGATGCTCCAGAAATGAGAAAATGCCACAGAGTAGTTGCAAAAGGGCGACATCACACAATGGGGGAAGTTCTATCAAGTTGGTGCCTACAAATTCCGGATTTCTAAAAATGACGATCCTGATGAACATTTTACCAGGCAAGTTAAAGAACCGGTTGCAAAAATGTGACCCCACACTAGAAAACGAGTGGTAGCTGCTTCGAATGAGGTATGGAGACCAGAGAGTTACCTTCCTCTTATATTTGCTAAGCATAATCTGGGACAAGGTGGAGAAATTAAAGTACAAACTACAGCGATTTTGTTTGAGCACACAATTCACAATGCTATTTCTCCATTTGAGGTGCTGACTTGTCTACTGGAGGTTCCATGGAAAATACCTATTGAGGAGTTTAAAGTGAGGAGAGATATGGGAAATTTTTGCATATTGTCAATTGATCCCTCAGCTGCAAAGGATCTAGAAGATGCATTGCCAATTAAAAACCTAGGGAATGGTGTCATGAGAGTGGGAGTCCATATTGCAAATGTTTCCTACTTTGTCCATCCTGAGACTATGTTGGATAGAGAGGCACAAGACCGTTCTACAAGTTTTTATCTTATCCAGCACATGCTACTAATGTTGCCTCGCATTCTTTGTGAAGAACTGTGCTCATTGAACCTAGGAATTGATAGACTAACCTTCTCAGTGATGTGGGATATTCATCGTTTAGGGGATGTTCTGGATCATTGGATTGGGCTGACAATAATTGGTTCGTGCTACAAGCTTTCCTATCCAAGCACAGGAAATTATAGATGGCATCTTTGACTATAGTAAAACTAATGGCAGTGGGAAGTGCTACGTAGAACTACATGGACTATTTGACCGGCAAGACATTGTTGCAGGTGTTTATAATCTGCATAAAATTGCTAGGTAGGGCAGAGAGAACAAGTTTGAGAAAGGGGCTTTGAGGCTAGCTAGCTCTAAGCTTGTGTTTGTTCTAGACGAGGATGGTCAGCCGTGTGAAAGTATGCTTTATGAGAACAAGCATTCAAACATGCTCGTGAAGGAATTCATGCTCTTAGCAAACAACACAATAACATCAACTAATAGTGGTGGTAGCAGCAGCGGTAATGATGAAATTGTGTTAAGGGATGACGGGAAGTTGGAAGATACAACCACTTCTCCAAAAGGCACTTCAAATGGTGTAGATATAGAAGCCAAGCCAGAAAGCACCTTAAATTTTGATTTGTCTTCAGAGCTGGAGAAGATTGATATATCCGATAATTTGACCTTCCCTCCATATGTTGAAAGAAGTGTTAATGTATTTTCTGTCAAGCCTCTTTATTGGGTGAGATGGGAGAATACGACTGATTTTGAGGGCACATTTGGCAGAAATCCGTTTAGAAAAAGCAATCCTTTTGAAATGGACATTGGAAATCCATCAGAGGCAGGTGTTAATTTGAAACTGGCTTGTACAGGCCAAGGCTCAAGGACAAAAATGGATCATGGATCATGCAAAGAGACAACTCAAGACAAGCTCTTTCCTGAACTACGGAAGGAGGCAAAAGCCAATGAACTAGCGAAGAAAATATTGCCCTTGTTTGAAGAAAATATGGAATTGTTGATAAAGAAATAGAAGGGACAAAGAAATCCAGGGAACAAGCTCTGATGGAAGGAATTGAAGAAGCTGCAACGAACATGTCATTGCTTGAGGACAAGCAATGTCGGGAAGGAGGGGGGACTGTAATGTTCCCGCAAAATTAAGTGTCAAAAAAGACGAAATAGCCTATCAATCCCTGTAGGCTACAGTCCTCAATAAAGGGGAAACCCCAAAAATTTCAATTCTGGGCAAATTTTGGGGCCACTGGGCAAAGAAACCCAAAATTGGGGTTTGGAGTTAAATTTACTCAATCAATTAAGAAGAAGAGACCCCTCTAGGAAAATCTATAAATATAGAAGATTGAATTGATTTTGGGATCATCATTGTGGATCATTTTTGTTTCTTGAGCATTAGCTCTGAGGGTTTGAAGACCCCTTTCTCCTATCAATTTCAGTGGTGAAAGATTCTACCCTAGTTGATAAAATTCTTTTATCTTTTTGTCTTTTATCTTGTTCTGGCACAACAATTTCTTCTTAACTAGCAGAACCATACAAACCTGTCTGGGTACACAAGAGTGAAGTCCTCTATGGGTATTTTCTGGGTCAACCAGGTCTGTTACGGAACTGCCAAAAGTCCATTTTATGTAGCTTACTTGCCAACCTGGTTTTGGTACTTAAGATCGGAAAATTCATATCTATGGAAACATGGAAATTTAGATGCTCTAACCCACCAGTGCCAGCTCTGATCATAGTCGCAATTGGCATCTAGGGTGACTTCATGGCCTGCTTGGGACAACAGGCCGTATTTAGCTATAGCGGATTACCTTATGACTGTGCTGTAAGGAAACCACAGATCAGTAGAAAATATGTGTTGGCTTTGTTACGAATCACCATACGTGGATCAACAACGAGTTCTTCCTAATGGAAGCACAGTTTATGTAACAGCTTGAGGTGGTGGAAGGGCTAAGACGGGAAGTTTCGCTACCATAATGAGAGTCTACTCTCATTCAACGAGTAACCATCACGTAGCCACAGGTAGGCACTGGCTCTGTCTCGTATAATCTTACAAGGGAGAGAATGAGATATTTTGTGGCAGCGTGGGTCCCTTTGACAGTTTGAGGTTGCGGAATAGATTAATCGAGGATCCTGTGACAGACTAAAGTGGCGGAAAGGTTAGTCGGAGAGGAGCCATCCGACGTGGAGAAAAACGTATTCTGTAGGATCAGGCATCATCCTGTATTGTCTCTGGGTCAAATGCGAGGATAAGAGGAGGTCCATCTGGAACGAAGTTTAGCTTTCTACGCAGGTCAGTGGAACGAATTCTGGAGTGAGTTTGGAGTGTATGTGAGAGTCCATCTGTGACTGTGTAGTTTGGCCCTGCCACAGGGAAGGCACTGAATCCCTCTCAAGAAGACTGCAATCATCACAGAAGTGAATCAGGTCCTTGTGATGGTAGCATCTAGTGCAGTATATTTTATACGGACGTTGCAGAAGATCTCCAAACTGTGATCAATTGTCTGATTAGAATATTCTCTGTGTCGAATTAACTTGGGTTTCTATTGCTGTGTACAAACTGTATTGCTTGTATATCTGTGGATATTCACAACACTGGGTTTACTGTTTCCTTGAGGACTAAATTTGTTATGTGATTTGAATTGGAGTTTGTTGGGCGTCTTCATTACATTGTCTATTATATGAAGTTCTTATTACTTACTGTATTATTGAGAAATTTGTACTGTCAATTAGAGGATACTTTTATGATAGTAGATGAGGGAATAAGATCTGTAAACCCTAGTGACTGGAGAAACCTAGGGCAGAATTAACCTAGCTCATTACGTTCAAGAAGCATTCTGTATCCCAATCAGTCAAGAAGCATTCCAAATCAGAGCTCCCGATTGGCATTAGAAGAGCTCCAGTTAAAAACTCTCAAGTATTTGCCATAACTACAAAGTTTTCATAAGTTCACAAATGTTCTATGAGAAGCGAAAAGGCTGTGATGCAAACTAAAAGTGGTGGTTGTTTATAAATAGGTTAGGATTAGGGTTTAGGAAGGTCAATCACCCCTTTTTTTCCCTTTTTTGGGAGGAAGTGTGGGTGGAATAAATTAAAACCAAAAAAGTTGATGCCCAGTCTCTAATGTAAAAGAAATGCTAGCGTAAAGATAAACTAGTATAGATCCATTTTTGGATCTATTAGTGTTGAGAGGTTATCACTTGTTTTTATTATTAACCCTCATGGTTCATAATAGATTCGAGGTTAAGAAGGATCTATGCTAGATTTCAAAAATTTGTAAGCATATGATGTTGACCTCCCTAGCTGTAGTGAGAATGTGGGTGCCTAATAAGCTTTGAGTTACTTCTGTGCCCTATGCTTAGCCCCAAATTAACCCAAATTAGTATAGGCTTGCATTAGTATAGCAAGATGCTTTAGCAACGGGACCTTGATCAATTGAGCTAACCCTTGGGGTTAACTCTTAGTTTAAACTATAAACTATGGCTAATGCTATGATGTTATTGAGAGTTATGTATCTCTTTTTGGAATGACTGTTTTGGTGTGTTCATATATGTAAAATTTATATCATTTTATTTGTTCCATATTTCTGAAACCTTTATTCAAATCTTGTGAAGTTCTTTCAAAATCTTGAACTTTTCTGAACATGCTCCACTTGACTCACCAAACTTTTTGAACCTTGTAATGTTGCTTCATATAAACATCTCCTTGTAAATTTCTTAGACAACAAATCAAGCATGTTTTCAATCCTTGGCAGAATAGCTATCCATTGTTTGAAACCTTGTGGTCAGGGCTTTGCTGATGATTAAATTTCTTATTAGCTCTTTCTTTCTGAGGAGGATAATGTTGCATTTTTTCCTCCTGATGTATTTTGTCTTAGTTGGAATGCTATTAAGGTCTATTTAGTTTCTTTTGTAAAGATTGAGATTAATCTAACTTTATACATCCAACTCTCAAGAATATCTCATAGGACAACTTTATTTTCTCCACCATGAAGACACCATGTTTTGCTGCTTGTAGTAGAACCAATTATAGTTAATGGTTTGCTGTATATGCTATTTAAATGCTGAGTGGGTGTAATATTGCAGGAAGAAGAGAAAATGGGACCAGCCAGCAGAATCACTGATATCTGCTGGATTAGCTGTCCCAGCAATGCTACCATTTGTTGGGGCTGGAGCTTTGCCTGGAATTGGACTCCCAGGCATGGTGTCTCCACTTGTTGGGGGGATTCCATCAGCTGCCATGCAGTCTTCTTTCATGTCAACACCCCAGGTTTCATCAACAATAACATCTTCGGTAGTTTAGCAGAATGCAGTGGCAATTGTACAGAAAATCAATCAGGTAATATGGGTTTAGAAGAAATGGTTTCTAAAATTGATGAATTGATGATGAGATAATTTTTGGGGTGGTGTTTGAATTATGACTTTGTATTGTGAATAACATTTGAAGTTAATTCATGTATCTTTGACTTGTATTGTTAAGGCTCATTATTATGGTACTGGATATATTTGAATCTCAATTTATTAGAGGTGTGCAGCTTTGTGATCCATTGTGCTGCATTACTACTTCTTGCTGTCTCTTGACCTCCAGTTTATGTTTTCTTAAGAGGTGACTTTAGATGTTGTGTTATTGGATTGGAGTTGACAATATATATATATATATATATATATATATAAATATATATATATATATATGGCCTTAGAAAGTTGCAACTTTGTTCATGCTGAGGTTTTCCTTTTTAAAAAATTATGCAAATAGACTTTTAAATGTTTCTGATTTTCTTTAATTGCAATGTCATTTTTTATTTTCTCAACATATTTTAACTTGTGTGGGTGAAGGATTTGGCAACAAAAGGATTGTTGCCACAATCAAAGATTCAGGATGAGTTAATTGCTAGAGAAATTGTTATAAATGATGCAGATCCTACTGTGCGATACAAGCTGACAAAACGTCAAACACAAGAAGATGTAAGCTTTTTCATTCTCTTTTTTCTTAGATTTACTTTTAATGACTTTGGTATATGGCCTTTATTTTGATAGATTGTACATGACATTTATGATTGTTATTATTTGAATGACATTGTCAACATATTTTTGTTACAGATTCAAGCAAAGACTGGTGCTGTTGTTATAACAAGGTGAGAATACTAAAATTGACATGTTTTCCAGTGAAGATTCTTAATATAAATTTGAGATTCTTATCTAAATTTTAATGCTGCAGGGGTAGATACTGTCCACCAAATGGGCCTGCTGAAAATGAAAAGCCTCTCTATCTTCATATATCTGCAGGAGCTCATGTAAGTGCAGTGTACTCATCATAATCCCTACAACAATTATATTAACACTACAACACCAGAAACAAATATAAATGTAGAGCCTTTTTATCTTCAAAGTTCATATGTCTATTGGAGCTCATGTAAGTGCCATGACTCTCCCATTGCTGTCCTAATCAATTCAGGAAAAAATGTTATTGTTCCTCAGATCATGTTATTATATCTAAACATGATATTGAGCTTCTGAAGTAGTAAAACAAGATTACATCCATTGAAATAAAAATATAAAATCTCTGCTGATAGATAAAACCTGGAAAACGCAAAAAACCTGATCCAACCCTCTAAGTGTTCATAATTGAACATTAGTTTTAACAGTGGCATACAAAATCATCCCCCAACCATACAAGGAACTTGTAAAGCTTAACTTTCGAAGGTATGTAACTAATCATATATGTCTGATGCTTCAGTTGGGGTACACCTGTTCCAAAATGTATCAATTGCAAGAAGCTATGAATTTAGTCCATAATGTACCCAGTTATAAATTTTATATGTTTTCTGCAGAATTCCAATTAGTATCATGTGCAAATTTGACTTGTGAAGTTTATTAGGTTTTTCATAAAACTTCGATGCATGCGTTGGTGTATTTTTTCTTCACCATTTCATATTATAAATTGGGTCACACTCTTTTCTGTATTTCTTCAGACAATGTTACCTCTTGTACCTTGTCACTACGTGTTGAATTCCAATGCCTGTATTTTTAAAGATTGCATATCTTTGTGCTTATTGTAGTTTGGTAATTGTGCAATATGTTGTCACTACCTTGTGAAGTGTTTTTACTTTGACAATTTTTGGTGCACTTTGACTTACCTTTATTTGGCTGAAAATTCAAAATGCTAATGCTGTTATATATCTTCTGATGCTTAATTCTTTATCCATGCAGCTGAAAGACACAGCGGAGCGCATCAAAGCTGTTGATCTAGCAGCTATCATGGTTGAGGAAATAATGAAACAAGGCCGGCAAATACAATCAGCCTCAAACCCATTCTCTGTACTCCCATCATCTGGTGGGCTGGTAAGGAGGTTTTTTCAAAGAATCCTGAAGTAGAGGAGGTTGCAAGCATCACTTAGTTCTCTTTTCCTTCTTGCAATGCTGTTAATTTATTCACGAGTCTTTAATTGGGTCTACCTGACCAGCAATTGAATCAAGTTCCTTTTTTCCAACAATTCACTTTCATGACAGGCAGGTCCACCGTTCAACGCAGCTGTTTATGTGGGTCTTGAGGCTGAGCCGACCTTAAATCTTGTCAGCCACATTCGTGGACCAAATGTAAGCTACAACGTTTGCTAATCCTCTTGTTTGATATAAATTATGTACAAACTTGAAACAGCAACAGTGCATGCATCATATGAATGTATATCTTTTTTTTGGGTTGAGTCAACCATCATACCTTTTAGTCTCAACCTGATTGGTTTTTCTACATGTTTCATCTGTAAGACAATGAAGAGATTATTTTGACACTTCTCAACTTTCGCCTGCTATTATTTAGTATCTGTGGGTGGAAGTTTTTTATTTCATTTGTGAGATTCATATTTGGTATCTAATGAAACATAATACAAATCATGAATTTTCCTTGTCAACATATCGTGAATCATGATTCATCAAATTCACTCTTAAATTAGAACTTTCATATGAAATTAAATGGTGCGTTTTAAGATAGAAATTTTTATTTTCCTAGAGCTTTCCCTAACATCACATCTTTGGGAGAGATTCTTTCTTTGTGTTGCTGGCTTGGGTTGGTGGTTGGGATTGGACATGCAGGACCAGTATATAAATCACATTATGAATGAAACAGGAGCTACTGTTGTTCTAAGGGGAAGAGGTTCTGGAAATTATGGAGGACTTCATGGCGAAGGTATGGGATTACCTCAAAAACAAAATCCTTTTCTTTTGTGATGTTGTGGGCTAAATTCTATATTAATTAAAGATAATTTTTGTACAGAGATACAGCAACCGCTGCATTTGTACATCTCAAGTGAAAATGTCAAGAGCTTTGAGAATGCGAAGTCTCTGGCCGAAAATTTACTGGAAACCATTCGTTCAGAATTTTTGACATCTAGGTAAGTGTGCAGCAAACTTTTAGTACTTGAAGCTTTAGGACTGTAAACACTCTTCTGCTGCATTATCAAGAGAATATCACAGCTAGTGTTTTTGTGTATTTTATACTATTTAGATCTCGGTATGTACAATCATATTGTTGCTTCTTTTATGCTATGACGTGAAGTATTTTGACTGTAATATTAAATCCTTGGTATGAAGGCTTTTTTGAGGGTTAATTCAGTTATGAATGGAAAGATTTTACATTGCTAAATTGTACATATTACACACATCTGTATCTCTGTGAAGATATTTACTGTTACAAGAACTTGGTAAGTTAGAAATTTTAATTGAAGATGTGATTCAAATTTGAAAAGACGAAACTGCAAGATACTCGATGATATAAGATAAGTTAACTTTATTATTGTCCAATGAATGACAACAACAAGTAGGTCAATGGGACTCAAAACTAGATCAAGTTTAAATGATAAATACATAGTGGCAGTGCAAACATATCTTGTAGTATTACTCTATCAACTATAGAAAAGGAGGATAAGTTAAAAAAAAAGCATGGTGATTATATAGGATGTCAAGGCATGTGGAACTAGAAGCCTTAGATAGAATGTAGGGAAGAGAAGGTGACTCCTTAACCATGTCATCAATCATTGTGAAGGGTCGATGCATGGTTTGATAATGTTGTCTGGAGAATACCTGAGATTAAGGAGGCTTGGCTGTGTAATCTTGGGAGGAGTCTTAGATCAGGGAGGTCCATCATTGTTGGCAACCAAGGTGGTGGGAAAGAATATTCAAATGGAAGATTGGTTGCATGATTATAGCAGTAAATAAAATAAAAATCAGCGGAAGCACAATTAGCTAATTTCACAGATGCACATACAGAAATATCTGCCCTTGAAATATGCTGTTCATTTAATAAATGTCTCAGCATACAAGGGTTCCCTTAGTGGAAAAACGACTCAATGAGAAAAATACAAGCTACAGCAATTCAGAGAGTTTTACTAGGCCGCTGTATGGGCTATATGGCCCTCTGAATTTTCTGGATCAACTCCAACCTGCAAATCTACCCTCAAAGACTGTTGTATAGCCTGCTGTATGACCTGTACAGGTTGTACTTGAGATGGCTGTGTGCTGTATGCCCTGCATGTACCCCCACATGAAGCTGCGGCATACACTGCACACATGTGGGCCTACGTGGTTTTTTTCTCTGCTGCTCATGTGGGCTTTGCTGCTACAGAAATCCTTTGTCCTTTGATTACTTGCTGCTGGTTTTCCTCCTTTCACTGCTGCAAATCCTCTTTCTGTCTTTCTCTAAACCCTGCACAATTGGATGAACGCCCTCTTTCTCCCAGTCACAGAGATCCTCTCTAGCTCATTGTGTCTTGTGCTCATTGTTTTTGTTGTTTTCCTCCTTCACCTAGCCTTTCTTGAGTTGTTGATTGAATCCATAAGCCTAATCTCCAAAGTGATTGACAATTAAGATTAGATCTCAACTTACTTAAGATCAATGGTTAAGATAAGATAAGATAATTTTATTAATGTCCCACAAATGACCATAAATAGGTCAATGGGACTAAAGGATACAACCAATACAAGTACAACATAGGAGTGCAAATGCTATTCCTAGAAAATAGGATAAAATGAAGTAAAGAAGAATACAATAATAGGGCAACCTCATCGACATGTATATAATTGGATCATGTAGAAGGCTAAGTGAATAAGTCTAGGGATGTAGGTTGATGATGTTCAGAATGCATCAGTCTAATAGCCGATGGCGAGGGGAGCGACGCCGTGACAGTGGTGTTGGCTCACTAATGGGAGTCCTCTGGATCCAACGAGGGGTCTGGCTGCATGATCCTGTGGGGAGGGGTGTAGGAGCGAGGGATACTCCTAACATTTGAATCCAAATGAAAGAAGCTCTAGATAAGTCTTTGGTTGCTCCATTGGGGCGAGGGTAGAACCTGTCGAATATTTTGGGTTCCTATTTGTGGAATATTTTGGTACTAAACCCTTTGATGCTTTGGGTGTGAGTGAATTGATATGCTATTCAACACCATCACAACTGTCTTGAGGGTACCAATTGACCCCCCCAGAGGGAGTGGGATACTGAGGAGAGACTCGAGGTTTCACTACTCTACTATTTGAAATACCCTAGAGCTCAACTCGTAACTTGTTGCTCTGATTAGCCGAATCAACCTGAAAGTGTGATGTGATTGTTTGGTTCGTACTCGAGTGAAGCAGGGTATGAAGGATCTGAGATTTGTGTCTAAATATCTCCCTGACAAAGAGGGTTAGGCATCTCTGGTTAGGATTTTGGAAGAAGGTAGAAGGGATCCTCCAGACTCTCTATATAGGCAATGATATTGTTATTTGATCTCATAGTATATGGGTCACTGGAAAATGAGGTTAGAATTCATCTAATTCACTAAAGCAAATAACCATTGCATTTCACTAAATTAAACTCAAATTTCTCATAAAAAAAGCACTTTACTCTGACGAGTCCTTCAATTAAAGTAGATTTGCTAAGGTTGAAGATCTTGGATGACTTCCACATGTTTAGACACTCAGATCTGTGCAAAAGCACCTGCATGATGCTAAAAACATTAACACTCCCCCTTAGCGAAGAATGTACTTTTTGAAGAGTTCATTGGAAGTAGCTATTCCTTCAGTCTTGGCACAATATAATATGCATCCTCCTTCACCATGACATTCCTCCAAACTTGTTGGTCTATGGCCTTTTCAAAGATGTTACTCATTAATGCCACATAGTTTGGAAACTTCTTTAGAGGCCTGCTCTCCCTTAATGTGTTTGTAGGAGCCTCAACATGCTCTTGAGCATCTTTCAATGTTGGTGTAAACCACCTGAGACTCTTGACAAAAGTTGAAGGAGCTATTGGTTCCTCCTCCCCAATTGAAGGTTGACTTCTCGAACTAGAAACCTATAAATGTTGTTCACCCTTTGGAGCTTCTTGCTCCTCAACCTCTATCATTTGTAGTTGGCTCATGAAACTTTTTAGATGCCAAGTTCTCCTCGAACTTAGCTTTTTTGTTACAACTATCTTCCTTTGCGTTGGTATGAGGATACTATAAGCTTTTGAGGTCTACCTATGTTAATTTTAGATAACAATGATATGTTCTATGCTTAGCACAATTACTTCAATGTTCGTTTAACAACCCAATGAGAATTTCAATTTAGTTTTCCAATCAAATTAACCATTAATCACATTGACAATTGTTCTGAACTTAAACAACAATGCAACAACTTACAGATATAATCATAAACACAGACATGCAGCAAAAAAACACTTATTTCATTAATAGAAAAATATTGAACTATGCTTACAAACAGAATGGAAATAAGATAGCTCGGACAATGGTAGGTTATCTTTGAGAAGAGATGTGGCGGCTACATGCCTCTGAACTTAGTTACAATGAGGCTCAAGGGCCTTCTTATTTTTGAACAATAAGAGAAAACCCCAAACAACCAAAACCCTAACCCGAGGAGATGTAACACAAAGAGTTTATGGGCCCCATTGGGGTTAGTTGGGCAACCAACTTCCCGGGGTTGTAACTTGGTCATATTATCTCCGTTTGATGCGTATGATATCTTGTTGGAAATATCTCTTCGACAACTACGACTGCTGACGCGATTGCCATAGCAATCGTTGAAGCAATTTTGCAAACAAAAATGTCGTTTAGGGCCTCAAAATGGCTCCGGATGTTTAGGACCCGAAAAACTACCAAAAATAGTAAACTATGCTACAATTAAGGAAACATATGAAACTGACTTGGGGGTCTAGGTGGAATAGGTGGGTGGCCACCAATATTCACCTGGATCATTCCTCCCCCCTTAGGAAGCAGTAGTCCCCATTGCGTGCAGAGCCTCCATGAGGTGAGGAAATTTCTGTTGAACTTGGTCCTTGGTGAACCACTTGCCCTAGTGAAGGAGTTGGCCTGCTTTGGCAACTCGATATAGCTGTATCCTTTGTTGCCGAGTGTTCTTGATCTGTGTGTCCATGATTTGATTAGTTGTGGCCCGTTCCATGCAGTCCAGGTTGAGCTTTGTTGGTGTGAGCTATTTTACAATGACAGATGTGTCCAACGATGGTGGAAAGTATGGCCGAAGGTGATCTACATTGAACACTGGGTGCAAACCAAGGAACGGTGGAATGCTGAACTCGAAGGCATTGCCACCGACGACCTTGGTGATGGTGTATGGCCCATATCGAAGCGGGCGAAGCTTGTGGTGGGTCCAACAAGGCGCTCCTTTTGCAAATGAAGCCAAACTTTGTCACCCACTTGGAACTTGTGTGACACTCGACGCTGGTCATGGCGCTGCTTGTACTTAACATTGGCTCTGTCCAATATATCATGGATTTGTTGGTGGATGTGTTGAATGCACTCAATGAAGCTGTTAGCCCTTTCAGCGTTGGACTGCACGTGAGCCGAATCTACTTGAGTCGCTGCAAATGGTATGGCCATATCAATGGGGCATAATCGCTGAAATCCCAACCCTACCTGAAAGGTGCTGTGGCCTGTTGAGCTATGGAGAGCTTTGTTGTAGCTGTGTTGGACATAGGGGAGACTTTCATCCCATGTGTGTGGATGCTTCAAGTTGTACATGCGTAGAATGTGTACGATCATCCTGTTGACAACCTCTGTTTAGCCATCAGTTTGGGGATGGAAAGCTGTGGACTTAGTAAGTTTTGTATCCAACATCGACCAGAGACTTGACCAAAATGCACTCAGGAATCACTGTCTTGATCTGAGATAATGGACTGTGGGATCCCAAAGTGTACCCACACTCGCTCAAAGAAGAGCTTAGCAGTGGCCTCTGCTGTGATATTGTTCTTGTAGGCCGCCATGATGGCCATCTTAGAGACTCTGTCGACGACCACGAAAGCGCAATCGTTGTCGTGCTTAGTAGAAGGAAGGCCTGACATATAATCCATGGAGACAGATTCCTAAGGTCGACTAGGAGTAAGTAGAGGAGTATACAGGACTTGCTTCTTGATGGTTGGTTTGGCAATGGCGCACATGGTGCAGGATTTAATGTACTTCCCAACATCCTGATGAAGTTTTGGCCAATAAAAATACTTCTGCAATACTGCCATTGTTTTCTCTACTCCGAAATGTCCAGCGACTCGACTGTAGTGCGCCTCCCAAATCATCTTGGCATGCTCACTTGAAGGAACACATATGTGTCCCAAGTAGCATAACATTACATCCTGAAGGGGAAAATTTGGAACTTGCTTCCCTTGCATGAGTGTTTGGTATATGCTGCCGAATTCTGGATCGCTCTTGTAAAGATGCGGCCACCCTGATGTCTCATGCCCACAGGAGTCGAGTGATTCGAACTTAAACATGTACGCAACAACTTACAGATATAATAAAAAACAAAAAGATGCAGCAAAAAAACACATCATTTCATTAATAGAAAAATACTGAACTATGCTTACAAACAGAATGGAAATAAGATAGTTCGGGTGATGGTAGCTTATCTCTGAGAAGAGATGTGGCGGCTACATGCCTCTGAACTGAGTTACAATGAGGCTCAAGGGCCTTTTTATTATTGAACAATAAGAGAAAATCCTAAACAACCAAAACCCTAACCGAGGAGATGTAACACGAAGAGTTTATGGGCCCGCCTTTTTATTATTGAATAATAAGAGAAAACCCTAAGCAACCAAAACCCTAACCCGAGGAGATGTAACACCAAGAGTATATGGGCCCCGTTGGGGTTAGTTGGGCAACCAACTTCCTGGGGTCGTAACTTGGTCATAATATCTCCATTTGACGCATATGATACCTTGTTGGAAAGATCTCTCTGAGGACTACGGTTACTGACGCGATTGCCATAGTAATCGCAAAAGCGATTTTGCCAAGAAAACGTTATTCAGGGCCTCAAAACGGCTTCACAAGTTCAAGACCCTAAAAACAACCAAAAATAGTAAACTGTGCTACAATTAAGGAAACAAATGAAACTGGCTGGGGGGTCTAGGTGGAATAGGCGGGTGGCCACCAATTTCTGCCTGGATCAACAATATAAGTAGATAGAACATGAAACAAAATGCAAAAGACAAGCCAAGACAAGAGGACACCAGATTTGGCGGATGCCAGGGAAACACCCCAATGTGGGGAAAACCCTTTGATCAAATCTTCTTATTATTATATCAAATGTTCAGCGGAGAGAGTACAAAAAGTCAAAATTGACTTGCCAAATCACAGTCAAAATAACCTTGTCAAATCTGTCAAATCTGCAGTCAACCCTAACCAGAAAGTCAACAATGGTCAAATCAGCAACAAAATGTCTCCTTTGAAGCTCGGTCCAAGGTAGTCAAACTCAGCTTGAATAGGAGGTCAAAATCAGCCCAAAACAGTCACAAAGTCAATGGTCAAACTTGGTCAAACTTTTATCTTGAAATCTGTGGTCAACCTCTAATTTTATGTTGTAGTCAAAGTGCCTAGAATACCTCGATTCCTGTGCCAAAGTGTACGACTTGCCCAAACATAAATCTACTCGGAATATCGAAGTCAAGATCTGTTTGGAAAGTCAAAGTCAACATTGGACAAATTGCATAAAACTCTGAAATTTTCGGCCTTGTAATTTTGTCTAGAAATTTGTCCTCCTTATGCCACATGTGTGAGAGAGAATGCCCAATGTTGTACGAACCAATGAGAGAAGGATAGAGAAGAATGTGAGTGATGATGATGCCAAATGAGGTAAGAGGGCAATTGTATTTATACGAGTTGTTAACGGTGAAGAGTCCTGTCCATTGGGCTTCATGAGCCTACATGATGATGTGGTCGACCTGAACAATTTGCACATGTGTGGGCATAAATTAAAAAACACACTTCTGCGTGTCCTAATTGGATGATCTTTATATCAATTTTGGTCCTCTTGAAAAGAGGAATTTAATGCAATCATCATCTCCATCAAATGAGCTATCCCAAGGTGGAATTTCGCTGTAGTTGCCAGTTTTAAGTTTTAACACCCTATATTCCACGAATATAGCCTTCTTTCTTGAAAGCTCTAGTTTTTCTCCTCTTCTTCAGAGGCACATGGATGTATATTGGACAACCAAAGATCCTCAAATGCCTTATCTTTGGCTTCACCCCAATGAATGCCTCTTTTGGAGACTTGTACCCCAATATCTTGTGAGGACTCTTGTTTTGCACATATATTGTTGTGTTACATGCCTTTGCCCAAAGGAACATAGGCAAATCCTGGTCATGTATCATAGCCTTGGTAGAACCAATGATGGATTGGTTCTTTCGGTCAATAACCTTATTCTGTTGGGGGTTGTATGAGATTGTTGACTTTGTCTTGACCCCTGTCTCCTTGTAGAAATCCTTGAAGCCATTGGAGGTGTATTCTCCCCCATTGTCTAACCTCAAGTCTTTGATTCTCTTCTTTGTCTGATTCTGCCCCTGAGCTTTGAGCTCTCAAAACTAACTAAAGACCTCATCCTTGATCTTCATGAATAAGATTGATGTTTTCTTGGTAAAGTCATTAATGAAGGTCACATGGTATAGTGCTCCCTGCACCGATACTAATGACATTGGTCCACACACATCTAAATATATAAGATCCAATATCCCCTTGGATTGCATGCTTCTTGGAAAAGCAACCTTGGCATTCTTGGCAAGTGCACACGCTTTGCACATGCCCTACCGCTCAATATTGAAATCTGGAAGACTAGTGTCAATCTCCCTTAGGATTGGTAGCACCCTGAAGTGCAAGTGTCCCATCCTCTCATATCATAACTCACTCATGTTTTTGTTGTCATGTACCGATGCTTGAATAGGATTACACTTTAGCGTGTATAATTTGCATCTCATCTCCAATGACTATTGTTGTGTTAGGGCTAGAATCCTCTAGACAAATGAGCACTTTCCCATTCCTGAACATGAATACAAAGACTCTGTAATTCATAACTGATACTAAGAGCAATTTTTCTTCAATCCTGGTACATAGAGCACGTCCTTAGCCTCTGGGGTTCCTCTTGTCTCGAGTTGGAATAAGGTAGTTCCCGTTCCCTTTACTATATACTTGGCATCATCTCCAAGCTCTGCATGAACACCCGATTATTTCTTTATCAAACTGCTAAATAACTCCTGTGCTTTTGTCATGTGATGTGATGCACCATTGTCCAAGTACCACACACCCTTGGTGATGGTGCTAGTAGGAAGATAGGAGACTATTGAGAAGTCCTTGAACTTCATTGCAAACTCATCTAGCTGTGTCTATGCTAATGCTATTGTCTACTGTGACTTCCCCTTCCCCTTATTTTTCTTTAGACACTTGATGTTGCTCAAATCTTTCTTCTTCCCTCCCTATGAGGCCGCCCCATCTCCATTACCCTTGGAACCCTTTCCTCTACCCTTCTTGGCCTCATTAGGCCTCATGAGGTGTTGTAAAATGTAACTAGGTTCGAACTTCATAATGACATGTAATTATGATCTTTGTAATGATGAAATAAAAAGAATAAAATTATTTTTGTAATGCCTTGCTTCATGGGTTTCACGAGCAAGAGTTTTTATTTCTAGATGGCTCCCATTGAGAGCTTTAGGATTTGTCAAAGAGAATGTCATGTATGAAGATATGTCAAAAGTATTCTAGTTCATACGACTGTCAAAATAGCCCTCCAAAAAAGGCAAGCATAGTTCTCCTCTTAAAGTCGGCCTGCAAGATGAATTAAATAACACAAGTCGGCTCACAAATAAAAGACACATCTCTTCATGTATACAGGTCGGCTTATTTATGGACATACTACTATAAATACCCAACACAGATCTTCGCATAAAGACAGTCAAGTACTCAAATATCTTTGAGATTTTTCAGAGGTCAATTATAGTGTTAAATTTGGATAATAGTGCAGAAGAAGGTTCAGTGAAGGAGCTCAGTCTAGTGTATAGAAGTACAAAGATAAGCCCAGGATTCCTCTGAAGTTTGGATGAAAGGAAACCAATTAGGATCACAGATAGGAGACACTAGTTCAAATGGAACTTAGAAGATGATGAAGGGACAACGAAGACTTGTTTAAATACCAATCACAGTTCGGTGCTAAAAGGAAACCACAGTTCGGTGCTAAAAGGAAACCACAGTTCAGTGCTAAAAGGAAACTATAGTTTCGTGATCTGAAGACTGAGTTTCAGTGCTATCTCAAGAAGGACTCGATGCGATCACAAGAAGCAAGGTCTCAGTGATATGACAATAAGAAGGTCTCACAAAAGGAGATCACGATAGGAAGACAATGACAAGATCTCAATGGTGACACTGTCTGGATGATAAGAAGGTCAAAGAGGAAGAAGAGTCAAGAAGAAGAAGGTTAACTGTCAAAGAGAACATGTGTCTTAGTCTTGGAGTGGCAAATAGGTCAAGGGTCATGGTCTTGGTATTCGCCAATTGGAATTTCTAGAATAAGAATTTTTGCAGGTTTTCCTCTCAAAGAGTGAGAGGTTTTGGCCTTGGATTATAGCCTACATGATGTGTCTCTTGTGTATTTATGTTCATGCATTGGTTACTTTTTGTTGAAGAAGAACACTAATAATCTAAAGTGAAGACGTTCCTAATCTAAAGGAGTAAAAAGTATTCACAAATAGTCACTAATGAAAGAGAAATCAACTAATTCTAATGCCCTAGATTTCTCAACATGAGGTAGTTGGTATGATTGTCATATCTTGACATTTGCACATATTACAGTGTGTTCTTCAAGATCATCTTCCTATTCATGTTGTCACTTTGGAACAAATCAACTAGAGCCTTGAAGATCTTTCTAGTCGACTTCTTCTCTCCCAGGTGAGGATCAAATGATCCTTCACGGCATCCGTAATAAGTTGCTGAGCTATGATGCCCTCCTTTTCATCAGCGACTAATTGCCACTGGGTCTATTTGTGAAGTATTTACCTTATCCACAATTTCCCGAAGGTATTTTCATTAATAGCAATATAAACCTTGTCTTCTAGGGGAGGAAGTTTGAAGCCCTAACTTGAGACTTGCTACTACCATTTCTAGATCTAAATAGAAACTACCATGTGCTAATTCCTTTTAGCACCCACAAGAATTTTATTGTTGCTATTTTATAGATATGCTTAGATCTTCGTGTAGATCTAATAAAATTCCTATAAATAGCTGTGGATTTGTTTTTGGTCCTTTGAACACCCACAAAAATTTTGCTATTGCCAACGATTTAGTGGTACTACCTCCCTGTCTTCCTCTGAAGTATATGACCTCCTCCAATCTAATTGTTGGATGATCTAATGTGCAAACTTCAAATTCACATTCCTTTTAGAGTCTAAGCTTTGATACAATGTTAAATTTCCTTAACCCCAACAAATAGGCAAAGTATTTCCTAGTAATCCTTTGCGCTAAATTAAATTAAATTGTAGATTTACGAAATAAATTGCACAACTAGGATTTTAACAACAAATAAAATAAAAAGCAACAAAAGCAAAATGAGGCAATTTCATACATGCACACAATTTTTT
Source organism: Pinus tabuliformis (assembly GCA_031772625.1). NCBI lineage: Eukaryota > Viridiplantae > Streptophyta > Pinopsida > Pinales > Pinaceae > Pinus > Pinus tabuliformis. Next base: position 1,842,572,341 of record CM062816.1, read on the forward strand.
TTGCATTTTTTTCCCGCTATTCATTAAATAAATATCTCAGCATACAAGGGCTCCCTTACTAAAAAATTGGCCCAATGATAAAAAATACAAGCTACAACAATTTAGAAATTTTTACTAGGCACTTTTATCAGCGGTACGACTCTTCGAATTTTCTCGATCAACCCTAACCTGCAAATTTGCCTTCATAGATTGTTGTATGACTTGTACAACTTTCACTTTAGACGCTTATGTAGTGTGCAACTTACTGTATTCCCATGTGCACGTTGTTGTATGACTTGCACACATGGGCTCATGCAACCTTTTTTTTGTTGGTGCTAGTGTGGGCTTTGCTACTGCATAAATCTTACCCCCTTTGATTACTTCTTGTTGGGTTTCTTCCTATCACTACCACAAATCCTATGGCTGTCTTTCTTTGGAACCTGCACACTTGGATGAAAATCCTTCACCTAATCATTGAGATCCTCACTAGTTCACTGTGTCTTGTGCTCATTGTTGTTATTGTTTTCCTCCTACTCCTCACCTTGCTTTAATAAGCTTGAGTTGTTGATTGAATCCTTAAACTTAATCTCCAAATTGGATGAAGATTAAGATTAGATGTCAACTCACTTGAGATCAATGGCTAGGATTCATCTAATTCACTAATGTAAATAACCTTTGCATTTCATTAAACTCGCTTTTCTTATAAAAAGTAGTGTTCCATGGGGACACATTCCCTAGGATGGGGTGCGTGCTTCCCATGTTTCTGATGCTTCTGGGATGATGGGACGCTTGGGGAAACATTCCCCATGTCCTCCTTTTGGGGAAACACAGGGTGAAACACTTCCCTAATGTGGGAGATGTGTTTCCCCAAAAAGGGTGCTTGCGAGCATCCCCACTTTAGTAAGGGTTGGGAGTCCCCCCTGGAGATGTGTTTCGACCATTGACCAGACTAGGTTCATGCTTTGGGGTTAGGGCTCCATCTTTGCACTATGGCATTCTTTGAATTTCTGCATCGGGCAATTGGTGTCTCCATATAGTATACTTGTGGCGATGGTTGCTGTGTGAAGGTTGCAACTTGCTTTTGGTCCTGTTGACACTGTCAAAACAAAGGTTCTTGCTTTGCTGGCCATGGTTGTATTGTCATGATACATAGGTTGCCCCTCACAAACCATGGTCCACAATTACAAGGCATCGGGCCGTCATATATAATTTTTTGTTATTTGATATTATAAACCTAATGATAAACCTTATTCGATCCACATCGAGAAATTCAAATTTGATTTGAACTGCATCGTTGTTGAACCCAAACTTGAACCTGAACCATGTGACATAGCCTCATGCCCACAATTTCAAACATTTATACATTGACAGTGGAATAAATTGAGTACACCTCTTCATATGGAAGTTTACACTATTAAGCCTAAAACTGTATGATACTGGGAGAACAAATAAGATGTTTCCTTCTCAAGATAAAGATGTGGAAAAATGATTCTTGACTGCTATTAGTAAGAATTATGGTTATATAGTGGAGGCATTGGACATACATACTCTGTTTGCCAAATTTTCTTTGTATGGACATAGACAAGGTGGTGAAACACGAGGTGGTGAAACAACTGCCACCTATCTAGTGCAACATTGCTTTCGAGGAGTTTCTCTCAAAGATGTGAGAATTGATATCAAAACCATAGAGAGGCTTCCTTTGAGAGCTATTGGTTCATTGTTGCACAATTTTGCGGGAGTGCAACTCTTCACTTGCTTACCAGGGCTCAGATGCAGATCTTCGTAGAGTGCTTGCAACCTACAATATTCAATTTGTGTGAAGGGGTAGTTGCCAACTTGAAAGGGCAACTAACTAGAGTAAAAACCGACAAACTCAAGAATTTTGGGTATGGTGCCTTTGTTATCTCGTTCGCTCTAGAGAGGATCCCCCTTCTCGCCCCACAGGTAGCCATAGATGGAGGAGGACTACGAGATCCTCGCATGCTGAAGTGGGTCACATTGATGGCACGCCACGGAGGTGGTGAAGGCCCAACAATTCAATATACTCTTGATTTCTTTGGATGGTTGGAACATCAAATCATCATGATTGAAGACTTTCCATATGCAGGCATGGATTACACAGGTGATCCAAATATGCCACTACCAGCTGGAATGCAGTGGGGTGACCTAGGTAAAAGCTTCACACTTTGGTTGTTTTTGAAGTTTTGACTTTTTGTTTTGTTTTGGCATCCAAAACTAATTGTTCGAAATGATCATACAGATGTGGGCCCAGTGAGGTCGACAAGACTATGCAAATTTGACAGGTATGGTGAGCAGCGAGTAGCTCCTGCAGCACAAAACTGTGACGCAACAGAGGCATTAACTGAGCTTGGAGCACAACCTACAGAGGTTGACCCTAGACATCCCAGATGTCGGGATTGATGACTTGCCTCTCCACTATCAAAGGCACACCTTGGGGGGTGCTAGACCGATTAGTCGCTTGCTACGACGAGTAGCTTGTGCTATTGTCTGCTACCATAATCATCATGCGTAGCTGCTAGTCTTAGGGCTAGATTTTGTTTTTTGATGATGTATTGACATGTTCGGATAATAAAGGCCATGAGGCCTCATGTCTTTGGATGACATTTTTGTAAAAACCACACTTTTTATAGACATTTGACTAATGAAAACTACTACTTCTATTTCAATCTATCTTGTACAATATATGGATGAATATTGCTTTTGCTTTCTTATAAATGTTTTACGAATGCCAATTTAACACATAATTAGCCAATGCATCAGTTAATGTGTTTAAACATCTTGGAATGTGTTGATATTTGATGTAATCAAACACTCTCTCTAAGAGACGAACCCGCAAAAACATTCTTAACATTGAAGCACTTCTTACTGAATAGACACCGTTTAAATGTAATACTATGAGTTGAGAATCTAACCTAACAATCAATCGACGAATGCCAAATGAAATGGCGTCAGATAATAGCTCAATCACTGTGCGATACCTTGCGATGTTATTCGTTGTTCGACCAAGGCATATCCCATGAATAGAAACTAATTCATTTGTGGGTGAATAAATGAGCGAGGCTACAGAAGACAAATTCCAAGTACTACAACTAGCGCCATTAGCAAAGCCAATGTAAGTTTGAGGGAGCGTCGACATCTGCAAATCAAGTGTAACACAATATAAGCAGGAGAAGGAGCAGAAAATCGTAAAAAGCTGGTAAAAAATGCCACACATAAAATGTGATACAATGATAAACAAATTCTTCACTTAGTGATTTAAGCATAATATTTCTTCAAGTAAAGACCATTTCTGGGATTTCCTAAAGAAAAGCCGCATAAGCAACTAACTCATAGGTCCCTTTTGTTAGTATACGTTTTACAATATAAGGGCCATGCCACATGGGCTCGAATTTACTAGCACATAATTTATCGTGTTCTTGATCATAGACCAAGACTAGATCCCCTTCTGAATATGAACGAGGTTTTACATTTTGATCATACTGTGCCTTAACTCGTTTCTTTTGAGCGTCGCTAGCTAATGCAACATCACGATGAGTCTCATCTAGTCGTGCTAAGTACAAAAAACGTTCCTCCTCTGTAGAAGTGGCTGGTAATAATTCAATTGTCAGTTTCAAAGACGATATTTCACATTCAATAGGTAAGATTGCTTCCAGACCGTAAACCAGCTGGAAGGGAGTAAAACCAATTGAATTTTTTGCTGAGGTATGATATGCCCACAAGGCTGGAAAAAACATTAGATGCCAATTTCATTTATGAATTCCAACAATCCGTTTAATCATGGTGGTTAAGACCTTGTTAACAACTTCTACTTGGCCATTTGCTTGTGGGTAATATGGAGTAGAATTTTCATGACACAGGCTTAGCTTCGCAGTAAGTTTGGTCATCATAAAGTTTTGAAATTGGCGACCATGGTCTGTGACAATGGTTTGTGGAACCTCGAACTTAGCAATCACATGATTGAATATGAAAACGGCTGCTGTTTCGCCATCATCTTTATATACAAGCATTGCCTTGGCCCATTTCGTAAAATAATCTACCGCTAGGATAATGTACCCATGCTCCCCGACTGAGTGAAGGTTACATGTAAGGAAATCGATGCCCCATTTAGCAAAAGGATTGACAACAATGATTGGTTGAAGAGGAGCTAGGGGTGCATGCAGTTTGCGATCATAGATTTGGCAATTGTGGCATTTTTGTACTTACAATCTTTGAACATCGAAGGCCAGAAATACCCAATGCGCAGGATCTTTTGGGTAGTGGCAAACCGTGACATATGACCGCCACAAGCTCTAGAATGGCAGTCATTCAATGCCTTTTCAGCTTCCTCGTGAGTCAAACATCATTTGAAGATGGAATCAACATCACGACGATAAAGTGTATCGCCAACAATAGTGTATTGTTGGGATTGGTACCGAATACGACGACGATCGGTTCGACTCAATTCTGGCCGAAAAGTTTGGGTTTGAAGATAGATGATGATATCTCCATACCAGGGGTCTAAAGTACTGATAAGAAAGAGGGATTCATTTGGAAGAGAATCCTCTGCCATGGCTTCTGTCTCAGTGTAGGGAAAGTCACAATAATTCAATAAATACTAATGATTTCTTAGATTTAGATTTTATGAATTCCAAATCAAATTCTTGCAGGATAACTATCCATATAGAATACTTGCCCCCTAGCAACTGTCTCATAAGAATATAAAGTTTAAACCATAGGGTTGCAGTCGAAAATCACTGTTGTTTTGTGCAATAGGATGTGACGAAATCGTTGGACAACTTGAACATCTACCAAGGCCAATTTCTTGACATGTGCATTTTTTACTTCAGTGTTTGTAAGATTTCTGCTCAAAGAATATATCACATGGTCATTGTTCGACTCATCTTCCTGAACTAAAACCATGGTAATGGTGACATCGGATGCAGCTAAATACAAAAAGTAGTCTCAATGATAATCAGGAGGATGCAACAACGGTGTATGGGTCAACGCGTGTTTAAGTGCATCAAATGCTTCTTGAGCAACTTCATCCCATGTAAATGAGATGCCCTTTTTCAACAGTCAAGTAAAACCTTTAGTTAGCTCAACGTAGTTCTGGATGAATTGACATAGAAAGTTTGCTTTCCCTTGCAAACTTTGGAGTTGGCGGAGGTTGGAAGGAGGAGGCAAATTCAAAATAGCCTCTACCTTGAGCGGATCGACACGAATGCCTTCCTTTGATACGACAAATCCCAGTAATCGACCAAATTGCACACAAAAAACACATTTGTGAGGGTTCAAGCGTATATTGTAGTGTCGACACTTGATAAAGATAGCTCTCAAATGCGTTGGATGATCTTCCTGTTTTAGCGAATGAGCTGGTAAGTCATCCAAATAAGGTTGTACAATATGCTTGATATCGTGAAATGTGTAAGACATAGCCCGTTGGAAGGTTGCGCCAACATTCTTTAATTTGAATGGGAGTTTTTGATAAGCAAAAGTCCCCCATGGACAGATGAACGCAATTTTATGTTGATCAGCTAGGAGTATGTTGATTTGGTTGTAGCCATAAAATTCGTCCATGAATGAAAAGATTTCGTTACCGACACAATTGTCAATGATTTGATCGATATAGGGGGTAGGATAGTTGTCCTTGGGACAAGCCTTGTTAATATACTTATAATCTACGCATACTTTGATGGTTCCTTGCTTTTTGTTCATAGGAACAATATTGGAAACCTAATCAGTCAAGGGAACCAGGTAGATAAAACCTGCTTTAAGTAGTTTTTCAACCTCAACTTTAATAGCAACAACCTTTCGTGGATGCACTGGACATAATCTTTGTCTGATAGGTTTTGCATCCGGGTAAGTCTTAATTTTGTGAACAACAATGCTCGGGTCAATTCTTGGCATTTCCTCATAGAACCATGCAAAAATGTCATGAAATTCTTGAAATAGGGCTTTGTATGTTTGAAAATCTTCCAGTGAGCACAAAGCACCTATGTGAATATTCTCAATAATCCCTGTTTTGACTGAGATATCAATTGCAATCGTTGTAGATATGTTTCCCAAATTCTTTTCAGATTCAATTTGAAGAATTGACATGGGCCATTTAGGACTATCTACAATCTCAGTCGAAAACATAGTTGAAAAATCATTCTCGATTTTATCAAGGTTAGAGAGAAAAGACGAATGATGATTATAATCGTTCCGACTCCCATGGCATTTCATCCAAAGTCATGATCTCCATAATACTTTCATCAGTTGGAAATGTATTGTCAAAAGGATCAGGAAGTGAAATTGGTTCTAACCAAGGTAAAGGAGAATAATCGTCATTGATCGCATTCACTCGATCAATTTCAGAAGATGGTGGGTCAGAAAACAATTGAACTGCCTGATAAGCTAATTCGTGTGGGCCCAAAGGCATCTCATTGCCATAGGAGGTCAATTTAGATTCTAAAGGCACTATCCACAAATCATACAATTCCATAGTGCTTGATGTGATCATGTTAACCTCAACAACATTAAAAGGAAAATTCGGTGGAGGGAGTGCAAAAGGTTCCCATCAATGATGAATCTTTGAGCAAACCAACACCAATATCCTCATAAGGAGTACTCATTTTTCCGATGAAAGGTACGCTACCTGTAGAGTTAGGGTCGGAAGTGTAGTAAGACAACTGGTCTACTTTGACTATTTTCCCTCGATGAGGAAATTGTATCATACGGAAAAGTGATGAGACCACTGTAGACATAGCATAGGTCCAACTTCGACCAAGCAAAAGGTTATAATCGAGTTAAGCATCAACAACTTCAACTTTGATTGCGACCGTTTTACCTTCTATCTCTATGGGTAGATCATTTAGGATTCCATAAGGACGAAAACCTCTTCCATCAAAGGCTTTCAGAGTGGTAGGTGATTGATTGATAGTTGGAGAACCTAAAGCTTTCCAACAAGCAATAGACATGATACATGTAGAAGCTCCTTTGTCAATAACTGTGTGAAACACTCGTTTGGTTTTGACAAAAATTGGAATCTGGAATGCCAGTTGATGTGGGAGTCTAGGTATATGACTTTCAAGATAAAAAATAATAAGATTAGAATCCTGAGGATCAATTGCTCCAATAGCTGACAATAATAACTTTCTTTTTGCTAGACATGTTTGCAACACTTCAAGAGCTGACATTGCTGAAGGAGACATAGGCAAGTCTTCAACAAAGTTATAGATCTGAGAAACTCTAGCATGTGGGTTCAAAGCTGATATTTGAAGAACACCTTTGGGAGGTGGTCGAATCATTTTGTCAGGGTTCCGTTTCACAATCTCTAATGGTTCAGGAGGAGGAGGAGGAATTGAATTGGAAGGTTGACTAGATGAACTAGTTTCGTTCCCATTGAATACGGGACCCTTAGATCCGTAATCTTTTGATCTTATTGTTACCATAACTTGCTGCAAAGACATCATCATGATATCTTGCGATGTGGAAGAAGATGTGTTATGTGAAATCATTTTGTTGTCTTGAGAAGGAAAAGGATCCTTCAAAACAGCTGCAGTTGGAGAACCTTTTATGAATTTGGTAACCTCTGCTTGATGTGGGCATTCCTTCGTATAATGATCTTCATTACATATAAGGCAAGGATAATGAGGTTTCCTTTTCTTGTCAGTAGGTTTATTTTTAGTGGGTTTCTCTTTTGGAGAAGCATTTTGTTTTGTTTTACCTTTCCTCTTCTTTTTACCTCTAGATGATTGATTCTTGCCAGCGGATGAGTCTACATCATTAATTTCAGAAGTAGTTTTCGGAGAAAGCCTTTTAGCGAGTGAATCTTGTAGCCAAAGTCTGAGTGCTTTTAGAATTCTTCTTTTTACGCTTAGACTGTTGGCTGACAGAACCAATTACACCATCAACGACATTAGATCCTATAGGAGTTGAATTTGTTTGATCATTTAAAATTGCCAGGCGAGGTAAATTCAGGATTTTCTTATACAATGTGCTAGATTGGGTATAAACTAACTCTAAGTACTAGGCACGAGCAATTACCTGCTCTTTCGTCACAACACCTCCCTTAGCAACATCCTCGGTAATATCGGGAAGCAATGATTTTGTAAACCATTCAACTAAAATTTGATTTGGAATAAAAACTTTGACTAATCGATGCCTACGTCTCCATTCATGTATATGATCAGAAATGTAAGTGGATTTTGATTGTTTTAGAGAAGCCAACAGTTCATTACCAATGTCATATCGAATCGGTAGTTGGAAATGTGTCAAAAATGCTGTTGCTAGAGAGTTGAAATTATGGAAAGAAGCGCGAGGTAACTCAATGTACCATTTGGCTGTCGATCCAGTTAAAGTTTGTTGAAAAATGTGAAGTTTGATAGAATCATCAATTAATGAATTCGATGCACACCAAAGATGATATATCATCACGTGATTTGATGGGTCCTCTCCTGATTTGCCTTCAAACTTTGGTGTATCACTCAGTAACTTGGTAGGAATTTCCGACCAAAAAGGATATTAATAAATTAGATCATTCGTTAGCCGAGATAAATCTGGTAAATTTATGGTTGTGATGAACGGTAACTGCCGGTTGGGGTCTTGTTGTAGAGTTTGATAACCTTGCGGGTTAAGTCCAACTCCTGGAGGAGGATACCCAGGATATCCTGGAATAGCCTGTGTGGTTGGAATTTGCATTCCTCCAGGGTAACCAAGGTGAATCATACTAGGTTGTGGTTGAACAAGAACTTGATAAGTATGACCAAGGTATGGTTGACTCTGGAAAGGTTGACTTTGACCCAAGTAATATTGCCCCTATATAGGTTGAGCTTGCAAAGGTTGACATTGAACAACTTGACTTTGGATTAATTGACCTTGAAAAGGCTAGCTTTGGAAAGCTTGACCTTGGAAAGGTGGACTTTGAAAAGTTGACCTTGAAAAGGTGGAACTTGAAATGCTTGACCTTGAAAAGGTGGGCTATGAAAAGCTTGGCCTTGAAAAGGTGTTTGCATTGCTCCCATACTAGGTTGTCCGATAAGAATCTGTGTTGTAGACTGGATGGTAGGACCAATTTGATAAGCAAGGGCTTGAGGGATGGCCTGTGTAGTTTGTGGAATAGGTATTTGAGGGGTAACTTGAGCAGTCGTTTGTGATACTCCCGGGATAGGTGTCTGGGGTGAACTCGGAACCGACTGCTAAACTGGTGTCTGAACTCCACTCTGAACAAGTTGTTGAATATGTTGTTGAGTTGGTTGCTGAACAGGTGTTTGTGGAATTCCTTGGATAGGTTGCTGGACAGGTTTTTGCGGAATTCCCTAGATAGGTTGCTCGAGAGGTGTTTGCGGAATTCCCTGTACAGGTACAACAATACTTGGAATAGGTATTTGAGGAATAGATTGTGTAGTAGGAAGAATAGGTTGATAAACTGGCACTTGTGGAGCAACTAGAGCAAACTATTGAGCAAAAGCAGGGTTCCAAATAATATTCGTCCTAGGGAAAGCTTGACCTTGGAAAGGTGGACTTTGAAAAACTTGACCTTGAAAAGGTGGAACTTGAAATGCTTGACCTTGAAAAGGTGGGCTATGAAAAGCTTGGCCTTGAAAAGGTGTTTGCATTGCTCTCATACCAGGTTGTCCGATAAGAATCTGTGTTGTGGACTGAACAGTAGGACCAATTTGATAAGCAGGGGCTTGAGGGATGGCCTGTGTAGTTTGTGGAACAGGTATTTGAGGGGTAACTTGAGTAGTCGTTTGTGATACTCCCGGGATAGGTGTCTGGGGTGAATTCAAAACCGACTGCTGAATAGGTGTTTGAACTCCACTCTGAACAAGTTGTTGAATAGGTTGTTGAGTTGGTTGCTGAACAGGGGTTTGTGGAATTCCTTGGACAGGCTATTGGACAGGTGTTTGCGGAATTCTCTACACAGGTTGCTCGACAGGTGTTTGCGGAATTCCCTGTATACTTGGAATAGGTATTTGAGGAATAGCTTGTGTAGTAGGCTGAACAGGTTGATAAACTGGCACTTGTGGAGCAACTGGAGCAAACTGTTGAGCAAAATCAGGGTTCCAAATAGTATTCGTCCCAGGGTAAGGAGTACCAATCAAGGGTTGAGCCACAATAAGTTGACCCAGACCGAGCTGAGGTATCTGACCATAAGTTCCAGTAAAAGGTTGTCCTCCAGCCATAGGATAAGATCCGACAACAGGTTGTCCTCCAAGTGGAGGATAAGGTGGTTGCCCCCCAGTGGGTAATAAACACCAGTTGGGGTTACTTGAGGATTACCTAAGTTACTGGATACCATGTGAACATATTGGTTTAATGCCAAAGGTGCTTCATGCATGGATGTCATGCTCTGAACAATAGATGTAGATAAACCAGATGACCAAGTAGAAGGTTGAGGAGAAGGAGTAGCTCCTGAAAAAGTCCCAGTAAGTGACTGGTATCCAGGAGGAACTGAAGGACCACCATACAATAGTGACTCCAGAGAGTTGGTAAACATAGATGAATCAATAGGTTGACTCCCAAGAGGAATTTCTGACATGGTTTGTCTCGGTGAATAAAAAGGAATGCGATGAGGTGGAAAACTAGGACCTAAGAAGTTCATAGGGGTAGAATACTAAGGATCAGGTTAGAAAGGATAAAAAAGAACTGTTGGAAAAATTGTTGGATCGAAAGGTTCACCAATGGTAATTGGAGTACGAGGTGATTCTTCCTCCTCGTTCCCAGTAATATCTTCAATACTAATTAAACCAGGTGGTAATCCAGTCGTAATTATAAGCTTCCTTCGAGGTGAAGGTGGAGCAGGAGTAGGAGCTATAACAGCCAAAGGTGATTCAGGTTGAGAAATATCAGACTCAGGTTCTTCTACTTTTGGTTCGTTATTTGGGTGTCTGAAACTTCACCAGTATCAGATTCACTTTGAACAACTTCAATAATTTCTGGGCCAGAATGAACTAAACCTGATTCTACTTCTTGCGTTGGATTCACTTCAGTTTCTACTGTCTCAGATTCTAAAACTTGTAGATGTTTCGGGTTGTTCTGAGGTTCTAGATCCTGTTGATTTTGACCTTTCAGTTTTAATCTTTTCCAATTGACTAGGTGTAAATTTAGGGGGTTTACCCTGCATTCTACGCGAATGCCTTGGTGAATCAGCTAGGATGAAATTTTATCAAGAAACCAAATAATATTCACAATCCAAACCTAAGGTCTCTAAAAAGTAAAAACAAACAAATAACACGCGCTAGTAAATCTAAGGAATCAAACCATGCAAACAAGCTTTTCACAGCGAAATCACTAGTTGGTGATGAAACCCAACGTCGCAAAGATCAAAGATCAAAGTGGCTATAGATAGAGGGTGGAACCAGTTACACTGACAACCTGCTTAATGTACACGATTTGGTGCAAGTAAACTCCATTTATGCCATCTCAAATGAAGAATATCCTCCAAAAAGGTCAAGTGAATCTAGCCAACGTCTGTTCCAGGTACAAGAGAGACTTTCCCTCCACCGTCACCTCGGGTAATAGCCCTAAGATTATGATCTCTAAGGTTACCACGTAAAACAATTTAACCTGGGGGGACAGTCGCAGATCAAACGTACACACAAGGGCAGCGTAACAAAGCTCAATCCACTTGAAAGTCCCTCAACATGGTTTTTCTAAGGTTTACTTCCAAGTGACTCTGTAGTACCTTTTGACATTGTTTTTAATACATGTAAATCATTCTACCGAAACCAATGAAGTGGGGTCGATCACTCCACTGGGTCCGACATGATCTCATGCTTAACTCCTTTGTAAGGGGAGCTTCCCAGAGCCAAATTGCAGTAAATGGATTTACTCCCTATCGCAAGATGCTAATGTTTGTTTGCAACTTTGGAAAGTTAACTCACTTCCCTATTCCAAAGCCCTACAACCTGATCTAATGTAGGTGGAAAAGAGCCCTAAAATAATAAAAAATTTCTAGATTGATTTTATTAGCGCTGATTTTAAGAGTTGTTACTTACTCAAAGGTAATGGACGTGAAACTGATGGTATTATGACTTGACGCAAATCCTAATGCAATCGAATATGAAATATAATCTTTCTTTCGAATGAATTTCTAACTGAAGCAAGGATAGAGGCTTCTCAAATTTTCAATGAAAATGCAAAAACTCTTAAATTCCCACTATATCCCTTTTACTAAATGCAGATAATCCTAATGCAATCGGATATGAAATATAATCTTTCTTTCCAATGAATTTCTAACTGAAGCAAGGATAGAGGCTTCTCAATTTTTCAATGAAAATGCAAAACTCTTAAATTCTCACTATATCCCTTGTACTAAATGCAGATCTTCAATTTCGAATTACCCAAATACAAAAAGTAACTTTTAAAATTTCATTTTGCCCAGGAACTCAAAAAATCAAGAAACTTTCCTTTGACAAACAATCACTAAATTATTTTCCAAAATGCATGAAGAAACCAAGCAACACTAAAGTGAAGTTTTCCTAATGAATACTATGAATTCGATGCAATAAAGACTACAATTGAGAAACACTTCAGCAATGGAAGAAAAATGATTTTTTCATTTCAAAACCAACATAAGAAGCATTTTTGATGAACAATACTCAGTTCTTGTAAATCATTGCTTTTCAATCACGAAACAATCTTTCACAAAAGAGCAAAATAAACACAAGCTCTGATTTGTTCGAAAGCCAAGACAGGAAGACGACAAACCAAGACCAACTGATCTTTCTTTTGATAGATCGAGCACACACTAGATGAAGCAAGCAAACTCTTTCACAACACTATGGCAGATTGACATAGAGTCAATAAAGGTACAAAGAAGTGTAATAAAACAGGAAAAACTAAAATTTTTGGACTTGAAATTTTCAAAAATTCCAGGTATGTGCGCAGGTCATAGAACAATCAAGTGCGCATATGCACTGTTGCAAAAGAAAAAGTACGCAAAAATACGCTCCGTGCCTAAAGATAAAGTGTGCACGATGGGAAATTTTTAGAAAAAATAAAAACAAGTCAAATAAATCATAAAATTTTGATTTCAATATTTCCAAACACTTAGAGAGGGCTACAACAAAAGGATCAAAGGTCAAAACAAAGAGAATAATGGAGAGTGAGACGATCCCCAGTATGGTCGCCAATTTGTTAGGTGGACTAATCCCTCTCGCAAACAAGACGGATCTCCCTAAATCTCAAAGAAATATAGTAGCGAACAAGAAAGAACTACTACATTTCCTTAGCTTATGATTGATTGAAACAAACAATATGAGAGAGATCACTTACCCTTTGTCGAAATGCCTGTCGAAGTCCCTTTTAGTGGCTTTGACAGTTAGCTTCTCCTTGATGCTTTAGAGATCGTTCCGACGCTTTCTGCAGTGTCTCCATGATGTCTCGAAGGAGATCTGCATAGACAAAAACGCATAAAGGATCAAAGCATCTAGTATATAGAATGAAAGATAAATGAATTACTTAACATATATCATAAATTGAATCAATAACCAATCATAACCTGTGTGAGTGATCAAGGAATCCCACAAATGATATCAGAGAAGACATGATTAGGAAATAACAGTTGCTTTTTATTAAATAAAATGGAGAACAAACTTACAACCTCAAAGCCTTGATGTTACAAGTCTCTTCTCACAATCTCCAATCCTCTCCTTGGATGAAAAGCCTCCTAGCTTTATTTCTGCAACATAAACCTACCTTCAAAAGTCCTCTCCAATCCTCTGGCCCGTGTTTGATTAATACACCAAGAGGAGGGGGTTTGGGATCCTCTTCGTAAGGGATGCGATCCACAAATGGTGGGATAGGGGATCCACAAAGAGAGGGAAGTAGCTCCATGATGGGAGGGATCAAGCTTGAGTAGGCATCCATTCGAAGTTGTTAGTTGGGAAATATTCGACTAACAAAGCTTCTAGACTTTACTTTTTATTTTTACTTGCGTTAAGTCATGTGTGCATGCCATAGTGTCAGACAGAGCGCACTTTTGCGTAGTTTCTAATGGTCTCTTTTGCGTATACGCGAAAATGGACTAGGGAACTGCGTAGGAAGCCAAAAATAGGTTTTTGAGCCTTGAGATCCAGGAATTTCATTCTCTTTGGGATTATTTGGGTTCTAGCCTTGCAGGGGGATGCTTTGGAACACTTTGATGGATAGCGAAAGATCCAAAATGATGGTCATTTGCCTAATGTGACAAAATGACGTGTAACAAATTGTGCCACGCACATACTTCAGAATGTGCCTCGCTGCTGCCAAATGTACCCTCTTCGGCTCTACCATGAATTGACTAAGTGTATTGACTGCGAAGAAAATATCTTGCCTTGTATTGACTAGATACATGAGAGATCCAATAAGTTGTCTATAAGGTGGGGTCGACATCCTTGTCATCCAATGCATCTATCTTTCTCCCGTTGGTGATCATGGGTGGAGACATGGGTCTACAATCCTGCATTTTGAACCTCTTCAGAATATCTGTAGCATATCTTCCTTGTCCAAGGAAGATCTCCCCATTCCTCTGCCATACTTCCAATCCTAGGAAATAGTGCATCAACCCCAAATCCTTCATGTCGAACTTTGCTACCAGGTTCCTCTTACAGTCCTTTATGAGGCTTGATGATCCTGTCAAAAATAGATCATGCACATACAAAACTAGAATGAGTGGCTCACCCTCTACCATCAAATAACAAAGGTTGGGATTTGCTTCACTCTTGACGAATCTCATATGTTGTAAGTAGTTGTCAATCCTACCATACCATGCCTTGGGAGCCTGCTTGAGTCCATATGGAGATTTCTTCAGTCTGCACACATAAGTGTGCCTCTCATGTGTCTCGAAGCCCTTTGACTGTTCTATGTACACTTCTTCCTCTATCACCCCGTTTAAGAAGACTGTCTTGACATCCATTTGGTGAATCTGCCATCCCATCTGAGTTGCTAGGGATATCACTGACCCAATAGAAATGTATATGGAAACTAGGGCGAAGATCTCCTCATAATCTATCCCTTTTTCTGTGCATACCCCTTTGCCACATACCTAGCCTTGTATTTCTCCACGCTGTCGTCTGTAGCATATTTGATCTTGTAGATCCATCTAGAACCTACAACTGATCCGTCTTTCGACCTTGGGACTACCTCCCAAACATCATTCGTCATGATAGAGGTATACTCTTCTACCATGGCATCTTACTCATCCCTGATGTTGTGCGACGTCTTGAAAGCTAGAAGGTTTGCAACCTGAGTTACCAACGCTTGGTATCTGTCAGGTTGTCTGCGCTGTCTTTTGTTCGTCCTAGGAGTTCCAATAAACTCCTCTGCATCTCTCAATGCTTGACGAACCTTTCTGCTGGCTCGACCACTAGTTGTGGGAGGTTCAATCATCTCCTCCTCATCCTGCCTCTGTTGCTCCATCTGTTGAGAACTCTTAGGATTTCCTGCACCTTAGGAAATACTGGTACTGGTCACAATAGTTGATTCTTTTGACTGTCCTCTTGCCTGTTCCACTGGTTGCCCCTGTGGCTGCCCATGCTGCTTGACCAAAGGAGCTTCTGCTGACTGATTCTGATCACCTGCAGACATCTTCACGAGATCTCCTGAAGGCTTGGTCCTCCACGAACTTCACGTCTTGCCTTACTACAGTCATCCTGTTGCTAGGAGTGTAGATTTTGTATGCCTTTGAGGTTTTGGTCTATGCAACGAAGAACCCCTTCTCAGCAGTCTGATCCAGTTTGGTACGTTCATCATCTGGCACATGGCAATAAGAAACGCTGCCAATTTTTTTGAAGTGGCTAACTTCTAGTTTTTTCGCTGTGAAGACTCCTTCTGGCATTTTCTTCCCCAATGCTCTATGAGGAGACCTGTTCATATAACATAACCCTTGCAGCTCCAACAATGGTTCTGTTTTTCTACTCCGCTACACCATTCCGTTGTGGATTATATGGAGCTGTCCATTCTCTCTTGATGCCCTCCTTTGCATAAAAATCTGTGAATTCTTTATCGATATATTCTCCACCATTATTTGAGCGAAGCACCTTGATCTTCTTCCCTGTCACATTCTCCATGAGGGCTTTAAACTCTCTGAAACGATTGAAGATCTCATCTTGGTCTTGAAGAAGTAGATCCAAGTTTTCCTGGAATGGTCATCAATAAATGTGATGAAATATTCGACACTGCTGAGAGCTCTAGTGGACATCACACAAAAAGTATCTGAATGTATGAGTCCTAACACGCAATCAACTTTGCTGTCACTTCTTGGAAATGCTGCCTTAGCATAGTTCCCAAGTATGCATCCTTTGCACACATCATCGTGTTTCGTGCCAAGTTCTGGAACTCCTATTTTTGTTTCTCCGAGCATCCCGAGTGCTCCATGGTGTAGATGTCCCATTATCATATGCCATAAATCATTCAACTCCTTCTCACTGCTATTGTCACTACCTATTAGTGCCATTGGAGAATCATTCTGTAACCAGTGCAATTTATTACTTCGAACCCCAATCCGTCTTACCTTTTTCCAGTTTGGGTGTTTGACATACACTTTCTTTCCTACAAAGTGAAGATCATACCCCTTTCCTGTAACTGGGATATTGAAATCATGTTGATACCCAATCCTGGCACATGCAATACATCTATAGCGCTGGTGCTTGCTCCTGACTCCCTCTGAAAATCTATGGTACCTCTCCCTACTGGAGTACATTTCATTCTGTTTCCCATAGTAATCTGGAAGTCCATCTGCTCCTTGTAGCTAGAGAAATATTCTCTAACCCCTGTCATGTGAGCTGATGCCCCACTGTCTATATACCAGACACCTTGTGAAGCTGATCCTGATAAGCAAGCAAATTCGTCCTCCAATCTGGAAGACAAATCTGAAGTCTCCTGAATGTTACTTCTGTCCATGGTTATGCTGAAGAATTTATAGTGTGCTATTCCTCTTTTCCACCCCGACGTTGGCTCTGCTCTAGCGAATTGCTGTAAAAACCCTCTACATCTAGCTAGAGATCTATGCAATGAGAAAATTTGAGCTTCTCCCTCTGCCTCTAGAATCACTTGTTTTGGAAGGATCAAATTTTTCTGCCCCTCAGAATAATAGGACATTTTCAAGCAACTCGGCCTCCTGGCAAAAGCACTGCGCTGCCCCTTGGGAATTTTAGCCTGCTGCCCACACTGAGCAGCAAAATTCCTTCTTTTGCTTTTGAGCTCTCCAGCTGATCAACTGTTCCTGGAAAAACCCAATGCGGGAAAACTGGTGCAGCAGATGAGGGTTTTATTATTATTATTTAGCAACGATTTTGAGTACAATAATTTAGATGCCCAATTGGCGATCTAATCTTGGGAAAATACTGGCAAAATCTAGTGAGGAATTTTCTCTCACCCCATAGCTGTTTTCTGCCTCCGAAATTACCTCCCTGACCTCTGCGTTGAGCCTCCCGCGTCACCCTCTCTGTGAAGCTTACACTGGCCCTATGAAAATTTCAACCTTCCTTCCTTTGCTTCTTTTGGGGATTGGAAACCTTCTTCCTGGAATGTTGGTCCCCTCTTCTTCCACTTGCTACTCACCCTCTAGCTCTATCTTCTCTGCTGAGCTGCTGCCACTGAGGAAATCGAATTGCGTATCTGCATTGGTGTATTCTCCATCACCACATCGACCTCCTCTTATCATCCTCTGTTGGAGCACCAACGACCAAGATTAAAACATAATTGATGGCTAGGATCATTTCTGGATCAATCCGTTTGAGTTTCTAGATGATTCTCACATTGACTTAATTAATACTGATTAATTAACTATATTCCGTAAGTTTAGACTTAGGAAATATTTAAAAACTGGTTAATAATCTAATTAAGTCATTTCTAGGCAGAATTTCCAGAAACGATTTCTGGGTTTTGGAGATGTCATGTATTCTAGCCTCTCCACCAAATTTCGTGGCTAGAACACATTTGATGCTACAAAAACTAACAATGACGACCAATGGTGATGTCTTCAATCATTTCAAAGCTTTCAAAGCTTCGGTGGAGAACACGACAGGAAGGAAGACCAAGGTGTTGAGGATAGACAACGAGGGTGAATACATCTCTAATGTGTTCACCGATTTCTGCAAAGACGCAGGGATCAAGAGGGAGAAAACAATGGCCTACAATCTACAACAAAATTGAGTTGTGTAGAGGAAGAATTGATCTAAAATCAGTGCCATGAAGGCCATGGTCCATGATCAGAGTTTGTCGATGTTTCTGTGGGTCGAGGCATGCAACACAGTTATGTAATTGCAGAATAGGACCCCCCATCCTGATGTTGGAGGATAAGACACCGAAAGAAGTATTCACAAGCAAGAAGCGTGAGATGTGACATCTTAGGATATTTGGTTGTCCAGTCTACATCGACATACTTGTGGAAAAGAGGATAAAGTTGCAGATGAGGGAAATTTTGGTGGGATACAAGGATTCAAAGGCTTATAGAGTCTACTTGATAGCTCAATGGAAGATAACATTGAGCCGAGATGTCAAGTTCGAGGAGAGCTTGGCATCTAGGAAATCTCAAGACCTACCAATAGTTGTAGAGGGGCCTCAGGAGGAGGAACAAAGAGCTGAGACGCTTAGTAGCAGAGATAGCCAACCTTCAGTGCAAGAGGAGAAGTCAACACCTTTGACATTAGTCAGGAGGCCTAGGTGGGTGAGCATACCTTGCGGGATGCTCAAAAGCACGTTGAGCCTCCAAGTACCACTTTTAGGAAGAGTATACCTCCGGAATTTTTTTGACGTACATGGCCTTGATGACCAACACCATAGACTCAATGGCTTCCATCTTTGAGGAAGCAGCCAACCAACATGTTTGGAGAACGCTGAGCCTCCAAGTACCACTTTTAGGAAGAGTAGACCTCCGTGAAATTTTTTGACGTACATGGCTTTGATGACCAACACCATATACTCAATGCCTTCCATCTTTGAGGAAGCAGCGAACCAGCAGGTGTGGAGAGATGCCATAGTGGAGGTGGCCCTATGAAAATTTCAACCTTCCTTCCTTTGCTTCTTCTGGGGATTGGAAACCTTCTTCCTAGAATGTTGGTCCCCTCTTCTTCCACTTGCTACTCACCCTCTAGCTCTATCTTCTCTGCTGAGCTGCTGCCACTGAGGAAATCGAATTGCGTATCTGCATTGGTGTATTCTCCATCACCACATCGACCTCCTCTTATAATCCTCTGTTGGAGCACCAACGACCAAGATTAAAACATAATTGATGGCTAGGATCATTTCTGGATCAATCCGTGTGAGTTTCTAGATGATTCTCACATTGACTTAATTAATACTGATTAATTAACCATATTCCCTAAGTTTAGACTTAGGAAATATTTAAAAACTGGTTAATAATCTAATTAAGTCATTTCTAGGCAGAATTTCCAGAAACGATTTCTGGGTTTTGGAGATCTCATGTATTCTAGCCTCTCCACCAAATTTCGTGGCTAGAACACATCTGATGCTACAAAAACTAACAATGACGACCAATGGTGATGTCTTCAATCATTTCAAAGCTTTCAAAGCTTCGGTGGAGAACACGACAGGAAGGAAGACCAAGGTGTTGAGGATAGACAACGAGGGTGAATACATCTCTAATGTGTTCACCGATTTCTGCAAAGAGGCAGGGATCAAGAGGGAGAAAACAATGGCCTACAATCTACAACAAAATTGAGTTGTGTAGAGGAATAATTGATCTAAAATCAGTGCCGTGAAGGCCATGGTCCATGATCAGAGTTTGTCGATGTTTCTGTGGGTCGAGGCATGCAACACAGTTATGTAATTGCAGAATAGGACCCCCCATCCTGATGTTGGAGGATAAGACACCGAAAGAAGTATTCACAAGCAAGAAGCCTGAGATGTGACATCTTAGGATATTTGGTTGTCCAGTCTACATCGACATACTTGTGGAAAAGAGGATAAAGTTGCAGATGAGGGAAATTTTGGTGGGATACAAGGATTCAAAGGCTTATAGAGTCTACCTGATAGCTCAATGGAAGATAACATTGAGCCGAGATGTCAAGTTCGAGGAGAGCTTGGCATCTAGGAAATCTCAAGACCTACCAATAGTTGTAGAGGGGCCTCAGGAGGAGGAACAAAGAGCCGAGACGCTTAGTAGCAGAGATAGCCAACCTTCAGTGCAAGAGGAGAAGTCAACACCTTTGACATTAGTCAGGAGGCCTAGGTGGGTGGAGCATACCTTGCGGGATGCTCAAAAGCACGTTGAGCCTCCAAGTACCACTTTTAGGAAGAGTAGACCTCCGGAATTTTTTTGACGTACATGGCCTTGATGACCAACACCATAGACTCAATGGCTTCCATCTTTGAGGAAGCAGCCAACCAACATGTTTGGAGAACGCTGAGCCTCCAAGTACCACTTTTAGGAAGAGTAGACCTCCGTGAAATTTTTTGACGTACATGGCTTTGATGACCAACACCATATACTCAATGCCTTCCATCTTTGAGGAAGCAGCCAACCAGCAGGTGTGGAGAGATGCCATAGTGGAGATGCAAGGTGTGGAGAGATGCCATCGTGAAGAATGATTTCTGGGAGACTATGCTGAGACCAAAGGGGAAGTCGATTGTGTCTTCCATGTGGCTTTACAAGGTAAAGCATGTAGCAGATGGCAGTGTGGAGAAATACAAGGCCAAATTTATGGCTCGCGGGTTCTCTCAGAAAGAGGGAGTAGACAATGAGGAGACTTTTGCTTCTGTAGGCAGATACTCCTATATTTGAGCAATTCTTTTGGTAGCTTATAAGATGGGATGGAGCATCCATCAAATGGATGTGAAGACCGCCTTCCTCAATGGCATCGTTGAGGAAGAAGTCTACATTGAGCAACCACAGGGCTTTGAGGTCCATGATAGAGAGACGCATGTATGCAGGCTTAAGAAAGCCTCGTATGGACTCAAACAGACACCCAAGGCCTGATATGCCATGATTGACACCAAGAGTGAGGTAGATCCTAACCTATACTTTTTTTGATTGGATTTGAGCCTTTCATTTTGGTGTGGTCTGTGGATAATCTCATTATAAAAGGTGCAGAGATTGATTGTAGGTTGCAAGTCAGATTTAGCTTTAGAATTTGAGATGAAGGATATTGAGCGGAGACATTACTTTTTGGGATTTGAGGTTTGGCAGCAATCGCACAAGATCTTCCTTGGACAAGTATCCTCTAGAGATCTTGAAGAGATTCAAATGGAGGATAGGCTATAACAGATTGATAGTCATCCAATGGTGACCAACCTGAACAAGGTTGACTTTTCAATTCAAGAGTTGGCACAATCTAGACCATACAGGTAGTTGATTGGCTCATTGATGTATCTGATCAACACTCGACTAGACATCAGTGTTGCTGTTAACACCCTAAGCTAGTTCATGGTGGAGTTGAGGGAGGTTTACTGTGCTGCAGCAAAGCACATGCTCAGATAATTGCAGGGCACAATAGGATATGGATTGCAGTACGTTAGTGGAGATGGTGTGAGGCTGCAGGGGTACGTAGATTCAGAATGGGCAGACAATGATACAAATTAGAAGACAACCCAAGTGCTGCTTCAGTTTGGGGTCGACAGTCATTTCCTAGTTCAGCAGGAAGCATACATCAGTAGCACTGAGTTCAGCTAAGGTTGAGTACATTGTGGCTAGTCTAGTTAATTGTGAGGCAATTTGGCTTTGCAAGCTACTCACATGATTATTTGGTTAGAAGCTTGAGGTGAAAATGATCCACTGCGGTAACCAGAGTTGTATCAAATTCTCGGAATCCAGTGTTTCATGATAGGTCAAAGCACATTGAGATCAAATACCATGTCATTAGAGACATGGTGCCGAGGGGAGCAATCAAGCTCCAATATATCTCTACAAAGGAGCAATTGGTGGACATTTTCACCAAGCCCTTAGTGAACGGCAAGTTCGTCTATTTTCGAAACAAGCTTGGAGTGGTGGAGAATACCTTGCTCTCTAAAAGGAAGTGCTAGTGGTTGTAGTTCAGACAGGTTTTTCCATGAGCGTGTCTAGATATGGAAAGTGTCATTAAAAATATCCTATGCTTTTTCAGAAGTTCACTTAATTATTTAATAAAGTGAACCCTTTTATTAAAGTGATTTTTAATTAATAAAGTGACTAGAGTGGGTCACTTAGTAATTTAATTAAAAGAGAGCCATTGCTCTCTTGGTTAGATCTCAATTGTTGAAGATTAGGTTTTTGGTTCATGGCAAATTTATAAAAACAAAGAGAGAGCAAAAGACAAAGACACTGAACTTATTTCACAAGTCATGGGAGTGAATAAAAAATTGGAGATCTGATTTCAGCTATTGGCAATGATTTCAATAGTAATTCAGCAAAGAGAAGGTGGCCAGTTAGCAGTAAGGGAAAAAGCAGCCTTATAGACAGTAGAGCAGACTGTATCATTGTCTGTACGGATTCCAGATAACTGTACGGATTTGAGGGCAGGCTGCCTCATTTTCAGGTTTGCTGTCTGTTTGATTAATTCTCAGAGCCATTTTTCCCTGTAAGGGAGCTTTTGTAAATTCTGAAGAAAATTTTGAATGATGAACTGATCTAGAGGGGCAGAAATATTTGTGTACTGCGTGTGATTGCTTTTCTCGTTTTCTGCTGGATGCAAAAGTTATTATTACCAGCAAGTAACTAGATTTGATCTGTTTGTTTAGATCGCTGGTTTTAGGATATTTTAACATTTTCTGCATCAAACCCTTTGGCAATGTTATTGCCTGGAAAAATGTGTGAATTTTTCCTTGGTGATACCATTGTGTACTTTTCAGAAAAGCACAATGCGATGGCGCACTGTAGCAAAAATCCGCCAGTCCATAGATAAACCCTGCTTTAAAAGTGGAATTTTGGGGTCATTTTGCAAATAGACTGAGGACAAAAGAGAGCAAAGGAGGAGACTAGTTTGTCTTGAGCCAAGTATGAGGATTTATGTGGCAATGCATTTATTTGATGTTGTTGTTGCTTTAGATGTTTAAAAAAATTGAAAAATGAATATATTTTCTAGTTTTTAATTTCCTCAATATTTTTCGATGTTTTCCCGGATGTTGCTGATGTTTTTGCTTCCGGAATAAATCAAATACATGGCTTCATATGGAAGCTTATGCTGTTAATCCAAATGGTATGGTCTTTAGAGAACAAAGCCTCGTTAAGATAGAGTGGCGGTTGATTTCTATTAAGAAGAATTTTTATCTGTAGAGGAGGTTTCTCATATTTGTACTCAGTTTACTCAATTTGATGTTTTCATGGCATGGAAGCTCCAAATTTGTAAACATTTTGCCATACCACTACTCTTACTCTTGTAGGTAGCTAAATCCTGATATTGCGAGAGGTATTAAAAGCACTTATTCTTTCATCCATACTATGAAGGGAAACTGATCGGGATCAATGAAACCATAGGTCTAAATCCATAGTACATTAGTTTCATTGTTTGGAAAGACCCAGGGTACAAGGAGGGTCCTTCCAAGAAATGGGACCAATGCCTAAATGATGCTAAATGTGTGGATGAGGATACAAACAGATGGCCTTGTTGAGCTATATCCAGTGACAGTTCTGATAGGGGGGCCTATGCTTGAGAGATGATTACTAGGAGAGCTTGTTGGCCGAGGATCTGCATGATTATGGTGATGCAAAAGACTTAAGTTTGTTGAGGCATTGAGTCTTACTCTTGAGTTTTGATAAGAGTACTTGCAGTTTCTCTTTTATTGATTCAGTGATCAACTGCTAGTGCTAGCAAATGCTTTTGAACATTTTTTGAATGTACTTGGGTTAAATTTTCTCTATCATTATATGAAAAATGATGTCATAGTCATGTTTTATTTTAATTCTTGTTGCTGATTTGCATAAATATTGTTTTTGTATTTTCTAGTTCCTATATATAAAACTGTGTATACCGATGTCCGTATGTCCCATGTTTTTAAAAACACCATGTTGCTTTCTAAAAAGTTATTTAAAACCATAATACCAGCGAATAATGGTCAGATTTACGATTTTTTAAAGAAGTAGGCCTTTTTGGACACCAAACTTCGTTAGTTCATAAGTTTTAATGTGAAAACTGAACTTTTGGTGCTTTGATTGAATTATTTATCCTGTAACTTAGTATTTTCATCGGAGGCACATTTTATGCAACTTGAGCATTGAAATGCTTCGTTGTCATTTCTGTACGATATTTTCAATACTTTTTTCTAAAGCATT
Source organism: Pinus tabuliformis (assembly GCA_031772625.1). Classification (NCBI taxonomy): domain Eukaryota; kingdom Viridiplantae; phylum Streptophyta; class Pinopsida; order Pinales; family Pinaceae; genus Pinus; species Pinus tabuliformis. Next base: position 1,842,596,495 of record CM062816.1, read on the forward strand.
GAATAGGCTGGATTTGGCTTTTTAGCTGGATCTTTCAATTTCCTGTTTTTATTTTTCATGTAATGGCTAGTATGGTCAAATTCCTCAAATAAAGAAAGGGTATACATTTTATTCCGTGCAATCCTAAACCTTTTTTATCTTTGGCCACCCTTCCTGACTATTCTATGGTCTTTAGAAAAAGAAAGAATGTATGTGGTTTGAAATATTGTAACACCTGATTCAATGTTGATAGTATATTTTTTTTCTGACAGTTTTCTTGAATATAAGATTATCATTGCTTCATGAATTGAAAGTGTTGTCTCTTTAAGCATTATTATTATTGTCCTTTCCTGAAAGCTTCATTTGTTTCTGCTAGAGTTGAAAAATATTATCCAAATCTTTTCCCACTTTCTTTCAGGTCTTCAACATACCAGGTTGCAGCAGCAAGTTCTATGCCTTGTCCTGCTATGCCTTCTGCTGCTTTGCAGTCTTCCATTTCCCCTTATCAGGTTTCTTCATATCCTATGAGTACCTTAGGTGTAGGCCCTTATGCTGGTATTTACCCCCAAGCTGTAGTGTCATACACACAAACCCCTGCAACTTCATACAGCTTAAGCTCATCACTACCACAACCAGGGTCAGTCAACTTGGCAGATTTGATATCGACAGATCCCTACATTAACATGTAAGGCTTCATCTATCATGTTATGGTTGTTTTCTGATTCTTCCTTGGAAGAAAACTGCAAGTTTTGAGTGGATTTTATGAAATTGATTTTTCTAGAAATGATTGTTATTTTTGCAGGTCGTTGACAACCAAAGTTTATAATGCAGTTCCACCCCCTCAGCAGTTGTTGTCTGAAAGTGAGGTTGCAAAGGCAGATACAGAGAAAACCAATGGAATATCTACGGAGTCAACTTCAAGAGCTGACTTGACAGCAGTAACACCATCCTCATCAAATGCTGCTGTTAGCTCAGCAGCCATAGCAGCCTCCTGTATTTCTGCTCAACCAAATCTTGTATGTACAGGGACAAATGGTATGCAAGGAGCTGTTACTAGCAATGCCCAAAATTGTATTTCTGCTTTACCCTGTTTACCTAGTTATGGACAGCCAACTCCAATCAGTATTCCCCAAGTTCAACAGAGTCAACAAATACAATCTCCTTACATGGCTGGAACAAACTACAGTGGATATGGTGGGATATACCCCCAAGCTACGCCACTGCAGCAGGTGGCCCTTGCGCTCCAAAGACCACCTCCTCCAGTTTCTGTTAGACCTGGCTTCACACATTCAACGAGTGATCCACCAACCAAGGCTCAGTCCAGTTACAGCAATGGAGAAAGTGAGAAGCAGCCTGCACAGCGTCGCAAATTTCAGGAGTTACCGGTTGTGGCAAGGGAACGATCAAGAGACAATCAGGTATGTATGAATTCCCAGTTTAAGCCTGGGAGAAGAAATGATCCCAGTGTTGATTCTGGGAGGTCATTGAACCTCCCAATAGGAAATAGATTGACTAACTTTTATCAAGGTCGGTATGGCTTTTATGTGTAGGTTCATTTAGAATATTTCTTGGTAGTCAAAAGACGGTAAGTAAAGAGGGTGAATATCATCAACCCTCACTTTAGCATACAAGATGGATTCTCAAGCTGGGCTCTGACAAATTCTCAAGTTTTCTATGTAGACCAGCATTTTGGAGGATCTAGTATCTTCTAAAGTGATTCTCAATATTGTATTGAGAGATCTGAATTCTGCAACTCTAAAATTGTTCTTTTTAATTTTTTTGTTTATGCTGATTAGTATTCTTTGTACCAGGTATTTTCTCTGACCTGCTATCGAGCTGTGACTTTTGCGGACCCATCTATATGGACCTTCATTTGCATGTTTCACAGGGTTGGAATATATGGAGTTGCTGTTGCATGTCAAAGGAAGCCACAGATGAAGCATTGAAGCGGCGACTTGAATTTTGATTATGTCCTTTCTATATCGATTTTGAAATTTTGCTTAGTTTGTTGACTAGGAAGGATGGAACTGCCTGAATGAGAATGCGTGTCATCCTTTTATGATTGTTTTTCATTTTGCTTCAATCTTCATCATGGGCAAGCCTGTTCTATATTGTGAGTCTGCCATATTTTTTAATGACTGTTTTTGTCTTTGCCTTTAATGTTTCATCATGTAAGATCTTGTTTTCTTGATTTATCTTTTTGTCTTTGCCTCTCATCTTGTCATGGAAGACCTTGTTTTAGCGTTGTTCTGCAAAAATACTCACGGGGTGTATGCTATTTGGACGGTCATTGCTGACAATATGATTTGTTTGCGATTTAGATGTGTTCATCTTGTGCTTATCTAATTGGTCAATTTCTGTATTTTGTCGTCTTCCTTGTGTTTGAACTTTGATGCAAACATGCTATATTTGTGGTTTTATCTCAAGCTTGTGGTTTTGCATTTTAAGTATTCAGCTTCTACAAATATCTATCATGATGCTATTATTACATGTATTCCCCCTTTTCGACTTCTTGATTAGTCTGAATGCTCAATGCATGGTTGCAAATGCATTTTATATTGATTTGTCTTTTCTACAGATCTTGCTTATTTATGTTGGCACCTATTTCCGGTCAACCTCAAGCATAAATGTTAACAATAGCTGAACTTTATTCAACTAGATATAGTCTAGTGGTACTAATCAATGTATTTATTATTCTTTCAGAACTCACTACAGGGAACAGAATTTTCAAAGTTTGGTGAATTAGCAGAACCGAGCACAAAGAAACTTCATTCCATGCCGCCTCCAAAGAATGTGCCGGTGGGACTACCAAAAAGTATGCCTCCACCACCTGCACAGAGTATGCACCCGCCATCTGCACATAGTATGCACCGACCATCTGCAGAGAGTATGCCCCAACCATCTTCAAAGAGTATGCCTCCACCATCTGCACAGAGTATGCTCCAGCCATCTTCAAAAAGTATGCCCCCACCCTCGATGAGTATGCCTCCGCCATCCTCGAGAGGTACGTCCCCGCCATCCTTGAGGAGTATGTCCCCGCCACAAATAGTGTCTTTGAAAACAATGTCCGAGACAAAAACGGAGGGTTCATCCCACCATGGTAAGTCTTACCTGTGATTTTCCATGTGAAGACGAAAGGATTATTTGTGTTTGATTTTGCATGATGTTTATTTGTGAGCTGGGATTTATATTTTTGCTCCTCTATCTTTTTGTAGTGTCAGAGACTACTATTAAGCTTGTGGAGTACGGGGAAGAAGATGACGACGATTCAAGTGCTCCTGGAACACCGAATGTAAATGGAACACAATATGCAAGTGGGAAACCATTTTGGGCCCCCTGATCTTGTCTGTCCTAATTCCATTAGAATATGTGATTGTAAATCAAGTTGAAATATCTATTATTTTATATATTTTCCATTTTCAATTCGAAGATTGATTTCTCCTTCAGTGAGTGACTGACAGGATTGTAGCATAAAGCAGTTTTGGTGCGTTGGACATTTTACAGATTGATTTTAACTGCTCCTTTCCACGACGTGTTTTGTGGTTAGATGCACCATTATTCCTGGAAGAATGGCAGGACACGGTGCTGTATATTATGTACACTCAGAACCGGAAGTTGACTCAGCGTTTTTACCGTCTTTTATCAAAACAATTCCCTGAATTTGTGATTGTTGCCATAAGTAATGTAGTACTCTGGCAGAATCTAATAACTGTCGAGGAGGTCGAGTTTTTTTGTGGTTTATTTGACTTATCCTAGATTCTTCACAACTTCATTTCGTCGTTGTCTAATTTCTCCCGGCTTAGAAGTGATATGCCAACTAAAAGATACACAGGCTTCCTTTCTTGGTATTCTATTCATATAATGTTGAACTTTTCCCTGTAATTTGCATGGAAGCAAACACAACGTAAATACTATTTTATTTACCCTAGAAGAAGCAGCCAAACATAATTATTTGCAGGAAATATTGACTCCTTTTCAAACATTTGTTTCGTTGTTGGCAGCAGGGCCAAATTCCTTTGGCCGATTCCCTTCATTAAATCGAAACAGGACAGTTTTAGCATTGTAAATTAAAACGTCTGCAAATAAATGTATTAAAAATATGTAAGCTAGTCGTTTAAGATGCAAGAATGTTTAAAATATTTATTTATTTTACTTCACTATCAAAACAATGCTCAGATGGCTGTATTAACTGAAGCGCTTTTTTAACAAAGCATACAAAATGTCTTAAAAACATCTTAAGCCAGTCGAATAAGACGCATTAAAATTTAAATTTTACTCAAGTGTAGTATAATTTGGAAAAGGGATAAGCAACTGTATTTTCTAATTTTGGGGTAACGTTGATTTTATTAAGCCTGCCTTAAGAAGGCATCACAAAGCTAATCACGAATAAAATGTCGAGACTCATTTTACCATTTACTTTTGAGTGAAGGAGAATTTGAGAATTCTATCTTTTCGAGTGAAGGGGATGTGTAAGTGTGAACAATGTGGGCTATAATAAAAAAGAAAACAAATATACTATACCTATTTAATTATTCATTTATATGACCTAATATAATTTCATCTAAAGTAAGTAGAATCATATATCATATATATATATATATTTCATTTATATGACCTAATATAATTTCATCTAAAGTAAGTAGAATCATATATCATATATATATATATATATTGATATATCATATATATATGTAATACGTTTTTAAACTTTATATTTTTCAAAAATATGTGATATAAACTTCATATATATTTATATAAAAAAAGTCAAAAGAAAATATTAATATGAATTAAAATTTACGTATATTTAAAAATACAATAATAACAAAAAAAATAATTTAATATTAATAACAAAAAAATTATTTAATGTGTGCTGATAAAATGTTAGATAATTTTTGATCCCCAAAAATTAGTTTAATGTATGCTGAAATGTTAGATAAAATTTGATCTCCAAAAATTACTTAAATGTATGTTAATAAAATGTTAAATAAAATTTGATCCCTCTTGGCTCTTCTTGGCTCATGTTAGATCTTTGGTTAAAATAAAGCTATACTAATTATTGAAGCAACACAATCAACAAATTTATTTTGAAAAATTGTAAAGATTCTATAACACTTTAAAACTCTAAAATATTTCAATATTTTTAGGTTGTGTATGTATTCTTTCTTTGTCATTTTGTTTGCATGGAAGCGATTTGAAGGTTTACATCACTACCAAAAGTTAAACTTAATGTTATAACTTAGAATATTTTATTACAATAAAACTTAATCTAATTGGAGTTCAATTATCAGTTTTATAATGTTCTATTTATGACTTGAAATACGATATTGGACATAGTGCTTTATTTATGTTGAGAGCATATATTAGGAACAGGTTTAGTCAAATAATTGTCTTCCAACACTGGTCAACCTATGCCATTTGTTTTAGAAATCCACCCCGGCCCGCAAACACCTTTCACTACACATTTTGCGCTTGCAAGCTGCTCCTATAATTGAATTTAATATGAGTTTCACTCAAATATGAAATTTCAAATTCAAATTGATTTGATTTTTACTTGATCTAATTTTTCGTTGTCGCATTTGAGGTTTAATTGGATTTATTGGCATGAGCGGTTTAACAAGCCACCTCTTTCACTGCTTCCTTTTCGCTTGATTGATTTAGCGATCTGGTTAGCTAAAGTACGGCCACTATGCTCTGAAAAACCTTCCTTTGTGGTGGCTTGGTCCCCAGATCTATGTCACTAGAGGTGCTACACATGATCTAGCGAGAGATCAAGAACGACAATCTTGTTGTGGAAGTGAGCACAGATGAGATTTTGCACCATGGCAATTTCTAGATGATGCCCATCAAACTCTCCATAGACGATCTCTAATTGACCTTTGCATCTATCAACGTGCTCATTCTTACCCACTTTTCGGGGCTCATCAATGAATACTAGCACGAGCTCGAATCCTAGCATCGACTCTGGTTTCCACGGGGTTGAGATCACGATGGTCTCATATACATCAAGAGATAATGTCCCTGTCAAGCTTTGCGACTTTACGTGTCTACAACACACAGCAACACAACTAGGATGCTAATTTATTGGGCCTTATCTCTACTTTGAAATCAACTGAAGCATTCGAGATGTTATCCACATGTTTGCTAGCGCTCTGCCATAGGGTACCAACATATATCTTGGTTTCCCTCTTAGTTATATTGCAGTCCGATGCCTGCGATAATAATTCAACCAGACGAGCAAAGGTGATATTGCACAAGCTGTTGGCCTCCAAGGTCTCTTGTGCGGGCACCTGCTGTAGCGTGCGGGAGCATGGTAATGACGACGTGAAGGATGTATTCAAATTGGAGAGCCAAGATTATTGCGGACAGGGATCTGGGAGGATTAGGATGTGAGCAATAATGGATTTTCTTTTGATAGTGACAAGGATTTGGGGTATGGGGAGTAAATGGGTATTGGAACTAGAACTGGAAATGCAAGGCAAAGGCACTGGAGGTGGTGTAATTTGTTGAAATGGAGAAGTGCGATGGGAACATGCATGTGTCGAGATGGGCACCATCATGTTGCATGTAAGGCACATCCATTATTAGCATATAAGCCTATACCCATTATTAGCATATAAGCCTATACGCTCAGTATAGGAGGAAACAAGAAAAAAGAATGCAAGTCTCGTCACCATCTCTGGCCTCTGGAGTTTTGGTGTTTGGAATCGATTTGTGTTAATTTTAGGTATGTTTTATGCTTAGAGCAAGTTATTTCAATTTTCACAGTTAGCTCAATACCTTTTCTAGTTTAGCAATCACATCAACATTAAAGTAAACTGTAGATAGAACATAAACATAAATCGCAAAAGACAAAGCCAAGACGAGGACACAAGATGTGGCGCTAGCCAGGGACAAACCCCAATGCGGGGAACCTTTGATCAATTCTTCTTATATGTTCTTCAATAATTCAACAGAGAGAGAGATGGTACATTTACAACAAAAGTCAATACTTTGACTTATCTAGATAAGAGCATAGATCATCTCTAAGAAGATGATACATGAGATCAGTTGAAGACATGCTACTTCAACTGATTCTCCAAGGTGACTCCACCTATCGTTGTGCTGCATTTCGTCATCATGTTGCACCTCACCGCGCTGCACCATGCTGCACCCATCATCACTATGTTGCATCTCATCACGCTTCATTAATCATGACTGTATTGCATTATGTGCCATTGCGGCACCATGTTGCCACACTGACCTATGTGTTGGCTGCATCTTGCTTGCTTGTTGTCCCTAGCATGCTTGTTGTTGCATGCTAGCGTTCCCTTGCATGCTAGCTGTAACATTCCATGCTTGGTGTATTTGTTGCTAAGTACCATACAACTGTCCCAATGTTAGTTAGTTGTCCCTTGCATGCTGCTCTCTTTCGGAGACACAGATGCTTTCGCTGTGCCGGTAGTTCCCGACAATTTCGGTAGTTCTGGCAATTCTATTTGTTCTTGCAAGTTCCAACAGTTCTGGTTGTTTTTGACAGTTTCGGCTATTCCGGCAATTCCAACAGTTCCGACTTTTCCCTGCAATTCCAGCTTCTGCCCTCTGCATCAGCTTTCTTAGCTGTTCCGGCAATTCTCGACAGTTTCGACTATTCTTGGCAGTTCCTGCTTCTCCCGACAGTTCTGACAATTCCAGCTATTCCCGACAGTTCCGGCAATTTCGACTGTTTCCAGTTATTCCCTACAATTCTGGCTTCTGCCCTCTACGTCAGCTTTCCCAGCTGTTCCGGCAATTCCCGGCAGTTCTGGCTATTCTCGGCAGTGCCAGCAATATCGGCTATTCCTGGCAGTTTTAGCAATTTCGGCTATTCTTGGCAGTTCCGGCGTTTCCCTGGTAGTTCCGACAGTGCCCGACAGTTTCGACTTTTTCTCGGTAGTTCCGACAGTGCCTGGCAGTTCCGGCTTCTGCCCTCTGAATTAGGGCAACGTTATCCCTTAAGATCTCTCCTCCTACTAAAAGCCAAAGACAAGTAGAGAGGAAGAGATCCCAAGTGTGTTGAAATGACTTGAAGGCCACCTCTATTTATACTAAAACGTTGAGCACAAGTGGGGTTTATTTGGTCGCTGACCGACTTTGATGAATTGTCCCATAACACATAAATTCATATCTCCATGAATACTTATCGGAATTGGATGATCTTTAGATCAATCTTACACCTCTTGATGAGAGGGATCCAAGAAAAATATCAGCTTCCATTAATAAGATGACCGACTTGGAGTTTGGCCCTAGTTGCCAATTTTAACACTCCCTCTCAACTAGGGAGAGCTCCATCCACTGATCCATATGTCCGACTGTACTATCTTTGCCATCAGTGCCCTGCACTGTTGACCTCTGCTTTGCTCTGCTCTACTACCATGAAGAAGAAGAAGTGATCGAGAATGTCTCATACCATTCTCTATTGGCCCGAAGTCAGTTTCATCTGAAGAGAGTGTGTCACATCACTCTCACTGGCCCGAAGTCAGTTTTATTGATCCCAGATCAATATCACAAGAGAGTGTCTCAAACCACTCATACTGATCCCAGATCAGTTTCATTGATCCCAAGTCAATGGAGGTCAACCTACCATAGGGAGTACGGTAGATACATCAATGCGTCCATTGATAATACTACTATGGTCCCTAACCCCATTTCCCTGCTCATTGATCAGATGAGAGGTACTTCCATGAGTCCCAGACTACATGGGTAGGATGCCTCGACAGGAGAATGAATCATCTTGTCCACAGGAGAACGAATCATCCTGCGCCACAGTCACCATGAGAGAACTAATCATCTTGACTCACAGGGGAACTAATCACCCTGTTACACAGTTGCCACGGGAGAACTAATCATCCCGGCCCACAGGAGAACTAATCATCCTGTTCCACAGTTTCCACGGGAGAATTAATCATCCTGGCCCACAGGGGAACTAATCATCCTGTTCCACAATGGCCACGGGAGAACTAATCAGCCCGGCTCACAGGAGAACTAATCATCCCGTTCCACAGTCGCCACGGGGTATCACAGGGAAAGGTTGAACCTGTCATCTTGTACATAGCACACCACCAGGGAGGGTGAGTCGCCCTGTGGTCGTATGTTGCTCTAGTAAATACCCGAAGCCCCCTAGAGCTCCCAGAGCTCAATGCATGCAACATGCAGGTCCCTTATAAGAAGGTCCCTCAATGACTCCAAGTCGTTCGGGAAAGTCACAGATTTGACCTTTCCCCGGGGATTTGACAAAATGTCTGTGACCTGTACATCAGTTTCAATGCGATGGAGCCTCCTCGCTCATCAACTTAGCATATTCCAAATAAGGCAGTATCTGATGTCTATCTGCTGGAGCAATCATCGGATACGAGATTCCTCAATAATTGAATCTCCCCTTTGGTTGTCACAGAGAATCACAGTGGTATGCATCATGTGTACAAACAACTCACTTAAGAGCTTCTGTAACCATGTAGCTTCACACGAGATCATACTCGTAGTTATGTATTCGGTCTCAGTGGTGCTTATAGCAACCGACTTTTGCTTCCTGTTCATCCATGATATCGAAGCAGAATCCAAAGAGAACCAGCACTAAGAAGTGCTCTAGTGATCCTCCACACTGCTTCCCTAGTCAGCGTTCGAGTAATCATGCAGTTTCATATTTCTGGCAGTGTCTCTCAATCCATGAGATTGTGCCCGAAAGATATCTCAGAAGATTCATGGCACCAATCTAGTGAGGCTTAACCAAATATGAGCTTACCATGCTAACTGCAAAACATATGTCCGAACGGAAGTTCACCGAGAACATCAACGCGAATGAGTTTATGAAACCTAGAGGCATTTCCCAAATCTGGTTCGACATCACTACCATATAACTTTTGAAAGTTAAGATCCTCAAGGTAGTCATAGGCTTGCAGTTTATCATTCCACATTCAGAATCCAACTCCCTCTTACTTCTGCAAACGAGAAGGTTTGCACCTGTCAGAAATAGGCCGTCCTCATAAGGTGCCGGTATGAGAGGTCTATCATCCACAACCTTCGGGTAATGGTTTAGATCGGTTTCACTCCTAGTGAATCTCAACTTCATTAGACAGCTATCAATCCTCTCATACTACGCCCGGGGTGTTTTGCTTCAAGCCATAGAGGGCTTTCTTCCACCTGTATAGATGAGATTCCCGACCATGAATCTCAAACTCCTCGGGTTGTTCCAACCCTGTGGACCTGCTGCATGATGGGAATGGTCCCCTTATAAGATTTTCCTTCGGTACTTTTCAGACATGTACCTTCATGCTCTTCTTGAATTCAGGCATCTCTATCACCACCTGACTCACATCGGTTAGGGCCCCATAGGTAGACCTCCAATGTTACAGATGCGATATGTCAATTGACATGATCCCTAATGGACCATCCTGCAACTTGATACAAATTGCCAACCCTGAACCCATGAGAAAAAGCATCTTTGAAAATTCTATTTTTTAACACATACTTTTCTATCGATGAATGCCACCTTGAAACCTTTGACTTCCATTTCCTAGATGGACACCAGGTTCTTCTTGTGATTAGGTACATAAAAGAGATTCTTGTAAATGAATAGAGTTACCCTCATTCAATTGAGGGGTAACATTCCCTACACCCTTTCTGGGATTGGTGGCATCGACTCCAAATATAATCCCACCGCTGTTTCCATCTCTACCAAATTCGAGAGAGCACCCTTCTATCCAATGAGGTGCCTTGAAGCACTACGATCAATAAGCCAGATTCCCAAAGACTCTGAAGGAGAGGGCCAATACAAGATAACACTTCTTTATCTTATCAAAAACAACTTTTGATTCTTCATTCCTGGGGTTCTTTGCTTTCTTTGAAGAGTTGACCATTTCATTGATGACTTGCATTACCTGTCATTTCTTGATCATTGAAAATGTCCTTGGAATGATTGTTATTTTCATCAAGAGATGTGTCTCTGCCATTTGGACACTTCTTCGTATAATGGCTGAACTTATTGCAACCAAGGCATCTACCTTTCCTTCCACCCTTAGATCTGGACTTCCCAATGAAGTGATCTTTAGGTAGGCCATCAGAAACTGCACTGCGCCATTTTAATAATATTCTCCGCTTCAACTTCACCCTCGGTGAATTTGAAGAGGGATGAGGAATCCACTGATCCTTTTGTCCTTTCCCAACTGTCTTCGGTGATCGCTCTTTCACTCTTGCTTGGGCATTGTTTTCACCTCAGCTCCGATACCATGTTAATTATAGATATGTTCTATGCTTAGAGCAATTTATTTTAATTTTCACAGTGAGCTCAATATTTTTTCCAGATTAGCAATCACATCAACATTAAAGTAAACTGCAGATAGAACATAAACATAAATCGCAGAAGACAAGCCGAGACAAGAGGACACAAGATGTGGCGCTAGCCATGGACAAACCCCAATGTGGGGAAACCCTTGATCAATTCTTCTTATATGTTCTTCAATAGTTCAATAGAGAGAGAGAGAGAGATAATACGTTTACAACAGAAGTCAACACTTTGACTTATCTAGATAAGAGCATAGATCAACTCTAAGAAGATGATACATGAGATCAGTTGAAGACACGATGCTTCAACTGATTCTCCAAGGTGATTCCTTCACCTATCGTTGTGTTGCATTTTGTCATCATGCTGCACCTCACCGAGCTGCACCATGCTGCACCCATCATCACTACGCCGCATCTCATCACGCTTCATTAATCATGACTGTACCCATCACTGTATTGCATTATGTGCCATCGCTGCACCATGTTGCTATACTGACCTATGTGTTCGCTGCATCTTGCTTGCTTGTTGTCCCTAGCATGCTTGTTGTTCTTAGCACGCTTGCTGTTGCATGTTAGCGTTCCCTTGCACGCTAGCTATAACATTCCATGCTTGGTGTATTTGCTGTTAAGTACCATACAACTGTCCCAATGTTAGTTAGTTGTTTCTTGCATGCTACTCTCCTTCGAAGACAGAAGCTCTGGGTATTTCGATAGTTTCGACAGTTTCGGCTGTTCTCGACAGTTCCTACAGTTCCCGGCAGTTCCAGTAGTTTTGGCAATTCCGGCAGTTTCAACTATTCCAGCGTTTCCGGTAGTTCCGACTTTTCCCTGCAGTTCCGACTTCTGCCCTCTGCGTCAGCTTTCCCAGCGATTCTGGCAATTCCTGGCAGTTTCGACTATTCCCGGCATTTCCGACTTTTCCTAGCGGTTCCGACAATTCTGGTTGTTCCTGGCAGTTCCAACTATTCCCTGCAGTTCCGGCTTCTGTGCTCTGCATAAGCTTTCTTAGTTGTTTCAGCAATTCCCTACAGTTCCCGCTATTCCCAGTAGTTCCGATTTTTCCCGACAGTTCCAGCAATTCCGACAATTCCCGTCAGTTCTCGGTAGTTCCGGCAGTGTCGGCTTCTGCCCTCTGGATTAGGGTAGTGTTATTCCTTAAGATCTCTCCTCCTACTAAAACCCAATAACAAATAGAGAAGAAGAGATCCCAAGTGTGTTGAAATGACTTGAAGACAACCTCTATTTATACTAAAATGTTGAGCACAAGTGGGGTTTATTTGGTTGGTGGCCGACCTTGATGAATTGTCCCATAACACAAATAAATTCATATCTCCATGAATACTTATCGGAATCGAATGATTTTTAGATCAATCCTACATCTCAATGAGAGGGATCCAAAAAAAATATCAGCTTCCATTAATTAGATGACCCACATAGAGTTTGGCCCTAGTTGCCAATTTTAACAATTTGCAGTAGTCTCACCCGTGTTCATACCATGATACCACTCAACGTGGCTACAAATAGGGGTAGGAGACACATGGTCACATATTTGCAATGTTTGGCTACAAATAGAGATAGTAGGAGACATGGTCACATATTTGCAATGTTTTCTTATAAGATGCATATTTGTTCACGTTCTGTTTGAGACTTGCAATGTTTTTTTTATAAGATGCTTATTTGTTCACGTTCTGTTTGAGGCGAGTAGAGGAAGGTACAATCCCCTTTGTAGACCCAACTTATTCTCACCCCTTTTATTAGTTTACATGGTCATTTCGTTGCTTATTTTAATTTTTACGTGTGGAAGGTACAATCCCCTTTGTAGACCCAACTTATTCTCACCCCTTTTATTAGTTTACATGGTCATTTCGTTGCTTATTTTAATTTTTACGTGTCTTTGACATTGAGATTTTAAATTTCCTATAACACTTGTCCATGTTGCAAATTTGATCTAAAGAGTTTATTTATCTAATACAAATAGTGAGAGCTTATTTGTCTTTTAAATTTATTATCAACACTTATCTATATTGCAAATTTGATGTAAAGAGCTTATTTATCTAATACAAATAGTGAGAGCCTATTTATCGAGGACAAATAGTGAGTAAAACCACTCCAGAAATCTAGAGAGTGAACATAGACTTGGGTGATCAACTTCCCAAGATAAAAGAGCGTGAATACCTGTGAATGACTACAAAGTAAATAGTGATTAGTGGGGATGATATTTTGTTGTTTGTTAATGCTTGTTTAACCATAACGATAATTTGTGGTCATATGAATTCTGCGTTTAGAGCAGAGTTATACATCAAAATTGAACAAAATCAAAGAGGTTAGTTGTTACAAGTTACAACCAATTCATCTCAGCGGCCCAAGAGGTCAAAAAGCCAATCGAAAGCAACAATTGCCCTAGCGAGTCAACAGTGTGATCAATAGCGGAGGGGGTCTAGACCATGGATCACCATTGTTGATCGACAAGCTCTCGGACCTCAATCCTCGTGCTGAACTTCACCAGTGTGACTACAAGTGATATGCATGGCAACGCCCGTTCTTATGCACTTGCCTCCAAATATATAGTGTGATGCTTGCATGCTTCTGGCCCACGGGAGATGCCACATGGGGCTTGCCTTCATGGGGACTATCAATAATCAAAATTTTAAACTCCATTATTAAGAGCTACGTTGATATTCCAATTTGTCCATTAATAGATAATGTTCCATTTGTTAGTCATTTTATTTGTATCTTAGTTATTCTGTCATAGGCCATGAAAGGAAATTTAGAGAGATTTTGAATTTATTTTGAGTAAGAATTTCAATTTATTTTTTCTTTGCAAAAGTGCTAACCACTATGCGGCATATTATAATTTTAAAGTTCCCATTAATCATTAAATTTACCAGATTATGAACATGAACCAAGGCTAAGCCTTGGAGAAGTGTATTGGCCTCTGCCTAATTATTTGATCCTCTTTCTAACCCCCAAGCTTACAAGGTTCCAACATTTCCTTTGAGGCCAAGGATAATGCCTGCTCTTGCCACTCCTAGCAACTAGCTGCCACCCATGGCAAGTGGTAGTGATGATTGCACTACTTTGGTGGTGCCATTGATAGCATCTAGTAAAATTTCAACATTTGTCTCGAAGATTCTTTCTCTAAATTTTCTATAAACCACATATCTTATATAGAATTATTAAATCTCAATATGCGTTTATTTTATTTTGTGGAATACATCTCATATAATTACATTGTTTGTCCAATTTATCACATTCAGAGAGTCACCAAATATCTGAACTATGTCAATCCCCATCTGTCTCAACCAACACAAAAGAAGTTTTAGAGTTTGTAATTCTGCATAGTTGTTTGTTCCTGTACTAATGCCCACTGAGGCTTTAAGGGATCTGTGATCATTAACATGTATGATTATGCCAACCCCACATCTGTCCTGGGCATCTGAGGCACCATCAAAATAGGCCCAAGGAACATGGGGTCTCATTTGTTCTTCGCGAATATTTGTTGGGATCAATATGGGGGTGGTTTGAGGAAGCATTTCAAATATAGAGGCGCATTTCACTGCAATTGGAAAAGGAGCAGAATCATGATCCTGGAAAACTCCTTTGTTCCTAGCCAACCAGATAACCCAACTTAAAATCGGGGGTATGTTCCTTAAATGTTCATTTGAATTAAACCATCAATTTTGCCAAGCTTCCATTACAGTAGAACCATTCCAATTTTGTCTTATACCCAATATATTCTGGAAAGCCTCCCATGTTTTTATAGTAAAGGGGCAACTTAAGAACAAGTGAGGAATACCAAAAATATGAAGACTCAAGCATAATAAGACTTACTTCAAAATCAATTCGAAGATTATTGAACAACGGATTTGAAACACAAGTTTTCTTCTCCTCAACCGAACATGCATGAGCACTATGACCTCTCTCCTCGGGTCTTCAAACGCCTTCGCCTTACAGTTCCAGGTTCTTTCGGATGACAGAAACTGTCCTCAAACAGGTGGCCCAGTAGGCTTCGATATTAATTCAAAAGAGAATTTACAGAGCTTGAGAGATTACAATACTAGATCAAGATCAAGAAGCACTCCGTCCAACCTTGTGGGCTTCTTTCAATTGATCTTTCTTTTATAACCGCCCTAGGGAATCTAAATCTATCTAAAACATGACATAAAGAGGAAATAATTGAGGGTCTTCTCAGTGTTCCTTTCACCGATGGTGTCTACTCAACCTTTCCAGTACAATAATTTCATTAGCTACAACATGTGACCACATTATCACATTGCTAGCTAATTGTACAAAGATTCTACTAGTGTCCTTTCGGACTTCGGTCAGAATCGTAGTCATCAAATTCATCATCAGAGGACAATTGTCTTTCGAATGCTTTCTTCTCAAGATTCATGAGATAGTTATATTCCATCAACTTTTCGTATTCTTTGTCCCAACTGAAATCATGCGGATCCTGTGCATCTGGATAGCTGTCTTGAAAGGCCTGAAAAGTAGATTCCTCAATTTTACTTTTTCCTTTGGCATCTGCTGACACTATTTCGTTTTCTTTTTGAGATGTTTTTGATGTCTGTCCTTGGTCCGGATTTACTTTAATTTTGTGGAGATCCTGTTGTTGTGGAGTAAACATCACTTCTTGTTTCTCCCACTTGTTAAGAAAGGATAATGGGCTGACATCAATATCCAGAAAGGAATCTTTAAAAACTTTTCGGAACGAGGGAGAAGGCTGAACTGCCAACTCAACACCATCTAGAAGCTCCCATTTGAATATCTGGAACATATTAGTAGCAGTTTCTATTGCATGCTGCACCCATAATCTACAATTTTCATTAATGAATGCTTTGGATTGCCATCCCAGTTCAAAAATTACTGAAGTACAAATTTTGTTTGACAGCAATAAACTGATAAGATGAACTACATTATTATTCCAGTTTCCTGAAATAATACTGATCGTGATTAACGCGGTTTGGTTAATCATAAAGCATAAAACTTTTGGTTCACCTTGAAGTTCATCCAATTGCTGCAACACCTGTCTTTTCTCTGTTAGTTTTAACATCCCAAAATCTTTAAACCAAAGAGCCAGTTGTTTAATCCTTTCAATATTATTATTGGTCTTAATTTTTCCTATAATTTCATGACAGAAAACCTGTGAAAATGGATTTGGAGAAATTTGTTCTTGAAATCTTAAACTTTGATAATCCCAAGGAGATGAGAAAGTCCTTAGGTATTGTAGAGTTCGTTGAACACATTGGGATGTTCTTATAGATAGTTTTTTTCTACAAAATCCTCCCTTGATCTCCTAATCAGAAAAGTTTTCAAAAATTTCATATTGAGGGAAAGTATCAGTAGGAGCATAGTTTTCATCATTTCTTTGTAAAAAGGGTGTTCTAGTTCTTCAAAAATGTCAGGAATCCTTAACGACCGAAAATATCTTTCTAAGTTTGCTTTGATTGGAATGGCTTCTAAATCTAGCATTTAAGCTCCTGTATATATGCTTAAAGCAAAATCCAGTCCCCTAATCAACTGATAATAATTTAATACTTTTAAGATCCAAATCATATTTGCAGTGAATTGAGAAGACCACATATCAGGCAAATGTTTAAAATAGATCTTCACCTGCATGTTGGGCAAAGGATAGATGTTTACCAAATCAGTATCTAATCCTAAAGATATGCCAACATTTTTTGAAGTCCACGCTTGACATCTTCTAATCCACTGATTTCTTCTCAGTCGCAGACCTACCACTTTCTTGATTTCTTCTGTCAAATGATTTGCATGATTTTCAAGAATTCTGAACCTATCAACAAATGTGCTGAAATTATCGTCATGAGGTCCTTTTCCTGGTAGGATAAAATAACTTCTTGGAGCTGTGACAAAAGCTTTATTCATATCTCTGGTTAAAGAATCTGCTAAAAAGTTAGAGTTACCAGGTATCCATTCAACGTCAAAGTCAAATTGCTGAAACCAGATCTGCCATGAGAGTAATCTTCCTCTAGCAAGTTGCCTTGAAATTTTGGCAGATAAGAAGTATTTGAAGTTCATAGAGTCAGTCCTTATAAGAAACTTCACCGGTGCCAGATATAATTCAAATTTCTGTATCCCATTAAATATTGCTAAAGTTTCTTTTTTCAGCAATATAATAATTCTTTTGGCTAGGAGAGAATTCACCTGATGCATATGCACAAAGGATTTCTTCTTCATTCTTCCTTCTCTCAAAAAGAACAACTGCCCAAAATTCATCAGAAGCATCTGTTTGTAAAATCAGAAGGCCATCACCTGGTGGTTGAAGCTTGGGAAGCTGCTGACATTTTGATTTGCGCTCCTTAACTACTCCAGTGGCTTCTGCTGACCATCCTTCTCGAAGATGTTTTCGAATTGGAGCTGTCTTTTCTGAAAATCTGGGAATATATCTGTGCACATAATTCAAGACACCTAAAAATCTCTAAATAGTTTTAGTGTCTTTTAATTCATCTGGAAACTGAGACAGTTTAGTAAGAATATGGGGCTGCATTTGAATTTGTCCATTAATGACATTAATCCCCAAGAAATCTATACTGTCTTGAAATAAAACCATTTTCTTCTCAGACAGGACTATACCATGCTTTTGAACTTCAGTCAGAAAAATTTCTAAATGCTTGAAATGTGTTTCAAGATCAGGACTATGTACAAGAATATCATCAATATAGGTTACAATAAAATCATACTTCCCAAAAATAAAATCCATTCGTTTCTGAAAGAAAGCAGGGGCATTTTTGAGACCAAATGGAACCACCTTCCATTGATAAAAACCTGCAGGGCATGTGAAGGCAGTTTTGTGTCTATCCTCTTCTTGGATTTGTATCTGATAGTATCCAGATTTCATATCGAATTTACTGAATACTTTGCTATGCTAAATTTTCTGCATGATTGTTTCTGGTCTTGGTAGAGGGTAATGAAAACCCTGAGTTATAACATTCAGAGGTTTGTAGTTAATTACCATTCTTGGCTTACCTCTGACTATCTCTGAGTGATTTCTAACTAGAAACGCTGAACAAGAATAGTGAGACATACTTGGTTCAATGAGGTTCATGCTGAGCAGCTCACTTATTTGTTTCCTGATTTCTTGTTCATCGGTGGGGGTGCATGGAATTAATTTTCCTTTGACTCCATTGTCATGTAGAGTCACTATTTCTTGTTTTGGATTCTCAACAGTCCAAAATTGCTGAGGATTATTTGAACAACTTTCCAGCAATCTTTTATGTATATCATTCTGCTCTACTGACCATTTTGGGTCAATGCAGGCCTTTTGTTTTGACTCCACTCGCTTCTCATATAATTGCAAAACTTCTTGCCAATTGTTGGAGTCTTTAAGGGGCTTGTGTGCACTAATTCTCTTTTGTCTATTTTCATTTCTTGCCTCAGAATTTGCTATAAATAGCCTAGGCATAGCAATAGCTTTCTTTTTCAAATTGATTATCAACTTATCTTCACTGATAGTACCTGGTAGTACAGAATTGATAAAAGGCATGCCAAGCGTTAAACTTGCAGATGGATCAAAATGCTGAATAGCAGAAATTTTAACAATACTCCCCCCAACTTTCAAAGGAACATTATCGACATAATGGGTTAACCGAACAGATCCACCAATGGTTTCAGACACTAGAATGTTTTGGAGTGGCTTCCAAAGAGATTTGAATAAAGAGGGTCGAGCCAAATTATTAGATCCTCCAGTGTTAATGAATGCATCTACATTTATCCATTCATTACGAACTTGGACTTGGACTGGAATATATCTCAAACTATTGGTTTTGATAATATTTTTTAATAGAGCATTCTCTTCTACTCTATTAAGTGCTGGTACTGGGAAACTTGTAGAGGCGGCAATATTCTTTTTATATGGACATAAAGAATTGAGTTCAGGCAATTTTTGGATTGGTTGCTTACCTGTTTGCATTATTTTTTCAGCAACTGATTTAGCATCAGACTCATCTTTAGAAACATCTGTAGTTTTGTCCATTTCCTCGGTTTCTTCTATTTCACTTGCATCTGTCTGATCACTATAATGCAGTTCTTCAGATTCATCACCATCTGTACAAGAAGGGCAAATATTCATTTTTTGTACAATAGGAGGGCTAATGTCTTCTGTTGGCATTATGATTCAAGTGTTGTCCTTGATGGCAACTCACTCAGAGGTTGGTACAGGTGATGGAAACTTAATCAGAGGACAGATCTTAGTACAACAGGCCAAGAAAGTTGATACACGCAGGTTCATTAAGCCCAAGTCGCGTATACACGCTGGTTCACTATATACCAAGTCGCGTGTACGCAGGTTCGCTATATACCAAGTAGGGTATACACGCAGTTTCATGAACGGAAAAGAGCGTACATGTCGGAAAGCTTACTTTTGGTCCGTGGTAGTTAGTCCTTGGAATTTGTGCCTATGGTTTTGGACCATGGAGTCTCGACAGACGTGTTGATCCCTAGTATTGAGTTGATGGTATTGGGTTACTATGGTTTTGGACCGTGGTATTGTGAAGGGCCTAAAGCTATATAAGGAGAAAGATCATTAGGCCAGAGGTAGTAGTGAGTGTGTGTGAGTGATGAAGATCTGAGGAAGTGTGAGATCCAAATGCTGGTTATGGGTTGGTGATCTGAACCAAGGTTTCACTCATGTGGAGGATGATGGAACGAGATCTCAAGGCTTGGAATAATTATCTTCATATGGTTTGACTGTGGACAGACTAGATCTACTGACGCATGTTTATTATTATTATGATCTGGGTATGTTTTGATGTCTGATATAGCTGCGGAGTTTTAAGCTTGAATTTGCAGATCTGTACGCAGGTTGGTTTTGGTAAAAGAGTGTATACACGCAGGTTGGGTTCATCCAAGTAGCGTATATAATGTGAAGTATGATATTTGAAGATGGAGTTGGATCTGGTTGTTGTTATGATGTTGTTGACAGGGTTTCAGTGATTCAGTATTGGGTGTTTAAGTGATTGATGATGCAGGTTGTACTACAATGGTGATTGTTTTATGGATCCAGTATGAAAATGTATGAAACGTGGTCCCGGGAAGATCGTAGGCCGGCACCTACGTACTGGTAAACATATCAGCCAGTACAAGAGCTAGGGGGTTGTAGCTCCCTTCCAGGAGCAGCTGGAAAATGAGTGAAGGTTGTAGCCTTCTGTAGGGTTGGCACCTACGTACTAGTAAATGGATCGGCTAGTACAAGAGCTAAGAGGGTTGTAGCCCTCTGCAGGTTGTAGCCTGCGTGCTGGTAAAGGACTGCACCAGTACATTGTAAAAGAAGTTTCTTATTAAAGGAAGATAGAAACAAATTGCAGCAGGTGGTTTTCACCCACATTGGGTTTCCACCTTATATCATGGTGTTCATGTGTGTGGCTTTTGTGTGATGATCTGTTCTGTTATACTACACCTGTTTACTGTTAAAATGGTTAATAATGTTCTGATGCATTTACTGAAGATAAGCTAACTAAATCATAAGATCTCTGGATATACGCTAGTTGCTTTAGACACAGTAGCGTGTACACGCGGGTTCACTTAACTGAAGTAGCGTATATGTTTCTGAGTATGAAATTGGAAAGTTTTTACTGATCTGATAATACTGATTCACCCCCCCCCTCTCAGTATTATTTCCAACATCTTCATCATCTGAAGCTTCTGTCAAAATATATACATCAGAAACTTCATCCTCGGAAGCAACTATAGACCAATCATCTTGAAATTCCTCGATATCAACACAAGCTTTTAGTTTGGAAGAGGAATTATTAGGACATTTTCTTGCAAAGTGGCCTTCTTGCTTACAGATAAAACAACAATTGTTGTTTCTGGGATTTTTTCTCTTTTTCAAAAATTTAAATTTTCGGAAAGGCTTCCGGGGGTTGGAGACTCTTTTGGGTCTGAATTTGCCATATCTCTTTGATTTCTTCTTCTTTCTAAAGGGCGTCCAGGGTAGCATTGTTTTGTAGACCTCTAAACTAGGTGTAATATCATGTGCTTTCTTCTGCCAGCACAGATATTTAACCTTTTCTGTACATCTAAAGAGAAGATCAACCCAATAGATTTGATCTATTCGTTTGTTTTAGACATCGAGATCTTTCATGATGAGATCTCCCAAATTACCTAGAAGCTTAGACAAAAATGCAACTTTTTGAGCAATGTCATTGGAAAGATTTGCTTTAAAGACTTTTGCCATAAAATCTTTACCAAATTGATCAAGATACTTTAAATCTTTCAATTCCATACGACTTAAGTCTGTAAGCAACTGTTTTTTCTCATCTACTGGCTCAGGTACAAATTGTGTCTTTAGTAAAAGCTCTAGAGTGGCCAGTCCTGCTTCCATGACAACTCTTCTTTCTTCATCAGATGGTCCTATCCACCAATCATATACAATGTCGACCATTCTTTTTTCGGCAAGGACCATAATAGAAAAATTGTCTAATTTAGTGGTGACCTGCATTTGATACAGAGCACCAATCCATATCCTGATTGATTCTTCAGGATTGGATGAATTATCCAAATCAATAATATACCCACTTGTATTTGTAGCATATAAATCTTCTTCAATACGCGGGTATTTGGGAACTTCTTTCAAAACATGACCTTTATTTTGGTTGTTTATAGAGGGTAAGATATAAAAGACAGAAATTTAGAGGTTGCCTGATCTAGAGTCATGATTTCTTTCTTTGAAGAAAATTGTTTATCAGCTTTATAGGCTTCCCTCTTTACATTAGTCAACTTACTAGAAGGTTTTGAAGTTGACCCTTTTGCACTAGTTTCTTCAAATTTTTTGCATAAATTGCACTATCTTGCCCCATGCTTGTTCCTTTTCTGCAAGTTGTCCCAAGTAGGCACTTTGTTCTTTAGTATGCACTAGAAGAAAAGTCTGGATTTAGTGGGACAATCTAATTTCCAAAGTGGTTTATGCCACCACACCCTAACCCCACCGACCCTTCTGTTCATTTGAAGATTATAACCAAACTTCGGAGCCTAAAGACCACTGGGGCATGAACCCATCGGATTTCGTTTGCCCTATCCCTGACTCTAACATTTGTTCTTTGCAATTCTTTGGTATAGGCATGCCAAACAACAACCCAGTGGAGCTCAATATTGAAGTCCTTAACCGACTTCCATCCTTGATTCTAAAACGAAGTATTCTCCTCTTTTATAATTTGATTAAGATAATAAATACCCTAAGCACTAAGATACTCCCTCATATCCCTTGGAAGTGTGTAGACCTCACTGCATCCCACCCAGGGGTCCACCCCCACTCTAAGCCTACTGCCATCCTCAACATGCCAAGAAAGACCTTCTGCAATAAGATCAAAATAATCTACGATGGCCTTCCAAATGACAGAAGAGTTTTCAGATTTCTTGCTAGGGTTGCGCATCCAGTCATCCATAGGAATTGGATCTATATATTTCCTTTTTATCACTGATGTCCAAAGATTGTCCTAGTTAAAAGGCGCCACCCAAATTTTGCCGCCAATGAGCAAGCAAAGATTGTAAGGCCCTTAATTCCCCATGCTCCCTAATCCTTTGGGCGAGCAATTTTCTCCCAAGCAACCCATGGAAGAACATCATCTTCCTTTGATCCCGCCCATAAGGAACAACCACATACTTTCCTGATCTGTGCAAGAACTCCTTTCAGAACCCATGTTAGAGCAATTTAGTATACAAAAATTGCAATTAAGACAGATTTTATAAATACTAGACGCCTTGCTCTCGATAACCACTTATAGCTCCAATGTTTTACTCGCAACCAACCATTTCTAGTCAGTTTTCCTGTAGGAATTAGGCTTTAGGAAAAAACCCAGATATTTGAGGCTCTCTGACATAGGTTTAATTTTGAAAGGAAAAATTGATAAGATTCTGTTGATATCCACCCTCGAGAGCCCATTGTATGCAATAGTAGATTTTTGAGCATTGATGCTCATCCATGTAGCTTTTAGAAACAAATCCAGAACAAATCCAGAACTAACTTCAACTGGTATAAGTCTCCCCTTGATCCATCACAAAACAAAAGAATATCATCTACAAAGAGGAGGTGAGTAATAAAGAGGTTTATTGCAACTTCAATTCCTTTTAACTCTCCCCTTCTGTTGGTTGCATGAATTAGTTGGATTAGCCCTTCTGCTGCAAAGAGGAACAAAAGGGGAGACAAAGGGAATTCATGTCGGAGGCCTCGCTGGCTGAGAAAAAAGGGGGAGGCAACACCATTGATAAGAACTACAAAGCTCATGTTTGATATACATCACATGAATCAATTAATAAATCCAATGCCAAACCACAAGTGAGTCAACAAAAGGCGCAAGTACATCCAACTAATCTTGTCATAGGCATTTGACAGGTCAATTTTGACAATCATTCCCTTTTTGTTGAACTTTTTAATACTATGCAAAGATTCCTAGGCTACATCAGTAGCTTCATGAATCTCCCTGCCATCTAGAAAACCAAACTGTTCCTTGGAGATGTGTTTAGAGAGGATAGGTTTAAGGTGATTTGCAATGGTTTTGGCAAAATTTTTGTAAGTGCAGTTGCAAAGGGAGAAAGGTCCGAAGTCATCAAAACTCTGAGGATCATCAAATTTTGGAATTAAGGCCAGAAAAGTAGCGTTGAGGGGTTTGTGCACAAAACCTCTAATCCCACCACCTCAGACAAATCATCTCATAAAACCTAAAAAAGAAGTTGGTAAAATTCCATCGTCCATCCATTAGGGCTGGGGCTCTTATCCTTTTGCATAGATTTTAGAACCCCTTCCACTTCCCCCTTTGTTATAGGCGCCAAGAGAAGATCATTATCTTCCTCCTCTACGAAACTTGGAAAAGCTTGGGCCGCCTAGATTACTTCGGCAATTGTGGCTTCAGATGGTGCCTTAAACAAGGTTTTGAAATGGAAGACACCTAGAGCAGCCATCTCATCAAAATGATTTTCCATACCACCATCTGCCTTTTTCATTTCCCAAATAGTGTTTGAATTCTTCTTGCCCTTTGCATAGCTTTGGAAAAATTTGGAATTTTCATCCCCTGCTCTCAAGCCATATTGCCCTACTTTTTAGCCTCCATTGTTCTTTAATGCCTTTCAAAATCCTTTGCCTTTCACCTTCCATAAGTTTTATCCTTTCCTTTTTCATTTCCGTCTCATACCCATCCTCCTCCAGACTTTCCAAAGCCTCTATTTCTATTTCTATGTTTTTTAAAACAACTTCATCCCTTAAATTTTTTTCAAGTACACAGGGAAGGGGCCACCCCACATAGCCAACATAGCCCCACTGAATGAGCATAAACACAACCCAACATACAGGTCAGACATCCCCACATAGCACACCTCTTTGCCAAGATATCGTTGTTTGTTTCAATCTTTTTAGGTTTTCCATAAAAGATCGTGCAAGTGAAAAACTCTAGGATCTGACTTGTGGCCTCAATATCTATCTTACTAGGCTATTATAAGTCTGATATTTTAGCCAGGAGGACTTAAATTTAAAAGGGGTTCCAGGCTTCCTATTGGCCCCTTTTAGCTCCAAAAAGATAGGAAAGTGGTCAGCTTCTCCACAAGAGCAAACCCACTGTATGAAGAAAAGAGTTTGTGCAGCGAGATCCTCTTTTATCAAAAAACTATCCAAACGCTTAGTCACCCTAACCTCTCCAACTCTCCTATTCCTCCAAGTGGGCTTAACTTTTATCAAATCAACATCGATGAACCTGCCCATCTAAAGTTTGTTTAAAAAATAGTCAGCCAAAGGGTCAACCTGGGCCAGTGGTCCCCAAGACTCTGACAAACCTAAGGAGACATTTAGATCCCCTCCCACAACAACCTTTGACAATAGAGATTTTGTGAACAGATTGTTCCAAAAACGAACTCTTTCTCGACACGGGCCATAAATGTTGACAAGGGTAAGGTTTGAACAAAGATTAGCGGAGTACACCTCTGCCCGTAAAACCAAATTTGATCCCTAGGAGTTCAGAAGTTTTATGCTGCTGTCCCTAAAGCCTAACCTAAATCTCCAGATCTTCCATTTGAATTAAGAGCCGCAAAATACCAACCAAGCAACATAATTCTCAAGGATTTCATCATGGACTCCCCAACTCCAAAGGTCTCTTGGAGCATAATTACATCACAACGAACAGATTTAAATAATTGTTTTAGAGCCAACTTCTTACGGGTGTTCGCTAGACCTCTACAATTGAAGGAAAACAAAATCATTTAGAGGCCACCACAGGGCACTGCACTACTCTAAGTGCCCCTTTGAGGGATAATTGCTTTCCATAGCAATATCTAGTTTAGTTTTGATCTGGGTTTTGGAGATGTTCAATTTCCGGCCACATGTCTTTGGAGGGATAGATGATTCCTAAAAGAACTTGAGTCCACCCATAGGTTCAACTAGGAAGTCTCTTTTATCTTGAGGATGAAGGTTGTAGTGAGGTTTTTCAGGACGACACTCAGATGAGAAGGGATTGACAATGCACAAAGAGGGGGGACCAAATAGATTTAGATCCGTAATGGAGGTAATTATACTCTCTAAAGCAAGATAAATAATGCAACAAGGGGGGCAATTGTCATTTTTTGGCCTGGAGGGACCATGCCTTTGACAAGCATCCAAAATTGGCTTCAACGAAAACGATTGAGAGAAGAGAGGGAGAGAAACAATACCCGTAGATTGAGGTGCCTGACCCATGTACTCCACCTCATCCTGCTCTTCTCGCATGTGATCAATCACAAGGTTGTTTAGACCTTCAGGTATCCTAATTTGAGCCTCTTGTACGTCCATCTAAACCAGAAACTCTGTCTACTGAAGCCCTGCCGCTTCCGGCTGCACCAACACTTCATTCATTGAGCGGAGCCCTGACCCCTTGGTCGGTCTATCCCCTTTGTTTCCTCTATCTTCTAAACTCCAAGGGACAGTCCCTCGCCAAGTGTCCATGCTTGTGACATTGGTGGCATCTGAAGGGAAACTGTTCATAATCTATTAACTAGGAGAAAGAAAGACCATGAACTTGTATTTGGATCATGTCTGCCAGACCCTCCCTCGGATCCAACCTCACCAAAATGCGAGCAACCTTCCTTTCCTTGGTCAAAATAAAGGACATATATGCTTCAAGGAAGGTACCCAAGATGTTACCAATGGCCCTGAAAACATCCACCGACCAAATATGAGGAGCTAGTGCCGAAATACACACCCACAAATGGATTTCTTCAAGTCTTTCTCTTTGGGCATAAAAAAGAGTGGTCCATTTTTTGAAAAAGATCAAAGCTTTCCCAAAACACTAGTGTCATTTAAGTACCCAGTCCACTACTTCACCATTTGAGAATATTACCATAAACCATCCTCTAGCCAGGATAATAAACTCAGTCTGTGTAGCGATACCCTCATTCCACTCCTTTTTTATCCATTTCGTGATATAATTTGCTGAATATTGCCTGCACTTAGCTCGCCCCACCAGAATTCACTCCAAGGAAGCCATGGCCTCATCCATTTGAATATCTACATCAAGAATCAAATTTGGTCTTTCTAATTTTTTCCGGATCACTTTCCCCTTCTTCCTCTTCGAGCCAGAGGACTGACCATTCTCAAAGGGTAGTTTAGACGAAAGCTCTTCTCCATTGTGATTTTCGACCACCAGGTTCGCCCCTAACAGATCCTCCAACACCTGATTTCTTTGGCATAAAACCCCCAGATCAAATGACAACCCTACTGAGCCAAGAATGAAATGTTGGCTACCCTCCCTCGACCCAGAGGATCGAACCCCAATTGTCTCACATGGTCAAACCCCTGACTTAAAAGGGGTGGAAACCCTACGCCTTCCTTCCTTGATTCCACCTAGCTAATATGAACTTCAACATCCTTTATAGCCGAGAAACCTTTGAACAAAACCTCCCCGTTCACAACTTCCTCTTTTGCTAAAGAAAAAGACTCTTAGAGATCAAGGGCACACTCAGAGACAGGGATTTTGCACGCCTGTGTTCTATTCAATGTCTGGCCCGAACCAGGGAGTTCCATTAAGGGAATTTTGAGGTCTAAAATGGGCCTCCTAAGAAAAATGTACAACCAAATTAAACTTTATGAGAACCAATAGGATTCAATATGATGATGTCAACCATGGGGGATGATTCACCATTTTTGGAGTGAAAAAGTAAAAATATTAAAAAATAATAAAATAATAAAACTACTTTTTTCAACTTATCTCCCTAAGGTTTTACTCAAATTTTGAGTGGGAGTACTCGTTGGATGCAAAATTTAATTCCTCATCCAAGGAAAACCCATGTTTCATATTTTTGATGGACCCTTCTACACGAAAAATGAGAAATACATGAAAAAACATGATTGCGGTTACGTTTTTCATGTATTTATCATTTTCTGTGTAGTAGGATCCATCAAAAGTATGGAACATGGGTACTCCTTGGATGAGGAATCAAATTCCACATCCAATGAATGTTTTTGCTCGAAATTTGAGTAAACCCATAGGGAGATAAGTTGAAAATACAAGTTGAAAAAATAGTTTTTTCTTTTTTCCCCTCTAAAATTTGATGATGTGATCTAATCTTATTTATTATTTCTACTTTTGTTTTATAATTTCCTTAGGAGGCCCAATTTAGACTTCAAAATTCCCCTAATGTGACCCCGAAACCTCAAGTAAACAAGATTTAAACCCTTCATTTATGCTGAAACCACCACTGTTGACAATGTCTTCTAGGCCACTCGTTAATAAGCCTGAATTAGGAACTGCGAGAGGCGTTTTTGGACTTACCAGTAAATCCACCAGCGTCCCTTCAGTTGTGCTCGCCAAATGCACTGCATTCTCGTGTTCGACCAGAGACCCAACGTCAGCCAACCAACAAACCACCTTTGTGGAGAAAGTTTTTGACTCCTCCAACAGCCCTAAACTGCCTCCAACGTTCCATGCCAGCCCCACACCTCCTCTTTTTCTAGGTGGAGACCTAGATGTTAATTTTACCTTCTCCAAGTTCTGTTGAGTCGGCTGCAAGCCCCAAACCGACAGAATATTCTCCGGTTCCGGCTCTAAGTCCACATAATCTTTAGGACTAACCATTCTACTAACTGTTAGGGTGAAAAAACAAAGAAAAAACCACTCTTATTGTGATGTTCAGGAAATGGCGCGTGCTGTGAAAACTCTGAGGTAAAAATCGAGGAGCATAACCTCTGTTGGGAAGAAACGAAAACGAAAACCCGTCGTCAAATGGATATAAAATTACACAATAAAACCTTCCCCTCCTCCATGACAAAAGGGATAATAGAACAAAAATCAAGGGTGTTCCCTTCTATTGTGAAAACCCATGAAAAGGATAGGCACCCGTGACCCCAAGCTCTCACATCGCCAAACATTTTCTACCTTCACCAAACCCTAGACCAGGGCCATTTTCGCCTTCAATCATTTGTTTTTCTCATAGAATATCACTATGAGAATGATATAAAGATAACATGTGGGCAGAAATGCACATGGTATTGTATTAATATAACTAAAAATAAGATTAAAAATATTTATATAGATAATAATTTTAAACAAATATATAGTGTTTCTCTATAAATAAAATTTGCATATAACATATTGAAAAATTGAGATGATAGACGAATTCAAGTTATAAAAGTATATGGTATATTATAATTGTCTATCTACATTTAGAATGAACTTAATTCCACTATTAGTCTTGTCAAGACATGACTCTAGTAATATATTTTGCCTTTGACCACTATTAGTTTAGTATTGACCAATGCATTTTTTAATGTTTAACTTTAAAATTTTCAAACATTTGATTGAACCATAACTTAAAGGTCTTATTGTAGCATTTTCACAATATAATTCCATGTGGATAACTGTGTTTCATGATTTTTAGGTATTTGTGTAGTGATTTTTTATTCTTAAGCATTGCAGGAAAACCATTCAAAAACAAAATCCTTGAAAATACCTCATACTCAAGTAAATAACATATTTACCATCATTTACTTCCCACCATAAGTTAAGAAGTCTTTACATAAAAATTGAATAGAAATAAGATGTAAGTATACTTACAAAGAGTTATTTCCCACCATTATTTATGTTTTTCTAATAACTTTTTTTGGTAAGCAAGTTATGAACTTCATATTAACAAAAATGATGTACAAAATATACAAAGCCATAGAGATGCAGGTGTAGACATGTTTGGGACCGACTACCCATCACGGGGAAACTAGAAGGTCCTTGAGTGAAACCAAGAGTACTAGAAAACTTAACTCCTAGGCAAAGCCATAAAAAGTAGCATACAAAACCTTTGATCAAAATACACAAATCCTTGTAATACAAAGCTTGAAAACTGAGCATGGGAGGCATAAGAGAGACAAATTAAATAGTTTGCTTGCCTTAGGAGGTCACAGAGCCATCTAGCGCATTGATGGTATGCCTTTGAGCAGCAACATCTTCCAACTATTCCTTGACGATGAGACATCCTATGGACTAGAGACCTGTTGGGTCTGGGCTTCCATTGCTTCCTCACTCACTTGACCTTGTTGTTGAGAATCATTAATCCAGACTAAAGGGGATGGAGAGGCAAGCAAGATGGAGAGGGAGCCATTGCCACCTTGGGAATTGGAAGATGAGGGGGAGAGCAGGCTAGGAGGGAAGGAGATGCCGAAATAACATGATAGTTGATGCAAAGATTGGTGGAGGCAGATGACTTGAGTGTTGACCTCAAAAACCTTCGATAGGGTAGCTTCTTTGGCATGTTGCTGCTTTTGTAAGTTCCTGACAAGTAAGTTCTTGAGGGCTTATTGCCAAGGCCACTGCATTCATTGGTTTCTAGAGAAGCCACATTACCTTGAATGCTCAGAGGAATGTCTGGGTCGAAAAGAACATAGTGCTCATCAAAATCTATAGCACGACGGGGCGTCCATGACCACGTCCACCACCTCCCTGCCTGACAGATCCACGCTCGTTAACCATGGTAGCAAGTTGGAGAATGAGGAGTGGGATATTAAAGACACATGGGGAATGACAACAATTCTCCAGGATGGAGAGGAGAAAAGTTGTATTGAAGATATAGTCGCATCATGAAATATAGCTGGGCAAAAGATTCAGATAACCAATAGATTTTCCATTGTTGGGGAAGGGGATTAACAGAGTAAATGAGGCATGAATGCCAGGCGCAGAAAGATCATGCAGGGGATATGGAGCACTGAGACGAGCTTCATTGAGATCAATGGAAATGCAAGCCAACATGCAGAATTAAAAGCTTTGGAATGCCGCTTGTGACGTGCTCGCATGAGTAGCATTAATGCCATTATGACAACCATTGACAAATGCTATCCACATCGAGGGATGTTTTTCAAAGCACTTATGTAGGAGTAAAATTGTAAATGTGTAGACTTAGTAGAGGTTATTACTCACCAAAGTTTATGCAAGTCCATGTGCCTAAACAATCAATTAATTTATTCACTTCACATCTCAATTTATTAGTCCCTGCCAAAGGAAGACTATAAGATTCAATTTTCATATTGACCACTATTAATTTAATATTGACAATGTAAAGATATCATTCTGGGATTCAACTGCGTTAAGTAAATCATTCATTTATGACCATTTCCATAAGAGGTAGTCGTAACTGACTAATTTCTCATGATTTTTGAATAGTCCACTTAGCACTCATTGCATCGAGTGATGCTCACAGGGGTGAAGAAGTGGGATTGAATGGTTCATGAGGCACAATACTTGTTAAGGTTTTTCAAATGGGGTAGCAAGCTAAGTGGGCTTGATTGTGGGGAAAACTCCACAGTTAAGCATTCTTGAGCCAGAGGTGATCTGGGATGGGTGACCTCCCAGGAAGTCCTGGTTACCGGGTGTAAGCCCCAGAAGTGATGATTGACGCTATGTGATTCATTTCAGTAGTTTCAATCCCACTTCTTCACCCCTGTGAGCATCGCCCGATGCAATGAATGCTAAGTGGACTATTCCAAAATCATGAGAAATTAGTCAGTTACGACTACCTCTCATGGAAATGGTCATAGATGATGCAATGAGTGCTAAGTGGACAATTCAAAAATCATGAGAAATTAGTCAGTTACGACTATCTCTCATGGAAATGGTCATAGATGAATGACTTACTTAACGCAGTTGAATCCCAAAATGGTATCTAATATAATGCACTGCGAAAACCCCAATACTTAATTGACAATGTAAGTTACAATTTTTTATGCAATTTTTCCTAAAGCATAATTTTTAACTTGAGTAATAAAGATTAAACTACTCTGCCACAAATATTTGAAAATAAACTTTACATATAAAATATTGAAAAATGAAAATGATACATCTATTCAAATTATAAAAATATATAATATATTATAATTGATTATCCACATTTAAAATAAACTTAATTTTATTTGAAAATAGACCAAACAACTGCTTTGGATTGTATATCATGATTTTTTAAAAAATATATAGTATATTGTAATTGATTATTCACATTTAGAATGAACTTAATTTTGTTATTGAAAATAAACCAAACAATTGCTTTGAATGGTATATTATGAATTTTTTCTTGAAAAATAAAACAAGGAATTTGTAAATTATAAGATTTTACTACGTATCTTACCATATATTCTAAATATAATTAGGTTATCCTAAATATAATTTGAGTTGCTCGTATATATTGAAAATTATTAATTTTTTTCGAATATATTAAGAAGTTTATAATTATTTAAATTTTACTTTTAAATTTTATATAAAATCAAAATTCATTAAATAATCTAATAAAAATCTTATATTAATTTTTTTGTAATTTAAATAATTCTTAAAATTGTGCTCTAAACATTATTATTTAAATTTTATATAAAATCAAAATTCATTAAATAATTTAATAAAAATATTATCTATTAAAGGATTTTATAATTATTTAAATTTCACTCTTAACTTTTATATAAAATCAAATTTTATTAAATAATTTAATAAAAATCTTAAATATTTTGTTTATAAATATTATATAAAATTTTAAACCATCTTTTGAATTATTAAAATCTTAAATAATTTGTTTATAAATATTATATAAAATTTTATACCATCTTTTGAATTATTTTGAAAGTTGCATCATATTTATTAATTGAACATAAATTTTGATACGCATTATATTATATACATTTTATATGTTTTTAAAGTGAATAGATTAAAATAGTAAAATATATAATAACCTTTTGAAAATATGAAAAATTCTAGGCATTAATATTTATTAAAAAAAAGAGTGATTTATTGTTTAGAAGAACAATTAGAGATTAAATATGTTTGGGATTTAGGTACATTAACAAATAATTAAGCTGAATTTTTGGCGTTATAGAAATGTTTGGATATCACCATAAACAAAGGTATAAGAAGATT
This sequence comes from Pinus tabuliformis, assembly GCA_031772625.1. NCBI lineage: Eukaryota > Viridiplantae > Streptophyta > Pinopsida > Pinales > Pinaceae > Pinus > Pinus tabuliformis. The sequence continues at coordinate 1,842,629,122 of CM062816.1, forward strand.
AAAGGTCTTTGGGGATTCAATTATCATCATAAGATTGATCTCTAAATCAAAATTTCAAAAAAGTCTCTCCAATCCCGTAATTGTGAACATGATAACCTTGCAAATAAAGAATTTTGAGGAAATCTCTCTTCTATATCCTCAGACACTTAAATCCATCATGGAGCAGAGCTTGGGCAAGGATACTAGAATTAAACCACAACCAAGTGTTTTTTCCCAATCCATGACTAAAATCCATATGTTTGATAACGAATTGGTAGATTATCTCGGTTGCTCCTTGAGCCGTGAGAGAAGCATGAATCACAAAGGTACGATTTTAAGAGATATTTGGAATATGGTGTCCCTTACACCTGACATAGGCAGTGAGTGGTCTTTCCCGTGTGGAGGCGAAGTATACTCCAAGTTTCTTCCTTTGATCCTTAGTAATTATAGTCCAGAGAGATGAATAGGCCCAAGGAATTGTTTTAAATGGGAATGATGTGCAACTTAATGTCGTTGATTCGACTACAATTCTCTATGGCATCAATTTTTAATGCTATTCATTATTTGTTAGAGATAATGGAGAATATCCTAGAATAGTGAATTGGTTCATCGTACCTCAGGATAGGAATTAGTTTCTATTTCTTAGGTTATGGTTCTAACTTCCTTAAAACCGTGTGTGCTATTTAATGTGTGATGTACATGGACAATGTAGAGTGTTCTGCAGAGCCAAACTCTCCTGGTTCAGACTCTCTGTCGTAGAGCTAACCAATGGATGTTTTTTATTAATTCAAACATCGTTTTTTAACATGGTATCAGAGCGACAGGGCTGAGAAACCTGTTCGCTGAGTGAAGGATTTTCCCGACGCGCTTGAGGCGAAATTGTCGCATGGTTTGGGGGAAAATCGCGCCGATCCCACTGTGAGACTTCCCGCATTTTATTTTGGACGACCGTCGCAAATCCGTGTTGGATAATCGCGCCGACCGTCGCGAATCCGTGTTGGCTAATCGCGCCGACCATGCAAACAAAAAAAAGGGGCTGTGTCTTGGCGGTGGCTGCCGAGAGAAGGCTGCGTGGAGGCCGAGGTCTGCCGAGAGAAGGCTGCGATGACCCTATACGTGGTTCCTCATAGGACTGCCATGGAGAGCGCGCAGTGTGGTGGAGACTTGCCCGGAGGCCGCGTGGAGAGGGCGCATAGACTGCAAGGGATCAACCAGTACTAGAGGCTGTTGAAAATACCAGAAATCGGACTTGTGGAGATCAACGATTTCTGTCTTTGACATAGATCTGGGGTAGATCTAACATATATTCTTTTTTTACCTATCAAATTTTTTTTTAATCGCCAAGATGAATAATCAAATGATTGAAGCATACTTGAATGAGCATAACAAGCTCGATGGCTCCAATTATGCGAATTGGAAATTCAAGATGCAGACTCTGTTAGAAGTGCAGAGTGCTTGGACGATTGCAAATGGGGATGAGTAGAAGCCAACAACTGGATCAACATTGATCCCAGACTGGGAGAAGCGAGAAGGTAAATCAAGGACGCTGCTGAAGATGTCAATGAAAGACTGCATCATACCACATATTAGAGAATGTAAACTAGCAAGCGAAATCTGGGGAATTTTGAAGGATTTGTATGAGATCAGGAATACAAATCGTCTTCTGTTCCCGAAGAGAAAGATCTTATCCCTAAATATGGAGGAAAATGAAACAATTGCTTCCTTCATGGCAAGGATCAAAGATCTGAAGAACAAATTGGTAGACATTGGTGAAACAGTTGCAGATATAGATCTAGTAACAATTACCATGAATGGTGTGACCGATGATGACCAAATGTTTATCACTGGGATAAATGCGAGAGAGAAAATCCCAAAGTTTGAAGAACTGATAGGAATATTGATGCAAGAAGAAGAAAGAAGATCTACTCTGAAGCCCCAGAATGCCGATCTTGCATTGATGGTGAAAAAGAACTTCTTCAAAGGAAAAGGAAATCCGCAACAACAAAACGAAGGAAACTCACAGAAAAGACCAAATCAGACTCAAGGTATGCATCTGAATAGAAACAACTCTAAAATTAAATGTTTTTATTGTGGAAAACTTGGTCATATAGCTAAGGAGTGTAGGAAGAAGAAATATCATGAACAACAATAGAAGTAGAAACGACATGTAGGTCATCTTGCAAATGATAATCATGAGCAGAACTTCAGATTGTTCATGGCAGAATTTGATGAGAATGTTGATGCAGACATCTGGTATGTAGATTCGGGAGCATCAACACATATGACGGGGAAAAATAAATGGTTCGAAGATTTTAAAGAAATCAACGATAGAGCACAAATATACCTAAGTGATGATAGAAGTGATCAGATCAAAGGGTGTGGGAAAATTTCTGTCATTTTACCTAATGGTACTGTAAGACAAATTCATAATGTCATGTATGTGCCCGGTGTAACAAAGAACTTGATTTCTGTATCCATGATTACAGATCAAGATCTTAAAGTTGAATTTTTAAAATCTAACTGTTATATTAAAGATCTGTTAGATGGCATGAAGACTATTGCTATAGGAATTCGAACATGAGGTCTGTACAAATTGGATGTAAGACTAGCACCAGTTCGAGCTTTGACAACAACGAGTTTGACTACAAAAGAGCTGTGGCATCAGAGATTTGGTCATATCAACTACAATGATTTGCTATTACTTCAGAAAAAGGAAATGGTAAGAGATCTTCCTATGTTAAAACAAGTGCATAATGATTGTGATGCCTGTACATTAGGAAAGATGCATAGAGAGGAATTCCATGTTCGAGTAGAGAAGAAACAGAGATACATACTTGAATTATTGCACACAGATCTCTGTGGACCCATGCAAATAAAGTCATTAGGAGGTGCACTATATTTTTTACTGTTTATTGATGACTGCACAAAGTTTTCTTGGGTATATTTTTTGAGTAAGAAAAGTCACACATTTGAATACTTTAAGTAGTTTAGAAACATGATTGAAAAGCAAACATGGAAGCATATAAAAATTCTCCACCCCAATCAATGGGGAGAATACAAGAAGGATGAGCTTATCAAGTATTGTAAAGACCATGGGATATTACAACAATTCACAGTACCCCATACTCCTCAGCAAAATGGAGTAACAGAAAGAAAGAACAGAACATTGGTGGAATGTGCTAGGAGCATGTTGAAAGGTAAGGATCTTTCAAATGGTTTTTGGGCTGAAGCATTGAATACTGCAATTTATTTGAAAAATAGGAGTCCTACAAAGAGTCTTGAGTTTAAAACTCCCTATGAAGCATTATATGGATTTAAACCTGCAGTAAAACATTTAAGAGTGTTTGGGTCTAAAGCATTTGCCCATATTCCAAAGGAAGACAGAAGAAAACTAGATTCAAAAGCCATCAGATGTACCTTTATAGGGTATTGTTCACAATATAAAGCTTATATATTATTTAATCCCTCTACTCACAAGATTTTCGTTAGTAGAGATGTCATATTCCATGAGCAGGATCATGAAGAATATGATAAGCGCAATGAGGAATGGGATATTCCGTTCTTGGTGGAAGAAGGAAGTGATGAATCAGGTGACGGAAATGAGCAGTAGCAAATGCAACAACAACAACAGCAGCAGGAAGGAAAAGAAGATGATGTAGCTATCAAGCCAAGTCCAGAAAATGATGATCAGACAAGGTTTGAAGCTACCCCACCACTCAGGAGATCAGGTAGGTAGACTCAATTGCTTGCTAGATATAGGGAAAATGCTTTTATAACTAGTATGATGAATGTTGTTGAACCTTCTAGTTATAAGGAAGCAAATGAATGTAGTGAATGGAAAACAACTATGTAACAGGAATATGAATCTATAATTAGGAACAACACTTGAGAGCTGGTTGAACTTCATAAAGGGAAACAAATCATAGGTTGTAAATGGTTGTATAAACCAAAGATTAATGCAAATGGAACCATAGATAAACTAAAAGCTAGATTGTTAGCAAAGGGGTATTCACAGAAAGAAGGCATTGACTATGAAGAAACCTTTGCCCCTGTAGCTAAACTAAATACCATCAGAATGTTAATTGCTTTAGCTACTTCGAAACATTGGATGATTCACCAACTAGATGTAAATTCTGCATTTTTTAAATGGAGAATTGAAAGAGGAGGTTTATCTAGAGCAACCTGAGGGATTTTTCCAGAAAGGGAAAGAAAATTTAGTCTGTAGATTAAAGAAAGCTCTTTATGGACTAAAGCAAGCACCCAAGTCCTGGTATGAAAAGATTGATTCATTTTTTCTGCAACTTGGCTACAACAGAAGTAAAAACGACCCTAATCTGTATACCATGAAAGATGAACAGGGGCGCATAGTGTTGATTTATTTGTATGTAGATGATTTAATTATTACAGGTGATGCTATTTATCTAATCAAAGAAATCAAGCAACAAATGTCACAGGTGTTCGAAATGAAAGACCTTGGTGAATTAAGATACTGTTTGGGTCTTGAGATCTGGAGAGATTCAGGACAAACTTTTATGTCCTAGGGTAAGTATGTCAAAGGTCTACTGGAAAGATTCAGGATGGATCAGTGTAAGGCTGCAGCAGTACCATTACAATAGAACATTAAACTTCAAAGTAAGGATGGCTCTAAAGAGGTAGATGTGACACTTTACAAATAGCTAGTTGGGAGCTTAATCTACCGAACCACTACTAGACCAGATTTGGCTTATGCAGTTAGTGTGCTAAGTAAATACATGTCCAAGCCACTTGAGAGTCATTGGAATGCAGCGAAATATGTTTTGAGGTATCTGCAAGGTACTGTAGCCTATGGTATTATTTGTACTGATTTCTCTGATGTTAGATTGACAAGATTTACAAATTCAGATTGGGCTGGAAATGTAGACGACCGCAGATCCATAACAGGCTATGCATTCAGCATTGGATCCGGGGTGATTACATGGAGCAGCAAGAAACAAAACATAGTTTCCTTGTCTTCAGTGGAAGCAGAGTATCAAGCTATGTGTGCAACAACGTGTGAGGCAATTTGGTTGTGGAGACTTATCCAGGATGTCGAGGAAGAACATTAAGATGCAACAACAATCAGATGCGACAATCAGAGTTCAATCAAACTTTCTAATAATCCGGTGTTTCACAAGAACATGAAACACATTGATACACAATTCCACTTTGTCAGGGAGAAAGTAAAATCAAAAGAAATCCATCTTGTATATTGTAATACATGTGATAATGTTGCAGACATTTTCACTAAGCCTCTTGGCAAAATTAAGTTTGAAATGTTTAGGGAGATGTTAGGCATATTTGTGAACCCCTTCTCCATTAAGGGGGAGTGTTAGAGATAATGGAGAATATCCTAGAATAGTGAATTGGTTCACGGTACCTCAGGATAGGAATTAGTTTCTATTTCTTAGGGTATGGTTCTAACTTCCCTAAAACCGTGTGTGCTATTTAATGTGTGATGTACATGGATAATGTAGAGTGTTTTGTAGAGCCAGACTCTCCTAGTTCAGACTCTCTGTCATAGAGCTGACCAGTGGATGTTTTTTATTAATTCAAACATCATTTTTTAACATTATTCTTTTGGTATGACTTTAATTTATATGGCAGAATACATTCACGTTGTAGTTTCCATATACGAGTAGATCCATAATTAATGCCTCTCCTCGGGTTTCGTCTTGACAGGAGCGATGGAGGAACGTTAAATACACAAGGGATCCTTGGTAAATCCTCGTCTCTCCCTCTTGCTTTGCGGTTTGCTCATTGGTTTCATATATCGAGTTTGGGAAGTGTGAATATGGCTGCCTCTTAGGGTCAAGCCCCTAAGAATGAGCTGGATCAATAGAAGCAATCTGTCAAAAAATTATTCAAAATATTAATGGGCATGGTTGAAATCTCAACCAAAATGTTGGAACTTGTGGACAGTGAGAAGGAAGCAAGGTTTAATTTGCTCGAGAAGAAATACGAGTGGCTGCAGTAATGAATGAACATAAATTTTGCAACCTTAGAGTCTGAATTGCTTATGTTGAAATTGCATGCCAGTGGAGATGTGCTGATAGCAAGTGATCTTGGACACAATTTGAAATTCAACATCAAACTCCAGTCGATATAAGTAGGTTTCATTGCATTTGAAGAAGGTTTGTCCCACGACAAAGATGGGAATTTGGAACTCACAACAGATGCTGGACCTTTGAGGGCTATATGTGTTTTTATATACTGCAAATACTAAAGTTTTTTGGGGTAATTTTGCAGAATATATGGGAGATTCCATTGTAAATTTGTAGTTCAGATATCCGGTAGAAACAATAAAATTTTGTTGTGGATATGTTGGAACATCCAAGCAATAGAAATCACTGAAGCATGTAAATTGTTCTGACCTTGCAACTAGATATTTTAATATAAATACTAGCACAACAATATAAGTTAAATGGCCAATAGGCCATGATATGTGTCCAAAAACTTACCCCATAGGCCATGATATGCGTCAAAACACTTACCCCATGATACATCTCAGATGGCTAGATTAAAAAATTATAAAAACTAATTAAATTATAACTTTTTAAAATTATTATTATTAATAATTACAAAAATAATTAGTATATGAGTTAGATATATATACATTTAAAAAACATGTAACAATATTCTTAACCATGGAGATTCACCCCATTTTACCATGGAAATTCTTAACTTGTAAACAACTCTTGTTACAATACCATGGCCAATACCATATCTTATCAATACCACATGCCCAATATGACAGGTTGATATGACATTTTATTTAATTAATCATTTTCAGATAAATTAATTAAAAGAGCATAACTAATTTCTAGATCAATCTTAACCCTTGATTTGTGAACACTGCTATGAATATTCCCACATATTCCATCGAGTTTAAAGCTCTATCATCCACCTAATAATTAGAGACAATTAAATTAAAATTGTGAAAGATCTATTCGGAAATAAACATCTTCATAGCCATAAAAATAATAATTATACTCTGGATTTAAGACATCTGTGGTTTATATCTTCTAATTTAGTAACCGGAGAACCCACAGTAAAAAACCATTTTTTACTGTGGGTTCTCCGGTTACTAAATTAGAAAATAATTATACTCATTTGGTCACCTTATTTTGATAATAAATGTTTACTAATTATTCTTTTAGATTTTCGAAATATATATTGTAGAAGACTTAAAATGAGATATGATACTTATCATTATGTTTGTTATATAAAATTTAATATGTTGGACTCTATACACCCTAAAATATGTAAATATTTATAAATGTATCTCGAAGCTTAGTAAAATCATTATGAAACTAATGGGGATCCTCCTATGAAAAATAAGCTAAACCATTAATCCTGAAGTTTTAATGTAAAATTTGTATATACAAGTATTATTATTTGAAAATTGTAAATATGTGTAATTAATGTATCTCATTGTAATGAGATAGACAAGTAAGGTGGGGTTGTGAGAAAGATCAAAATTTTTATTTATTTATTATTATTAAACAGAGGAATTGACAACTAGGTCAATGTCGTACTCACGTGACATAGATTCAATTTTGACCCCTACCACTATACCTTTCAGCCTACGACCTGTCCTCCTCTCTGTAGACTGGGTTACAACAGGGGGATTGAACCTTGGATCTCTTAGTTTCCATGATTTCATATCACTTTAATCACTAATTGAGCTACCCCATGGGGAGAAAGATTAAACATTTTAGGATTTTGTTTGTTGTTTTTTTTTTTAAATTTCATGATTGGAATTGCAATTTTAAAATGTAAAAGTTGTTGTTTTTTTATTCTATTGTATTTAAGTAGTAAAATACATGATTACAGAAAAATAGAGAGACCCTAAAGTTGGTTTTCTTAGAGGAAATCAATTAGCCTATAAATATTAAGGGATGTACTCAAAATACATCGCATAAAAGGACAAAAACACTTATTGACCTACCCATTAGGAAACTAGGTCATACCAAGTGTTAAGGACATAGAGGAATGATTGAAATACTAAGAGAAAACTGAGCGAGTTCTCATATATGAAACTTAACCTGCTTTAACTTAATAGTTGATAATATAGTTTGAATTCAAAGTAAACCTAGAATTGAGAACATAGATGAAATCTGTAGTAGGAAGATTTGGAGTTAGAGGCAAGTTTGTTTCTCCTATGCACTTTGAGTAGAATCACAACACTATGGGGTTGTGTTTTGAGCATCTAGTCAACTTTTTAGAGGAGATATTGTTTCCATTTTTCTTTATCAACTAGGAGTAGAGGGTAATCAATGCTTGATTTTGCTTCTCCAAAGTCTCCAACTATTTCTTGAATTTGTGTTAGTTTGGCTCTTGAGCAAGCAAAACATGAACAATGAACGCTTTTTTGTGCCAATAGAGTTCCATGTTCCCATAAAAAAATGGTGTCTCTTGTGAGGCTAGTGCCAAGATCTAGAATGAAATCCTTTACCAATTGGTCAACATCCATGTCCTATTTGCAAGTTCTTTCCACTTTAACATCTTCCTCCGGGCTTTGATCTTATTCTTGTGCTTATTCTTGTGGTGGATGGAAATAAGCACTGAAAGGCGTTTGCAACAAATAGAAATGGCGCTCTGATTTGGTTTGGTAAATAAAGGCCTTTCTTGAATGTGATGAGCATGGAGCCATAATAGTTAGAGTAAGAAATGAACAACAATTGAGGAGGCCTAAAGGGAGTATTGGACCAAAATCAACAATATCCAAGCTATGCATGGTGGCTGATGGAGGGGTGAACATACAAGTTGAAAAAATAGTTTTTTTTTTCTTTTTCCCCTCTACAATTTGATGATGTAATCTAATCTTATTTTATTATTTCCACTATTATTTTATAATTTCATTAGGAGGCCCATTTTAGACCTCAAAATTACCCTAATGTGACCCAAGACCTCAAATAAACAAGATTTAAGCCCTTCATTTCTGCTAAAACCATTACTCTTGACAATGTTTTCTAGGCCACCCGTTAATAAGCCTAAATTAGGAATTGTAGGAGGTGTTTTGGACGTATCAGTAAATCCACTAACGTCCCTTCAGTTGTTCTCGCCAAATACGCTGCATTCTCTTGTCCGACCAGAGACCTAGTGTCAGGTAACCAACAAACTGCCTTTGTGGAGAAAGGTTTTGACTCCTCCAACAACGCTAAACTGCCTCCAACGTTCCATGCTAACCCCACACCTCCTCTTTTTCCAGGTGGAGACCTAGCTGGAAATTTTACCCTCTCCAAGATTTGTTTAGTCGGATCCAATCCCCAAATTGACAGAATATCCTTCGGTTCTGGATCTAAGTCCACATAATCTTTAGGAATAGCCATTCTACTAACTGTTAGGGTCAAAAATAAAGAAAAAACCACTCTTACTGTGTTGTCCAAGAAATGGCGCGTGTTGTGAAAACTCTAAGGTAAAAACCGAGGAGCATAACCTCCGCTGGGAATAAATGAAAACGAAAACCTGTCGTCAAAATGATATAAAATTGCACAATAAAACCTTCCCCTCCTCCATGACAAAAGGGATAATAGAAAAAAAAAATCAAGGGTGTTCCCTTCTAATGTGAATACCCATGAGAAGGATAGGCACCCCTGACCCCAAGCTCTCACATCGCCAAACATTTTCGACCTTCACCAAACCCTAGACCAGGGCCATTGATGCCTCCAAGCATTTATTTTTCTCATAGAATATCACTATGAGAATGATATAAAGATAACATGTGGGCATAAATGCTCATGGTACTTTATTACCATAACTAAAAATAAGATTAAAAATCTTTATGTAGATAATAATTTTAAACAAATATACAATGTTTCTCTATAAACAAACTTTGCATATAACATATTGAAGAATTGAAACATAGTTACCAATCAAACGGGAACTATTACCTCAAAATGTGTACTCGAGCCCAAAAATCCCAAAAAAACATGAAAAAACAACCCAAAAATAAAAAGTGTTGATTCTGCATCACCAATTTATTATTATTATTATTTTATATATATATATATATATAGTTAGAGTAAATTTTCAATATTTTTTAAAAATAATAGTAAAAAACAATAAAAACCATTTTGTTTGGTGCAAAAAACACTTTGAAATTGAAAAGTGTTGATGCCAGAATAACGTCTTTTCTCAGGGTACATTTTTAATATTTTTTAATAATGACGTTAAAAATAAAATATCGTGACTCTGAAAAACTTTAAATTTCCAATGATTTTCAAGCATGGAATTAATAATAAAATATCACGTCTTTGAAAAGCCTTAAAATTCCAACGATTTTTAAGCATAACATTAAATTTAAAATATCACTTATTTGAAAAACCTTAAAATTCCAACAATTCTCAAGCAGGGTGCTAAGAACAAATATTTATCACTGTTTTCAACCATAACATTAAAGATAAAATATCACGACTTAGAAAAACATTAAAATCTTGACAATTTTTCAACCATGGAATTAAAACCAAAGATTATGACTACAAAATAATATTAAATTTTCAAAATATTTCAAGCATGACATTATGGAAAAATGACTAAAAAAACTTTAAAAATGAACACTTGAATGAAAAAGATATTATACCAAGAGTAATTTTTTTTAAAATGCCAAATGTTTAGCGATTTTGAAATCTTAGCCTAAGACAACTTGATACATTGCAAAAAAAATTTAAAAATCAACTATCAAATTGACACACAGTGTAGGTGAGCTCAACCCACTGTAATGAAAACTTAAAGACCACACATGAAATTAACACATTGTGGGGCATACTCGATTCATTATAACGAAAAATTTAAAATCAACTATCAAATTGCGCATAATGGGATCAGGTTGCTAAACAAACATCGACACAGACCCTACAATATATATATATATATAAGAAAGATACATAAAAAAGACAAAAATTCAAATATTGAAAAAAAAGAAAAAGAAAAAGAAAAAAAAAAAACAAAAATTCAAATATTGGAAAAAAATAGAATATAATAGCAAGTAATAAAACATAAAAAACATGACAAAAAAGAATCAAATATAAAAAATATATAGAAATGCAAAAATTCAAATATTGAAAAAGATAAAAATAAAAAATAATAACAAGTAATAAAACATAAAAAAAAAACATGACAAAAAAAATCAAATATAAAAAATATATAGTAATGACATTAAAAAAACGATAAAATGTAAAAAAAATTAACCATACCATGTAAAATAAAAGAAGAAAAAAGGAAAAAAAAAGAGTTAAAAAAATAAAATAAATAAATAAACAAATAAATTTTAAAACTTAAAAAAAAAATTCCCCAACCACCCTGAGGCCCAACTAGCCAGGGGTGGCAAGGGGACGATTCATGACAAAAAATAAATTAAATTTCATAAAATATAAAAAAAAAATTAAAAAAAACAAAAAAAACCATAAAAACCTAATTATTAATTATATATAACAACTATTTTTATCTTATTATTATATAATCTCCCATCCTCTTTTTAATAAGAACTTATTCTAACTTTATTAACAACTTATTACTATTATTACTAATTTTTAATAAATAAATTAATAATTCATAACTAGAATTAGAATATTAAATAAAATATTAATAATTCATAACTAAAATTAGATTATTAAATAATTTATGACTAAAATTAGAATATTAAATAATTCTATTCGACTTTTTTTTGAATTTCTTTTTACCTATTCAACTAATCTCCAACAGCTAGTTTTCAACGACTAGTTTTTTCGATTGTTGACCCTGGGTTATGATGCATCCTTGCTATTTATTCTTGAAGATTGTATGATTTTTTCACCTTGCCCTGAGGATGAACCACATTAGTTGGTTCGAAACGTCAACCAAATCCTAATGATGTGATTAATCCTACAGACATTCATCTAAGAAAATAAATCAAAATATACTTGTAAAAAAATAAAAAACTTAAAAATAAATAAATAAAATTAATAAAAAAATAATTTTTTAAGTTAAAAATAAAAAATAAAAAAATAAAAACATCATTTAAAAAAATGTTAAATAATTACCAAAAAAAATAAAATCAAAACAACTAAAAAAAGTAAATTTAAAATTTAAATTAAAAAAAAATTAAAAATTAAAATAAAAAACAATTATATTATAAAACTTAAATTATAAAAAAGTAAAAATAAAAATATTTAAATTAAAAAAATTAAAGTAAAAAATAACTTAAATTAAAATTAGGAAAAAAAACAATTAAAAATAAATAAAAAAACAATTAAAAAAAAATTAGAAGAAAACAATAATAAAAAAATTAAACCTCCCCTCCACACCCTCGGTCCTCCCCTTTCCCCTCCCTCTCCCTGCCCCTGCTCCCCCTCCCCCTCTCTCCCTCCCCTCGACCCCCATCCCCCCCCATCACCCGGGCCCCCAACCTTGCTAAGAGGCCGTAGGTCGATTCCTGTAATTGTCCTGCGGCCTCTTGGCCGCTAGCTAGGGGCTCGGGTGGGGTGCAGAGGGGGGGTTGCGAGGAGGGACGAAGGGGGAGAGGGAGGGGGAGGGCCGAGGGTGGGGAAGGGAGAGGGGTGAGAAAGGGGGGCGGGGCTCCGTGGTGGGGGGGGGGGGGGGTGGAGGAACGGGGAGAGGAGAGGGGAGCGGTCGGGGGGTGTCACACCCCTACCCTGGCGGTAGTCTTTCAACCGCATGAAGAGGGGTGCGACACCACCACCCAATCTTTTTTCACCAATACTTTCAAGTGTGGACTATGCGTAACATTCCATACTTAGTTTATTTTCACTTTCTAAGTATAGACATTCATAAGCACAACAGAAATATTTCGGGAGGGGCAACTCCCTGAAGATGAGTCTGCCCACAATAATAATGATAATAATTCAATTACACAAAATCAACTCTTGGAGAGGAACCCAACTTCCTACTCACAAAAACAGTTAATTTTCATAAGTTGGCCTACAATCATGTAGCCTGCTCGAACTATCGTTTGGAGCACCTACCCTTCACTGGGTCAGGCCGCTCAACACACCGGGTAGAGGCACCCACACCTGGGTCACCCTTCGCACTAACTGTCGTTCACTGTTTAGCAAAACTCGTGGGTCTGCCCGCGTGCCCAACTTCGTTCAACACCGCCCGCTGAACTCACCACTGTGTAGACTTGCCCACGATGTGTCGCCGACCGCTCGCCTGCCTGTGGCTTGTCAGTCCGCCCGACCTGCCTGTGGCTTGTTTGCCCGCCTGCTTACCTGCCTATGGCTCGTCCGCCTGCCTGCGTCTCGTCCGTCTGCCTGACCTGCCTGCAGCTCGTCCGCCCACCCGACTTGCCTGTGGCTCGTCCGTCTGCCTGACTTTCCTACAGCTCGTTCACCCACCCGACCTGCCTGCGGCTCGTCTGCCCACCCGACCTACCTGTGGCCCGACTTGTTCAGCACTTCTGCGACCTGTTTAACTCGGTTTGGTGCTTCGGTCAGGGTACTCGCCTGCACCTCGGCCTTCGGCTTATGCGCCCAACTACTGCAGCTCGCATATCACCTTAGCTCACATTGTGATAGACTTGTAAGACTTTGTTGAATGCCTTCCCATCCACTTTGACCGCTAATATATACGCCCATCCGTGGATGACTTGTGGGTCGGCTTGCCTGGGCCGACCTGTCCATTCGGCCAACTTTCCCATGCCAGCACATCGGCTCACCCACATCGTCTCCCTGTCAGGTCGACATGCCAAACTCGCAAGGTATTCGTCGACCTTTGCGAAGTTCGCCATACTTAGCCAAATTTCCAATTCTCGGTTTTTCAACACCTTTGTTTTCTTGTCGCAGTCGTGCCTCGGGCGCCTTTAACCGACTGCCCTAGCTCATCGCACTTCTCCAACTCGTCCCATCGTTGCAACGAAACATCGTAACCAACACACCTGCTCGCTGACTCGTCGCACCCGTCGACTCGTCGCTCACCCGACTTGTTGCACATAATCGGGAGTGCTCACCCAACTCGTCGCATATCACATCCGCGACTCGTGGGCTTGACATACTCCCCCAGTCTAAATGGTTTTCGTCCTCGACAACTCTCCATCCCAACAACCATCTGTCGCCAAGACCATCAAACCACACAAACCGTGTGTATGGGTAATCCAGATGTGTCCACCTCTCGACTCACCTCATGCCATAGAGATACCAATACTCTGCAAGGAATCATGTGCTGGTACTCGTCATGTCGGTGACTAGTTGGGTAGCTAATCCAACCATGCATTTGCTCCATAAGAACTCATGCCCTACATCATTACGACTCTCCACTACGTGCTACCTGTCAATCTATGTCATCTCACCTCTAGATGCCTGCTCAAAATGTTGGAGACTCACTGCCATGAGCAGCTAACAATGAGCCTCATCTCCATGATAGTTTAAGAAGATAGGGAGGGAGCAGATCTTGAAGGATCTCATTCACTAATCAACTCAATCCACCTATCCAGATCCTCCACTTCTAATCTCTGCAGGTATGTTTCCCAATCCTCCGTCTGAACATTCGGTCTAACATCCTCATCGTCATCATCATCCTCCACTGCCTCTAGTCTCCTTGATAGATCCAAGATACTATCAGACAATGTCTTGACAATCTGTGACTGCTCCATAAGTTTTGCCTCTGCAATAGATAATTGCTTATAAACTTCTTCATTTCGCTTATCATTCTCCATATTCATCACTGTCAGTTTACACTCGGCCTTTGTAACTCCCACGATCGGAACACCGATAGGTACATCCTCTCGTCCATCATAAATGTATAGTTTCTTCATATGGGGAACAACCATAGCCTCAAATTGCTTCATGAACTCCATTCTCAGTACAACCTCATAGTCATCTATCCGCACACAGTGAAATCGACCGTCCCTGTTCATTCACCTAGTGTCACATCCACTTTCTTAGCCACATTGATCACAGAATTTGGAGGAGAATTCATTGCCTTAATTTGTGCTTGCACCATTAAAAGCTTCAATCCAATCCTTCTCGCAGTATCCTCGCTCATAAAGTTGTGAATTGCCCCACTATCCACCATAGTGAGTACAACACCACTCCCAACTTTCATCTCGACATACTCTAACTTGTTTCTTTCCGAATCTCTTCGTGAGACCGCTTCTGTAGCCACTGAAGCTCCTAGAATCTGCATGACCCCAACAAAAGTATCTTCTTTCTTCTTCGCATTGGACTGTGCTATGGAAACCATTTTTGGTCTTGAAGGACAATTCTTCACCATATGTGGTTCCTCACATATCCAACACTTCAATGGTTTCTTCATCTTCGTCTTATCATGCGATTTTGAAGATTCCTTTTTTGTAGGATTTTCTTTCATCTTGTCAGTCTTTTTCTTCTTCTCTTTGGTTCCTTCATCATAATGTTCTACCAAATGATCCACAACAACAAATGCTTCTTCAAGTGTTTTTATCTTTTGCCACTTCACTTCATTGCGTGCCCAAGGTTTCAACCCTATGATAAAATTGAACACCTTGTCCCTTTCCGCCATGTCTAGAAGTTCCAAAACTAAACTTGAGAACTCTTGCTGATAAGCTTGTAGATTCCCTGTTTGCTTTATGTATTTTATGTTCATCCTTGCATCCCATGTTTCGTCTTCTGGACTAAAATGAGTTTGCAAAGCCTTATTCATTTCATCCCATGAAGTCATTTTTGTAGCATTTCGTTTGGCAATCTGGTCCATCCTTCTTCACCACCACATCTTAGCATCCTTTGTCAAGAACTGAGCACCTACCTTGAATTTGGTTTCCTCATCGGACATCCCCCAAATGCTCCAAATACTATTCCATATCCCATACAAAGTTACCAAGAGTTTTCACACTCCTTGTCCCGTCATAAGAATCTGGTTCCTTGACTTTCACATGAGCCACCCCTCCACCTGAGTTGTGCCCAACAACCTTCTTCAAAACCGCAATCTCATTCCGAGCATCATCAAGATCTTTTCTGCAATTTCAAGATTTCTGCCAAACCTTGATCTCTTGCTTCACCGATCTCTTTGAATTCCTTTTCCGTTTGTATAAACTGCCATTCAGTATAATCGTATCGGACCTTGAGGTCTTCAAGCTCCCCTTTCACCTTCTCATAGCCTTCCCGAACCTCCATGTTCTCGAAGCCAACTCCTCCATTCGATCCAATACCCTGTCCAAGAAAGCATCTCCAACATCCCTGCCAGATTCACCCGTCACTACCTGAGGTTCTTCTGCCATCTCAGCCATCCGCTTTCTTTGTAGTCTGGTATAGACCATAAACCGATATCACCTGCAAACCTGAATCACCTGTCACGAAGTATAGCTCCTCGTCAAGTATTCAGAGCTCTGATACCACCTGTCACGCCCCTACCCTGGCGGTAGTCTTTCAACCGCACGAAGGGGGGTGCAACACCACCACCCGATTTCTTTTCACCAATACTTTCAAGTGTGGACTACGCCTAACATTCCATACTTAGTTTATTTTTCACTTTCTAAGTATAAACATTCATAAGCACAACGGAAACATTCATTTACATATCTTTCATCATCATTATTACTTTACACATATGCACAACGGAAATATAACGGGAGGGGAACTCCCTGAAGATGAGTCTGCCCACAATAATAATGATAATAATTGAATTATACAAAATCAACTCTTGGAGAGGAACCCCAACTTCCTGCTCACAAAAAAAGTTATTTTTGACAAGTTGGCCTGCAATAGTGCAGCATGCCCAAACTGTCATTTGGAGCGCCTGCCCTTCACCGGGTCAGGCCGCCCAACACACAGGGCAAAGGCCCCCACGCTCGGGTCGCCCTCCGCACCAACCGTCGTTCACCGTTCAACAAAACTCGCGGGTCTGCCCGTGTGCCCAACTCCGTTCAACACCACCCGCCGAACTCACCACCGTGTAGACTTGCCCACGGCATGTCGCCCACCTGGTGCACACCCGTAGTCCACCCACACGTTCCACTATTGTGTTGTTCGTTCTGTGCTCGCCTGAACCCTTTGTTCACTCCTTACTGTGGGCGCATCGTGCACCTGGGTTGCCTACCTGGCTCGCTCAACTCGCCATAGGCGCACCACCCAACCGGGGGTCTCCCTGCCCGACTCTTCATGATGCCCAATTAACCAGATCACTCGCCTACCGTGCCGACTGCCCGCCTACCTATCCGCCTACGACTCATCTGCCTACCTACCTGCCTGTGGCTCATCTGTCCACCTGACCTGCCTGTGGCTCGTCCACTTGCTCGACCTGCCTGCGGTTTGTCCGCCCTCCCGCCCGACCTGCCTGCGGCCCGACCCGTTCAACACTTTTGCGACCCGTTTAACTCGGCTTGGTGCTTCGGTCAGAGTACCCGCTTGCACCTTGCCCTTCGCCTTATGCGCCCAACTATTGCAACTCACCTATCACCTTAGCTCGCCTTGTGTTAAACTTGTAAGACTTTGTTGAATGCCTTCCCATACACTTCGACCGCTAATATATACACCCATACGTGGATGACTCGTGTCCATTCGGCCAACTCGCCCACACTAACATGTCGGCTTGCCCACACTGTCGCCCCGTCGGGTCCACATGCCAAACTCGCACGGTATAAGGTGACCTTCGCGAAGTTTGCCATACTTAGCCGAATTTCCAATTCTCAGTTTTTCGACACCTCCGTTGGCTCGTCGCGCTTGTGCCCTGGGCGCCTTTAACCGACCATCCTAGCTCGTCGCACTTCTCCAACTCGTCCCATCGTCGCAATGAAACGTCGCAACCAATGCGCCTGCTCACCTACTCGTCAACTCGTTGCACATAACCGGGAGCGCTCACCCAGCTCGTCGCATATCGCATCCGCGACTCGTGGGCTTGACGGGGGGAGGGGAGAGGGGAGGACCGAGGATGGTGAGGGGAGGGGGTGAGGGAAGGGAGGGTTAATTTATTTTTATTGTTTTTTTTAATTGTTTTGAATTTTTTCTTTTAATTTTTTTTAATAATATAATAATAATAATAATTTTAATTTTAATTTAAAAAAATAATTCTTAAATTTTTATTTTATTTTTTATTTTGTTTATTTAAATTATTTAATTTATATATATATATATATATATAAAATATGCAATTTTTATTTTTTATTTGTTTTTATAACTTAAAAAAATGTTTTTAGTTTTTTTTTTGTGGTTCAATTTGTTTTTCTTTAAATTATATATATATTTTGATAATTTATTTATTTATTTTCTGTTATTTTTGTTAATTCTATATTCAATACTTATTATTATTATTATTTTTACGAGTTAATTTTGGTTTTTTTTTTTTACATTTTTATAGTTTTTTTTTTTAGTTTAAGTTTTTTAGTTTTTTTTGTTTTTTAATTTCTTTTTGTATTTGATTTTTTTTTTGTCATGTTTTTTAATTTTATTTTAATATTTTATTACTAACATTTTTCATTTTTTTTGTCATACTTTTTTTTATTTTTTTATTTTCTGTTTGATGTTTTGTTATATTTTTTTATTATGTATTTTTATGTTTTATTAGTAACATGTTTTTATTATTTTTATTTTTGTCATGTTTTATGTTTATTTTTACATTTTTATAGGTTTTTTCTTTTTTCTTTTTTGTTATATATTTTTTGTATTTGACTTTTTTTTTTGTCATGTTTTGTTATTTTATTTTTATTTTTATGTTTTATTACTAACATGAAAATCACCAACATTTAAAAAAAATTATCCACACTTAATTCATTAGAAAATTTAAAGTATACAAATTAAGCGCTTTAAACAAAAAGGGTTGATGCTCCTTAGCACTTTCCAAAATAAAGATGAAAATCGCTAGCAAAAAAAAAAGGTTCACACTTGATACATAGAAAAATTTAAAGTGTCAAAAATAAGTCTTGAAAAAATGTGTTGATGTTGTATCAACACTTTTCAAAATCAACATGAAAATCACTAACATTTAAAAAAATTGTTCATACTTGACACATAAAAAAATTTAAAGTGGCAAAAATATGCTCAATAAAAAAATGGTGTATTCTGAATCACCATTTTTCAAAATCGAGTGATTTTTTGCTACCTCAAAAAAACGGGTACTAGGTCATTTTTTCATTTGATTGGTAACTATGTTTTGAGATGATACATGCATTCAAGTTATAAAAGGATATGGTATATTATAATTATCTATCTACATTTAGAATGAACTTAATTTCACTATTAGTCCTGTCAAGACACGACTCTAGTAATCGATTTGCCTTTGACCACTATTAGTTTAGTATGGACCAATGCATTTTTTAATGTTTAACTTTAAAATTTTCAAATATTTGATTGAACTATAACTTAAAGGTCTTATTGTAGCATTTTCACAATATAATTCCATGTGAATAACTGTGCCGCATATTTTAGGCCATAATTTATGAATATGGCTGTAATATTCATGATTTTTAGATATTTGTGTAGTGAATTTTTATTCTTAAGTTTTGCAGGAAAACCATTCAAAATAAAATCCTTGAAAATACCTCATACTCAAGTAAATAACATATTTACCATCATTTACTTTCCACCATAATTTAAGCAAGTCTTTACATAAAAAATGAATGGGAATAAGATGTAAGTATATTTACCAAGAGTTATTTCCCACCATTATTTATGTTTTTGTAAGCACTTTTTTTTGGTAAGAAAGTTATGAACTTCATATTAACAAAAATGATGTACAAAATATACAAAGTCATAGAGATGCCGGTGTGGACATGTTTGGGACCGACTACCCATCATGGGGAAACTAGAAGGTCCTTGAGTGAAACCAAGAGTACTAGAAAACTTAATTCCTTGGCAAAGCAAAATAAAGTAGCATACAAAACTACTGATCAAAATACAAAAATTCTGTTAATAAAAAGCTTGAAAACTGAGCATGGGAGCCATAAGAGAGACAAATTAAATAATTTGCTTTCCTTGGGAGGTCGCGGAGCCATCTAGCGCATTGCTGGTATGCCCTTGACCAGTAACATCTTTCGATTGTTCCTCGACGATGAGACATCCTTATGGACTAGAGACATGTTGGGACTGGGCTTCCACTGCTTCCTCGCTCGCTTGACCTTGCTATTGATATTCATCAATCCATACTAAAGGGGATGGAGAGGCAAGTGAGATGTAGAGGGAGCCATTGCTGCTTTGGGAATTAGAAGAGGGGGGGAGAGCGGGATAGGAGGTAAGGAGATGCCAAAATAACATGATAGTTGACACCAAGATTGGTGGAGGCAAATGACTTAAGCGTTGAACTCAACAACCTTCGATAGGGTAGCTTCTTTGGCCTGTTGTTGCTTCTGTAAGTGCCTAATAAGTAAGTTCTTGAGGGCCTATTGCTAAGGCACATGCATTCATCGGTTTCTAGAGAAGCCACATTACGTTGAGTGCTCAGAGGAATGTCTGGGTTGAAAAGAACAGAGTGCTCATCAAAATCTGTAGCACGAGGGGAGCATCCATGACCACGTCCACCACCTCCTTGCCTGACACATCTGCGCTCATGAACCATGGTAGCAGGTTGGAGAATGATGAGTGGGAGACTAGAGATGCGTGGGGAATGACAACAATTCTCCAGGATGGAGAGGAGAGAAAAGCTGTATTGGAGACATAGTCACATCATGAAATATAGCCGGGCAGAAGAGTTAGAAAGCCAAAAGATTTTCCATTGTCCGGGAAGGGGATTGGAAGAGTACATGAGGCATGAATGCCCAGTGCAGGAAGATCATGTAGGGGATATGGAGCACTAAGACGAGCTTCATCGAGATCAATGGAGATGCAAGCCAACAGGGAGAATTAAAAGCTTTAGAATGCCACTTGTGATGTGCTTTCATGAGTAGCATTAATGCCATTAGGACAACCATTGACAAATGCCACCCACATCTGGGGATGTTTTTCCAAGCACTTATGTAGGAGTAAAATTGTAAATGTGTAGACTTAGTAGAGGTTACTACTCACCAAAATTTATACAAGTCCTTGTGCCTAAGCAATCAATTAATTTATTTACTTCACATCTCAATTTATTAGTTCTTGCCAAAGGAAAACTATAAGATTCAATTTTCATATTGACCACTATTAATTTAACAATGACAATGTAAGTTATAATTTTTTGTACATTTTTCCCTAAAGCAGAATTTTTAACTTGAATGACAAAGATTAAACTACTCTGCAACACTTATTTGAAAATAAACATTGCATATAAAATATTGAAAAATAAAAGTGATACATCTATTCAAATTATAAAAATATACAATATATTGTAATTGATTATCCACCTTTAAAATAAACTTAATTTTATTTGAAAGTATACCAAACAAGTGCTTTGGATTGTATATCATGATTTTTTTTTTAAATATATAATATATTGTAATTGATTATCCACATCGAGAATGAACTTAATTTTGTTATCTAAAATAGACCAAACAATTGCTTTGAATGATATATTATGAATTTATTTTTGAGAAATAAAACAAGGAATTTGTAAATTATAAGATTTTACTACATATCTTATCATTTATCCTAAATATAATTAGATTATCCTAAATATAATTTGGGTTGCTTGTATATATTGAAAATTATTAATTTTTTTTCGAACATATTAAGGAACTTTTTAATTATTTAAATTTTTACTTTTAAATTTGATATAAAATCAAAATTCATTAAATAATTTAATAAAAATCTCATATATATATATATATATATATATATATATAATTTAAATTTATATAAAATCAAAATTCATTAAATAATTTAATATATAATATTATATATTAAAGGATTTTATAATTATTTAAATTTCACACAACATTTATATAAAATGAAAATTTATAAAATTATTTAGTAAAAATCTTAAATAATTTGTTTATAAATATTATATAAAATTTTATACCATCTTTTGAATTATTTTGAAAGTTGCATCATATTTATTAACTGAACTTAAATTTTGATACACATTCTATTATATTCATTTTATATATTTTTAAAACTGAATATATTAAAATGATCGAAGATGTTTAAGTAATAGTAAAATATATAATAAGTTGCGAAAAATGGAACTCGCTCTGCAAAACCCTAGAAGCGAAAGATTGATCCCAGGCATTGAAGCGGCGCCCCTGCTATGGTTTGGGGCAGCTCATGGTTTTACAATGGCGCCTCTGCGAAGGTTTAGGGCTGCTGCCGCGGCTCTGACAGATGGCGGAAATGCCAAATGGGAGAATGATCAGGCGTCGCCGGACATGGAGCCAGAAACCAACAATCACACGACCGGCAGGGGCGTTCAGAGGGATTTTATTGGGAGCTCCGGCGTGGAGAAGCGCGTCGATGCCAGTTTGGTTTCCAAGCTGCTGAATGAGCCAAATATACCCATGGGCAATCTCGAAAGGGCAGAGCTCAGAGTAGAGCCCTCTCTCTCAAAACAGGGCTCGGCTATTTCCGCTTTTATTAGTGAAGGCGCCAATCTCCAGCAAGCGAGTTTTCAGATTCAAATAATGCTTCTAACAGGCAAAACCCTGCTCCTGGGGGTCCAGCCTTCTCTCACAGTGCACCAGCTCTCAAAGATTCTTGAACAGAGGTTGGGGATCCCTTCCTCCCTTCTGCGGCTCCTCTTTGTAGGTAAGCAACTTGACAACAATATGCCTCTTTCCTTTTATAATATTGAAAGAAATGCCACAGTGATCCTATCACTTCGACTAAGGGGAGGTGCAGTTGGGCAATCCTCTGCTTCCAAGGGCTTCTCCTACAAAGATGCAGTACATGCACAGCCGGCCAAGAAATCTGCCGAATCTGCCGGGGCTCCCAAACCTTTCTTGGTGGACAAAATGGAGGAAACCCCTGCCATTGAAATCAATCATCCATCTCTGGATGATCAATACCAGACATTTGCAGAAACAACCCTCATTTGCAGATTTAATGGCCTTTGGCCACGCACTGCTGATCTATACCAGTGGATCCACTCTAATTGGACCAATAACTGCAAAGTCATCTTCTGCTCGAAAGGCTTCTTTATTGTAGTCTTAGCCTTCAATGAAGATTACCAGAAAGCCTTAACGGGGGGCCCGTGGTTCTGGGGTTCAGCGGGACTTTTCCTCTCCCCCTGGTTCCCAGACTTTGACCCCTCCACTGCAGTCATCTCAAAGCTCCCTATCTGGGTCAGGCTTCCAAATCTCCCTGCGCATCTTTGGCATTTTGCTGTCTTTCAAGGAATCGGGAACACCCTAGGCCGCTTCCTGGCAACAGATACTTCAAGGGGGGAGAAAGGAATTTATACCTACGGCAGAATTTGTGCAGAAATAGACATTAGCAAAGGGCTGCCGGATCAGATCATCCTCAAAGTCGGGGACTTCCATTGGACGCAAACTTTGGACTATGAGAATACAGCCTTCAGGTGTCGCCACTGCCATCAAACGGGGCATCTCCAGAACTCATGTGCAGCGTTCCTCGACAAAAAGAAGAATTTCACTCGCAAATCCAAATCCAAGAGTTGGAAACCTTGTGATCGTCCCCCTATGGATGACATAGAGTCCTCTAGCTCTGATGAGGAGGACATTGAAGTGGAAGAGGAGAATTTGGAGCAACCAGAGGACTCTCCCTCTGCCTGCGCCAAGGATCCTTCTGCGCCTTTATTCTCGCAGAAACGTACTCATGAGTCTTCGCCTTCTGATTCAGATAAGGAGTCTCCTCCTTCAGCTCAGATCTGTCTACAAGTAGTTCCGGTCCAGCCAGATCAAATTGGTTGGGTCAAAGTCAGTAAAAAGAAAGGGAAAAAATGTAGATTGGAAGATTCTGCCCATGCTGGGTAGACTCCCTAGACCAGCTCGTTTTTTCTGTTCTCTCTGTTCTCTTTTGCTCATGCCGTGTTTGCTCTTTGGGACCGAGGTTGATTTCATATCATTTCCGGCTCCCATGCTCCTTAGCTTCGCTTCTTTGAAAGCTCTGTTTGTACCATATGTCTTTTCTTAATAGAATTAGTCTCAATTCAGAAAAAAAAAATAGTAAAATATATAATAATTGTTTAAAAATATGAAAAATTCAAGGCATTAAATATTATAATTAAATTTCAGTTAAAGACTAATTTTCATTAACTCCATTGTGAAAGAGGGCATGGAAAAGGCCAAAGGAAGTGTGGGAAGAAAGAGTATGCCTTTTTTGTTCTTCTGGAAAAGTGGAAACAAAAAAACATTTCATTTTAGAATGTGAGGCCTTCAAAGACAACAGGGAAAGTTATGCAAATACCCTAGCAGCTAGCTCTTGGGATAATCTATTTAGCTAGGGGTTTGTCAAGAAGCTGGGAGCATTTATTTTGAAGCTTCACAAAAAAAGGACCGAATACATCAAGCAGATGAAGAAGCAATTTGCCCCATAGGCTATTTTTAGCCTCGTGGACATTAAAATAATTTCTTTCTTCTTTCTTTCAATGAATAATTACATCAAGTAAAGAAGCAATTTGCCTCATAGACTATCTTTAGCCTCGTGGACATTAAAATAATTTCTTTCTTTCTTTCAATAAATGATTACGCTGAATTTTTGACATTATAAAAAAGTTTGGATATCACAATCAACAATCAGCAAAGGTACAAAAAGATTAAAAATTTAGATATCACCACAAGCAAAAGTACAAGGAAATTAAAGATCACTGGGGATTAAAGGAACTTGCCAATGGTGGAGCAGAACTTTGGCAAGGATACTGAATTAAACCACGACCAAGCGTTTTTTTCCCAATCCCATATGTTTAATAACGAATTGGCAGGTTATCTCGGTTGCTCCTTGAGCTGTGAGAGAAGCATGAATCACAAAGGTATGATTTTTTTAAGTGAAATTTGGAATATGGTGTCCCCTGGCATAGGCACAAGTGGCCTTTACCGTGGTGTCCCTTACTCCACGTTTCTTCCTATGATCCTTAGTAATTATAGTCCAAAGAGATGATTAGGCTCAAGGAATTGTTCTAAATGGGAATGACGTGCAGGTTAATGTCGTTGATTCGACTGCAATTCTCTATGGTGTCAGTTTTTAATGCTATGCATTATTCTCTTGGTTCGATTTTAATTTGTCTGGCCGAATACATTCCTGTTGTAGGCTTCCATATACGAGTAGATCCATAATTAATGTTTCTCCTCGGGTTAAATACACAGGGGCTCCTTGGTAAATCCTTCTCTCTCCCTCTTGCCCTGCGGTTTGCTCATTGGTTTCATATATCGAGTTTGGGAAGTGTGAATATGGCAGCCTCTTAGGGTCAAGCCCCTGAGAATGAGCTGGATCAGTAGAAGCAATCTGTCAAAAATTTATTCAAAATATTAATGGGCATGGTTGAAATCTCAACCAAAAGGTTGGAACTTGTGGAAAGTGTGCCAGTGGTTGCAGCACTGAATGGAGATAAAGTTTGAAATTGCTTATGTTGAAATTGCATGCCAGTGGAGATGTGTTGACAGCAAGTGATCTGGGTTCCAAGAGACACCATTTGAAATTCAACATCGAACTTTCATTGCATCTGAAGAAGGTTTGTCCCACGAGAAAGATGGAATTTGGAACCCCCAACAAATGCTGGACTTTCCGGGGATTTCTAAATAATGTGTTTTTGAGATTCCAATGTAACTTTGTACTTCAGAAATCCTGTACAAACAATAACATTTTGTTACGGATATATTGGAACATCAAAGCAACAAAAATTACTGAAGCATGTAAATGGTTCTGATCATGTAATTAGATATTTTAATATAAATACTACGGATTTTGTTAAAAAAAATATTTATTAAGGAAAACAATAAAATTATACTTGTAAATCTATTATAATTCCAATTTTAAGTAAACTAGTACAACAATATAAGTTAAATGGCCAGTAGGCCATAATATGCCTCAAAACACTTATCCCATGATACATCTCAGATTGCCTAGATTAAAAAATCATAAAAATAAATTAAATTATAACTTTTTAAAATTATTATTATTAATAATTACAAAAATAATTAATATATGAGTTAGACATCTATACATTTAAAAAAAACATGTAACAATATTTTTAACCATGGAGATTCACCTCACTTTACCTAACTTGTAAACAACTCTTGTTACAATACCATGGCCAATACCATATTTTATCAATACCACACGCCCAATATGACGTGTTGATAGTTGATATGGCATTTTATTTAATTAATCATTTTATAAATTAATTAAAAGAGCATAACTAACTTCTAGATCAATTTTAACCCCTGATTTATGAATACTGATATGAATATTCCCACATATTCCATAGAGTTTAAAGCTCTATCATCCACCCAATAATTATAGATAATTAAATTAAAATTATGAAAGATCTATTCCGAAATAAATATCCTCATGACCATAAAAATAATAATTATACTCATTTCGCCACCTTATTTTGATAATAAATATTTACTAATTATTCTTTTAGATTTTCGGAATATATAATGCAGAAGACTTAAAATGAGATATGCTACTTATCATTATATTTGTTATATAGAATTTAATACGTGGGACTTTATACACCCTAAAATATGTAGATATTTATAAATGTCTCTCGAAGGTTAGTAAAATCATTATGAAACTAATGGGGATCCTCCTATGAAAAATAAGCTAAACCATTAATCCCAAAGTTTAAATGTAAAATTTGTATATAAAGTTATTATTATTTGAAAATTGTAAATATGTGTAATTAATGTATCTTATTGTAATGAGATAGAAAAGTAAGGTGGGAGTGTAAGAAAGATTAAATTTTTTATTTATTTATTATTATTAACTAGAGGAATCGATAATTGGGTCAATTTTGTACTCACATGATACATAGTCGATTTTGACCACTGGGTCAATGTTGTACTCACGTGACACAAAGTTGATTTTGACGCTACCATTATACCTTTGAGCCTACGACCTATCCTCTCCATAGACTGGGTTACAACATGGAGATTGAACCTTGGATCTCTTAGTTTCCACGATTTCATATCACTTTGATCACTAATTGAGCTCCCCCACGGGAAGAAAGATTAAATATTTTAGGATTTTGTTTGTTTTTTTTTCAAATTTTCATTATTAAATTTAATGATAAAATATTTATTGGAATTGCAATTTTAAAATTTTAAAATTGTTGTTGTTTTTTTATTCTATTGTATTTAAATAGTAAAATACATGATTACAGAAAAATAGAGAGACCACAAAGTTGGTCTTCTTAGAGGAAATCGATTAGCCTATAAATATTAAGGGATGTACTCAAAATACCTCGCATAAAAGGACAAAAACACTTATTGACCTACCCATTGGGAAACTAGGTCATACCAAGTGTTAAGGACATAGAGGAACAATTGAAATTCTAAGAGAAAACTGAGCGAGTTCTCATATAGGAAGCTTAACCCGCGTTAACTTAATAGTTGATAATATAGTTTGAACTCAACATAAACCTAGAATTGAGAACATAGATGAAATCTGTAGCAGGATGATTTGGAGTTAGAGGCAAGCTTGTTTCTCCTCTGCACTCTAAGTAGAATCACAACACTATGGGGTTGTGTTTTGAGCATCTAGTCTAACTTTTAGAGGAGATAATGTTGCTGTTTTTCTTTATCAACTAGGAGTAGAGGGTAATTAGTGCTTGACTTTGCTTCTCCAAAGTCTCCAACTATTTCTTGAATTTTTGTTAGTTTGGCTCTTGAGCAAGCAAAACGTGAACAATGAATGTTTTTGTGTGCCAATAGAGTTCCATGTTCCAACAAAAATTGGTGTCTCTTGTGAGGCTAGTGCCCAGATCTAGAATGAAATCCGCTTAACCTACTTAAACTTAATAGTTGATAATATAGTTTGAACTCAATGTAAACCTATAATTGAGAACATAGATGAAATCTGTAGCAGGACGATTTGGAGTTAGAGGCAAGCTTGTTTCTCCTTTGCACTCTAAGTAGAATCACAACACTATGGGGTTGTGTTTTGAGCATCTAGTCAACTTTTTAGAGGAGATAATGTTGCCATTTTTCTTTATCAACTAGGAGTAGAGGGTAATTAGTGCTTGAATTTGCTTCTCCAAAGTCTCCAACTATTTCTTGAATTTGTGTTAGTTTGGCTCTTGAGCAAGAAAAACATGAACAATGAATGTTTTTGTGTGCCAATAGAGTTCCATGTTTCAACAAAAATTGGTGTCCCTTGTGAGGCTAGTGCCGAGATCTAGAATGAAATCCTTTACCAATTGGTCAACATCCATGTCCTATTTGTAAGTTCTTTCCACTTTAACATCTTCCTCCAGGGCTTTGATCTTTTTCTTGTGGTGGATGGAAATGAGCACTGAAAGGCAATGGAAACAAATAGAAATGACACTATGCTTTGGTTTGGTAAATAAAGGCCTTTCTTGAATGTGAGGAGCACAGAGCCATAGTAGTTAGAGTAAGAAATGAACAACAATCGAGGAGGCCCAAAGGGAGTATTGGACCAAAATCAACAATATCCAAGCAATGCATGGTCACTGATAGAGGGGTGAACGTATTACCATTTCATTGCAATGGAGTCAAATCCGTAGGATGGGTCGCATGCTCATCACTTTCATTTTTCTAGTTTGCAACATGATTAGTGTTGGGATTGAGTGCATCATTTGAGTAACTCTATGTCGGTAAAATCTCCATCCTCCAAGTAGCCTTGTGTGAACTATAACCATTTCCATCTTGATCCACATGAGTAGAGGTGTTAACTGACCAACATGTGGCTGACAGTAGGAAAATGCCACCTCTCTCACATGCAACCTTTCCTTCTTGTCCATAAGATCCCTGATACATGGAGTTAAGTTAAGGTTGTGCTAGATACTAAATTTTTTTCTTTCAATGATTGATCAAGGAGATTTCTCCAATCAGAGTCAATACTATTCCTTATTTGTTGACAACTTCATAAGAAAGATAATTAACTACCTTATTGGCATCTCTTTTGACATGAGAGGGTATGAAAGCTAGGATGTATTGGATGGAGGAGTGAAAAATTTCAAGATTTTCCTCTAGCCACCAGTTAGTTACCTTTACTCGGAAGGGAGGCAATCTAAATTCTTGTGACCATATTGATAAAGAGTTTGGAGTCTCCCTTAGCAATTAGATTACAATAATTTTGTAGTTTTTAGACCTTTAATCCATAAATGAGACCCTATATTTATACAACATTGTTAGAATTATTTCCCAAGTTGGCTACAAGACTCGAGGATCAAACCTCTCGAGTCCTATAAGATCCCACTGATTCTTGATAGGCTAGGATTCCATTTTGAATCCTCATTAAAATTGAGTTTGACAAAATCTTGAGGAGGAGAGTCCAAATTGAGGGAAAAACATCTTTAGGAGGCAACTTAGGAGTGTTGAGGGAAGAGGAGAGATTAAAATCCCAACTGTAGATAATAAGATATTATTTAGGGTTACATTTGAGATATTTTTTAGCCCACTAGGAGATCTATAAAGTTTCAAGGGTATTATTTTTAATTTTTTCCTAGATTAGAGAGAAAAATTTCTCGTCATTTTTGAAAACTAGTTGATTTCACTCCTTCCAAGTTTCCCAAAGGAAAAAACCAGCAAAAGAATCCGAATTCAATTAAGGAGAGGATTTTGGAAGACCTCATGATGCCATGAAGATGAAGTAATTCTGATTCATTCTTTGTCGCAATGCGATTAGGGAAAATGTATAACTCCTTGTTCTAAGGATGCAATTAAGGGCAAAGTGTCGAGGAGATGTTGTAAGGATTCACCCACTTGTCTGTACATGAATATTGCCCATTGATCTGTCACAAATATTTCCTTTCAATGCCAAGCTTTCCCATACTGTAACAATGGAGTAGCCAGGGTGCTTTGTCTCTTGGTAATTCTACTACCAGTTGAGAAATTTAGAAACATGAGCATGAATGTGATCTAATAATTCATTTGAAGTTATAATGATTAGACAAGTTGGGAAGCATGCCATTGAATAATAATACATGTAGACTGTGATGATTAATGAAGACCAATCATTCGACAATGTGGAAGTGTGGAGTCATAACAATAAGCACACAATTTGGAATGACAAGAGGATGATGAGGTGAGAGAATGATTAGAGTGATATATGCTAGGATTAGAATGATAACTTGTAAAGGGAAAAAAAACTGTGTGTAATATAATAGGACCAAGGTTTTGTAATCATCGTTTCCATGTTTCAGTATACCAAAATAACCTAAATTAAGGTGCTTACCTCAAGTTTTTACCTATTGAATTATGCTTGTAAAATAACTTTGAAATAGAACCTAGGATTAGTACACCAATGAGATACTAAGGTTGGTACTGTGATTGATCATGATGAGATTTGAGACAAATGCTGGTGATTTCTTAATTGAAGGTTAATTATTTTGTTGAACCTTGGAACCAAAATGAATTGTTATTGGTGAATGTTGGAGGCATGAGGAAGAAAGAGAAGAGGTTGGAGGTGTTTGGTAGCTCCAAGCCCTTACTTTTAAAGCCATTTGTTGCTTAGTAGATTTGAACTTGCAAGATGGTTTGGAAAAGGCGTGCTACAAGCCATCCTCTAACCACTATAATGATCTTGTAGCAATAGTTACAAGACTGCGTGGTGGTTACAAGTAAGCCTATAGGTGCATAAATAAGATTGTTTAAGCCTATCTTGATGTTCCTTAAGGTTTGATAATTGGAAAATTTTGGGGCTCCACAACACTATTAGAGAAAGAGAGAATTGAAAATTGAGTGACGAGAGTGATCACATTAAAGGTTTGATGCTGGAAAATCAAAACTCTATATATCTAGTTTTCCTTTTGATTAGAACAACACAAATGTCGATCACTGATGTTGAGAATTTCTTTAAACTCATGAAGAAATGAACAAAGAAAAATATATCGAATATGAATGATTCATGAAAGTAGTTACATCGAAGGTATACGCTAATTGTAGTGATAAGATCAACTAAAATGGTTGCCTCAAGCTCTCTAATGATGATATTTTTCATGAACCCGATTCATCATTGAATCAATCTTGATGTTAAAGAAATTAGACATAGACAATTTCCCTCTTTTTGAAACAAACCAATTTGTTGTTCTTATGATTAACAACATCCCTTTTATTAGAAAAATATTTGGGGAATATTTTACTATTGGTTGCGTGGTTTCAAGCAAAATTCCTGTTCAATTGCACCAAAGGATTAGGTTTCACAATTGGACCCTTATTTTTATCTTTATTTTTTGTTATTATTTTTGCTCACTTTATATGATGTGTGTATATATATATTGTTTTTTAGGGAAAAAAATGGATCAAGGAGAAGTTGTAGTAGGTTGAAAGTCTTCACTTCCCACTATCTCAACCTTAGATTGTTATAAGACATGCTGACGAAATTCTTTTTGTTATTATTTTTGTGCTCTCTCTCTCTATATATATATATATATGTTGTTTTTCAAGGAAAATAATGGATCAAGGAGAAGTTGTAGCAGGTTGAAAGTATTCACTTCCCACTATCTCTACCTTAGATTGCTATAAGAAATGCTGACAAAATTCTTCTTGGTTAAGAGGCTTTTGATACATTTTCAATCTATGTCCATTAATTAGAAAAGGAATTTGTTATGTTTGAACCATTATCAAATACTTTATCAATTTCATAAGGACCTAAACATCATGCAATGACATTTCTTTTAAAATCCATAAATCTCGAATAAAAAAGGAGAGCCTAGTCACCTGGTTTGAATTGTTTTTTCCAATGAACTTATCGTGCTATGTACTCCTTTGGTGCTAGATTAGAGTGGCGTGTTGCATGGCTTCTTGGTGCACCTTATTTGACTCATTTAATTGAGCTATTCTTTACTATTGGGCCTTAGAAAGATCCTTGACCATCTAAATTGTGGTTCTAAAAGTCTTCACCTAGAAATATATTGGGAGAAGAACTTGTTTTCCATAGACCATCTCAATTGGTGTAAATATGGTTGTGTCACTCCATGTGTTTCTGTAGGACCAAAATGCTTTTGGAAGCCGAAAATTTTCAATTCTTATGATGCAACTCTATTGTCTTGGTTGGAATTGCTTCAAGGACCTTGTTACTCGACTCTACCTACCCATTCGTTGTGGATGGTATAGGGAAGAATTCTAATGCTTGATATTGTATTGTAGGATGATGGCTTCCACTAATTTTGATGCGAACTATGTTCCCTGATCTGCCACAATTTATCTTTGCACACCAAAATGGGTGAAAATATTCTCAAATAAAAATTCAAGAATTGTTTGTTCAGTAGCATGGAATTGACCTTTATATTTTATCCAATTTTTTACATAATTAGTACAAAAACATAGTTACCGATCAAAAGAGAAAATTATAGATTACCCGTTTTTTTGAGGTAGCAAAAAAACCATCCGATTTTGAGAAGTGTTGATTCAAAATACACCTTTTTTTTAGAGAATATTTTTGACACTTCTAGTGATTTGCATGCTGATTTTGAAAAGTGTTGATGCAACATCAATTTTTTTTTTTGGAGCATATTTTTAACACTTAATTTTTTTTTATGTATCAAGTATGAACATTTTTTTAAAATGTTAGCGATTTTCATACTGATTTTGAAAAATGTTGATGCAACATCAACCCCTTTTTTTAAAGGGGTTATTTTTGACACTTTAAATTTTCTAGTGCATTGAGTGTGAATATTTTTTTTAAATGTTTGTGATTTTCATGCGAATTTTGAAAATCATCATTTTTAAGGCATATTTTTGACACTTCAAAATTTTTTGATGCCCTAAGTATGCACAATGTTTTTTTAAATGTGGATTATTTAACATTTGTTCAAGTTATCTTATTCCTCTTCTTGTTTTCATCCTGAGACCACTGTTTTTTTAAGGGATTTCCAAATATATGTTTTTTGCAATGTTTTTTTTTTTTTTTTTAATGAAATTTTTAATTATTTTTGCAAAGTTAAAAAAATAATGACATTAATATTTTTAGTTTAAGATTTTTTTATAAATTTATATATAATTTTTTTTTGGTTGATAAGTGGGTGAATCTTGAAAATCACGCTTACCTTGTGGCTGAGAGGCCATGACTCAGGGGCATCTAAGCCGTCAAAGTCACCCGGGGATCGCACTCGGCCTGAGCCGCACCAGTGGAAACCATGCTAGATTTTTGGTATCGGCGAGACTAGAACTGGTGACTTTTGCTTACGGAGCGCCTTAACAGCGCGCTCCTTCACCGACTGTTCTATATCTCTTTGATATACATTTATATATAATTAATTAATACTTCAATACACAAAAAATAATTGTTACTAAAATAATATCTATATATATATATAAAACAAAAAAACTATTAAAAAATAATAAATCAAATAAAAAAAATTCTAAAAAATAAAAATAAAAATAAAAATATATATATGTGTTAAAGAAATAATTTAAAAATTTAATTAAAAAATCAAATAAATAAAAATGAACTAGATAATAGATAATAAATAAATAAATAAATAATTAAATGCAAACTAAAAATTATTTAAAAAAAATAAATTAAAAAATAATAATAATAATAATTATTTTTTTAATAAACACGTAAAAAAATATAAAATATAAACCTTATAAAAAATAAAACAATTAAAAAAATATAAATGAATTAAATAAAAAAAAATTTAATAATTATTTTTTCTTAAAAAAAAGTTGAATATTTAAATAAAATTAAAATAAAAAATAATTATTTAACATTAAAACTTCAAAATATATATATTTTTAAATAAATTAATTTGAAATTTTTATTTAAAAATTATTTAAAAAAATATTTAAAAATTAAATAAAATCAAATTAAAAAAATTATGTAAAGAATTTAAAAATTATAATTATAATTTATTTATTTATTTTTATAAAAAAAGAAACACAGCCGTCGACCCCCTTGGAGGCCAACTCGGTCGGCCCCTCAGGCGACCCTCGCCCCCACCTGGCTGAGGGCTGATTCTCGTGGGTCGTTTTTATTTGTTATTTTTTATTTTAATAATTTTTAATTTTAATTTTATTTTAAAATTTTAATTTTATTTTAAATTGTTTTATTTAAATAAATTCAAATTATAAATTTTTAAATAACTTTTTTTAAAATTTAATTGATTTAATATTTGTTTTTAAATAATTTTTAATTATAAAATTTTAATTAGTTTTATGAAAAAAAATAATTTTAATTGGTTTAAAAATTTAATGTTGAATACTTAAAAAAATTAATTTAATTTAATTTAAATATTTTAACTATTCTCTTGATTGGGGTGCGAGCCGAAGGGCAGACTCATCAAGACAATTTTAATGAAGAGTATGTTAAGGTACAACGCCAACGCCCCCCACATGCTCGAGGCGATGGGTGTGGTGGCGTTATGCATGCATAAGGTTACCAACACAGAGGAAGGTGGCAGAGTTTTTCGGGTAATTTTTCTGGTTGGTGGCGAATATAGTGAGAAGGGTGTGGGAAATCTCCACGGCCAAGTGAGTGTGGTAGAGTGTTTGCGGCAGGGGGACTCTGCTAACAGTTCAATGTAGTGTCTCCAAAAGCGACGAAGGTTTCATCAACTCCAAACAAAGGCAATTGGGTACGTAACTGGTTTTTTCCTCCCCTCCATCATGCTCCCCTGTGTCTAGTTTGGTATTTGGGTTTTGCATGGGGGCAATTGGCTGGTGCGTGGGGGAAAATTGGGCTGGGGGAATTGTTTGGCATCGGTAGTCTAGAAGAAGAACGTTAGCCCCACTGGAACCTCTTCGGTGTCAATTCGCTATGAAATCTTCCTCTCCCGCATGGGGTTAATTTGGCTCTGGGTAGGGGTGTCAACCCTGGGGAATGCTACTGTCTAGTTTGGTTCGAAGACCAGGGGGTCGGGTGCTGGGATATTGTTAATGTATTTTTTAATGTTGAAGCTTTCTTTCTTAAGGTTGGATGGCTTATGGGGTTGTACATCCAAGGGCTGGGTCGAAGGGTCTGCAGGGTCACTGTTGCGTGGTAGTTTCATCTCGGGTCTGGGAATTGGCAAGAAACTAAAGCTGGCTATGCCAGACTCGGATTGATGGGTGAAGGTTGTTTGGAAAATGGGTCTTTGGTTGGCTGGCTCTCAGGGTTGTGTAACCAAGGCTTGCGTCGAAATGCCTGCGAGGTCAATATAGAGGGGATGTGCCACCCTAGAGTCTACAGGGTCGTTGAGGCAGTGCTGCATTACCTGGGTTGGGGGATTGGTCACAAAAATGTTGGAATTGGTTATGAGGGGCTTGGAATTTGCGTTTTGGGTTGCTTTGCTAAAGGGCCTGGGGCTGGTTGGTTGTCGGGGTTCCACACCCATAGCCTGGGTTGAAGCGTCTGCAAGGGTCATACTGGGTTCGGGATTTTAAATTTTGTTTGTTATGCAAAAAGACTTGGGGGGTATGAGATTGCATGCACAGTCAGGGTGGCAAAGTTTGGTGGGTGGCAGGGCCTGCGGGTAGTGGAAAGACAAAGCATAATTTTTCGTCAATTCTGGTTTATTGCTTCCATGACAGGTACACAATGAGGTAAGCCTTCCTAGGCGTGAGGGTTTCCGAGACTTGCCTCCTCACCTACACAGGGAATTTCCAGTTTTTATTTGATTACCAAGCTTCGGGACTGTGTGGCTATGGCTAGAACAACAAAGACTTAGGGCCGAGGCAAGAGACCTCGGGTGGCTGAACAGGAGACTGAACCCAACTCCTTGGGAATGAGATGCGGAAGAAAGCCAATCACTAACCTTATCAATGAAGCGGCCTCAACATATAGAGAGGGGACCAACGAGGAGATTAGGAGACTGATAGAGGAATGGGAAGCCCATTTGAACTGTTGGGTGAGCACGACCTAGATAGAGATGGAAGACTAGTGAATCCTCGTGCCGGACCCTGGGCACACTCGAGGGTGAGTGACACAGTTCAAGTAGACCTTGTATTTGTATTGGCTTATGAAAAGTCTCTTGGGCAAGGCCATGGAGCAAATTTCAGTGAGCATGGCGACACTGTACAAGACTTTCCCAATTACAAACAGGATTTCCAGAAGCTGCAATTTCAAATGCAGAAACAAGAAGGACGCCTCGACCGCATGGAGAAACACTTCCCTTGTTTGTTCTCACAGACAGAGTTGCCTGGTTCCAATGCTAAAGATCTGGCTCCGGTCGAATCTGCCTTTGTCGAGTAGGATGATTAGAATGTTTGCTTTCAGTCATTTTTTATTAGTATTTATGCAGATAGCTTTTACTTTTCAGTTTGCAGTGATATATGCTTATAGGAAAATAGAGTATGGATGAGGACATGATAATCAAACTTATATAGCTTGGATAGAAAGACTCAGTATTTTTTGCTACTGGATGGCTTATCATGCGATTAGGTGGCCAACAGACTTGGTTTCTCACTGGGCAAGTTGAGGCCACCTAACCTGTTTTATGTGGTTGTAACTTGATTATTGATTAATTAATGAAAAGGAAGGATCTACCAAGCTTACAAAAAAAAATCAAATATTTTAACTGTTTTATATATATATATATATATATTTTTTTTTCCTTTGGAAAAAACGTAATTTTCATTAAGTGAGAAAATTACATATTGTATATGCAAAAAGCATATGCTGTAAGAGGCAATGCTTGTCAGATAAATAAGGTTCCAGAATAGATCTAATATTGATGCCTTGTGTCCACGCAGGGAGGCATCATTTTCTGATGTATTTAGCATACTGTTTTATCAAAAAATATAACTGTAGTCATGTAAAGTGGCTGTATAGGTCTTGCTGTAAAAGAAACATATGAATATTTACAGATACAGATTTAAAAGCAAAATATAAACATAAACCAAGCTCTTTGTGAACTTACTAAACATCTATGTCCATGAAACGCTGATGGTAGTACTAGTAAAAAGCTCCCTCTATGTCCCTGGATCATCCAAGTGCCGACTGTATATATATATAACTCATTTTTTTTTAAAGTTTTTTTAAATGGTTTTAATTTTATTTTTAAAAAAATAGTTTTAAATTTGTAATTAATTTTTTTTATCTGTTTATTTTTTAATTATCTAATTCACTTTAATTATTTGTTTTTTTACTTATTGGTTTTATTTATTAAAATTCTAATGTTCTTCTTCTTAAATTATATATAATTATTTTCCTTTTAAAATTTTTTTATTATCTATTTTGAGTTAATTTTTAATATATACATATATATTATTTTTAATTATAAAATTTTAACTAATTTTTTAAAATCTATTTTATATTTGGTTTAAATTTTAATTTTTTTACCATGTTTATGTTTTTAAATTATTATTATTATTATTTAGATTTTATTTTAAATTATTATTATTATTATTTAGATTTTATTTTAGTTTTTTTTTGATTTGAATAGTTTTTTTAATATTATTTTTTATTTTTTGTGTTTTTATTTTTTATTTTTTATTTTTAACTTTATGATTTAAATATTTTATTTTATTTTTAAATTGTTTTTAGTTTGTATTTAGTTTTTTTTATTTGTTTATTATTAATTCACTTTTATCTATTTGTTTTTTTAGTATTAAATTATATATATATTGATGATGAATCATAGTAAGTAGTTCAAAACATATGTCAAAAACTACTTTATGATTTCTCATATATATATATATATATATATATATATATATATATATATTATTTTTATTATTTTATTTTATTTTTTTCTGATTCTTTTAATTTTTGCTTTGTTTTGTATTTTTAATTTTTATTTATTTATTTACTTATTTATTATTTTGTTTTATTTTATTTTTTTTGTACGGTTCGTGTTGATCATCAAATAGCAACCCGACCTCATTATGTGCCAATTTTATAGTTGATTTTAAAGTTATCGTTATAATGGACAAGTTTGCCCCACAACGTATCAATTTCACGGTTGATTTTTAAGATTTCATTGCAATAGTCCGAGTTCGCCTACAACACATGTCAATTTGATGATTGATTTTTAATTTTTTTTGCAATATGTCAAGTTGTCTTAGACTAAGATTTTAAAATAGCTATACTTTTAGCATTTAAAAAAGGAATTACTGTTGGCACAATGACTCTTTCATTCAGGGGTTCATTTTTTAAATTTTTTTAGTCATATAATTTTTCCATAATGCCATGGTTGAAATGTATTGAAAACTTAAATATTTTTGAATTCAGGCTTATGTGATCCATAATATGTATGACAAAGAATCTTTTTGTGCAAATCACATAGGAGAAAATCTCGTCGATGTGTTTCGAATCAACTAGCGTGGTTCATCGTCAGGGCAAGATTTTTGCAGTCGTGATATTTGGTTTTAATTCCATGGTTGAAGAATTGTCAAAATTTTAAGGTTTTTCTAAGTCATGATATTTTATGTTTAATGCTATGGTTGAAAACAATTATAAGTATTTTATCTTTAACATCATGACTGAAAATTGTTGGAATTCCAAGGCTTTTCAAAGACATGATATTTTATCTTTAATGCCATGCTTGAAAATTGTTGCAATTTTAAGGTTTTTTGGAGTCTTGATATTTTATCTTTTAACGCAAATGCTAAAAAATGTTGAAAATTTACCCAAAAGAAAACCGTTATTCTAGCATCAACGCTTTTCAATTTCAAGGTGTTTTTTGCACCAACAAAATGTCTTTTATTGTTTTTTACTGTTATTTTTAAAAAATATTGAAAATTTACTCCAATAAAAAAAATGTTTATTTTTTTAATCATGTTTTTTTTGGGTTTTGCTAAATTTCTCGTTTTGAGGTAATAGTTCTCGTTTGACCAGAACTATGTTCAAACTAAAATATACCTCTTTTTCTTTGATGTTGGAGAAATGGGTCCCACAAAATCTGGATCCCTCTTTTCAAATGACTCAATGGGTATCTGTGGTTAGGGGGACATTTCATAAAACTGTACTGGGTGGCCCATTCGTTGATAATTGTCACATCTCTGAAATATGCTTTTTGGAATCCCTAAAATGGGTAAGCCAATAGTATCATGAGCAAAGAAATTTATAGGTTTTCCTTTTATCAATGAAGTGTTCTCCACACAGTTCATCATGACATGCTTTTAGCATGTAGAACATCTTGTTCT
Source organism: Pinus tabuliformis (assembly GCA_031772625.1). NCBI lineage: Eukaryota > Viridiplantae > Streptophyta > Pinopsida > Pinales > Pinaceae > Pinus > Pinus tabuliformis. Next base: position 1,842,668,078 of record CM062816.1, read on the forward strand.
ACATTCACATTTTCTAATGATCATGTTAGGTCATGTGCAAAAGAGATCTCTTCCAATCTAGGAATATGAAGCATTGAGTAAGATGATTCCTTCTTTGTCTGAATTGAGAGATGCTATGATAATTTCCATGCAACTAAATAATTTACTACATTTGCAAAAAATAATTAACAGACACAACAAACAAGTGTTCGTTAGAAATATCATCATCTACAAGAGTCTCTAATACTTTATGATGGATTGTAGAGATTAAATACATTACTAGATTAGCTTTTCAAAGTCTATCTAAAATAGTAATATTGAAAGCCCGTAACAACAAAATCCTCCCAGTGATTTTACCATTACTTATAAGCTTATTCATTAAATATCTTATGGCATAATGGTCAATATGAATGAAGACCTAATACATAGTGATATAATGTTTGAATATGTTGAGTGCATGCATGACTGCTAAAAGTTATTTTTCTATGACTCTATAGTTCATTTTGATAGATGCTAGATTCTTTCTAATGAAATAAATGGCACAAGATAATTTTTTTTCTTGTTGTCCTAAAACTGCTCCAAGGGCTATATCTAAGGCATTTGTTGAAATATGGAATGGAATAAACCAATTAGGTCCCCTCAATAGAGGTGCCCTAGTAAGTTTGTCTTTTAATCCTTCATCCCAAGAAATGTTAGTATCTTTATTAAAGAATTTAAACAAAGGAGTGACTATTTTGTGAAATTCTCTATAAATCTCCTATAAAAACAAGCACGCCCTAAAAAATTTCTTACATCCTTTGGAAACTTTGGAACATGTAGCTTAGTAATAACTTTAATATTTGATGGATTGACTTGAATCCCTACACAAGATATGAGATGTCCAAGAATAATCCCTGCAATCTGCATCTTTCGACACTTAACATTACTCAAAGAAACGTTAGCTTCTTGGCATATAATAAAAAAATTCTCTAAATACTTTAGTGCTTCATCAAAATAGTTACCATACACAAAAAAAATCATCCATATAAATCTGAACAGAATCATGAATAAGATTAGAAAAGATGGCTAATATTGCTCTCTGGAAGGTAGATAGAGAATTAAAAAAATATGAAGGGAAATACTTGGTATGTAAATTTCCCCAAAGGCATGTAAATTTATTCTTATCCTAATCTTTAGGTGTTAGCTGTATTTGGTTATAACCATTGAAACCATCAAGAAAATTGAAGTACTTTTTACCAACTAGTGTATTAGAAAATTGATCAATAAAAGGAAGGGGGGAATAATATTTTAAAGTGGCTTATTAAGTTATTTGCAGTCAATGAAAATACACCACTTATCGTTTTGAATTATTAGTAGGGGTGAAACCCACTGGTTTTTTGAAATAGGATAAATAAAATTAGCATCTAACAATTTTGCAACTCCTCTTTAGCAATTTCTTTTAAGGCTAGATTCATTCATATTTGAGGTTTACTAATAGGGTGGGAATCTTCCCTAAAATAGATATGATGTGTACAAATGTTGGGATGAATTCATTTCATGTTGTGATAGCTCAAAGAAAATTTACCAATATGTTTTTGTAGTTTGTTCTTGTTGAGAATGAGCAAGTTGTGAGTTTATATGTAAGGTTTTAACTTGGGCTAATTTCAATAGAAACAATACAATATTATGAAATATTTGTGGATGATGCAACAATATATAGTGATGAATCACAACTTTCTTGAAAAATTGAACTAAAGATAAAATCAAAAGCATCAAGATTCTATAAAGGTTCCAAATTAACAAGAAAGTTTTGGATATGATTTTCTTTGGTATATTCTTTGAACTGCACAGTTTGATCAGTTATGTAGGTAGGCTCAATATCTTCTTCATCGCCATTAATTTTATCAAGCCACGAGGTATCTTCATGGGTGGTTTTCGTAGGCAGGTATAAATTCACATTTTTCATGGAATCACCATGTGAGATAATTGTGCTTCTAGATTGACAACCAATAAATGCATTTGCGGTAGGCACCCATGGTCTACCTAAGATCACAAGATGTCCTACAAAAAAATTAGGTTTAATACCATAAATTCCATAGGATACTCCTGGGAGTCTAAGGAGACTATTATGTCATCCAATGAACCTTCAGGTCTACATTTAGATATATTAGCTAACTCTAAGACAATGGATGTAGGACATAGATTAAGCAACTCTTGTTGCTCTATGGTTTGCTTGGACATTATGTTTTTTTTTTTCCGGGGAAAATAGAGTTCGTAATTTCTATTAAAAAGAAGATAATAGAGATTACATGTTGTAGATGCCAAAGCATATGCAGTGGTGTGGTAAATACCACTTACAATAACCAATACTTATGGGAAGTATGCAATACAGCCCTCAGACAGGGCCTCCAGAAACAAGGTCGTGTAAAGCCCACAGGGGGCATCCAGAAACAGGGTATGTATCCCCAACAGGAGTATACGCCTACCCAAAATAGCGAATAAAAACAGTAATAAAAACATAGCTCAGAAACCGGGTATGTAAACCCCAACAGGAGTAAATTCCTACCCTAAACAGCTAGTACAAACAGTAAATAAACGATAGCTCCAGTGGGATGTGCAGAAATGCTGCAACCAGAGGGAAGAGGCACGAAATGGAGCCATACCCCCATCCCCTCAACTCTCCACCAATAACCCGCAGAAATCCACACATCTATCCAGTGAAGCCAGAAAGGAAACCCATCATAGACAGCCATAGAAGAGCGGCACGAATCGTTGCAGATCCCTCGACACTCTCCAAAGCTGCAATGGAAGGCTAGCAGAGGACCCAAAAAATGAACCCAGCAACAGCAATGGAGCCCGAACAGGTCCCAAAATGCAGAGGCGGGTCGATTCGGGGGCAGAGGCGGCTAGGGCAGCCACCTCGCCCCCATGAAGGAGTCAGGCCCGAAACCCAAGACCCCACACAGCACCGCAGCACAATAGATCAGAGGCCAAAACCCCCCGCAGGTACCGCCAAGTCAAAGGGCTGTTGATGCGCAGAGAAGCGCTAAGAATCAGAAGCCGCCGCCGCTCAGCTCAAAACCGGAAACACTGAAGAGAAAACCGCTGGTAGCAGGCCACTACACCCCCGGAATCGCCGAAACCACCCGCTGCTGTAAGCTCCAACGAAGGTCAGGTGATGGCAGCCCGGAGGGCGACCAGTACCCCCACCCGCGGAAGGTCCTGCCGCCGCAGGCTTAGGCAGCAGCCAGAGCCGAAGAAAAAACCCTAGGTTCGCCGCCGCTTGGACATTATGTTGATGAATGCTCTTAAATCAATTAAATATTTGGGGTAAGGATTTTGTTAATATGGATTGAAACAATGGGACTACCAGGATCTACACATTTTTCTATGGAGGGTTGTCATGTCATAAGATCTGCTATTTTTTCAATAATCTGGATAGTTTTTAATTCCATCTTTTTACTTCTTGGTTTCTTTAGACAAAGTTCCTTGATGGTTTTAACATAATTGGGATGTCCCTAATGGCTTGTAATATGGGAAATTTGATGCAAACATTAATTTTTTTTCACCAAATCGTGTCTATAGCGATCAATAGGTTTGTCCAAGTTCAACCTCTTCGGGTAAGGAGGTAGCCTAGAAGATTGGGGAAGATTTGTTGTTGAAGAGATCTGATTTATTTTATCATTATTTATTTGTCTTGGGGTCTCCTTCTATGATTATTCTTCAATAATTATAGCAAATTTTTTATGAAGCACCCTCCCAAACCTACGATGCATATCTTGTAATTCCACAAGGGTGATTAGATATGTAGGAAAGGGCAGTAACTCAATGTCATATATAGGTGGAGTTAATTTATTATTTGGGTTGTGAAATGGCTGGTTAAGTAGTTGAGTCGACTTTGGGGGTTGAGTAGGCAACAATTGTAATTGTTGGATTTGTGTAAGTGGTGGTGGCTGTGCCATTGGTTGAGTTTGTGCTTATGTGGGATGTGATTGCTGATATAATGATTGATATGTTTGTTGGGGTAGTTGTGTAAGGTATGGTTTTTGGAACTACATAAGGTATTGGTAAGTAGGCATGTTTCCAAAACTGGGTCCTCACCATCCTTGCTTCCAAGGATAACTTAGAACGTGATGTGGAGGACATGTTTGCCAAGACATACTAGAATTTGTAATTGTGGTGGATATTGCTAATTATAATAAGAAGAAAACTGTGATACATAGTTTGAGGATATACCTGAGGCTCTTGGTTGCCAAGGTATTATTGATGCCAATTCACATTCGCTTGCTTGTCTGCACGCGTGGGTGAATATCTAGGTTTGTTCTAGCTTCTTGGAAAAGTTAGGATGCATAATTGGAAAGACACCAATTTAACAAGTGTAACTTTGAGTAAGATGATGAAAGGTTTGGTACTTTTGAATAAAAAAATGACCTTTGGGTTCTAGAAGAGGATAAAAATCATATTACAATTCGAACCTATATTATACAGGTATTTCATTCTCAAACTATAACTTGGTATCTTGAAAATTTGGTTATGGACTTGGAGTATGCATGCATGCTTAAGAGTCCTCTTTGTTCATTGGTTGGATGGATGGTAACTTGATGCTATTCTTGTTTCCATAATATCCATGTAATTTAATTCAATGATCAACCATACAAGGGAATTGTCCTTCTTCTAGCACTAAAATGTTAATGCAGGTTAATGTCCCTATCAACTACACAAGTTCACAAAGACAAAGGGCACAATTAGAGATTCCTTCATTGATATGGAAAACTCTTCAGTTGCACCTTGAAATTCCACTGGTTCTTAATGCTTTACTAGTTATGGAGTAGTTCATCTTTGGTTCCGTATGCTCTAAATTATATGTAGTTAGTATGCACATGTTGTAATATCCCTCCATGGAGGTAATGAATTATTTAAGACTATAGTGTGTCAATGGGCATAAAGGGAAAAGGCTATGGAAAAACGAGGATATATAGGTGAATAAATAATTTGAATAAATAGATAAGCAAAAGGGGTCGGAAATACTTGGGAATGAAACACCTAGAAATGAGATTCTTGCCAAAATAAAAGAACATAATCTCATAAGTAAATGATATTGGATAATTCTTTCATGATAAAAATTCTAGATAAAATTCTAGATAAGCTTAATGGATGGGAGAAAAAAATTCATTAAAGATGGTAAGATTGGATAAGCATAAAAGCGCCATGGGAGAGAAAGGCGGGCTTTTATGGAAAAGCCTAGGCAATTTGATAATAAAATCCACCAAAAGCGAGACACTGCTAAAGGAAATGTTATCATGAAAGAAAGGTATTAAATACCTGTTGAAGGCATCAATCGGGAGGGGGTTGCTGATTCCATGCAAGAATTTCTCGGCTTGGGGGGAACCAAAGGACTTTGGTTCAAGGTTGGGTGGAAAAGTGTTTCCCCAAATCAATTTTCCAGCCAGGATTAAGTTAAAGATTTTCATTAATATTATTTCGTAATTTTCCTTTCATTATCCATATGCAAAACTTAGATAATGGATTGGTGTGTTGTAGATCTATGATTTGTTGTTAACTTAATTATTTGCGTGCTTACTGAATAAAGAAAAACTGAGGTAATAAATGGTCTGATAAATATTGTTGCGGAGATGCTTCCCGTGTATATGTTAGATAGAAGGAATTTGTGCTGTAGAAAATAAGCTTAGTTCAGAGTATACTGGGAATTTAGCTAAATATAAGAAAAAACTAAGTAAAATTGATATGAGAATTTCAATACATATTAGGAAATATAAGGCACCTAATGCTAAAGAGTAAAGAGAGTCACTCAAATCCGTGAAATGTGCTGCAGAAAATGGGTAGCTTAAAGAGATAAGTGTGTTGGACAAATTTCTGCAGGAGAAATGAAGGTTGGAATATGATGGAAATGGATAATAAATCTACCAGATGCAGGAATAATTAATAAATGGAAATGAGAAATAGTAATCCTAAACAGTGAATGCTATCTGATTTTGGGTAACACATATAATATACTATGGGTTCTCACAGTAAGATAAGCAAGAATGTAAATTGGAAGCTAGGAATACCCAGTAGTTGCCGAACACATTGATTAAGTAAGAGAGGAGCATACAATATGATGATCAAAGATAACTCAGTGTGACATATATAAACATAGATAGAAGATGAAAAGAGAATATTAAGAAGTATTAAGCTCATTAACAACATACAACATGTAAGGTCGTGGAGGCGGCGTAGTGCTAAAGTCGGCTTCGTCATGACGGGCCGATCTTGTGTTCAATCCCGAGCAAGGTCGTAGCTCATCGTGCGAGTAGTTAGTCTAAACCGGGCCAAGCCCACTACCTTTTGGGCCACAAACAAAGACAAGTGAATTTTCAGAGAATTTTCTGGAGGACGATGAGGAGCGCGCGGCAGCCTTCTTTCTAGGGTTTCTGTAAACCCTGCTACGACAGACTCCTCCTGACCGAGGTCAGCTTTGACAGTCTCTGGTCGATCTGCGGCCTTACATCTTCTGTAGGCAATCTTAGGAATAATGATTCCCCCTCAAGGGGAGGGCGATGCGCCTCCCCCAAAGGACGACAGCAAAAAGCAACAAAATGAAGAAAACGACAATGCAGAGGTGCAGAGTGAGGGTAATAAGGATCCAAGTGCACATCAGGACAAAGCTCAGGATCAGCAGGATCAGCCCAAGGTCAGCTCATCCACATGCAAGCCAGTAGCCACTCAAAGGCCAAAAGTAGAATTTCCAAGCCATCGAATCAATGCCAGAATACAGTTCATGAGGGATCATGCGTTAATAGGCAAGTTCATCGGACTGTGGCCGACTAAGAAAGCGCTGAGAGGATGGATAACCTCCAAATGGAATCCAAAGGGTCACATTACTCTGCAACTAGGGCCAAAAGGCTTTTTCACAGCAATCTTTAACTGCTTGGAGGATTAAAATAGGGTTCTAGACGGAGGGCCGTACTTCTTCAACGTTGCTAGCCTGTATCTCAGAGGATGGGTAGAACGTTTCAACCCTGACAAGGAAGATCTCAGTTGGGCTCCGATTTTGATAAGGCTTTACTCTCTTCCTGTGGAATATTGGGAGGAAGACTCCTTGCAAGAAATCGGAAATGCACTGGGTGAATTTATCAAAGTGGCAGAGGAAACAAAAATCAATAGATACACATCATATGCCCGAATCTATGTCTACATGAACCTCAATCAAGCCCTGCCAGATGCGGTAAGTTTGTTTCATGATTATATTGAATGGGTTCAGCTGATAGATTATGAGCATGTACCGTTTCGGTGTAGGAAATGTCATGATCTAGGTCATCTATTTAGGGACTGTCCTCTAAATAGAAAACCCCCCTCCCAGATGTCCCCGGACAAGCCTGCTCCTGATGGATTTACTAAAGTGGTTACCACAGAAGAAACTACAAGAAATCAGTAACCATTCCCAGGACACATCCAACTAGCTCTTCCAAACCTTCAACTAGCAACAGCTTTGCTGCTCTGGCGAGTAATGATGATCCTGAGTCCGAAAATCCCTCTCTTTCTGAGAAGGAAACCATTAAAGATAAACAGAAAGCGGCCTTATCGCTCCCAGAGGATCCGCTGATCAGCAAAACACTCCCCCATACCCAGATCAAAACCCCAGCCTGGAACTTTCAAGGAATGGAGGTCGATAATACAACACCCAGCCCAAGAACAGCAACTGAAACAACTGAAGAATTACAAGAATCCCAATACATGGAGGAAGATCCTGAGAACATAGACATTGGCGAACTTGATATCTTAGGCCTAGAGCAGGCATGCAAAACAAAGAATTTTGATAAAATCCCAGATCGGCAAGTAGACAACCTGGTGGAGGTCCTAACGCGAGCACAAAAGCATCACTCTCTTGGTGTCCAGATTGGAAGTTCTTGGGATGGAAAGTTTATTGCCAAAGACAACAAAAAGCGTGGGAGGAAAACCACTCTCCAAAGAACTATCAGAATAGGAGAAGTGTTAGTGGAGTCAGGTAGATACTCCAAGCTAACTAAGTACTTCAACATCAACCCCAACTCTTCCCAATGAAGTTGATTTCATGGAACATTAGAGGGCTCAATAGCCCAAGGAAAGGTAGACTACTCAAAAACATGATCATGCAGGAAAAACCTCAAATTCTATTCTTGCAAGAAACTAAATGCAACTCAACAGTTTTGGAAAAAATTGTAGCGAAAGCCTGGCCAGGTGGGATGGTAACAGCTGTAGATGCTCAAGGGGCGTCTGGCGGCCTTGCAATTCTATGGGACGCGCGCACTCTTTTGCTCAACAATATACATGCAAACAAGAACTTCATCCAAGCAATATTTCACATAAATGGCACTAACATTTATGGTCATATTACTAATGTGTATTTTCCTCAGGAAACTATGCACAAAGTTGAAATCCTGGACATCCTTTCGGAGCTCAACACAAATAGGCTGCACCCTCTATGGATTTCTGGAGGCGACTTCAACATGATTGCAAGGCTGGAAGAAAAAAAGGGAGGCAGAAACAGAGGTAACAGAGATGGGAATCACCTAAAAGACTTCATTCAGAATAACTGGCTTATTGATATCCCCTCCAACAACGGTTTGTTTACATGGAATAACAAAAGAGAAGGATCACATCAGATTGCTTCGCGCCTTGATAGATTCCTATTATCAGACAATGCAATTCACTTGGGTGGAGAATTTGTAGCTTCTATCCTGCCGATATCGGGTTCCGATCACTGGCCTATAGCCCTTCAGTGGAACCGCCCCGGTCACAACATTCGACGGCCTTTTCATTTTGAAGCCTTCTGGATGTCTCATCCGGACTTCAATAAGTTAGTCAATTCAGCATGGAGCAATTTTTCCCCTCCTAATGGCTCCAAGATGTCTCAATTTCAGCAGAAGCTCAAGCACCTCAAAGGCAAAATCAAACATTGGAATCACACTTCTTTTGGTAACATCTTTCAAGCTCAGAATGCCCTCAATCAAGACATGAAGAATTTGCAGCAGAAGATCATAATCGAAGGACGATCTGAGGACCTGACAAAATAGGAACAAATTCTTGAAGCACAAATCTTAGCAAGAGCAAAACAGGAGGAAACCCTATGGCGACAGAAATCAAGAATAAAGTGGCTGAAGGACGGAGAAAAAAACACAATTTTTTTTCACAGAACCACCGTTCAGCGCAGAATGAATAACAACATATCCCACATTCAAAATGAGCAGGGAGCAAGGATTGAAACTCATGAAGGCATTGAAAGTGAATTCCTCAATTATTTCAAGCAAGCACATCAAGAGCCAAACATAGATAGAACGCCAACTATTGACAAAATTCTGAGGAACATTCCCAAACTAATCTCAGAGGAGCATAATCAACTCCTTCTCCGACCTGTAGACCTTCAGGAAGTTGAAAATGCAGTGCATCAATTGAAAGCTGGTAAGGCGTCGGGTCCGGATGGATTTACCTCCAACTTTTTTCACAACTTTTGGGACCTGATCAAACTGGAGGTTTGGCAAGTGGTGGAGGAATTGCGTACATTAAGATGGATGTTCCCTGGGTTGAATGCCACTTTCATTGCGCTGATTCCCAAGGAAGCAGAGCCCAGCACACCTGATAAGTATAGGCCTATCGCTTTATGCAATATTATTTATAAAATTGTATCCAAAATTATTGCTTCCAGACTGAAATTACTGCTTCCTCTCATCATTTCGCCTGAGCAATCTGGTTATGTAGAAGGCAGGCAGATAACGGATGGAATTATCTTAACTCATGAAATAATCCATTCACTGAAGCAATCCAAGAAACCAGGTATGCTGCTCAAAATAGACCTATCCAAGGCTTTTGATAGCTTAAGTTGGATTTACATTCAGAAAATTCTAACAGCTTTTGGCTTTGCTCCTCCTTGGGTAAGGTGGGTTATGAGTCTGTTATCTTCATCATTCTTTTCTGTGCTCATCAATGGCATACCTTCGCCCACCTTTCGTCCCTCTAGGGGTATTAGGCAGGGAGATCCCCTTTCTCCCTTCCTATTTGTCATTATGGCAGAGGGATTGGGTCGCAGCCTCAAATCAGCCCTGCAATCTCAGCTACTCAAAGGCTTATCCTTTCTCAACTCCCCTACGTTCTCTCACCAACAATTTGTTGATGACAACATGCTTTTCGGCCATCCATCTGTTCAGGAAGCCCGTCAACTCAAAGCTCTCCTGTCAGACTTTTTCGAAGCCTCTGGAGCTAGTGTCAATAAAGTCAAATCTCAAATTTTCTTCTTCAACACTCCTGTAATTACCCAAAATGCCATAGCGCGTATTCTTGGCTTCACCATTGCCGTTCTCCCATCTAAATATCTAGGAGCGCCTCTAACTGCCTCGGCTCTTAAGCACTCCTCTTAGAAAATCCTCTTAGAAAAGCTAGAGGCTCGTCTCTTTCTTTGGACACACAGGGCTCTTAACATGGCCAGCAGATTAGTCCTCATTAAAGCTGTTCTTCATTCCATGCCGCTTTACCTTTTTTCTATCTTGGCCGCTCCCAAATGGGTTCTCAAGGAAATCAAGAAGCTCCAGCGCAACTTCTTATGGGGTAGCTCTGGCCCCACCCGTAAATGGGCTCTTGTCAAATGGGATAAAGTCTGTCTTCCGAAGAATGCTGGGGGCATTGGTCTGAGGGACCCGTCTCATAGTAACGAAGTCATGGGAGCCAAAATTTGGTGGAGATGGCTCTCTGCACCAATCACTCCCTGGGCTTTACTATGGACCGCCAAATACGCAAGCAATTGCCCAATTGAAGAACGAATACGAATGTTAGAAGTGGGCATGGGATCATTGATATGGAATTCGGCCAAACAACACAGGAACCTAATTCAACAACATAGTTTTTGGGAAGTCAAGAATGGCAACACAGCTAGATTCTGGGAGGACTCCTGGCAGCAACTGCCAAAGCTCAAGGACATTCTCTCTCACCTTCACTTACCGGAGCAGGATTTGCATGAGTTAGACAAGGTCAGACACTTTTGGAATCCCTCTTCCACACAGGGTTATATACGTTGGGTTGAAGCGGATCAGATTCTAAGGCACGACACTGAACAGGCTCAGAACTCTCTCACTTCAGAATTACGGAAAAGGCAAATACTTTTTTCGGAGGAAATGGATATTCTTAGGTGGGGCTATGAAGAAAAAGGCACTTTTACCACAAAGGAAGCTTACAATATAATCATCAAGGAGCGCATAGTCAAAGATGTACTATGGAGCAAAGTCTGGGATCCCTCCAACTGGCCGAAAGTCTCTACCTTTCTTTGGCTCCTATGTCAAAATAAAATCCTCACTTGGGATAACCTCAGGAAAAGAGATTATCATGGCCCTTCCATATGCCCCAACTGCAAGCAAGAAGAGGAATCCATCATACATCTTATGCAAGCCTGTCATATTGCGCGCAAGCTATGGGAAAAAGTTAGCTTTCGCTGCCAAAAAGAGGGCAGAGTTCATGGGGACATCAAAGCTACAGTTCGCAACTGGAACCAATCACCGTATCAAAGCAAACTCCTAAACACTCTGTGGAAGCTTATCCCTAGACTCCTGATGTGGAACATCTGGAAGGAAAGGAATCGTAGGATATTCAAGGACCAATCCATGTCTATAGAGAATCTCTGGACCATCTTATGCCAAAATATCAAAGAATCCCTCTCCATCATTTCTTGGTCCCAGGAAGATCTTCCTTCGCTGCCGCAAGAACAATCCATCTGGGCAAATTGGAATATTCATTTGAATCAAGAGCTTACCTCCAAAGGAAACCCACCTCCACTTGGCCGACTGCCTACAAAGTGGATCCCACCCCCCAACAACATGATTCAGCTTAACTTCGATGGAGCCTCAAAAGGCAATCCAGGAAGCTCAGGATTCGGAGGGGTCTTCAGAGATCATCAAGGGATTCCTCTACTGCTTTTTCTTGGCTCAAAAGGTTGGGATACCAACAACTCAGCGGAATTGGAAGGCTTATGGCAAGGTCTTACCTTAGCACATGACAGAGGATTTTTTCTGCTTATCATAGAAGGGGATTCACAGATCATTATAAATATGGTAACCAAAATCATGCAAGGCACTCCCTCGCACAAGGTAAGCAACAGCTGGCGAATGGCACAAAGGCTTGAGCTCATTGATATCTGGCTTTCTCGACACAGGGCCATTTCCTTTAAGCATACTCGTCGAGAAGGAAACAAACTGGCAGACTTTCTTGCAAATATTGGAGTGGAATGTGGGTTGGAACTTCATACAGGATCACTCTCTAGCATCGCCTCAGACGCCCAACTAATGAATTACCATACCATAGTGAAGAATGATATGAACCAGGAAGAAGAAACACACCCGGATGCGGGTGCTTTAATGTCATAATCAATGAAGGTTTATGTCAAGCCGACATCTGGACCTGCAGCTGGAAAATCCGCACAGCCTCCAAAATCCTCCCGCGGATGAAAATGGATTATATATGGTACCTGCAGATCATCAAGCATTCGGAATTGAATGCGCTCCCTGTTCGAGACTCTTCGCAGGTTGTTTTATTTATGGCTTCGTTGGTTGTATCAGCTGTCATTCCCATCGGGTCTCCCTTCATCAGCTTGTCTCTATCCCTGCATCCTCGTATCGCTCTGGTAGCTTGGTTGCATGTCTGGTGTAAGACCTTTATTTGGCTTTCTTACCTTCGAACCTGCTCTGTCTGGCCTTGCTCTTCATCTCCTTTAGGTTACTTCGTTCCCTTGACAATGGTGCGTCGCCGTGGTTGCTCTCGCCGTGGAGGCAACAATGGAAATCGTGGGTTTTCTCAGCTTGCTCCCCAGAATATTATCCCTCTGTGCATACCTCAACTTCGTAGTCTTAGGATTATAGCGACCTCCAGGGAGAAGATGTGGGCATTGTGTTCAATTGTGGTGAGTTGCAGGCTGAGGGGAGTGTCCCTGATGTCCTCAAGCCTCCAGAAGACAATACTCAGGATATCTCGGCTTCTGTTAATCCGGCGAACCCCCCGATGGCAATCAGCGCTTGGCAGCTCCTCCAGGTGGCAGTGGTACAGGTGCTGAGGACAATGTTGATGACTCGTGGATGGGCATTCCTTGCCGGGTGGAGAAGGATGCTCGGGACCCTCAGACAGATGCTTGATGCCTCCGGGACCTCGTCTGATGTCGCAGTTTCCCTTCTGGTTCTTTTATCCTATGTGCTGTGTTATTCTGGCTTTTGTTAATGTGTTTTGTATCAGGTCTTGGCTCGGCAAGTTTATCAGATCTTCTGTCAATATGCTTTTTATCAGGTCTTGGCTCGGCAAGTTTATCAGGCCTTTGGTCTTTCAGTTTTGCATATGGTTATCCGGGCAGCACAGAAAGTATGGCTACAGCTCTCCTCTGACCTGTACTGTTGTTTACCATTATGGCCAGTGTTTTTGTATGTATGGCTTCTGGGTCTTTTGTATCTGGTTATCTCAACCCAGGGATAGTTTGTCAGTTCTGTTGGACAGCTTCGGCTTCCTCTGAGGTCTTGACCTCCATGTAACTATATTTTCCTTTTATTAATAGAATTAGCCTTTACTTAGAAAAAAAAAACAACATACAACAGGTAGGGTAAAAGGAAATTTCTTGAGCATAGTTAGTATTTTCAGTAATACAACTGAAATACAACTATCAAGAAAAAAATGATGACCATATTTGTATGTCCAATAGTGCACTTTTCAGGTTGAGAACTAAATTACCAAGGATGGTTGAATGTAATTATTAGAACAACTAGCAAAAATTAAAGGAAAATGTGATTTGATTCCAAGAAAGAAGATGGTTGGAGTAAGTGTTCTTCTTGATTTCCCATTAGAGACATATATAATGGAAATAAGAAGAAGGCCTATGCCACTCACTACATATATAATGGAAATAAGAAGGCGGCCTATGCCAGGAAGTGAGTGGCAGTAATATAAGAATAGACAGAAACAACCTTGGAATGGAATCAATGAGATATCCATGAGTAGAATGTTCTACTAGAATAATAATTAAAAATATGATATTAGATAATAACACGAGCTAACAAACTTAATTGGCGGTATAAATAAGAGAGTAACAATCTCAAAATTGGAATTAAAAACTTGTAGTGTTAAAGGAAGAAAGAACAACAAGGTGTCGTAAAGTGTGAAGACATGATGCTGAACGAGGATCAGTTAACAATGGGCATCATTGAGTACATGATGCTGAACGAGGATCAGTTAACAATGGGCATCATTGAGTTCCCCTGTAGGTTATTTTAATCACAACCTAACAGTGTATATATATATAGCTGAAATAGTAGCTGCACAAGTGAGAAAGTCATAACTAAATTATGCTCGACTATAAACAATTTCCTGTTATTGGAGATTTTTCTATGAGCAATGTGAAAAGAAAGATACTATTCTATATCTTGAAGTTATAAATGAGCCATGGTTATGATAAGGTACATGGCCTCGAGTCCATTGAAGTAATATATATAAATGGTGCTGACCTTATTGGCTGCATGTAAATAATATGTTGAATGCAGGTGGAAGTTATAAAGCATATATTTAACATATATGCTGGAAAAGGGCATGGAATGAATGCAAAAGTATAAAGGTTCAGGGTTATACACAAGGTAAATAAATTTCATAAATTACCATGAGAATCAAGGGTATCAAGGAACTTCTTAAGTGTCCATGATGGCAATAATCCTATACCTTCATTGGTTTATGGAAGAGAATGAAAACATATATCAAATGATTTCCATGGACTTGTCAAGATTCATGCGGAAAACGAGATTGGTAGTAGTAAACTGATATCTCACATGGGAATACGCTTGATAGACGCGTATTAGATACAAAGATATCAGGCTAATGGCATAAAATGAAATGATGCAAATAGCCTGGTAATTATTATTTCTTCTATGTAAGTGATATGTTCTACAATAGATTATACCGAATCTAGCAATGAATGAATAAGTGAAAAGAAATCTAGGACATTGTTATAATACTACATTAAAGTTACTGACATCGTCAAATGCATGTGGATGGAGGTTACAAATGCAGGTGGACTGCAAGAGGCAGGTGATAAACATGAAAACGAACATACTGAAAAAGAAGGTATTCCCCTTTCTGATATTAGAAACATAAGGCAATGCAAAATAGGGAATGCTAAACTACGGACAAAAGAATAATTTATCATTTCCCAGTCATATTAAAGCTTATATATATAGCAATACTTCAGAATATGTAACTGATAACTCTCAGACTGTTGATTATAACAAAAGTTGCAGTTAGCACTCGAAGGAGAATTGTCGGTTGAACGCCTTCGGATTTTAGATCTAATCCGGGTTGAAGTACCGAAAGAAACATTGTACTTCTGATGTGGCTACCTGGGTGTGAGAAAGTAAACTATAGAATGTTTATCCAACACTAAGTACGAGAGAAGTGACTGGAAATATACACACCGGGGATGGTGTGAATTTAAGGGGGAGAATGTAATATCCCTTTGTGGATGTAATGAATTATTTAAGATGATAGTGTGTCAATGGGAATAGTGGGAAAAGGCTATGGAAAGACAAGGATATGTATGTGAATAATTAATTTGAATAAATAGATAAACAGGGGTCAGAAATACTTGGGAATGAAACACCTGGAAACAAGATTCTTGCCAAAATAAAAGAATATAATCTTATAGGTAAATGCAATTGGATAATTTTTTCATGATAAGAATTGTAGATAAGCTTAATGGATGGGAGAAAAAAATCCATTAAGTTGCTTAGCTGGAGAAAGATACTAAGCTTGGATAAGCATAAAAGTGCAACATGAGAAAAATGTGGGATTTTATGGAAAAACGGAATAAATGGTCTGATAAATAATAAATGGTCTGATAAATATTTTTGTGGAGATGCTTGCCATATATATGTTAGATAGAAGGAATTTGTGCTGTAGAAAATAATCTTGGTTCAAAGTCCGTCATTCTGGGAATTTGGCTAAATATAAGAAACAACTAAGTAAAATTGATATGAGAATCTAAATACATATTAAATAGATAGATTGATTAAAAGTTTCCTGAGTTGATTTATTGGAGGAAACATTGGATACAATGACTGATAGTTGGATGAGTTCGTGTAATACTTTTGACTATATCCATCACACATAATACAATCGACTTCCTGTACAAATACAGAGAAAAACTATTCTCGTTAACCAAGAGCGGTATAACTGCACCGTCGTGGTTGTGGAAGGGCGTAGGCGATAATTCCTACAGTCAATGTGGGACAAAGAATTCTTTTATCTCTGTTTGAAAATTGCAGGATGGATAATTCTAGTAGGAAGGTGAAATTAAATAAGGTAAGAAAGAGGTCACCTTCCTAAAAGGGTATACTCCTTTATAAGACAAGGTGATATTTTTATTTGGAAAGAATATTGCAGGACCTTAGATTCAAATCTCTGGTTTTAGGATCAAGTCCCAAACCTTAGGATATAGACCTGCCATAAACACCTGTGTATTCTGAGAGGACTACGCAATAGAGACCCTTGCGGGAAGCAGGGATCGCCTTCATTTCTAGCAAGATACCAGAGTTGTTAAGGCCATGTTCAAAAACATAATATATAATCCTAACAATTTAATTATCCATAGTTCAATTTAACTAGCTCTTTTCCCCTCAAGTTGTTGAAATTAAATATACAATACTGCACATGCATGTTAACGGGATTGGTTCAAAGAGAAGATTAAACCATGCATATAAAATAGTAATTTGTACAGACTTCTATGAAACCAAGTAGTTGTCTAAACGTAGTAGAGACATTAAATTCAACTGAGCAAGTTATGTTTTATTGTTTATGGTAAGTGTACGAGTTAAGAATATGTACAGTAAGCAAACAATGCACCCTTGATTAGAAGTTCACGCCACATTTATTATTATTATAATACCATTGAGCTACGAATATTATCTCAATTAAAACCATGATTACTAGAATTCAACACCAAAACCGAAGCAAGAGAAGCAATTCACATACACACATTGAATATGACAAATATTTTATCATAATAGCACAATAAGAACATAACGTGTCCATGTATCAGGAATGCGCATCAGGGTGCCAAGCAACTTATGATATAATTTAGAAACAAAATATAATACAGTCTCTTTCCCAGAAGGGGTATATTAAAACGTGGTAATACTATGATTTACTTGGAAGAAATTATAGAGAGACCCCTTGCAGATACACTAAAAAAACCATACAGAATGATGTAAATCAAGATTGTAATCCAATATGCGAATCGAGGCTGTAAGCCTTATTTACGTATGTATATATGAAGAAAAAATAATATACATAATGATCGAGGTTGCGAGCCATACATACATCGAAAAAGAAAAAAAAAACAAAATGTACATGATTCGCATGTTCCCATACAGGGAGCCACACACAGGAAATTGCAGTGGTGAATTCTAACATGGAGCCTGCTGTCAATTCATCATGAAAACCAAAAAATGAAACCACGACATCCAGTGCCACCAAGTATACATTTGAGGACAACCCCTCTAGGGAAACGCATGGAGTACCCACATGGAAAGGGGAGGAACGTGTTAAGCCATGCATAAATCAAAGTGGAACACAGTCAGTTGTGGTCATAAGGTGTAGTAGTAATACCTGCATAGAAAACGAAAGACCACAGAAATTTTTTAAGATATGAGAGTAGTTGTAAATGAGATTTGGTGAGAGAAATAAAAAATGGGCGATGAAATAGGGACATGATTTACCTTTTTAATTTGGGAACTAGGGTTTTCTGCTCCTGTAAGCCGACATCGAAAAAGGGGAAAACTGACCGAAGGGATTAATGGAGATTCTAAACCATCTCCAAAATACCGTGTTAGAAGCTAATCAATATCTACAAACTGAGTTTCCCCTGAGTTTCACAATGTGGGATAGGTTGTTCCAGAGTGTCCATAGTATAACTTCCATTTTAAAAGGTTTGCAGAGCCCAAAATCCATTCATATTAAGCGCAATTGTAGTAATACTAATATATTCAACAAAATACCACCAAAAAGACCAGAAAACCCTTATAGACGAGTGCAAGATAAAAAAAAGAGACTTGGTGCAAAAGAGTACTTGTACAGTGAGGATCTAAATAGCTTGAGAAAGAGTAGCTCTCCCACTGGCGTCAACGTAAAAATGAACTAAAAATGGGTGAATTGGAGGTGTAAAGATTAAATAGAAAGAAAAACGAAACCAACAGGAGTAAGGAAAAAAATAACCATTGTATGCTATACCTTAGCTTGGTCCTCTAGACTGCTAGAGTGAGTTGGTCACCAAGAATTTGGCCACCCGGAGCCAAAGAGTTACTCCTGGCTACCAACATTGGCTCGAATACTCTGCGCCATCTATGAAATGGACAAATTGCGTTATGCAAGAATAATCCATCCTGTTGTGAGGGAACTTGGCACATAAGGAGACAATGATAGAGGCTAACATATAGAGAGGGGAATGTAATTACTCTGTCAAATGCAGCATGACCTGGAGATGGACGCAAGAAATGTTATGGGGCTCGTCACTGAAAGACGGTTTTTGACATTTCCCTCATTAGTTACGGGTGCCAGAAATACCACATCGGTAAAGAAAAATAATGCTAGAACATGCCGCGCCAAAGGAAAGCTAACACCAGAACATGTGGAAACGACCCACAACATGGAATAAAAGGAGGCTAGGGTGGAAGTACCAAGGAAAATCTTATCACATTCGGACCAGAGAAACTAGGGACTTGTTGAAGCCTCTTAATTCTGTTGCAACAACAACCACCGGGTCCAGACCTTGTAAGCACCTCCTTTTCCGTTTGATATGGTGGATCTGACTAGGGATAATGGGACCAATATCCTAGCAAGAATTGATATGATGATGTTTGTGGTTTGAAATAAGGTATAATGGGAAATGACTTGAACTAAAATGACCTAATTAGAGAACAAACACATGCAACTATCTATTCTAACACTTATGTTAATATATACCCAAGGAATAACTTAAATCATGTGATCTACAAAGATATCTTAGACAAATAGGTAATAAAGATAATTAAATTGCTATAAGAGATGAAATCGTTAATGATAATTGTTTTGACTAAATAGTTAGGAAAAATAATTGTGAAAACTATATCGCATATATTAATTTCTCATGTACTTAATAAGGAATTATAGATAATTTTTTTTTACAAAAGTGCTATAATGTCAAACTGTAGCTCAAATTTCATACATAAGACAATATAAGAAAAGATTACTGCTAATTCATAAACAAGACTCAACCATAAAGATAGAAGTACCAGATATGAGAGGTTCTACTCATGAAGTTAACAATATTGATCTGCTTCCTTTCAACTAAATATACTCTAAGAGTACAAAAGTGAAAATTCAATAGAGTATGCTTCAATTTCTAAGAAAATCAAGATCTTGTTCCAATTATTTCATCAAGACAGTCACAAAAGTACAAAAGTGCAAGCCTTTGCAAAGCGTTCTTAATAAAATTTTGGACCCCTCTCTAAATGCATGAGAGAGGTTTAAATAATACAAAATATATATCAAAAATAGATTATTACACAAAAAACTGAGGAGGTTTCAAACAACCTTCCTCAGAATAAGTAAAATAAAACTAAAATAGAAATAAACATGATGACGAGCTTTTTCATCTTGAATGGTTCTAGTCAGCCATTTGGTCCTTGAGTTCGCAGATATCTATCATTGGCTTCACCTGGGGTGGTTGGCCGATTCTAGATCTTAATTGTCCTGTAAATACAACATTGGAGAGTGGTGGCACCATATTTTGAGTGGAATTTGTTAGACAATGCAGAGTCATCCATTGACTATGTGGTTTCACCAGAAACTGTGAGTAAGTTTCCTAGTCAAGCTTAGACAGTTGTTTGATTGCCTTAACTTGCGTTTTGGCGGTCTCTTTCCACTGTTTCTCTAACTGTTTGATGTCTGGGAGAACTTCCAACCTGCATTCTTTGATGAGATTGGCACTATGAAGGTTTTTGTTCACAACTTCAATTATATTGTTTGCTGTACTAGCTGCTCTTGCTGCTGCCCTTTCTGCTTGCTTCAACTGTATGTCCCAATCTATGAATAGAATATCCTTGTGGGACTCCTTGATCTTTGGTAGATCGACTTTTCTACCTTCTTCAGATTCCTGCCAAGAAATAAACTCTGAAATTTTCTTATTGACCTCTTCATATTCTAATCTCTAATCAACCACTTGATTGGTTAATGCATCACTTGTTTCACAATATGGATTGATCAATGAGATTTTCTGGCAGAATACTTCTTGTTGTTGTGACAACAGAGAGTTTAGTTCAAGTGCTTCTTTAATGAATTCCTCTGTTTGAGGGTTGTCTTTGAGTTTATCCATTATAGTCTGCATTTGATGAATTTGTGAATCCTTTTCTGCGATGTCTGTTTGATGCTGTAATCTCATCTGTTCAAAATATTTATGAATCTATGCCATTTTCATCTCTACTTGCCTGTTGGTGCTCTGTCTCTCTAGTTGAGGTTGTTGTTCCAACAACTGAACTCTTTTTTTTTTTTTGAGAAAACACCGAACTTCGACTACCTTATCAATTATTGCGGTTGCATAGGCGCCTACAAATTGTGATAGCTTGGTGAGGTTTTCTGTTGGATCGATGGGGGTGTCTTTCCATACTACCTCCATCGATTCATTTTCAAGAGTTGTGGCTGCTAATGCATCCAATTTCCTTTTCTTCCTTTGCCTCTTCACTATAGCCTTATGTGTTAGGCTGTAGAATATATCCAGTGGGGGTATTTCTTCAATATTTAAAACAAACTTTGAAGTTGGGTAGGCCAGGATGATTTCAATATCTTGAGTAGCTGTAAGTCCTTGTATTGTTGTTTCTGAGTTTATAACTTGCTAAGTTTGTTGTGGAGTCTGAAATCCAGATGTTCCTTCAAGGCTTGTCTCTGTCTACTGCACTAGGAGTTTTTTGTAAAATTTCTCCCATTCTTGATCCAGATCAATGAATTTGATCTATTATGCTTGAACCTGTGTGGAGTCAGTCTCCATGTGTTCCTCAGTTGAGGATTTTTTGGCTGTTTCTTCAACATTTTTCTCTATGTCCTTCTCAGGGTCTTTCTCAGGGCTTTCTTCCTTATTCTGAGATTGATGTTCAAAATGTTCTGAACCTTGAACCGACTTCTCTTGAGATTCCCTATCAGAATTGTGCTTGGAACTTTCCTCCAAGCTTACGCTGGGAGTGGGTTCTCTTATTTCTTCAATCTGTAATAGGTCCAAAGGGACCTTTGTTAGCCTTTTATTCCTGTATATGTGGAAGCAGTTGAGGTTCGCTGGGCTTAGTTTTATTAATGCCAAATGTAAGACTTGTGAAAATATCTCAGCTGACTTGAAGAGATCATTGAACTCATCGTCTTCATTAGTAAATTGTATGATTTTGACTATAGCAGTGAAGTTCCAGGCAACCTTGTTAGGTCATACTGTCTGCCTGGCACAATAGCCATATTTAGGGATGTGATATTCTGTATCTCTTTTTCCGGGTGCCCAAAATCATGTAATGCAAAAGCACCACATTGCACCGGGAAGGACGACCAGATGGATTTCTTCATTTCTTTGAGGGTTTTGGTAATACCATCCCCCATTGTTTGATAGGAAATTTCTCTTTCCAATAATTTATTAGGAACGTAAAATGGAAGAACATGAGGAGCTGTGATACTCCCAAAACTATGACATAAGTAAATAATTCATCGCCAAACCATCTTGCCACCGGCAAGATGTCCATTTTAGCTTCCTCTGATAGCCTGGGGGCTTTCTTATCAAAAATGGTTTAGTAAATTGGTCATGACAAA
This sequence comes from Pinus tabuliformis, assembly GCA_031772625.1. Lineage (NCBI taxonomy): Eukaryota > Viridiplantae > Streptophyta > Pinopsida > Pinales > Pinaceae > Pinus > Pinus tabuliformis. The sequence goes on from CM062816.1 coordinate 1,842,689,891, forward strand.
TTTTGTAAAAGTGGGAGCTAAACTGTGATTCCCACAAAATGTTATGGTAAATACGGATAGGAGTAGGGTCCTGTAGAGTCCATTTCCAGCCCATATTTGGAAAATTTGAACAAAAACATATAACGTCCATCACATACGCACTCATATAAAAAGGAGGGATAACTCGAGAGGAGATAATTCTATTTTGTCTGTATTCTCTAATGGACATAGCCAAATTGTCTGACAAAATATTCCTCTAGTTCATAATTATAGAATTAACAACCACATCAATCAATGGAACCCATTCAATAGAAACTTGGTACTGTTAGCCTTTCCAAATAGCCTATACATCATTGCGACTACAAAATTATGCGGGGATGACAGAGGTGCAATTGGGTACATGCCAATTTTTTCCCGCTTGAACTTGTTGGAGCCAGACCTCCAATTCTACATGGTGTCCATCGGGTCTTCATTTTCTTTTGCGAAGTTCTCAATGAAGGATTTATCATACAACTTCTATGGTTCTGGAAGATGATACATTCAGCGTAAATTGTTTGGAGTAAATGACCCCATGACTTCATGCTTAGAATTCCTGAATGTTCTATTTGAAATGTCCACAGTGTCAATGATCCATCTTACCATATCAGTGTATGGCAAGATTTTAGGCCTTGCAGCTATTCTGTGTAGGAAAGAACATGCTGCTTCAAAATAAGAAGCCTTGGATGAGACCTCAGCATCTGCTATTGCTTTAGTTTCCAGGACCCTTGGGTTTTCTTCCTCCAATAGATTATACATGGCCCATGAGGTAGTTCCGCCTTCCTTGTTACATGTTGTATCAGAGAACAGTGTAAGCATGTCTGAATCTTCAGATGCAGTGGACTCTGCAATCTTCTTTCCTTTCTTAACCATTTTCCTGAGCATTATTTTCTTCAGAATTTTCTTGAAATTTGGGCAATGGACAAAACAGAATGAAACGTAGAGTGGCAATGAAAGTGGAAACACAATAACACAGTAAATTATGAAAGAACGTAAGGATGAAGCTTTTATTCCAATACAGGTAAAAAAGATATCAATCTTCTCAAGTTGTTAAAAAAGTAAATGCGATTAAACCTTATTAACTACTCATTAAGGCCTTCGTGTGATTTCCTTAATGACTCATCAAAATGTCGCATCACAAGTTCTAAATGATATTTCAAATTGGTGTGTTTTAAGTGCGATACCGATCAAGCGATTACAATAAATGGCTTTATCGCAATATCACAATATCGGGAATAGACCAATTCAAAGTTGCTTTGGTATTTTGCAATTTGCGATGAGCAATGTACTTTTTGCTTTTTTCGAGTGCTTTTCCCTACATGGATGGTTGTTCCATTGAAACAACTATTCGCGATAGGTCAGACTTGATTCAAGTTATAATGATTTTTATTAGTCCGTCGGGTCCAGACCATATCCTAATTCATAGTTTTCATGGTTTGCATGTTTGCGCCTTTGTGAAAGCCACGATGCGATGAACACTTTATTTTATAAAGAATATTCTAAGCCTTTAAGGTTTATAAAAAGTTCAACACTACCTTCGGTTTTCTGGGGGGGTCTTTTATCGTGTTTCATAGATTCTGACTCACAACTATCCTTTGTTACTTTAGATCATGCGATTTGTGATAAAGCGAGAATGCTTAGTCATAAAGTGACTTGGTTTAATATCTTAAGTTTGTTTGAGGTTTTATTTCGAATGGTTTTTAAAGGAAAGCTCTTATTTGCTAAGTTTTTTGAATTTTTTTTGAAGGGTCCCTATTTATTAATAAAATACTAACTATTATATAATAAATGGGGGGGGGGGGGGGTGTTGTTGAACAATACAACAATTGGCGATTCACTGGAAGAACCAGTTATCTCTGATAATTTTGAAATTTCTTAAAACTTTCAAAATAAAGATAGTTGAAGCAATAGGAATTGCATGAAATTTTAGATAAGTAACATTTCTCTGAAGTAACAAAAAAAAAAAAAACTCACCTAATTACATTTCATTTGATATCCTCTTAAAAATGAAATTTCCTTTGTCTATATCAATCTTTACTTAGTTTAAAAATAAAGTAGGGGGCTTTTGCAGACCAACTTTTAAATGTACTCATTTGTCACAGGTAGGGCCTCTGTTACCAGGAGGCGTCCATAGCATCGACAGGGTTACCTTTTAACCAACAATGATTAAGTTTCCCATCCAGATAAGAGCGCAATTTTTAGAGATAAATCCAAAAACATGTACTTATTCTCTTTTTTCTTTTTTAAACAGTTTTTTTTTTGCAAAAATTTCTTTTTATTACTTAAAAGTCATTGTCTTGGTTTGGTGGCCAAATAGTGATAATGACGTTCACTAGTTGTAATTCAACTAAACAAGATGGCTTGTGATGAGACCCCTTGTCTTTTGATTAAAATAATCTTAAGCCATTACCCTGTTTTGATATGCAGTATTGGTGATGTCAGTCTATTTTTCCCAATGAACATGGTAAGAAGGCTCTTGATGAGACCTATTATCTTTTAAGTTTTAATATATTTTAGAATTACACTCTAAAAAGAGAAAAGTTTACTAGATGGGGAGAATCATTGGCTCCTTAAGAGTTCTGGATGACAATTATAGAGTTGAAGATGCTTATTTGCAAAGAGTCTTTACTTTGTTAATGATTCTTTTCTTAATTGATAGTAGAACAATTTTTTTTATAAAGTTGAAGGTTTCTCAAAGAATAAATATTTTGATGGAAACAAGAAAATTTCAGAGAGATAGAACTTAGTTAATTTTCAAATGTTATAATTATTTCCTTAACAATCTCCACTTATAAAAGTGAAAAATAAAAATATTTCAAGAGATTTTATTGTAAGGCCAATAGTTATACTATTTAACTTTTATTTTCCTAGGAAAAGTAAAGGCGATAATGTACAGGGGATAGAAGAGGTTATCTCCTATGAAAAATATTTTTTCAAAATCTTCCCATTCACAGGCAGAGAATCTCTCTTGCCTGATAAATCTTGCAATAGAAATGTTGATGGGCTGATTTGTTCTGTAATATGAAATGGTCCAAGCCACATTCTTTGGAATTTGGTATGCTTACCTTTTTCCTCGTGTGCTTTATCCCACTTCAATACAAGGTCTCCAAGTTGAAATGATTTTGGGCTTACAAAATTTGCATCAAAGGAAGATTTAACTAACTATTGATGATGGGCATGTATGATTTTGGCTTTCTCTCTTTCTTCTTCGAGTTTGAGGATTTGTGATTGCCTTAATTGCAAAGAAGAAGGAGTTTCTTCAATAAATTGAACTAGGGCTAGAGAGGGAATAACTATATTTGTAGGAAGAACAACTTCTTTCCCATAGACCAGATTAAATGGAGAAGTGCCTATTGAGGCCTTCTGTGTTATCTGATCTGCCCATAGAGCAAATGTTAAAGATTTATGCCAGTTTCTTTGACTCTGATCAATAGTTCATTTAATGATCCTAATGAGATTTTTATTGGTTGATTCTGCTAAACCATTTCCTTGAGGATAATAGTTAGCAGAATACTTAAGTTTGAAACCTATTTTGAGAGCGAATTCTGTCATAGTGTTGCCTGTGAAGTAAGATGCATTGTCAAACATCAGGGCAGTCGGTAAGCCAAATTTGGTAATGATAAATTGATCAATAAATTCGATGATGTTCTCAGAATTGGCTACCTTTAGTGGAATTTCTTCCACCCATTTAGTAAAGTAATCAGTTGTTGTAAGGATGTATCTATGTTGCTTTGAAGAGTGAGGAACGATCTCACCTATTATGTCCAATCCCCATTGCTCAAATGGTTGTTCAATGTTGACTGGCTGTAATGGAAATGTAGGTTTCCTTTGTCTTCCAACAACAATTTGACATGTTTTGCACTTCCTTGCGTATTCACGTGCGTCTTTGAACAAGGTTGGCCAGTAGTATCCAACATGCAGGATTTTATGTGCTGTTGTGTCTCCTCCAAAATGTCCACCATCTAGTCCATCATGGAGTTCCTGCAAAACCTTTTCTGCCTCATATTTTTCAAGGCACCTTAGCAAAATAGAATCATATTTTTTTCTAAATAAAACATCATTGACGATTTCATATTGCTTTGCTTTCAATCTCAAAGCCCTTTTTCTTTTGTAACTGAGCTACATAGGGGCATATCCATTTTTTAAATAAAAGATGATATCAACATATTGAGATTCAATATCATTGAGGCTTACCTCCGATATTTGTATATCATCACTTGAATCTTCTTTTGCTGGTAAGTTGGATGCTCCAACTAACATTATGCAAAAACCTTGACCCTTAACAACTTTACTTGGTCTAATTTCAACATCATATTTTTGCAGTGCGGTCACCCAGTTGGCCCTTTTTTCTCCTACTTCCCTTTGCACCAATAATTTCCTTACTGTTAAGAATGGAACTATGATTTTGGTGTGAGTTTTAAGGAGAAATGGTCTGAAATGCTTTATTGACTTAAAAACAAAAAAGGCATGTTTTTCCACAACAGAGTAATTTAATTTGGCACCTTGTAGATTTGAACTAAAAAACGAGATTGGTGCTTTTATGTTGATCATTGAGTTGTGTCAAAACGGAAGAATATGATGTTTTTGACGCAAATGTGTATAAAACAAAATGATTGGAAAAATTGGGAGTTGTCAGGGAGGAAGCGTTGATAATAGCTTGTTTGATTAAATCAAATGCTTCTCTTTCATTGTGACCCCACTTGAAAACTGAATTTTTCTTAATCATAGACTGTAAAGGTAAAACTATTTGTGAAAAGTTAGGGATAAATCTTTTTACAAAATTTATTTGATCAAAGAAAGACTGAATTGATTTCTTATTATGGGGTAAGGAGATTTTTTTCAATTTCCTTAATCCTTTTTGGATCGATATAAATAACCTTTTTTGATACGAAAAATCCTAAAAGCTTACATTCGCTTAAGGCAAAATAAGACTTCTTTGGATTGAGCGAGATCCCATAATATTTACATTATTCAAAGATCAGATTAAGGTTGTTTAAATGGATGCTTCTCTTCCTCGAATAGACAGTGATATCATCTAGGTAAATAACAACTGATTTGTTCATGAGTCCTTTAAAGGTTAGATCCATAGCTCTTTGAAATGTTGCACCTGCATTAATCAAACCAAAAGGCATTTTTTGATAAGCATATGTTCCCCATTTAGTTCTAAACATGGTTTTCAATCTATCATCTGGATGGACTAGGATTTGGTTATATCCCAAAAATCCATCAAGAAAAGACATGAGCTCAGAACCAGCTACTGACTGCAGCACTTGTTCCATGGTTGGAAGTGGAAAGTTGTCTTTCTGACATGATTTATTTAAATTTCTAAACTCTATGCATATACAAATGTATTCATTCTTTTTTCTAACAAGCACTAAATTGGACACCCATTTTGAATGCCTAACAGGAAATATGATTATGGCCTTAAGGACTTTTTTTGGATTCAATTTGATTTGACTTTCAAGGTTCGGGTGACTTAGTTTTTGCTGCACTGGTTTATCATTAGAGATCATAGGAATGGTGTGCTGTATGACAGAGGTATCATAAGTTTTGAGATCATAATAATCCCAGGAAAAGATACCTTTGTATTTCTTTAACAATCGAATGAATGATGATCTTTCATTAGAGGATAGACCGAGACCTAGATTAATGTTCTAAGGCTTGTCATCAGTTCCAAGGTTCACTAATTCAAATCTCAGGGTTGAGCTTTGGATTTTGGCATTAGTTACCTTCTTAAATCTGTCTTTGAGATCATAAAGATCTTCTAATTTGACTACAGATTTGGGTATTGGATTTTCATTAGCGTTCTGCTTTAATTGAAGGTCATGCTCATTTTCATCTATGATTTGGTCATCGTATGACCCCTTCGATGTTAGAAAATTTACAATATCATAATCATCATTGAAGACTCGCCAATTAGTGACATTGTCAGGAATGGATGGTCTAAAAAGTAATTCAATGGAAAATCTATCAGGACTATAATCCTCAAATGGTATGAGTTTTGATGCAACATTAGCTAATAGATCGGCATTGACATTTTGCATTCTAGGTACAAGAGAAATATTAAATGCAAAAAAATGTGATGTAAGATCCTGGACTAATGATTGATAATGCTTAAGATGTCCAGAAAGGCAGTGAATAATATTTCTTACCTATTTAATGACAATTTCTGAGTCTCCAAAAACTTGCAAATATTTGATGTCGAGGCCAATTGCTTTGTATAATCCTTGAACTAATGCCTCGTATTCTGTAGTATTATTTGTACATTCAAATTCTAATTTGCAAGCTAACATGGTTTTTTCTCCTTCTGGGTTGATTAAGATACAACCAGCTCCTGCACCATCGTTAGATTTGGAACCATCAAAGTATAAAGTCCAAAATAAAGTGTTAACTATGGGTTTATTTACAAAATTTTTACACTTGGAAGCATCTGTCTGCGAGAAATTTTCAACTTGTGAGATGACAACATTATCCAGAAAGGGAGACTCATGTGCTTTAAAGTTCCCTAAAAATGACTTGGTCGAATAATTCCCAATAATGTTATTATTGAATGCTACCGGCTCATTATCACCTTCAAAATTAGTCACTGTATGTTTTAGGTGTTTCTCTCGGTCAACTCGAATTTGATTTGGATTTCCATTGTAGGGCAACCACATGTGAGACCAGTCTGTAGCAAAATATCCATGGAGTTTCTCGGACCAGTCTCTACTTAGAATTAGACTGTAGAATTCAGGAATATCAGCGACCAATATATCAATTATTTGACAGACTTTGGGATTTGAGGAAAGTCGAATGTTAACTGAATTTAATTCCCCTAAGACCTCTACTTTGGTTCTGTCAAGTTGTACTATGTGAACAACATAATTTTGAGGAGTGACGTTTAACTTAGCACAGACTATTTTCGGCATTATATTATATGAGAAGGTTCCTATTGAAAATTTCATAGGTTAAGAGGAAAGGAGGTGTGTGTGAATTAGATCTATCACCGATTAGGATGACATCTGTAGGATCAAATTTGTTTGAAGAAGTGGGGGGTTTACCCATGCCTTTAGCAGCTTGAGATACAACAGCAGCAGGTAGGGGAGAAGTAGGAACTACATTTAGTTCTCTAAGTAGTATTTTCTGTTGTTGCTTCAGTTTGCTAAGTTCATGTAGCGAAATATTGGCCCTAGTTTTCTTCATGTCTTCCACAATGTTATACTCCATGGTATCAGTAACTACCAGGGTCTTTGATGTAGATGGAAGATTTGATGAAGATGGATTTGGCTGTGAAGCCTTAGGAGAAGAATTTTTGCTAATTTCTTTTTCCTTAGCAGCAGGAGTTGGAGTTTTCTGCTTTTGATTTGACTGAGTCGTATCAATAGGCCCTTTGCTTCTAGTGCTAACGAGAAAAGCTTCTTGTTCTTCTTCGTTTGAAAGGATAAAGTCCCACATCCCATTTAGTTCGACTACTTCTTCTTCTTCAGTTTCTTCATCAGTCATTGTGTTTTCTTCTTCCTCTTCTTCTAAGTCAGACTCAACGTTAGATATGGTATTTGGTGGTTGAGGACTAGAAGATTGATTCCTCCTAAAAGATCTGAAAGGTTTTTTGGTAGAAGAGGATTCAACAACTTGTTTCTTCATTTCAACCATTTCGTTAGACATGGTTTTTAGTACTTTCTGAAGGCCTTCAAGATCAAAAGGATCTTTTGGGGATTTCTTTTTAGAGTCATCTTTGAAAGTAACTTTCTTAGATTTTCTGTCTTCCTGAGAGGTCTTCTTTTCAAGAGAAATTATGCGTTTCTCTACAGACAGGGCTTCCTTCATGTTCTCAGCTAATGTGGCCAAATTCACTCTATCTACAAAAATGGATATATTGGAAGGAAGAGAAGATATGTACCACTCAATTTGAACATCAACACTAGGTGCTGACATAGTTGGAATTTTATTGAGTAGTTTGTTGAATCTGGAGTTGAAATCTTTGACCTTTTCTTCCATCTTAGCCTTTAGATTGGACAATTCATTGATGAGCGATGTAGTGGTTCTATCATCTCCAAACTTAGCTAGGAATTGTTCTTCGAACATATCCCAGCTAGTTATGGAGCGAGAGGGTAACGAAAAGTACCAGGATCCTGCCGATCCTGTAAGAGTATATGGAAATAATCTGACTACGCAGTCTTCTTCATCGACTTCATTTAAATTGATGGCCAACATATAGTTATGGAGATGTTCCTCAGCTGGTAGTCCATCATCAGGGTTAAATTTAGGCAACCATCTTTCAGGATGCTTAGGAAGAGGGTGAAGAGGAGCTTCCATTGCTACAACACCGAGATTATTCCATGGTTGTACTCATGGTGGTGGTTGTTGTCCTACCATTGGACTTTGAGTGGATGATATGATAGAAGGGGTTTGAGTGGACGAGGATATGGGTGGAGTTTGAGTTGAAGAAGAGGTAGATTGGGTGCTTGGACTAGAAGAACTAGCACCAGTAGTTGGAATGGAAGTTGTTGGAATGAGTGGAGGGAATGAAGGGGTTTGAGGTGGAGAATGGGATAAAACCTCGCTAGTGGATGTCTGCGATTCATATTTCTTGGTTTTCTTTCGGAAAGAAGAAATGGGAAATTCAAAAGGAGGAATTCCAGTCTTCTCACTTTGAGAATGAGTCAAGATTCATCTTGGTTGTAGAACAGAGGAAACACTTCCTTCAGATGACTGAGATTTTGCAGGCTTTTCAGTTGAAATAGAGATTTGCTCTAACTTCTCTATCAAAGTCTAAACTTTTGGGGATTCAGGGTTGTAGTATGAAGAAGGTATTCTCTGAGATTCACTAGGAGATTTTGGAGAGGTTTTCTCAACTTTTGATCTTGGGATTGTAGTTCTAGATGGGGATCTAGAAGTTGGAGGAGATCTAGAGGGGGAATGACTCTTAGGATGGCTTTTCAATTTATGATCAATCCTCTTTTCCATTCACAGTCATGGCCCTCCTTCTAGTGCCAAAATTTTGAAGCCTCGGAATTCCGTTGCAACAACATGGGGGATAACCACCCGGTCCGGACCTTGTAAGAAAATCCTTTTCCATTTGATATGGTGGCTTCGATTAAGGATAATGGGACCAATTTCCCAGCAAGAATTGATATGATGATGATTGTGGTTTGAAATAAGGTATAATGGGAAATTAATTTAACTTAAATGACCTAATTAGACAACAAACACATGAAACTATCTATTCTAACACTTATCTTAATATATACCCAGGGAATAAATTAAATCATGCGATCTACAAAGATATATTAGAGCAATAGGTAATAAAGATCATTCAATTGCTACACGAGATGAAATTGTTAATGACAATTATTTTGACTAAATAGTTAGGCAAAATAATTATGAAAACTATATCACATAAGTCAATTGCTCATGTACTTAATAAGGAATTACAACTAAAACATTTTACAAAAGTGCTATAATGTCAAACTATAGCTCAAATTTCATACATAAGACAATATAAGAAAATATTACTGCTAATTCATAAACGTGACTCAACCATAAAGATAGAAGTACCAGATATGAGAGGTTCTACTCATGAAGTCATCAATGTTGATCTGCTTCATTTCAACTAAATATACTCTAAGAGTACAAAAGTGAAAATTCAGTAGAGTATGCTTCAATTTCTAAGAAAATCAAGATCTTGTTCCAATTATTTCATCAAGACAGTCACAAAAGCACAAAAGTGCAAGCATTTGCAAAGCGTTCTTAATAAAATTCTGGGGAAGGTTTCAAAAAACCTTCCCCAAAATAAGTAAAATAAAACTAAAATAGAAATAAAAATGATGACGAGCTTTTTCATCTTGAATGGTTCTAGTCATCCATTCGGTCCTTGAGTTCGCGAATATCTATCATTGGATTCACCTGGGGTGGCTGGCCGATTCTAGATCTTAATTGTCCTATAAATAAAACATTGGAGAGTAGTGGCACCATCTTTTGAGTGGAATTTGTTAGACAACGTATAGTCATCCATTTACTGTGTGGTTTCACTAGAAACTCGCAGTAAGTTTCCCAGTCAAGCTTAGATAGTTGTTTGATTTCCTTAACTTGCATTTTGGTAGTCTCTTTCCACCGTTTCTCTAATTGTTTGATTCCTGGGAGAACCTCTGGCCTGCGTTCTTTGATGAGATTAGTACTATGAAGGTTTTCATTCACAGTTTCAATTATACTGTTTGCTGTACTAGTTGCTGCCCTTTCTGCTTGCTTCAACTGTATGTCCCAATCTGTGAATAGAATATCCTTGTGGGACTCCTCGATCTTTGGAAGATCGGATTTTCTACCTTCTTCAGATTCCTGCCAAGAAATAAACTCTAAAATTCTCTTATTGACCTCTTCATATTCTAATCTTTGATCAACCAATTGGTTAATGCATCACTTGTCTCATGGATTGATCAATGAGATTTTCTGGGAGAATACTTCTTGTTGCTGTGACAACTGAGAGTTTAGTTCAAGTGCTTCTTTAATGAATTCCTCTGTTTGAGGGTTGTCTTTGAGTTTATCCATTATAGTCTGTATTTAATGAATATGTGAATCCTTTTTTGCAATGTCTGTATGATGTTGTAATCTCATCTATTCAAAATATTTCTGAAGTTGTGCCATTTTGCATCTCTGCTTGCATGTTGGTGCTATGTCTCTCTAGTTGAAGTTGTTGTTCCAACAATTGAACTCTTTCTTCTTTTTCTTTGAGTAAAAGCTGAACTTCGACTCCCTTATCAATTGTTGTAGTTGCATAAGCGCCTGCAAATTGTGATAGCTTGGTGAGGTTTTCCGTTGGATCGATGGGGGTGTCTTTCCATACTACCTCCATCAATTCAGTTTCAAGAGTTGTGGCCGTTGATGCATCCAATTTCCTTTTCTTTCTTTGCCTCTTCACTACAACCTTATGTGTTGGGCTGTAGAATATATTTAGTGGGGGTATTTCCTCAATCTTTAAAACAATCTCTGAAGTTGGGTAGGTCGGGATGATTTCAATATCTTGAGTAGTTGTAACTCCTTGTATTGTTGTTTCTGGGTTTATAACCTGCTGGGTCTGTTGTGGAGTATGAAATCCAGGCCTTCCTTCAAGACTTGTTTCTGTTTGCTGCACTTGGAGATTTTTGTTAAATTGCTTCCATTCTTGATCCAGATCAATGACTTTGATATTTTATGCTTGAACCTGTGTGGAGTCAGTCTCCATGTGTTCCTCAGTTGAGGTATTTTTGGTTGTTTCTTCAACATTTTTCCCTGTGTCCTTCTCAAGTTCTTTCTTGGGGCTTTCTTCCTTATTCTGAGATTGATGTTCAGAATGTGTTGAACCTTGGACCAAATTCTCTTGAGATTATCTATTAGAATTGTGCTCAGAACTTTCCTCCAAGCTTACGACGGGAGTGGGTTCTCTTATTTCTTCAATCTGTAATAGGTCCAAAGGGACCTTTGTTAGCATTTTATTCAAGTATATGTCGAAGCAATTGAGGTCTAATGGGCTCAGTTTTATTGATGCCAAATGTAAGACCCGTGAAAATGTCTCAGCTGTCTCAAAGAGATCATCGAACTCATTGTCTTCATGAGTAAATTGTCTGATTTTGACTGTAGTAGTGAAGTTCCAGGCGACCTTGTTAGGGTAATACTGTCTGCCTGGCATAGTAGCCAGATTCAGGGATGCGATATTCTGTATCTTTTTTCCCCCGTGGCCAAAATCATGTAATGCAAAAGAACCACATTGCACCAGGAAGGTCGACTAGATGGACTTCTTCATTTCTTTGAGGGGTTTGGTAATACCATTCCCCACTGTTTGATAGGCAATTTCTCTTGCCAATAACTTATCAGGAGTGTAAAATGGGAGAACATACAGAGTTTTGATACTCCCAAAAACTATGACATAAGTAAATAATTCCTCATCAAACCATCTTGCCACCGACAAGATGTCCATTTTAGCTTCCTCTGATAGCCTGGGGGCTTTCTTATCAAAGATGGTTTGGTAAATTGACAACATAATGCCATGACAAATTTTGTAAAAGTGGTAGCTAAACTGTGATTCCCACAAAATCTTATGGTAAATATGGATAGGAGTAGGGTCCTGTAGAGTCCATTTCCAGCCCATATTTATAAAAATTGAACAAAAACATATATCGTCCATCACATATGCACTCATATAAAAAGGAGGGATAACCCGAGAGGAGATAATTCTATTGTGTCTGTATTCTCTAATGGACATAGCCAAATTGTCTGACAAAATATTGCTCCAGTTCATAATTATAGCATTAACAACCGCATCAATCAATGGAACCCATTCAATAGAAAACTTGGTACTATCAGCCTTTCCAAATAGTCTACACATCATTGCGGCTGCAAAATTATGCGAGGTTGACAGAGGTGAAATTGGGTACATACCAGTTTTCTCCCGCTTGAACTTGCTGGAGCTAGACCTCCAATTCTGCATGGTGTCCATCAGGTCTTCATTTTCTTTTGCGAAGTGCTCAATGAAGGCTTTATCATACAACTTCTGTGGTTTTGGAAGATGATACATTCGGTGTAAATTGTCTGGAGTAAATGACCCCATGACTTCATGCCTGGAATTCCTGAATGTTCTATCTGAAATGTCCACATTGTCAATGATCCATCTTACCATATCAGTGTATGGAAAGATTTTAGGCCTTGCAGCTATTTTGTGTAGGAAAGAACATGCTGCTTCAAAATAAGAAGCCTCAAATGAGACCTCGACATCTGCTATTGCTTTAGTTTCCAAGACCCTTGGGTTTTCTTCCTCCAATAGATTATACATTGCTTCCCATGAGGTAGTTCCACCATCCTTGTTGCATGTTGTATCAGAGAAAAGTGGAAGCATGTTTGAATCTTCAAATGCACTTGACTTTGCAATTTTCTTTCCTTTCCTAACCATTTTCCTGAGCTCTATTTTCTTTGGAATTTTCTTGAAATTTGGGAAATGGACAAAACAGAATGAAACACAGAGTAGCAATGAAAGCGGAAACACAATAACGCAGTAAATTCTGAAATAATGTAAGGATGAAGCTTTTATTCCAATACGGGTAAAAAAATATATCAATCTTCTCGAGCCGTTAAAAAAGTAAATGTGGTTAAACCTTATTAACTACTCATTAAGGCCTTCGTGTGATTTCCTTTATGACTCATCAAAATATTTCATCGCAAGTTCTAAATGATATTTCAAATTGGTGTGTTTTAAGTGCGATACAGATGAAGTGATTGCGATAAATGGCTTTACCGCAATATCACAATATCGGGAATAGATGAATTCAAAGTTTCTTTGGTATTTTATGATTTGCAATGAGCAACATACTTTTTTCTTTTTTCGAGCACTTTTCCCTACACAGATGGTTATTCCATTGAAACAAATATTCACGATAGGTCGGACTTGATTCAAGTTATAACAATTTTTTACTATTTCATCGGGTCTAGACCATATCGCAATTCACAGTTTTCATGGTTTGCATGTTTGAGCCTTTGTGAAAGTCGCGATGCGATGATAACTTTATTTTATAAAGAATATTCTAAGCCTTTAAGGTTTATAAAAAGTTCAACGCTATCTTCGGTCTTATAAGGGGGGCTCTTTTATCGCGTTTCACAGACTCCAACTCACGACTATCCTTTGTTACTTTGGATCATGCGATTTGTGATAAAGTGAGAATGCTTTGTCATAAAGTGACTTGGCTTAATATATTAAGTCTATCTAAGGTTTTATTCCGAATGGTTTTTAAAGGAAAGCTCTTATTTGCCAAGTTTTTTGAATTTTTTTGAAGGGTCCCTATTTATTAATACAATACTAACTATTTTATAATAAATGGGGGGGTTATTGAGTAGTACAATAGGACCCTCTGAGAATACCTTGTCGCAGAAAGGGAAAATTCCATGAGTCCATGATGAAGAACCAGCTATGGAATCTCCAATATCACCCCATGATAGTCGACAGCATAGACTATGCGCCAGTGAAATGATCAAACAAAGAAGGGAACTTGATGGCAGGATAGGGTTAGGGTTTTACAATCATCCTCTGATTGTCGATGTGCTGTAGTGAATCTTCATCATCCAAGCCGTGAAGCCCTGATAATGCATGTGAAGATCACATGGGTAGGAGGATGTGGCATTCAATGGTGAAGTTCGCCGTGTTCATAACCACCTGGCTCATGAGTACGAGACATTAAAATATTCATTGGGTCATATCAAGACACAACCTATTTTATCACAACCATTATATCACTTCCATTTCCTAAAGTTTAACCATAGAGGTATGGCCACGCAAGAGGTGGAACACCAAGGAATAATGCCATTGGAATATGAAATAACGCATGGGGAACAAAGGAATAATTCGAGCAATTGGGTGAATAAGACACTTTGGTATTGACCATACTATAGTCTTAGTAAACTTAGTATCCAAAGTTTATTAATTGGTATAAGAACACGAGAGAGGAAATTATAAATGGATTTATGTTAGTTGATGTACTTACTCTATAGTTATTGCATAAGGTTAGGGAGAAACATATGAAAAACGTTCTCTAGGAATCCTTAATCACGCACAATAGAAATTTGTTTTAATGTATATTTAGGGAAAAAAAATAATTGGGTACACGAGTGGGTATGTGACACATGTAGAATCCAAATAATATAGTTCTAATCTAACTTACCTGACTTATATATCTTTCCTAGCCAGGGGAACACAATTAAGAAACCAATTTGACATAGAACAAAAGGAAGCTACAAAGAGAAAGGAGAATATTCCACGAATCGTTGTTGACACAAAACCTAGGTTATGATATAAGGGCAAAGGGAAACCAACAAATCCTTAATGATACTTGTTTAGCATAAAAATGTTAGTCATAAATAAAAGAGAGACATGGAAAAAGTAGGGAGAATAGTGAACCATCTACCACTTCCATGATAGCCTAAAGCTTGTTTTGAGGACTGACGATAACTTAAAAATCTTGAGAGTTACATGCAATTATTAACATGTATATGATAATCATAGACATAATGAGTAGGATAAAGTACATATGCCACAATATTCATAATCCAAGGCATCCATACTTATAAGCACCGAGAAATATTTTGAATAGTGAGAATAACCTACAAGCATCAACAACTTTCCAAGAGTATAAAACACGAATTAACAATGTCACTATATTCAGTAATATTTGAAGATAAATTATAATGCCAAATGAGGGACCTTTTTGAGTTTGTAAAAGTATCCTTTATAACAAGTCCTAATGAAGGCTCAACCTTCCACCTACTTGACTCTTTGCCTCTAGCCTTCCTAAATGACTCTTGGCCCTCCAATTCTACTTGGTTAATCTACATTAAAAAGTGTTTCCCTCATTGCAAATAGGATGGTGTGGACATATTAACAATGAAAAAAATAAAAATTTATATGTCCCTCCAACTTAGGTATTGTTTCTCCCTAATTTATCTTTCAGTGGTTGCAAACTTGACCATGGGTTTGACACTGGTTGTCTCATATGGTTATAATTGTTAAGAAATGCAGGGCATCAAGATTAGGTGATTTCTCTATTAATGATAAGTGCTTGTGAATTATTTTTACTTCAATAGATTAGGATATTCTTTTTGAGTTAGATTATTATAGTGTTATTTTCATCAAACAACTATCAATGCATAAACAAAAAAGGGACAAGAGACACAAGATATAGGCTATCAGCCAGTGCCAAAATCTCTCCCACTTGAGAGGAAAACCCAAACAAATTCTTCTTCTTATAGAGACTCTAATTGACAAATACGAAGACTAATACCCTTGACCTATTTGCCACTCCAAGACCAAGACACAAAGCTTCCTTGATGAGATCCTTCTTGCTTTAGTCAACAATAGTCAAACCTCTACTTCTTCCTCCTTCTCGGCTATCCTTTAGAATTCAGCTTCCTTTTTCTCTGCTTCAAATCTGCAACCTTTTTGGTCCTAATTAGAAACCCTTAGCATGTGTGGATGACCAAATTTTACCCTTGATTATATTTTCTCTAGAGTGAGACCCCTTCTTGACAATTCGACTTGAGATCTTTCTTGTTCTTCACCCAAAATACTCTCTTACTATGATTGCAATATTTCGCCCTTTTTCCTGCAACTTACATGTATGCAATCTCGCACTTTGTGAGTGTATTTGGCCCAAAAACAATCCCAAAACAATGCCAAAAGACTTCACTCTTCCTTCCCTTCTCTTCGTTGGTTATAAGGCTTCTTCTTAATGAACTTCACACTTCTTTCTAGCTTCAAACCTTGACCGAAAATTTGTCTTTGAAATGAGGTTGAGCTGCCATATTTATAGTGGTTTACCCATCAAATAAGCCGAATTGAGTTGAAGGTGATACAACATGTCCTTTGGTGTAGATCATTTTCTCCATCTTGAAGCCAACTTGTTGAAGGTGCTTTTTCTTGGCCTTGGAGGGACTTTTTACTTTTTTAATAATTCATACAAATGTGTAACATGCCCAAGAAGGGTCCTTCATACATGAAATTGACTCTCTAGACTTTATGACGATGAAAAAAACCTAAAGGCTCACAATGGGAACCTTAAATAAAATAAAATTCCTTGATCATGAAACCCATGATCCAAGTATTACATAAATAATTTCATTTTTCTTCTTTACATCAATTACATAAAATCATATATACACGTCATTATGAAAAACGAACCTAGTTACACTTTTCAACACTCCGTCTGAACTAGGGAGGTATTCATAATCCATACAAGGTATTTGGACATTATCAATCTGAAGAATTCTCATAAGAAGATTCAGATTGGTAACCCATCTGTATAACATCATATCAGCTAACATTGTCACATAGCAAGGCCTTTACTAACAACTATATCTCTCCATAGGATCTGAGCTCAATGTTGGTGAGACCAATGATGTATAGACACCCTCATCATTGTCTATCTCGGAACATACCCCACCCAGGTTCTTAGGGTGTGTTCCACCAGTACTATTCTTAACTTGGATTCCTAGTCCTCAAAGAATATCGGTCCTCTACGACTATTCTTATCTTGGAAGCCCTAAGTCATCCTCAAAGAGCATTAGATGCAATATGTTTACCCAATCCTTCATTTTGTCTTTCGAAGTGAAGAAAATAATGATGTGTCTATCTCTCCCTTTTAATTAGGGAGGACATGCCTATTCGAATGAAGGAATGTATTAATTCCTACGGAAAGAATGTACCTAATCTCCCTCTTGGATTAGGATTTTTCTTTCAAGTTTCTACCAGGTTAGAAACTTGTTTCCAGACTCTCTCTTAATTAGGGACCTACAATAGCTCTCTAGGTGGAGATGATGGGACAATCAACTGCTTAAAGAAATCCTCCTCACGATGTCATGAAATTCTCTTCTTTATTCTGGAGTCTTCATGTTTTTGGGACTTCTTCGTAGGGAACATACCATCCATCACTTTCATCCATGAGTTAGTCATGTCATTATTCTTTTCATCGGAAAGTGATCCATCAGTTCATATCTGGCCTTCCTTCATGCCATGCTGCCTTCTTCATGCCATGTTTCCTTAAGGATCTTTCATCCTATTACATGGACATCATGGGTGGAAGATATGCATAGATCTTCCCTTGGAATCCCTGCACAAGCCCATCCAGATATCATTCAAAAATAAAGGAATGAACATTAAATTAAAGTTACCTTTGTGATGGTATTTCATCATGACATCTTCTAGTTTGCATAAAAATCCTATATACACATTGACACATCTCCAAAAGATATATACTGCTAAGGGTCTCTTTCTTTTTCAGACTTCATTAGAGTCTTCATATATTTCATGGAGATATCCTAGTCAAGTCTCTCACTCATTAGATGTTGATTGCCTTCTTCATGGTTGCATATTCAATCTCTTTCCTTATTTCTTCACACATTTTCTCCGTAGGAAATTTTAATCAGAGTTCCTCCAATCACTGTGAACCACCTCATATTTCATATGAGGGCATATTATGTTGATTTCATCTAGACAATGTGTGAATCATGCTTTCCTACATCCTTTCAAACAAGGAGATCCTTTCTTTTGATCATGCTCTCGAGATAGAGCATTTATCCATGTTACCTCTAACCATACAACATGATTCTACAATATTGAACAAAATCATACATACCTCATTTTCCTTTAGGTCAACCATAATTCCTACAACAACCTCCTTGATTGAAGGGACTTCAATCCCATGATCTGCTTCACCTTTTCTGTCATCATACCATCATCCCATGAATTCCACAAGTTGGAATCCGTGATGAAACCCTTGATTTTTTTGATTGGTGAACCTTCCAATGAAGATTCCAATAGAGGATCTCTAGCATCTTCATCCAACAGATGTTTCCTTTTGACAGATGTATGATGAGCCTTGTACTAGATGGCCATTTATTTCTTTTCCCATAAGTACCACCTATGTTACTAAAGAGGTTTCCGAGATCTATATCTTTCCATGGGTGAATGCCATGGAATTCAATTTTAACCATCTTTCATGCTTCTCTATGATGATGTCATGATCTCTTTCTTTCAATGCTTCAATGATGCCATGATGCATCCCATAATTTTTATTAGTGAATCATGATAACCATATATTACAACGTAAGACTTACGAACAAGAACTTGAAAAGAACTTAGGTGAGGAAGACTATCCTAGTCATAGAAGAGATCTCTTACTTCCTCTTTATTGGACTTCTTCTTTTCAACTTCCTCCACTTCTTTGGTGATATGGGCTTCTTATATACCTCTTTTATTATTGTCCTTCTTGAGTTTAGGACAATCTATTTTGTAATTCCCATATTCTTGACATCCATAGCATTGAATCTTAGCCATGTTCCTTCTCTTTTTACGAGAACCAATTTTTCCAGACTTTCCCCTTCTCTTTGTCATTGCAGCATATGCTTTATTTTTCTCACTGGCTCCCACATTAGTTTTAGCCTTCAGCCTGGTTTCTTCAATCTTGCATAGTGACCATAGATCCTAGAATGGAGTACTTTCTTTCTTCCCATAAATTCTTCAAGTAAAGTTACCCCACTAAATGGAGTAGCTTCTTTCTTCCCATAAATGCTTGAAGTAAAGGTTTCCTAGTCAAGAAGGGTTTCACTATGGATTAACTAGGCTCAGTTTGTGTAGTGGGAGTAAGAGAATTTAGGAAGAAGGTGAAATGGAAATGATGAATAAAATGAGCTAGGCATGGAATGATGAGTGAAAGTGAGATTAATGCTTCCAAGTCAATTTGGTAACTTCAAGGAGGTAAGTCAAGGGTTCATAAGTAGCCAATTGACATGTTCTAAACACCTAGACTTAGTTCAATATTAGACTTTAGTGGTTAATATTTTACAAAATTAATGAAAGAGAGGATCACTTAAGATTTCTTTTCAAAGTAAGTGTGAGACAACCCCTACCCATGGACCATATACATATGTACTCACTACTAAAATATTAGCATATTAAATGTTGTAATCTTGAGAGTAGATGACCAGAGACTATAACATAAGACTTAATTATATCATTATAAGTTCCCACAATGTAACAAAATGTTCTTCAATGACCTTACTTATTTCTGAAACTAAAAATTTCACAAAGTTTCTAATCTCCAAGCGTTCCCTAGAACAAATCTACAAATGAAATTACACAAAAAACTAACACCACTTAGATAAGGGACATATCCTTGAACTTGGCATTGGCTTGCTCACAAGTACTTCCATTTCTTAACTAATCCAATCCAACCTGCAAATGGAGTGAACAAATCCTTATATAGAGTTGAGCTCAAACTCTTCATACAATCAAAATAAGATCCACTTTTCTCTCCTAGGAATAGAATAAAAATAAGATCCCCAAACTATTTGCTTAATAAAAGTAGTAAAAAGTTAATTGAGATCTCAATTTCCTCTAATAAAATAGGAAAGCAAGAATACTATTGTTCTCTCTAACTAACTCCAACAACCATGTTTAATCAATGATTAAATTAAGGTTTAGTTACAACTACATTCCAAAATTAGTTAATGAAATTCTTTTTTCAAGTAATTCATAAAAAATAAACATGAAGTAGTTTGTTCAATTAACATTAATAACCTCTATTTCTCAGATAATGAATACCCAACCATCAAGTTGGTAGACTAAGTCAAAGGTATCCTATGTGTCACATGAGATACATTCCTCAAATAATAAATACCTAACCATCAAGATGGTAAACTATGTAAAAAATGCTTCAATGTGTCACATGAGCTCTCTCTCCAATGGTGCACTTCACTAGATTCCGTAAGATGTGTAATTCACCAAAATATAGGCTAGATTCCCATAATAATGATCCATGATGCTTCCATATAGTGTGGGATATTTGACGCTCAAAATGCCTTTTTTTGGGTTAATTTTTGCTCTAAATCCTGTTGGAATTCTATTGAAACTCCAAGTTCTATTTTTGTGAGGGTAGTTGTGTCCATGAGAGGGTACTTGGGGATTCTACCCTATCCTTTTTCACTACATCGAAGACAAAAAACAATCCTAATAAATCAATAAGTCGTGGTTACTAGACCAATTCACTGACCTAGTTAGATAAATAAGATGAATAAACAAATACCAAGCGCTGGACATAAAGAAGGAAAACAAAAGGGCCAAATTAATTATACTAGTCATCAAGTTACATAATTTCATGGTGGAGTGAAAGAGAAGGGGTTTCAACCAATTATAAGATGATATAAATCATTGATTTTCCAAAAGAGAGATCAAAACATATGAAAAAAACTTGCCAAAAAAACATAGCTCCCCATAAATGGAGCAATTTGAATGCCACATATGAAACATCCGTCCATATGTCTAAAAATGTGCCATTCATACAATCAACTTGCTCTCTTAAAACAACCAATTTTTGTTCATGAACTTCAGCTGGAACTTTGACGAATTTCTTTAAATAAATTCTTTCCGAAGGAATCCTCTAGATCATGATGATAGAGAGACCCTCTTTGAGTGCTTCACTATACATATAAATTATATCTTTATAATCTGATTAAGAATAAAGAAGATGATTTATTCTAGATTTCTCTAAATGAATTTCTTCTAAAATAATCCTCTAGATCATGATGAGATAGAGACCCTTTTAAGTGCTTCAAAGTACGTAAAAAATGTACCTTTATAATCCACTTAAAAATAAAAAAGGTAATTTATTCCTTAGAAATAAAAGTAGAATTTGATTACTCAAATCCCAACAAATAACCACTCCTTACCTATTAATATTTAGGCATGTAACACCAAATCTTCATTAAATCAAAATAAGATCCACTTCTCTCTCCTAGAAATAGAATACAAATAAGATTCCAACTATTTACTTGATAAAAGAATTATAAAATTACTTTTTCTTAATAAAAGTAGTAAAATGTTAATTGAGATCTCAACTTCCTCCAATATAATAACAAAACAACAATATTATTATTCTCTCTAACTAACTCCAACAACCAAGTTTAATCAATGAATAAATTAAAGGTTAGTTACAATCACATGCCAAAATTAGTGAGTGAACTACTTTTTTCAACTAATTCATAAAAAATAAACATGTAGTGGTTTTGTTTGATTAACTTTAATAACTGCAAAATGAAAATAGCTTGAACGGTAGCTAGGAGGTTCAATTCCTCCTCGATCCGAGTTCTATTCTTCGGAGACATGTTAGCCTATGTGAAAAAAATTGAACATGTTGAAAGTTGTGATGAGTGATTCCTATAAGCCCGAAGGGGTAGGAAAAATTGAATATCTTGATATTGAGGTGAATAATGGCAGTTGTCGTGATTCGATCCTAGGTCTTGCCCACAACAGTCCTCCAAAGTTACCGATTCACCAATTACCGTTAAAAAACTCCAAATTACCACATAAGCTCCATTCCTCAAATAATAAACCAACCTAGATCCATCTTAACCTCAGATATATCAAGCACTTAGAGGATCAAATCTCTTGAGACACAAACCTCTTTTAAAGTGAAAAGAGATTTGATCCCTCTCAACGCCTGATAGATCCGAGTTTAAGATGGATTTAGGCTGGTTTTTATATACAAACATACCATATCTAGGCTAGATTAATCTCCCCCTCTCTCTCTTCCCTCCTGCTCTACTCTATCTCTCCATCTCTCCCTTGTCACCCTTTCTCTGTCTCCACCTTTCTCTCTTTATCTATTTATTCTTCCCTCCCTCTCTCCCCCTCCAAATCCATCTCTCCTTCCTCTCTCTCCCTTTCTCACACTCCTCCCCATCACTCTCTCCCTCTCTATCATCCAACTATGTCACTATCTCCTTCTCTCTCTCCTCTTCTCCCTCTCTCTCTCCACCTCTATCCTTCTATGTCTTTGTTATTCCCTCTCTCTCTTCCCCTCCCACTCCATCTCTACTCCCCTCCCCCTCTCTCTTCCTTCCTCTCTCTCCCTTTCTTTCCCACCTCCCTCTGTCTCTTACCCCTCTCTCTCTCTACCCTCCAACTCTGTCACTATCTCCCTCTCTCTCACCCCTCCATCTCTATGTCTCCCAGTCTCTCTTCCCTTTCTCACCCTTTCTCTCTCCTCTCCTTCTATCTGTCTTTCCTCATATCCTCTCCCTCTCTCTCTACCTCTATCTCTCTATATCTTTCTTCTTCCCTCCCTCTCTCTCCCCCTCCAACTCCATCTCTATCTCACTCCCTCCCCTCCTCTCTCTCTTCATTCCTCTCTCCCTCTCTCCCTCTCTCTCTCTCTCTAGCCTCTAAATGTCACTATCTCCCTCCTCCATCTCTCTCTCTCTCTCTCTCACCCCCATATGATGGATAATTTTCACTCTATGTAGTTAATGCTATATGTAATGTCTAAAGTATTTTACATTTTAATTTTTTATTGTGAAATGAGATATGGTTTTTTGGCATGTGGTATTGATAAGCCATGGTATTGACCCATGGTATTGTAACAAAACCTATTTACAAATTAATAATATCCATGGTAAAATGGGCGTGGATATCCATAGTTAAGAAACTTGTTATATTGTATGTTTATTATAAGTATATTGTCTATTTGTTTGTTGATCACTATTACTTTAGCATTGACTAATAACAATGTAAACTTTTAAATGAGAATCATACCGAGTAGCTATTTTTTTAAGGTAGAAAAAAAATCATCCGATTTTGAAAAGTGTTGATTCAGAATACACTTTTTTTAGCATATTTTTGACACACTAAAATTCCTTATGTATCAAGTATGACTTTTTTTCTAAAATGTTAATGATTTTCATGTTGATATGAGACATCAACCCTCCCTTTTAGAGGGTTTATTTTTGACACTTCAAATTTTCTAATGTATTAAGTATGACTATTTTTTTTTTTTAAATTTTGGTAATTTTCATGTGGATTTTGAAAGGTCCACCGCATGCTCCTGACAAAGGGTTTTTAATCTTTCTAAGTTTTCTTTTGATCCACCAGTTTATAGTCTCCTTGAAAAGGGGTTGAATTTTGCTCTAGTGCCTCAAAAGATTCCGGTTGAGTAGATCAATTGCTCCATTGAATCCGGCATTAAAGAATTGCCTGATCACATTAATAATGTCATTAGGCAAGATTGTTCTGTGATTCTAATGATCTGAAAATGGGGCACTTAGCCTTCTTGTCTAATTTACAAGAACCTCTCCCACTTCCAAATCTTAAATATTCCCAAGTATTTATGATTAACCAATGCGGAATTAAGTATGTGCTTGAAAATAAGGTGTATGCTAGTGTTTGTTTTTAAACTGTTTATGTGTTTTAAATTTATTTTCTTGAACTGATATAAGACATATAACAACAAATAAAATAGCAAATACAATGCAACAATAAAGCACACACACAGAACAACAATATTAATTTGGAGTTCACCCAAAACTCTTGGGCTACATCTCCTTGAGTTCTAGTCAACTCAACTAGGCTCTCTAGGATTATGGTCTAAGTTCTTTTACAAGTTCCACACTCAATTCCACTGGTTTACACAGAACACAATGGGTTTAGAACACCATCTTATCCCTTGGCTCTGAAGCTCTTAGCTTTCTGGCTCTGGCTCTCGGCTTTGGCTCTTTAGCTCTGGCTTCTTTGGCTTTGGCTTTCTGCAACTTTCAGCTCTTTGGCTTTTCACTTGACCTCCAAATGACTCCAAAGACTCCCTCAGCTGCTCTGCGCATTAGCTTTCGCTCTCTCTGCTCCTGCCTGCTCTCCATTGAGCTCTCTGCCTCCTTTGAGGTACTTTTCCAGCTTTTCGGCTACCCCAACCATTTCTCTGCGTTTCATTATCCCTCTGCGGCTCTGCGGCTTCTCTGCTCCTTGTCAGTTAGACTGGCCATCTGGCTCTGCGGCTCCGTGGCTTCAAAATGCATCATTGCCTGTAAAAACGCTTGCTACAGCATGGCATGATGATCAGGAGCGGTTACAGAAGGAATCGAGGCCGTTTCATAGGCAAAAACCCGAAAACTGAGAAAAATCCATTACACAGAGTTTTTTGGAAAATACACTATCGGACGTGAAATTCCATTCAATCGCCCCTAAAATCCCTATCGGGTCCGCCATTAGGCAGTATATCGCATCGCATTAGTGTATTGGACAAAATCCCAAATACACGGGAAAACGATGAAAAACCCGACAAAATTCGTCCTATCGGACTTCAAAATATATCACAATCGCCCCTAATATCATATCAGGTCCGCCTTGGGTCGTTTTCACAATCCCCACCATCGATCTAGGTGATCTCTGATCAACGGTCGATATCCAATTTTGGGCGGCTTAGGAGTAGGGAGGTTACCCGCCTGAAAAGGTGGTTTTCCTCTCTCCTCTGCCAGCCACGTGTCAACCAGTGTGTGGGATCGGGCAGAGCCAGCCCAATACCGCTTTCTGCCTGAGGCCCGCCCGAAATCCGCCTTTAGGGAACTCAAATTTTATGAATCGTGCCTATAATTCCCCTTCGGGTCCAGCTTTATCGCTTCGGGCGTTTTTCCTTTGTATTTCGGTTTTTACACCGAAAAGCGTTAATACACAGAAACCCGACATATATCGGATCTCAAAATTTATAGTGCCGTGTGTATAAAATCCATCGGGTCCGGCATTATCACCCCTTTTTCATTGCTGCAAGGCGACGTGATGCGATATATCGCAATCACAAGTCGCGTTGGCCCGGGGTCCGTCCTTTGCCTCGTGGCATCGCCGACGCCGATCTGCCGATATTGGCGATCGCAATATCGCTCGGCCCGGGGTCCCACCATCGAACACAGGCCTATCTTCGACTTGATATATCGGAGATCGGCAATTGGGGGTTTCTCCCCTTTCCGCTTAAGTCCGCCTTGGACCTCCTCCGATGCGATTTCCCTTTTTAAAGGTTTTTTGCCATTTTTAGGGGATTTTGCCTCTTTTTCCAAAGAACAAGGGCATCTTCTTTCTCCGATAACTTCTGCATCCTAAGTCCATTTTTGCCCATTCAAGTTGTAGTAGATTCAGAATGAACAGGTCTCTGCCATGAGGCTATTTCCAGGAAATTCCTTGGACTTTCATTTTCCTCTGTGAGGAACACTTTGACTTAGGAGTCTATCCAAAATCCATTTTGGGTCACGCCTTCCCACTAAAGAACTTTTGGTCTCCAAAAGACTAATATACTGATCTGAACAGTAAATGAGAGTAACAACACCCTCTTCTTTCAACCTCCATACACTTGCCTTGCAGAGTGACTCTGAACCAAAGCCTTTGACCACTTTCCTTCTTGGATATGCTGGTTCTCCTGGGAAGAACTGTCTTCCTCCTTGCCTTCCTGGAGAACTTCTGATGAAATGGTCATAGAAGGTAGTTTGAAATTCTCTGCCTTAATCATTGATCTAAGGTGGCTCAAACAAATGTGAAGTGCACCTGCTCCAGAAAATTCTCATTTGTACTTGTTTGAAAAGATGTTGTCAACCACTGTTAACAACAACATAAATACAGACAACAACTGGATGGTCTAACTCCTGCTTCAACAAAAGAAGCATATTTCACATCTTGTGAACACCTCCATGTCTTACATATGCATACAAATGATGGACTAGACAACAAGCCCACAAAACATGCCTTTAAAACAAATGACCCTTCAAGTCAAGCATGTAGAAAAAGACCATTAGGACTCTTTTTCAAAAGATGAACCACTTCATTATTATCTCCATCTTGGAAACCAAGTTGACTTCTCCCAAGTCAACATTGCATGCATGTTACAATAAAGCAATCAACCCTTCAAGTTAATCAAACACATGTTCAAATACAAGGAAAACATCAACATCCCTGTGTTCATGCATCTCATGCTCATGCATGCATTTCATCCTTCAACTTTCACTTAAGCACACTGTACTTTCGAAGCTAAAATGAAATATAATTTTGCAGCAACAAAGTGAACCTCCTACTCAACTTTTCCATTCACCTTCTTGGTAAGAACCTGTAACTTTCATCTCATTAACAAAGAAATGCAAATAGATGCATCAATAGACATGCAATCTTAATTGGATAAGAACTCTGACCATTTCTCACCAATCCCTTTCAAAGGTACTACCTTTGTCTGCACACCAGCAGCAATATGTGAATCATCCTAAGACACATCATTCATGGAATCTTCCTTTCCATTTCTGTCATTTTCTCTTTCCACCTTCTTCAGCATTTCTGGAAGCATTACTGGATTCAGAGTCTAACACGTTTCAACAAGATGCCCTTGCTTATGGCAGTAAGTGCACTGCATGTGCATCCTCTTGACAGCATGATTTGCCTTGTCCAATGGACCTTTGGCTTCTTGCTTCTTTCCCTTCAAAAGTTTCCTGTATGTGGCCATTCTCTTCCAACATCTAGAAACATGATGGTTATCCAAACCACAAAAGGAACATGCAATTATTTTCCCATATCTATGTGGAAATTTATCATGCTTTGCAAAATCAAAAGGAAGATGATTAGAACCAGATTTATACCTTTCTCTTTCACCTTTATTGCCTTCATGAGGAGGTGAATCATATGAAGAAGTGGTTCCCTTTGGAACACCATCAATCTCTTCAAGGCTGTTAGAGTCTCCACAACTCTCTGGTTCAAGTGTGTGCTTCTGAACACCTGCATTTTGCAAATGATGTTTCAAGCTATTGCATTCCTCCTGAATACAATCTTCACACTCTGCAATGCAACTCCTTCTTGGAGTTGTTTTAATGGCCTTCATGGCAGCTTTGGAACTCTCTCCATAAGACTGTCCATAGCCAAGACCCAAATACTTAGGCCTTTCCTCAAACATTATTGGCTCAACAATACCTTGTGCATGTCTGCCCAAGCCTTTTCCTTCATAGCCCATCTTGGACATTAGCTTGGAACCTATGCCTCTAGTATGTTTTTCAAAAGAACCAATATAAGCATTCTTAGAAGAATTTGAAGACAAACTGGAATGGTTTGCCTCTTCTTCAAACTGATACTTGACTAAGGCTTCTTGGGCAACAAAGAGCTGTTACCCCAGCTC
This sequence comes from Pinus tabuliformis, assembly GCA_031772625.1. Lineage (NCBI taxonomy): Eukaryota > Viridiplantae > Streptophyta > Pinopsida > Pinales > Pinaceae > Pinus > Pinus tabuliformis. Next base: position 1,842,717,355 of record CM062816.1, read on the forward strand.
ATGCATCCTTTTCAGATTCATATTTGCAATATGAAGTTGCCTCTCCATTTCCTGCAATTTGTCAGAAAGAAACTACTTCTCTTCCTTCATGGAATTCAACTGCTCTCTAAGTATGCTGCTCTTCCTTCCCTCCTCATACATTTCTCTCACCATATCCATCATGGTGGACAAGTCTTGCTTCATGTATTCATCAAAGACTCTTGTGATGAAGGAGGAATTTGAGGATACACTTGTAGAAGTTGTCATTATGCAAAATGAACAAAAGAACTTCAAACAAGATTAATAAAGAGCTTATTCAACAACCTTTTGCAACAAACCTCTTGTGCTTCAAGGATTCCCTTGAGGTCCTTTGGGATAGAAAAATTCCTTCAGCCCTTCTTCCTTCTTGTCCTTCCTGGACCGAGTTATTAATAGCTTTCCATTCACCTCTGCAAACTCAAAAAATATTTAGTCTACAACAAGCATACAATCAATTAGACGATCAATCCTTGACTACCCAAACACCTTTCAGACAAGCAACCTTTGCTCTGTCAATCAAGCATTCTGATACAACCTTCTTTGAAGGTGTGGTTAACCAATCTTAAGCTTTGATACCACCTGATTTGAAAATGGGGCACTTAGGCTTCTTGTCTAACTTACAAGAACCTCTCCCACTTCCAAAGCTTAAATATTCCCAAGTCTTTATGATTAACCAATGCGGAATTAAGTATGTGCTTGAAAATAAGGTGTATGCTGGTGTTTGTTTTTAAATTGTTTATGTGTTTTAAATTTATTTGCTTGAACTGATATAAGACATATAACATCAAATAAAACAACAGATACAATGCAGCAATAAAGCACACACACAGAACAACAATATTAATTTGGAGTTCACCCAAAACTCTTGGGCTACATCTCCTTGAGCTCTAGTCAACTCAACTAGGCTCTCTGGGATTATGGTCTAAGTTCTTTTACAAGCTCCACGCTCAACTCCACTGGTTTACACAGAACACAATGGGTTCAGAACACCATCTTATCCCTTGGCTCTGAAGCTCTCAGCTTTCTGGCTCTAGGCTTTGGCTCTGGCTCTAGCTTTGGCTCTCGGCTCTGGCTCTGGCTCTTCGGCTCTGGCTTCTTTGGCTCCGACTTTCTGCAACTTTCAGCTCTCTGGCTTTTCACTTGACCTCCAAGTGACTCCAAAGACTCCCTCAGCTGCTCTGTGCATTAGCTTTCGCTCTCTCTGCTCCTGTCTGCTCTCCATTGAGCTCTTTGCCTCCTTTGAGGTACTTTTTTGGCTTTTCAGCTACCCAGTCGTTTCTCTGCGTTTCATTATCCCTCTGTGGCTCTGTGGCTTCTCTGCTCCCTATCAGTTAGACTGGCCATCTGGCTCTGCGGCTCCGTGGCTTCAAAATGCATCATTGCCTGTAAAAATGCCTGCTACAGCGTGGCATGATGATCAGGAGTGGTTACAGAAGGAATTGTTGGAAATACTTGGGGGGGGGGGGGGGGTGAATAAGTATTTCTTATTTTTAATTGTTCTAGTGATTTCCAAAAGCATATATAGATATGTATATGTATACACAGAAATCAACAGCTGGAATTAATGCTTTTATTAAAACTCAAGACAGTGCAATGAAATAAATACAATAGAAGTATATATATCTGATTGTGAATAGTTGCCAAGCTCCAACTTGGACTTCAGTGAGGCTCCAACCTCCAGAGCACCAACTCTATTTTGCAGTGGTTCTGCACTTAGGAGCACCTACCCCTAATGACTTTAGTCCTGTTCAATTCTGAGGCTCCAACCTCTTGGGCTCCAACCCAACCTTGGTATAAACTAGTATGCTGCTACACTCTATTCAGCTGAGGTTCTCTCACTCCTACTCTCCTGCCTCTGCTGCTTCTGCTACCTCACGCTCTGATTCTTCACCACAATAATAGCACCAACAGTTCTCTGTTCTTACTGTTTTATACATTTTCATGCCTTTGTCCATTCATTTCTGCTTACTTGTTGGCTCTTTGGCTTCCTTCTCGCCTGCTTCAGCTTCCTCACCACTGGCTTGTCTGTTGCTGTAGCTTCCTCTGTCTCATCATGCTCACACGACACGTTAATTCATAAGAGAGTGCCAAATAATCCACGGGGAACACATCTCACTAGTTATGACTGTAATAGCGCTCCTTTAACAATGATTGTGGGCATGAAAAGAGTTCAGCTTCATTTAACGGATAGCCACATCCAATCGCAATCGATTTCGCCATGAATCACCCCATTTACCTAACGTTTAGCCTTCTAAAAACCACCAGAAACAACCATCGTAAGCCTTTTGGCTTAAAACCACCCTATTCCTGTATCGAGTCCATGCTTAAATCGCAATCAGCAATTCGTGACTCCCGGGGGTCCTTTATATATCGGACCCATGACTTTGCCGATGGTCGACGACTGATCCTCCACTGCTCCGATGGATCGGATGCGATATGGTATTAAACCATGTTTTAATGTTTAATCGGGTCCACATGCTTTATCGCAATCGACGCTTCTAGTCGGACAACCCTCTATGTAGCATTGCAATGGGCGGACGCGATATGATATTAAGCAGCAGTTGATAACCCCTTCGGGTCCGTGTGTAATCGCAATCGCAGTTTATAGCGCCATCCATTTATAACTTGCAATGGATCACTTCCGACATGGCGGACGCGATATAGCATTAAGTCAAACTGTAATGTAGCTGCGGGTCCGCATACGTTCATCGCAATCGGGGGTTGCCTTGGCAGAGGTCCGATGCAATATTGCTATCGGCGATCGCAAGTCGCACAGGGTCAGGGCTTGATGTTAACGCAGACCACTCCATTTTTGTGATGCGATATTAGGTGTCGGACCCGATATGACTCACCACTCCCGTGTAATAAATTTCAAGTCCGGTTTTCGCCTTCGATAGTGTATTGTCGGGGATGTATAGTTTGCCCGCCGATAGTGTTTAAATGCATGCATATATATATATATATATATATATATATATAGATATATTGTTCCATTGTTTTTACTTTATATATATATATATATATATATATATATATATATATATATATATATATATATATATATATATATATATTGCTCCGCTTATGAACCTTACTCTTGGCATATGCGATATGCGATAGCTCTACTCCTCCGATAGAGTACTCCTTTGGCATTGTTGCTCCAATAGCTGTTACCTGCATGCATATAAGCTCTCCGATGACTTATTTGCATGCCTCCATTGGCTCTGTTTGCTCTTTGCGTTGTTTGCTCCAATAACTTTGTGTGCTCCTCTTGGCTCTGTCTCCTCCTCTTGGCTCTGATAACTCTGTGTGCTCCTCTTGGCTCTGTCTACTCCTCTTGGCTCCGATAACTCTGTGTGCTCCTCTTGGCTCTGTCTACTCCTTAAATATTGCCATATTGACATCAATGACAATCTGTGTCCAACAATCTCCCCTTTGTTATTGATGGCAATATTCTTCTGCTCTCTCCCCCTTTGACATCAATGGCAAAGGAATGCATACAGACTCCCCCTGTCAAACTGCTCCCCCTGTCCTACTACATCTTTATGAATGAACTTGAGTGATGATAAAGAAATAACCCCCATCTTTTGACGTAGATGTTCGAATGCTTCTCGAGGAAGAGGTTTTGTGAAAATATAAGCTATCTACTCCTTAGTACTGATATATTCTAGGACGATGTTTTGTTCAGCTACTTTCTCATAGAGGAAATGATACTTGATTGGTATGTGTTTGGTTCTTGAGTGCATCACTAGATTTTTGCTAAGACTGATAGCACTTGTGTTGTCACAATAGACAGTAATCGGTTGATCTGTACATATGTCGACATCTTTTAGAGCTTCCTTCATCCATAGTATCTGAGTACAACATTCTGTTGCAGCAATATACTCGGCTTCGGCTGTGGATAATGATATGGATGACTGTTTTTTGCTGAGCCAGGATACCAAACAGTCTCCTAGGAAGAATGCATTTCCACTAGTACTTTTCCGATCATCTATACTTCCAGCCCAATCAGCATCGGTGTATGCAGTTACAGTCAGTGTTGAGTTCTTTGGGTACCAAAGACCGAAATCATAATTTCCCTTCAGATATCTGAGAATTCTTTTTACGGCTAATAAATGGGATTGTTTGGGAGCAGATTGAAATCTTCCCACAATTCCTACTGCTTACATTATGTTTGGTCGTGTAGCTGTTAAGTATAGAAGGGCTCCGATCACTAACCTGTAATGAGTTGCATCCACTAGAGGGGAGTCATCATCTTTGCTCAGTTTGCAGTTTGTGGTCATAGGTGTGCTCATGGGTGCACAGTCCTCCATTCCATATTTTTTGAGCATGTCTTTTAGATATTTGGTTTTAGATATACACAATCCTGCTCTGGTTTGGGATACTTGAAGTCCAGGGAAGTGGGACAACTCTCCTATCATTGACATCTCAAACTCTTTTGACATGCTTTGAGAAAATTCATGGCTCATTTCATCATTATTACTAGCAAAAATCAGATCATCGACATAAACAAGAGCAACTAGTAACTTACCTTCATCTGTCTTTATGTATAGATTACTTCCAGCCACTCCCTTTTTGAATCCTTGTTGTTGTTAATAGTGATCCAATCTTGCATACCAAGCTCTAGGAGCTTGTTTCAACCCATATAAAGCCTTTTTCAACTTACAGACTAAGTCCTTTCCTGCTGTTAGATCAAAACCTTCTGGTTGCTCCATGTAGACTTCCTCCTTGAGTTCCCCATTTAGAAATGTTGATTTCACGTCCATTTGATAGATTTTGAATCCTTTTGAGCAAGCAAATGCCAAGAACATCCTGATAGCTTCCATACGGGCCACTGGTGCAAATGTCTCTTCAAAGTCAACTCCTTCAATTTGTGAATAGCCTTTGCAGACAAGTCTTGCCTTGTTTCTGATAACCTGTCCTTCCTCATTCATTTTATTTTTGAACACCCATTTGGTTCCTATTATGTTTTTGTCCTTTGGACGAGGTACCAACTCCCATGTCTTGTTCTTCTCAATTTGGGACATTTCTTCTTCCATGGCTTTTACCCAATGAGGATCCTTACTTGCTTCTGCAAATGTTTCTAGTTCTATCATAGATAGGAGGGCAATGACTTTTCTCTTGGGTGTGATTGTTATCCTTCTTCGGGTTTGCACACCTTCATCTCTATCGCCAATGATATACTCTTCTGGATGATGTCTTTGGACATACTTCATCTTTGAAGGGGTATTAGGTGGTTCTCTTTCCTCTTCTTCTTCTTCTTCTTCCTCTTCTTCTTCTTCTTCTTCCTCTTCTATTTCTTCTTCTTCAATGAGAGAGTCATCTTCATGTTCTTCAATTTCCTTTTCTGGAATATCTTCATCAACCTTTACATCAATGCTTTCCACTATTTTCTTCAGTCGATAATTGTAGCACTTGTAAGCCTTGCTCCGTGTAGAGTATCCAAGAAATATCCCTTCATCAACCCAAGAATCAAACTTTCCGGGTGAGCCATCATTTATTTTTATGAAGCACTTGCTTCCAAAGATCTTGAAGTACTTCACCGAAGCAGGTCTTCCTTTCCATAGCTCATAAGGAGTTTTTCCACAATTTGGTCTTAATTGAGTTCGATTTAATGTATAGACAGCTGTCCCTACTGCTTCTCTCCAGAATCTAGGCTGTAAGTCTGCTGCTAATAACATTGTTCTTGCCATTTCTTGGACTATTCGATTTCTTCTTTCAACTACCCCATTTTTCTGAGGTGTTTTGGCAGCCGAGAATTCCCTTTTAATTCCATGTATATTACAGAACTCACTAAACTCGTTTGATGTGAATTCTCCTCCTCTGTCTATTCCGAGGCACTTGTTTTTTGAATCTTTTTCATTTTCTACAAGGGCTTTTAGATTCTTAAAACACTCAAAAGTTTTAGATTTATACTTTATGAAATATATCCACATCATTCTAGTATAATCATCAACAAATAACACAAAGTACCTTTCTCCTTGGAGTGCTTGATTTCTAGTTGGCCCACACACATCAGCATGGATGATCTCCAAGGGCTTCGATGTAGAGAGCTCCTTTGTCTTGTGGCTAATTCTAGTCTGCTTTCCATGTTGACATGGACCACATACTGCTTGATTTGGTTTGAACAGCCTTGGGATGTCTCGTACAACTTTGATCTTGCTGATATTGATCAGATTTTCAAAGCTTGTATGTCCAAGTCGCTTGTGCCACAGCCAACTCTCATCTGTCTGACTCAAGTAGCATTTATTTTTTTGAATCTTGTTCAAAATGTAAATGTTGTTTGGTGTTCTCACCCCTTTTGCCACAAGTTTCCGTGAGGCAGAGTTCCTTATTTCACAGTCTTTGGTGCTGAAAACAACCTTATGTCCTTGATCATAGATTTGGCGGACACTCAGGAGATTGTGTTTGAGTTCGTCAACCAACAGAGCATCTTGAGATTTTCCTTTTCCATTGATCGGAGTAACTGTTCCTTTTCCTGCAATTCTGCCAGATCCGCTTCCAAAGGAAACATTCCCTTCCTTTTTGCTCAGTGAGACAAACTTCCTTCTATGTCCTGTCATGTGTCTGGAGCACCCACTATCTACAAACCATTGGTTTCCATTATTTTGAGCATATAGAGCCAGGTCGCATTTGTCCATGCTGGAGTTCTTGCTACTCGTCTTTCTTCCTTTGAGTGGGCAGTCTTGTTCATAGTGTCCATTATTGTAGCAGAAAGAGCAAATTAGATCAAATTTGGTCAAGGGATCAAATGAATTGAAGGTTTTGATTTTTACCTGCCTTTTGGGGGCATATGAGTTGATTATTCGGTCCTTTAGCTTTGTATTTTCACTTCTGCGAGCCATACAATGTCTGGCTTGATGACCGAAGTTTTTATAGTGAAAGCAGTGTCCAAGAAAGATGGTTTTGTACTTGTTGAAGCAACCACGGTTTGAGTCGATTTCCTTCCTGGGAATTACTCCTCCCTCGTTCTTTGGATTTGCGATGGGCCCTTGGTGGAGTATAGGTTTGTATTTGCTGTAGTGTCCATGATTCGACTCCACATTCTTCTTTGGAGTAATTCTCTCTTCATTCTTGGGATCTGGGATGCACTTTTGATAACATACTTTTTCATCTTTTGGATTGCAGGAAAGTGCATCGGCATAGCTTTTCACACTATTCTTAGTGCTTGAGGATTCTCCTTTGAAACCTATTCCAGACTTGTCATGTTGAGGTTTTTGATTTTTTAGAATAGTCTCAAGTATTTGAGAGATTTTACAGCCCTTTTTAATTTGCTCCAACTCCTTTCTCAGAGACACTATTTCGGCCTCACGTTCTTCACAAGTCTCTTCTTTTTCTTTAAGCTTTGCTTCCAAGAGATCTTCTCTCCTTCTTATTTCCTCGTTTTCCACTTTGAGAGAAATGATTTTGTTCCGTAGTTTCTCATTTTCTTCAATGGCGCTTATTAACAGTTCATCTACATTTCCTTCCAACCCTGAGTCATCATCATCTGTGAGTGCCATGAATAATGTTTCTTGGCTTTCATCATGATCACTTTTCTCATTTGATTTCTTTATGATGACCATAAACTCATCCTCATCAGATTCATCTTTCTTGGAGAAGAAGTTTTTCTTATTGAACCCTTTCTTTTTGTGTGCCATTCTTTTAGAATTTCCTTCATCATCACTGTCATGTTTATGAGGACATCTTGTTGCATAATGACCTATTTTACCGCATTTAAAACAGATAATAGGATACTTGCCTTTAAACTTAGATCCTCTCTTTAGCTTTTGTACAAATTGAGCCAATTCGGATTCCACATTTGACTCATCACTACAATCATTCCTTCCTTTCCCCTTCTTTGACTTTGAGGCCTTGAATGCTGCATCTTTGGAGCTTGGGCCACCTTTCCTCATTTCATAGGCAGTGAGAATTCCATGGAGTTCATCCATTTTGAGGGTATCTAGATCCTTTGCTTCTTCTATAGCGCTTATTTTGGAGTCAAATCTGTCTGGAAGAGACCTTAATACCTTTTGAACAATGGTACTTTCTTCAATTTTTTCGTCCAATCCTTTCAGGGAATTTACCACTTCAGCTACTCGGAGGAGGTATGCTGCAATATCTTCTTCATCTTCCATCCTCAAACTTTCAAATTGTCTTTTGTGAGTTTGAAGCTTTGCCTTTTTGACTTTTGAGTCTCCATCATACAAGCCAACTAGCTTCTCCCACATTTCTTTGGCAGAGGTATAGTGCATGACTTTTGTAAACTCAGAATCAGTGATTCCACTAGTGGTGGAGTTCATGGCCTTTGCATTTGCGATGTAGGTTTTCCTCTCGTCCAGGTCTGTTGGAAGAGTGGAAGTCGTTCGGTATTCATTTTGAACAAAATTCCAGACTTCAGGTCCAAGGGACATTAAGTAGTAGGTCATTCTTTTCTTCCAGAAACCAAAGTTAGTGCCATCGAACAAAGGAGGTCTTCCTGATGCTTCGTGATTTCTCATCATGGCTGCGGATCCTTCTTCAAGCTGTTAGGCTATTATGAAGAAGCCTGCGCTGATACAAATTGTTGGAAATACTGAGAGGGGGGTGAATCAATATTTCTTATTTTTAATTGTTCTAGTGATTGCCAAAAGCATATATAGATATGTATATGTATATACAGAACACAGAAATCAACAGCTGGAATTAATGCTTTTATTAAAACTCAAGACAGTGCAATGAAATAAATACAATATAAGTATATATCTGATTGTGAATAGTTTCCAAGCTCCAAATTGGACTTCAGTGAGGCTCCAACCTCCAGAGCACCAACTTTGTTTTGTAGTGGTTTTGCACTTAGGAGCACCTACCCCTAATGTAGTCCTATTCAGTTCTGAGGCTCCAACCTCTTGGGCTCCAACCCAACCTTGGTATAATCTAGTATGCTGCTACACTCTATTTAGCTGAGGTTCTCTCACTACTACTCTCCTGCCTCTGTTGCTTCTACAGCCTCCGTTGCTTCTGCTGCCTCTTCTGCTACCTCACGCTCTAGTTCTTCACCACAACAACAGTTCTCTGTTTTTACTGTTTTATACATTCTCATGCCTTTGTCCATTCGTTTCTGCTTACTTTCTGGCTCTTTGGCTTCCTTCTCGCTTGCTTCAGCTTCCTCACCACTGGCTTGTCTGTCACTGTAGCTTCCTTTGTCTCATCGTGCTCACAGGACACGTTAATTCATAAGAGAGTGCCAAATAATCCATGCGGAACACATCTCATTGGTTACGACTGTAACAACGCTCCTTTAACAATGATTGTGGGCATGCACAAAGTTCAGCTTCATTTAACGGATAGCCACGTCCAATCGCAATCGATTTCGCCATGAATCACCCCATTTACCTGACGTTCAGCCTTCTAAAAACCACCGGAAACAGCCATCTTAAGCCTGTCGGCTTAAAACCACCCTATTCATGTATCGGGTCCATGCTTAAATCGCAATCGGCGATTCGTGACTCCCAGGGGTCCTTTATATATCGGACCCATGACTCTGCCGATGGCCGACAGACGATCCTCCACTGCTCCGATGGATCGGATGCGATATGGTATTAAACCATGTTTTAATGTTTAATCGGGTCCACATGCTTTATTGCAATCCACGCTTCTAGTCGGACAACCCTCTGTTTAGCATTGCGATGGGCGGACGCGATATGATATTAAGCAGCAGTTGATAACCCCTTTGGGTCCATGTGTGTAATCGCAATCGCAGTTTATAGCGCCATCCCTTTATAACTTGCAATGGATCACTTCCGACATGGCAGACACGATATAGCATTAAGTCAAATTGTAATGTAGCAGCGGGTCCGCATACGTTCATCGCAATCGGGGGTTGCCCTTGGCGGAGGTCCGATGCGATATCGCTATTGGAATCGCAAGTCGCACAGGGTCAGGGCTTGATGTTAACGCAGTGCACTCCATTTTTTGCGATGCGATATTAGGTGTCGGACCCGATATGACTCACTGCTCCCATGTAATAAATTTCAAGTCCGGTTTCGGCCTCCGATAGTGTAACAGCATATATACGTGAGTTGTGGCCTCCGATAGTGTATTGTTGGGGATGTATAGTTTGCCCGCCGATAGTGTTAAGGCCGCTCCCGATAGTGTTTAAATGCATGCATATATATATATTGTTCCATTGTTTTTACTTTGTTTATATATATATATATATATTGCTCCGCTTATGAACCTTACTCTTGGCATATGCGATATGCGATAGCTCTACTCCTCCGATAGAGTACTCCTTTGGCATTGTTGCTCCGATAGCTGTTACCTACATGCATATAAGCTCTCCGATGACTTATTTGCATGCCTCCATTTGCTTTGTCTGCTCTTTGCGCTGTTTGCTCCTCTTGGCTCTGATAACTCTGTATGCTCCTCTTGGCTCTGTCTCCTCCTCTTGGCTCCGATAACTCTGTGTGCTCCTCTTGGCTCTGTCTACTCCTCTTGGTTCCGATAACTCTGTGTGCTCCTCTTGGCTCTGTCTACTCCTTGAATATTGCCATATTGACATCAATGACAATTTGTGTCCAACAGGAATCGGGGCCGTTTCATAGGCAAAAACTCAAAAACTGAGAAAAATCCATTACACAGAGTTTTCTGGAAAATACATTATCGGACGTGAAATCTGGACGTGAAATTCCATTCAATCACCCCTAAAATCCCTATTGGGTCCGCCATTAGGCAATATATCCCGTCACATTGGTGTATTGGACAAAATCCTAAATACACGGGAAAACGATGAAAAGCCTAACAAAATTCATCCTATCGGACTTCAAAATATATCGCAATCGCCCCTAATATCACATTAGGTCCGCCTTAGGTCGTTTTCACAATCCCCACCAATCATCTATGTGATCTCCGATCAACAATCGATATCCAATTTCGGGTGGCTTAGGAGTAGGGAGGTTACCCGCCCGAAAAGGCGGTTTTCCTTTCTCCTCCACCAGCCAAGTGTCGACCTGTGTGTCAGCTCGGGCAGAGCTAGCCCAATACTGCTTTCCGCCTGAGGCCCGCCCAAAATCTACCTTTAGGGAACTAAAATTTTATGAATCACACCTATAATTCCCCTTCGGGTCTAGTTTTATCGCTTCAGATGTTTTTCCTTCGTATTTCAGTTTTTACACCGAAAAGCATTAATACACAAAAACCCGACATATATCAGATCTCAAAATTTATAGTGTCGTGCGTATAAAATCCATTGGGTCCGGCGTTATCACTCCTTTTTCATTGTTGCGAGACGACGTTACCATGCGATATATCGCAATCGCAAGTTGCGTTGGCCTGGGGTCCGTCCTTTGCCTCGTGGCATCGCCGACGCCGATCCGCCGATATCGACGATTGCAATATCGCTCGGCCGGGGTCCCGCCATCGAACATAGGCCTATCTCCGACCCGATATATCAGAGATCGGCAATCGGGGGTTTCTCCCCTTTCCTCTTAAGTCCGCCTTTGGACCTTCTCCGATGCGATTTCCCTTTTTAAGGGTTTTTTAACATTTTTAGGGGATTTTGCCTCCTTTTCAAAAGAACAATGGCATCTTCTTTCTGCGATAACTTCTACATCCTAAGCCCATTTTTGCCCATTCAAGTTGCAGTAGATTCAGAATGAACAGATCTCTGCCATGAGGCTACTTCCAGGAACTTCCTTGGACTTTCATTTTCCTATGTGAGGAACACTTAGACTTAGGAGTCTATCCAAAATCCATTTTAGATCATCTAAGGAATGCTAGGCTGCCTAAAAGAAATATTAGCAAGGCAGAGTTCGAAGCCCTGAAATCTTTAAACAATAACCCTGAGGTTGTTGTCCTTAAAGCTGATAAAGGAGGAGGGGTGGTGATCTTGGACAAAGATGATTACAAGAAGAAAATGTTAGATCACCTTTGCAACAGTGGGAGCTATAGAAAGCTTAATAAGAACCCCATTAAAAAAGTTTCAAAGGCTGTTGCAGAGGCTATTAAGTCTAATAAATTTGTAAGCTCAATTAGTCACAAGCTTATAGAAAGTAACCCTCTCATGCCTAGGATCTATGGGCTTCCTAAGATTCATAAGGAAGGGGCCCCTCTTAGACCTATTGTCAATACCATAGGTGGGCCTACGTATCTCCTAGCTAAGTATTTAGCTCAGAAGCTTAAACCCTTAGTAGGTAAGTCTAGTTCCTTTGTTAAAGATTCTTTCTCCTTTGTTAATGAGTTGAAGGATATTGAGTTTGATCCTGATGATTTTATGGTTAGTTTTGATATTGTTTCTCTTTACACTAACATTCTGATTAAAGAGGCTATTGAAGTTATCAATCACATAACGGATCTGGATTCTGCTAAGCTTGTAGAGATTTGCCTGACCTCAACCTTCTTCAGTTTCGAAGGTGAATTCTATGAGAAAACGTGCAGAGTAGCGATGGGTTCTCCCCTCTCTCCTGTGGTTGCCAACCTTTTTATGGAAGACTTTGAATCCAAGGCTTTAGCTTCTGCTTGGTTTAAACCAAAATTGTGGAAGAGATTCGTTGATGATACCTTCAACCTATGGCCCCATGGTAGGGAAAAGTTAACTTCTTTTTTTGAGCATCTTAATAATCAGTCTGATTCCATTAAATTCACCATGGAATGTGAGGTTAATGGAAGCTTACCCTTTCTTGATGTTCTCATCTCAAGGAAAGATGATGGTTCGTTCTCCCACCAGGTGTTTTGTAAGAAAACCCATAGTGAGCAGTATCTCCATGCTAAATCTCATCACTTTCCAACCTAGAAACTAGGTGTTCTCAATACTCTAGCTACTAGGGCTATTCGAGTTTTGGATGAAGACCATCTGATGGATGAGAAAAACCATCTCTTTAATGTCTTCAAGAAGAATGGTTATAGTAAGTTGCAAGGTTTCAAAGCCTTTTTAAAAGCTAGTTGGGGACCTAAAACTAAAAAAGAGGTTGGGGTGGCCTCTAATGTCCAGCTTCCCTTTATCAAAGGGACAACTGACAAGATTGGCGCCACCTTTAGAACTTTTAAAACCATTCGTAGCTCTTTAAGATTTTTCAAATACCCTATTGATCCCAAATGCATGAAAGGTGTTTATTTAATTCCGTGTTCTTGTGGAACCCCCTACATCGGTGAGACTGGTCGTTCCATTTCACAAAGGATTCAGGAGCACGCAGCGGACCTTAGGCACTATAGGACCCACTCCTCTACTCTAGCTAAACATGTTGAATTAACGAAACACCATATTTGCTTAGAGGATTCTAAGGTCCTCACAAGGGTTGATCAATTCCATCACTGAAGATTAAGAGAAGCCATTGAAATTGAAAAGAGGAGTAAAACTCTTAATAGGGATGATGGATGGAAGTTAAGTAGCGCATGGATCTCTTCTCTTTGTTCTTTCCCTCATTAGTTTCCTTCTTCTGTCTTGAATTTTTTATTTTTTTTCTCCGAAAAACATAATATAAAATTTTATAATATAAAACAAAATATTAGAATCTTTATTGAAAAAATTCAAATAATATCTATATATATATATATATATATATATATATATATATATATATATATATATTATTTATTTTCCCAAGAACATAATAAATAAATTATAATATAAAATTTCTTAATAACAAAATATTAGAATCTTAAAAAAATTCAAATAATAATTATATATTTATTTATTTTATTCTTTTTTTTTTTTTATATACAAAAAATAAAATAAAATTAAAATTCAAAATTAACTAATTTGACGTTGGTCCTTTAATGTTAAAAAAAAAATGAAATATATAACCATTGGGAATTTACCATTGCATCTCTGAGATTTTTATATATTTTGGTCAGTTGATCTTGCTCCTCATCCTGGTCCTGATGATGAACCTAGATCTAGGTTCGAAATACGTCGACCCTTTGTTCTCTATGTGATTTCTCTGGAAAATATGAACATTATACTTTTAACATTTATTATTTTTTATTTGAACCAGACTATAAATATTAAATGTTAAACATTTACTCCTACACATCTACCCTAGGCCGACATTAATATTAGATTAAATTTATTAAATGCTAAGTGTTAAATATTTAGGTTTGACATCTAACCCATACTGGGCTAGCTCAATAACTAATCATAAAAATGGTACACTAGCTCAATACACTCTCTGCAATGGTGCACTTCACTGGATTATCTAAAATGTATGATGCACCAAAATGTAGACTAGACTCCCATAATAATGATCATGATGCTTCCATATGTTGGAGATACCGAGAGGGGGTGAATCAATATTTCTTTTCAATTGTTACTTTTACCAGTTAGATAATTTATATTTAGAACACAAAATGAAATGTATGATGCACCAAAATGTAGGCTAGACTACCATAATAATGATCATGATGCTTCCAAATGTTGGAAATACTGAGAGGGGGGTGAATCAATATTTATTTTCAATTGTTACTTTTACCAGTTAGATCATTTATATTTATAACACAAAATGAACAATAAGAATAAATGCTTGTATTAATTTATTTTTCACAATAAATCAAGTACAATGTATATAGGGATCCAACCCTAGATGAAGACACTGATCTTCAATCTCCAACCTGTTGCCAAGCACCAACTTGGACTTTTGTGAGGCTCTGACCTCTAAGGCACCAGCCCTATCTTCTCAAGGCACTGACCTTGTGTTTAGAGGCTCCAACCACTAGGGCACCAACCCTTCTTTGGTACAGACTCCGATCTAGTTTCTTGAGGACTCCAATCCTCTAGGGCTCCAACCCTATGTTATCCAAGGTACAACCCTTGAGTTTAGGAGCACCAACTCCACGAACACCAATCTTATATTTTCCAAGCACCAACTTGGACTTTCCAAGGCACCAACCTTTTCAATTCCGACGCACTAACCCCAAGGGCTCCAACCCTATAACTTCACTTTGTCAAGGTATGTACTCCACGGCTCCCATTGTCTTCTTTTATGAGCCCTGTCTATCTTCAACAATGCCTCCTCCAAATCACTTCATCAATGACAACCTTGTCTTCTTAGAAGGTGTCACCATTGCTCTTTATATTACCCAAAACAAAGATCTCCAAATGTCACCTCATGATGGCTTCAATGCATCATGATCTCCAAGGGTGTCTCCAAGACTTCAATTAATGCTTGGTGATGCCTCAAGATGTATTCAATCATTTGTCCTAAGGAATGTCTTCAATAGTCTACCCCAATATACTCTTCAAGAGTATTCAATAAGCTGCTACAATAATGTACAATAAACAGTCTTCAAAGCTTCAACCACAAACTCCAAATACTCCTTTGTTCAAGGTTCCAAACGCTCCCAAATATGTGACTGTCCAACTCTTTGAAGTGTAATTGTTCAACTGACAGTAATGCTTCAAATGTGTGATGTTCAACTATTCTAGCTAAGGCTTCAAGCCTTGACTGTGGCTGCTTTCACAGAAATGCAAGCTTTCACCGAGCCTTCATAGATTTGGTGTGTCAAACCATAAGACTGTCTTATCCGAGCTCACTGTAGTTAAGGATCCAAAGTGTATTATTCACTGTTCAAATATTTCACTCCTCCAAATGAGCTTTTGTATCTACAAGAACACAATCCTTTGGTTTGATGGCTTAAATTGTCCTTTGGCCATGGCTCAAGACTATTCCTGTCCTCCACAGGTGGCTGACCTTCAAGCCTTAAGATCAAGCTTCAATAACAGTTTCCGAGCTTGCCGTTAGTTTATTTCTAGTCTGAGCCTTATACAAGTCTGAGCTTGAAATCTGCAATATAATAGAACTGTTTTAAGGTTTTATAGGTGACAGTCCACCACACTACTGCAATTCGAGTTCTTTGTAAGGTATCCCAAATAGAAAACGTAAATTATTTTCCCAAAAATATCCTTCTCAACCTCCTTTCTGTGTTTTTCCTCTTTTCAGTGATCTTCCTTGAACTGATCCGAACTCCCTAAACCAAACAAAACTCCGAAACCTCCTTTATATACTCTTTTCTATTCATAAATCTGAACAGACACGTCATCTAGGGCAGGCCGACATGAATTGTCTTAACACAGGTCGACTCACTGTCCAGAATTACTAACTTAAATTCAAAAATTCATTTCTACCAAACCACTTGGATTTTCGGGCTATGTAATAGCTCATTGGAAAGGCAAAATTATGCTCTAAAAGATGGTCTAGGTCTCATAATGAGACTATGCCTCTAAGGAGGTGAAAAACATTTTTTAATGTGACCAGTCGTTATTTAGTGCAGAAATATAGGACAACAACATTTTTCATGGATGGGCTTCTCATGGATGAGCGAGCTTTTGTTTGGTTTCTTCATCAAGGCTCCTAGTCTCATAAATGTCATCATGTCCCCAAGATAGTGATGTGTCATCAATCATATGCAGCATGTAGTCTTTCATCATCATTGTATAGTCTTCCATTATCAAGATCATTGGAGGTAAGGACATCTAAGGTTATGGCTTCATAAGATCATCAAGACCATCATAGGTAAGGAAATTCATCACACAGGTCATCTAGAGCTCCTAGGTCATCAAGGTACACATGGCACTTCTTCATTAGTGACTTGGCATCTTCATCAATGACATTATAGCATCTCAAGAATATTTGCCATCCCAACTACTGCCATATTGACATCAATGACAACCTAGATTAACAATCTCCCCCTTTGTCATTGATGGCAATATTCTTGCCCTTTCAAATATTCTCTCCCCCTTTGACATCAATGGAAAACGGGGTGTCCAAGAACTCCCCTATCGAGCTGCTTCTTTTCTTCATTAATAGTAGTTCTTCATAGGTATGTTACTCCCCCTGTCACGATGCTCTTCTTTCTGGCAATGTGGTTCATGATAGATGTGCTTACATTCCTTTATGGGATGAACCAACTCCCCCTGTTTGCACAACCTCGTCTAGCTCAAGAAAGATTACCTGCTTGGTGATCAAGTGGAAGACATCTTCAACAACAGTCCATTGGATAGATAAGAGATCGTGTTCTTCAATGGAGTGTTCCTGAGAAATGATCTATCAAAGAATGATTGTCAATATAGTTCATCAAGGATTACATAAGGCCCATTCATGGATTCCTTTTACAAGAATGCTTAATCATCATAAGCTCCCCCTAACTGTATGCATGGTCTTCCTTTTGGCAGAGTATCCCCATCAAATACTTGGAATATCAAGGATAACTTCATCAGGTCAACAACATGTGTTGTTGGCTGGAGTGTTCAAGAGACTTCTGGATTCAATTCGCTTCGTTCTCCATACTTGTATAACTTTCTTCTCTGGCATGGTTCTAGCTTGAAAATGAGTAATCATGACTTATTTTTTCAAAATTGCTTCTAGGAGATTGATAGGGACCATTATATTTTTCATTGAATATTTTTCCATGTGCCCAGAGTTTGTACAATAATAGAAATAACCAAGAAATATACTTTGGTACCTAGGAGATGAAGATTTCCTTGATGTACTTCTGAAGTCTTTTTGCCTTGGGATTCTTTGATGATATTCATTGCCTTTTGTATTCTTGACACTATCTACAAGTCTTCTTGGAGTAGGATTGCTTCTAATGTTGTCTTGATTGTTCTCCTTTCCTTTCCTGGAACTGGGAGCATCAACATTTCTTCCTTGCTTCCTCACATCCTTGTTGTTTGAAGCATTTTCCTTCTTGCTTGAGGATTCACCTACATAGCCAAGGCCTAATTTATCAAGGGGGGACCTTTGATGACTTAGGATGTCATCTAAGGTTTGAGAGATTTTCAAGTTCTTATTCAGCAAGTCAACTTTCTTTTTAAGAAAGACAATTTCTCCTTTCAACTTTTCATAATCTTCATCTTTCATAACTAGTTGCTTCATTTCTTCCATCATCTTGGTTTCTTCACACAATTGAGCCTTAAGAGAAATGATTTCTAATTTTAAATTGGTGATCATCATCCTTTTCTTCTAGTTGGCATATCATGGTGTTTCTCTCATTTTCTACTTCATCAACTTGTCCTTCTATGAATGTCAAAGCTTCCATCACCTTCTCAGCTCCTTGTGCTTGTTTCCTTGCTTCTTCTAGTTGAGATCTAAGGGAGGAGACCTCTTCCTTGTATTGACCAATCTCCGCTTCAAGTTTGTTCAAGCTTTTGTGCCTTTGTTCAAGGTGGCTTGACAAGGTATCTTCCCGTTTTTTTGCCTTATCCAATTGATTTGTCATGGATATGACTTCTTCATGATGATTTCTCTTGTTTTGATGAAATTATTCCTTAATCTTGGCGAGCTCCTCATCTCTTTCTTGTACTTGAAGCTTGGCAAGGTCAACTTCCTTTGTTGTCTTGTCCCGGTCACCAACTTGTGCTTTCTTCTTAAGTTCCTCATTTTCCTTTTTCAAATTGTTAATCTCTTCCATGGTAGCCATAAGTTTAGTGAGGAGATCTTCTTCAAAATCTTTTTCATTCTCTTCATCTTCTAGGTCTTCTTTAGCCTTGATGTTATCACTCTTATCTTCACCTTCCTTGATGGGCTCTGGATTTCCTTCTTGTTTTCCATAATTTTCTTGATTAGATATCATTGTCAATGCTCCTTTTGAGTGAATATCATGAAGTTTATCCCATATGCCTTTTGCTGACGAACATTTTTCAAAATTGGCCTTCATAGAATCAGGTAGCCCATTCAAGATTGCTTTCATTTCTCTTGTATTATGTTCCTTGGATTCTCCATCCATCATGCTATCAACAATCACCGATTTCCAGACTTCAATGCCTTGAGTCTTTAATAAATTCCTCATTCTTGCTTCCCATATATCAAAGTTTCCATTGAACAATGGAGCCTTCACAAATTGATTGACTTCAATTTCGGTGGTTGAGGGAGACACATCTTTAGGAGGATTGGAGACTTTCTTCCTTGGCTTCGCCATTTGTGTTCTAATGATCAACCTTCAAGTTGTTAGGATTTGAGTGAAGGTACTGTCTCTGATACCAATTGTTGGAAATACTGAGAGGGGGGTGAATCAATATTTCTTTTCAATTGTTACTTTTACTAGTTAGATCATTTATATTTATAACACAAAATGAACAATACGAATAAATGTTTTTATTAATTTCTTTTTCACAATAAATCAAGTACAATATATATAGGGCTCCAACCTGTTGCCAAGCATCAACTTGGACTTTTGTGAGGCTCCGACCTGTAGGGCACCAACCCTATCTTCTCAAGGCACCGACCTTGCGTTTAGAGGCTCCAACCCCTAGGGCACCAACCCTTCTCTGGTACAGACTCCAATCTGGTTTCTTGAGGACTCCGATCCTCTTGGGCTCCAACCCTATATTACCCAAGGCACCAACCTTGAGTTTAAGAGCACCAACTCCAAGGACACTAATCTTATATTTTCTAAGCACCAACTTGGACTTTTCAAGGCACCAACCTTTTCAATTTTGAGGCACCAACCCCAAGGGCTCAAACCCTATTGTTTCACTTTGTCAAGGTATGTACTTCACAGCTCCCATTGTCTTCTTTTATGAGCCATGTCTATCTTCAGCAATGCCTCCTCCAAATCACTTCATCAATGACAACCTTGTCTTTTTAGAAGGTGTCACCATTTCTCTTCATATTACCAAAAACAAATATCTCTAAAGGTCACCTCATGATGGCTTCATTGCATCATGATCTCCAAGGGTGTCTCCAAGACTTCAATTAATGCTTGGTGATGCCTCAAGATGTCTTCAATCAATTGTCCCAAGAAATGTCTTCAATAGTCTACCCTAATATACTCTTTAAGAGTATTCAATAATTAATTGCTACAAGAATGTACAATAAACAGTGTTCAAAGCTTCAAGCACAAACTCCAAATACTCCTTTGTTCAAGGTTCCAAAACGCTCCCAAATATGTGATTGTCCAACTCTTTGAAGTGTAATTGTTCAACTGACTGTAATGCTTCAAATGTGTGACTGTTCAACTATTCTAGTTAAGGCTTCAAGCCTTGACTGTGGTTGCTGTCACAGAAATGCAAGCTTTCACCAAGCCTTCATAGATTTGGTGTGTCAAACCACAAGACTATCCTATTCGAGCTCACTGTAGTTAAGAATCCAAAGTGTATTATTCACTGTTCAAATATTTCACTCCTCCAAACGATCTTTTGTAGCTACAAGAACACAGTCCTTTGGTTTGATGGCTTAAACTGTCCTTTGGCCACAGATCAAGACTATTCCTATCCTCCACAGGTGGTTGACCTTCAAGCCTTAAGATCAAGCTTCAATAACAGTTTCCGCGCTTGTTGTTTTTTTATTTCTGGTTTGAACCTTATACAAGTCTGAGCTTGAAATCTGTAATATAATAGAACTGTTTTAAGGTTTTATAGGTGATAGTCCACCACACTGCTGCAATTCGAGTTCTTTGTAAGGTATCCCAAACATAAAACATAAATTATTTTCCCAAAAATATCCTTGTTGGCCTCCTTTTTGTGTTTTTCCTCTTTTCCGTGATCTTTCTTGAACTGATCCGAACTCCCTGAACCAAACAGAAGTCAGAAACCTACTTTATATACTCTTTTCTGTTCATAAATCCAAACAGACACATCATCTAGGGCAGGCTGACATGAATTGTCTTAACACAGGTCGACTCACTGTCCAGAATTACTAACTTAACTTCAAAAATTCATTTCTACCAAACCGCTTGGAGTTTTGGGTTGTGTAATAGCTCATTGGAAATGAAAAATTAGCTCTAAAATATGGTCTAGGTCTCATAATGAGATTATGCCTCTAAGGAGGTGAAAATTATATTTTAATGTGACTGGTCGTTATTTAGTGCAGAAATATAGGACAACAACATTTTTCATGGATGAGCTTACTTTTGTTTGGTTTCTTCATCAAGGCTCCTAGGCTCATAAATGTCATCATGTCCCCAAGATAGTGATGTGTCATCAATCATATGCAACATGTAGTCTTTCATCATCATCGTATAGTCTTCCATTATCAAGATCATTGGAGGTAAGGACATCTAAGGTTATGGCTTCATAAGATCATCAAGACCATCAAAGGTAAGGACATTCATCACATAGGTCATCAAGAGCTCCTAGATCATCAAGGTACACTTGGCACTTCTTCATTAGTGACTTGGCATCTTCATCAATGACATTGTAGCATCTCAAGAATATTTGCCATCTTGGCTACTGCCATATTGACATCAATGACAACCTAGATTAACACCATATAATGTGGAATATTTGGAACTCAAAATGGTCTATTTTTTCTCTCAATCTTGATGGAATTCTATTCAAACTCCGAGATCTATTTTTGTAAGTGGAATTGTGTCCATGAAGGAGAATCAAGAAATCAACCCTATCCATTTCCATTGCATGGATGACAACAACCAATCCTAATAAATCAATAATTTGTGAATACCGGACCAATTCACTGACCTAATCAAATAAATAAGACAAATAAACAAATACCAAGGGGGCTGGACATAAAGAAAGGCAAACAACATGGTAAAATCACTTATATGGATGATGAGGCTACATAATTTTCCGGTGGAGGGAAACGAAAAGGGTTTTGACCAATTATAAAATGATCTAAATCATTGATTTTCCAAAAAAGTGATCAACACATACGAAAACACTTGCTAGGAAAATAAAACTCTCCATAAATGGCGCAATCTGAATACCACATATAAAAAGGTTGCCAGGAAAACAAAGCTCCCCATAAATGGAGCAATCTAAATGCCACATATCAAATGAATTTCCACATGGCTGAAAATGTGCCATTCACCTAGTCAAAGCCAATTTTAGTTCATGAATTTCAACTGAAACTATAATGAGTTTCTTTAAATTAACTCTTATTAAAGAAATCTTCTATATCATAATGATAGAAATCCTCTAGATCATGATGATAGAGACCCTCGTTAAGTGCTTCAATGTACATATAAAATATATGTTTATAATCTTATTCAAAATAAAGAAGATTGTAGGAATTTACAGGGTAAGTTCCTTAGATATAACACCAAAGGACACCGCTCACAAATAGATCATAGATCAATACACCAGTATTCTTGACGTGGTTAAAACCCTCAAAGAGGGAAACAATCCATGGCCTGAGCCAACGCGGCCACTTCAGACAATTTATTAATAAAAGAAAGAAAATTTACATAAGCTTCTTTCATGAATGGTCACCCTACAAATGACCATCCATGCTCTTTAAATAGAGATCATAGACCAATCGAGTGTTAACCCACAGATCAAGTGTCGATAATACCGAGGCGAGAATGAACTGTCGAATCACTTCATGTCTAGAACATATCATGACCGTCAGATTGTAAGTTACAAAAGTACATAGTAAAGAAACACATTTTACCTAACTCTACACTAGACCAAGTTATACTTAACTATTTCCTATGTGTCGGAATATCCTAACATCCCCCCTTAAGAACAACTTGGGATAGGATTGAAGGGTGTACAAATATGACACAATAAAAGAAGGAATGAGGCATTAGAGCCTATCCCCCCTTCGTGACAACTTCCTGAACTCCAACCATAAATCAAAGTTTAGTAAACTTCGCCTCTATGAGAACCTTTGTAAAGATGTTTGCAACTTGATCATCTATTGAAGAATATTGCACTTCAAGAACATGGTCATGAATGAGCTTTCTGATGAAGTGCATGTGTAGTTCAATGTGTTTGTTGCGCTGATGTTGGACTGGATCTTTGCATATTTGAATGGCACTTTGATTATCACACCAAAGTGTAATCGGATGCTGCTGTTGAAAGCCAAACTCTGTCAGGATCTGACGAAGCCACATGGCTTCCTTACTAGCTTCTACGACACCATGATACTCTGCTTCTGCTGAAGAAAGAGAAATGGCACTTTGTTTCTTGCAAGCCCATGTAATAGGTCCTGAAGCAAGAGTGAACACATAACCTGTAATAGACTTCCGATCATCAGGGTCACCAGCGCAATCAGAATCAGTGAAACCAACCAATAGAGGAGATGCTTCTGCATTGTAATGAATCCCAAATTGAATTGTACCTCGAACATAACGAAGTATTCTTTTAGCTTCTTTCCAATGACTTTCATGTGGGTTTTGCATAAACCGAAAAATAAGGCCAACATCAAAGGAAAGGTCAAGACGAGTATGGGTTAGATACAAAATTTTTCCTACAAGCTAACGTTATAAGGTAGCATCAACTTCAGGGGAAGTACAAGTGACTGAAAGTTTGGCTCTAGACTGAAAGGGAGAAGGGGCTGGCTTACAGTCTTCCATGTGAAAGTGGCGTAGAAGATCACAAGCATACTTGGACTAGGAAAGGGAAATACCTTCCTTGGTTTGCAAGACTTGAAGGCCAAGAAAATAATGCAAGTGTCCTAAGTCTGTCATTTCAAACTTCTTTCTAAGGCTGGACTTCACATGGTTTATAAGGTTGGGATCACTACGAGTAAGGATAAAATCATCAACATAAAGAACAAGAATGATAAGAGACTTACCCACTTTCTTGGTGTAGACAGTATTGTCAGAATGACACCTAGAAAAGCCAATATATAAAAGAAAGCTATCCATTTTGGCATACCAAGCTCAAGGGGCTTGCTTGAGACCATAAAGGGATTTCTTAAGCCGACATACAAGGCTGGATTCTGTTTGTATATAGCTAGGAGGTTGTTCCATATAGATTTCTTAATGCAAATCCCCATGCAAGAAGGCAGATTTAACATCCTTAAGATGGACTTCCCATTTGAAAGAGGCAGCAAGGGAATTAATAAGGCAGATAGAGTTCATTTTGGCAACAGGGGAGAAGGTTTCAATATAGTCAATGCCTTCTACTTGTGAAAAACCCTTAGCAACAAGACAAGCTTTATGTTTATCAATTTTTCCATCTGGTCCAAACTTGGTTCTGTAAACCCATTTGCATCTAACAAGTTTTCGTCCCTTTGGAAGAGAAACAAAATCCCATGTCATTTGCCAATAATGAACGATATTCTTCATTCATAGCTGTGTCCCAATCTGGATGGCCTGAAACTTCTGCAAAGGTGTCAGGATCATAATTCGCTGAAGCTTGAGCCAGTAAAGAAGAGGCTCTATCGAACTAAGAACGTGTACGTCGCTGATCTGTAGGATCACCTGCAAGAGCACATGCTACATCCCGAGTAGCACAAACCCATTTTGGAAGCTGAGGTGCTGAAGGAGGATCCTGAGAAGCTGGGGGAGGATTGTCACACTCGTTGTCATCATCTGAAGAAGAAATATTTTCAGAAGTAGAAGGGATAGAGAGAGGTGGCACATCCGCCGAACTAGGTTCGTAGAGCGATATATTTTCAGCAAACTTTACATCTCTTCTAATGATAACATTTTTGGACTTAAGTGGAATAAGTCTATATCCTTTGACATCTTCAAAATATCTAACAAAAATACATTTTTCACTCTTAGGTTCTAAAGCTTTATGTTTCTCATCTGGAATATGGGCTCATGCTTCACTTCCAAAAACACGAAAGTGACTTACATCTGGTTTAATTGAGCTCCATGCTTCTTATGGAGTGATATTTTTTAAAACCTTAGTAGGAGTGTGATTTACTATGTAGTTTGCACAATTAATTGCTTCTGCCCAAAAATTAAGACTAAGTCCTTTAGATTGAAGCATACAATTAGCCATTTCCTTTAAGGTGCAATTCTTCCTTTCAGCTACACCATTTTGTTGTGGAGCATATGGAACAGTATGTTGCATTTGAATTCCATGCTCAGTGCAAAATTTGATGAATTTGTTGTTAACATATTCTCTGCCATTATAAGATCTTAGCTTAAGAATTTGATGTCCAGATTGTTTCTCAACAAATGCCTTAAAGGCCAAGAACATGTTAAAGACTTCATTCTTGAGTTTTAAGAAGTATACCCAAGTGCGTCTGGAGAAATCATCAATGAAAGTTAAGAAATACTTGTAGCCAAAGAATGAAACAACTGGAAGTGGGCCACATAAATCACTATGCACAAGCTATAAAGGGGCTGAAGCATGCCAAGAGGCAAGTTTTTCAAAACTATCCCGATGATGTTTTCCTAGTACACATCCAGAACAAACACCATCTCTGCAAGATACCATAGGGAACCCTATCACCATATTTTCTTTACATATATTTTGAAGGGAGCGATAGTTTAAGTGACCAAATCGCTCATGCCAAAGCTTGCTCATTCATCATTATGAGCAAACAATACAGAGGGAAGAGTTGATGACCCAAAGTTGTTAAACTTATACAACCTTGTAGAATTATCAACAATGCTAGTAGCTAAAATCTGTCTAGGATCTCTTAGGTCCTTAATACAACATCGTGAGGTGAAAATTCAACGATTTTACCTTCACCTGAATGAGTTATCTGATATACAAATAGAAGGTTGCAGGATAAAGTTGGAACACATAATACATCATTAAATTGACCATTGTCTAGATGAATAGTCCCAGTCCCTACAACACTATGAGATCTATAATCACCAACATATATATTTTTGGTGTTACAATCATTTAAAAAAGAAAAGATAGCTTTGTTTTTTGCCATGTGATAAGAAGCTCCAGAATCAATGAGCCACCCATGAGAATGAGAAGAAGAAGATACATTTAGTGCATAACCAGACCGAGATGCTTGACAACCACATGCAGAAAGTGTTATTCCTGAAGATGAAGTTGAAGTTGAAGAGTGCTCCAAATGGATATTATGCTTTTTCATTGTTGCTTCCAAGGCTTCCATCTTCTTAAAGCATTTGGATTCTAAGTGGCCATTTCGATTACAAAAGTTGCAATGTTTATCAGTCTTCTTTTCTTTGTTTTTATTTGCCTTATCATTTTGTTGAATTGATTTTTCATTTTGAGACTGAAATTGTTTAGGACCCTTGTTTGGTTTAGGACCATTCTTTTTAGGATATTGATTTTTAGGATTCTTTGAATTTGGTTGTTGCTAGGCGACTAAGGCTTTCTTAGAAGAGCTTCCAAGATTAAGAAGACCAAGATGTAAGAGTTTTTCTTGTTATCTTATTAAAGAATCGCAAAAGACATCAAAAGAAACGGACTTATAGTCTTGTCCTTGAGAAATAAAGGCTTCTCTTGTAGAATGGAAGGTGGAAACAAACACAGAGTAGGCTGGTCCCAACTTAGTAAGAATGGAATAGATAAGGCTACCATCTTCTTTCTTAACCTTAACACCTTCCAAGAGAAGTTTAAGGGTCTTGAACTTGGACAAAAAATCTTCAATGGAAGAAAAATTATTGGAGTCCAACATAAGCAACTCATTTTCGAGTTGATGGGCTCTAATTTCATTTTTAATTCCAAAAACTTTAGTGAGTTGTTTCATTGCTGCATTAGGGGTATCAAGTTCTGCAATATGGAATCTAAGGTCTAGAGAAATAGACATCCTTATTAATCCATGTGCTTGATCTTGCTTATTTTCCCATTTGGCTGCCTTATCTTCATCTTTAGGTTTAGTTTCTTAGCCTGAGGCTATTCTGTAAAGACCTTTACTTCTATGTAAATCCACAATGTAGGACTACCATTGGAAGTAGTTAGTGCTGTCAATAATAACTTGGTATGGAATTTCCATTTTAACAGAAACTGAAGTTGCAGACGCTGAAACTAAGTGTTCCAATGGAAATATCTCGAAAAATTAGACTGATTAAAAAAATGGTTTCTGGATGAAGAAGTTATGGTTTTTTGAAGAAAAATTGTTGAAGATGCTAACAAAGTGCATGAATGTGCGGAAGTGAATGATAATGTTATATTTAAAAAAAAAAATCCCACCTCCTCCTTTCCAAACTTAATCTAATTAGTTCACTTTAAAAAAAAAAAAATTATGTGACTCACTTTTATAAATAAGTGAAAGACATTTTTACAATGGTACTTTAAGAGCTACCCACTAAATTGTAACTTAAATAAAAGATAAAGAGACTTTAGAATTATAAGTGACTCACTTTTTATAATGGGTGAGAACACTTTTACATAAAGTAACTTTAAAACATAAGTTACATGTGTTTTTTGAAAATGTAACTCAACAAAAAGAAAGAGTTGAACTCAAGACCTCTATTCTCATAAAGTAACTTTAGACCAAGTGAGCTAGTTTAAAAGGTTGGTAATTTTTGGAAAAGAGGAAAGAGTTTTTTTTTTTGGAAAAGCGGGGGTGCGTGCTTACTTGAAAAAACTTTTTTTGCCTACAAAACAAAAAACCACACAACCCAACCTTACGGCTTCAAGTTAGCTTTCGCCAAAAACTAAATATTTTCCTCAACGTTTTTGATTTTTCGAGATCACACTAAGGCATGGTAGAAAAGAGCATACGCATGAGAAAAATCATTTCTTTCTATTTCTGATTTGCCTAGATCTCACAGAGTCGTGACGCAAAAAGCATATGCATAAATGAAAGGTATAAATTTGGTAATAAAAAACAAAGAGATAAATAATCTGAAATAAACAAAGAGATAAATAACTAAAACTGCAAATAAACATTGTATACCTTCAGATCTTAAAAATGATGTAGCTAGAGCTACCAGAAACCTTTTTGTGTGAAACGAAAGGGGTTCCTCACTGGAACAAATGCTCTTAACATAATAGAGTAGTCCTCTCAGCTCGAAAGCGGTCAGAAATAGTAGATCTATGAAACAACATTCGGATGCAGTTGTACCGGCTTCCGATTTGGATCACCAACAGATGCGACCCTAAAATTGCTTTGATACCATGTAAGAATTTACAAAGTAAGTTCCTCAGATAGAACACCAAAAGACACCGCTCACAAATAGATCACAAGTCAATACACCAGTATTCTTGATGTGGTTAAAACCCTCAAAGAGGGAAACAGTGCATGGCCTAAGCCAATGCGGCCACTTCAGGTAATTTATTAATAAAAGAAAGAAAATTTACATAAGCTTCTCTCATGAACAGTCACCCTACAAATGACCCTCCATGCTCTTTAAATAGAGATCATGGACCAATCGGGTGTTAAGCCATGGATCAAGTGTCAGTAATACCGAGGAGAGAATGAGCCGTCAGATCACTTCATGTCTAGAACATATCGTGATCGTCAGATTGTAAGTTACAAAAGTACATAGTAAAAAAACATACTTTACCTAACTCTACACTAGACTAAGTTATAATTAACTATTTCCTATGTGTCGAAATATCCTAACAAAGATGATTTATACTTTCTTCTAGAGAAATATTGTAAATCGTGGTGATAAAAGAGACCTTTTGGAATGCTTCAATATAAATACAAAATGTACTTTTTATAATTTATTTATGTTTTTGTAAGCTATATAAAGATATTTATATTACGAGACAACTGATATTATATTGATATCGTTTGTTTTCCAAAAAACATTATGGAATCCCATAGATAAGTACACTATACATAACTTGTTCCCATGATCCTAGATTTAGCCAAAACAAACAACAATAGACACTTAGTAACATACTATCTCGCCCATTAAGAGTTACATGCATTGGTGGTGTTGAGTAGTCAAAGAAAATTGTGCACATATAGCATAGTAAGACATATTGAGAGCCATTGAAACATAGTAGAAATAGACATAGCATAAGCCCAAAATAAGTCAGGCGCCATGAAACACTGTTAATCTAATATAATCACTGGAGAAAGAGCATTAGAGTTGCCTTGAGGTGAAACCTCTGTTGGTGCGTTGATAACAGTGAGAGTGTGAGGCTGCGAGCCGGATCCAGACTTTGAATCAAACACCACGAAGCGTTCCATCCGAGTTAGAATGGTGACTGTATCATCCAAGTCGTATCTAATGTCTCAGAGGATCCTTTTGGTCTCCTCTTGTCCTGCAAATAACTAGTAATAGTCGACTTGCTTGTCACGGATGATCATGTGAAGCAAGGTCTCTAGTTGCCAGTGCAGAACCACCGAGTGGAGAAAATGAAGTCTCCTTTTGCGGAATTTGCAAAGGTCTAGAGTCCATCTGAAGGTGCTGCCACTAATTTCAGAGTCAGAATAATATGTTTGATCACCAAATTCCTTGGTTTCCATGTGAAAGATCTCATTCCTCACCCCTGGAGGGGCAAAGTCAAAGTGGTAAACCACATAGAGTTAAAATTTGGGTACCAGAGGACAAGTGGTTCCCTAAGGCTTTCATCTTTGGCCTAGGGAAAAGTGTCCAAATTTATTTTTTACTTTTCTCCTAAAGTGACTTCATAAGTGGTAAAGTCGATTTGATTTAAAAATGACTTTATAAGTAGTAAAGGTATATTCTAATTTAAAAGTGTATTTATAAGTGGTAAAGTTACATTCTAATTTAAAGATGACTTTATTAAAGTTAATGATAAATTAGAAAGTGAAAAAGTGACTATGGAAATAAAAAGACTAAGTGCGTCTTTATTTAAGTGGGTGAGTTAAAAAATAGAAAGTGGGAATTAAATGCACATTTAATCTCATCTCTAGATTTAAACGAATCTCAACCATTAGATCTTAAGGTAACCCAAAAGGTCATTTAAAGAATAAAAGGAGAAGAGAAAAGGAAAAGATCAATTCATTCTATCATGAACATTTGAGAGAAAGAGGAGAGAGCAAAGAAAAAATTTATGAACAGTGAGGAAGTGAAGGAGAGCAGCGAGAATACATTCCAACAAATCTGGATAGCAGCATTTATTGACACGCATCCCAAGGAAAAACCATACATCAGGAGAAAGACACAAATATCGAGGAAGAGATACAACACAGAAATCAAGAGGGACAACAGCAAGGGCACAAATTTCAAGGCATACGTACTGTTGAAATTCTTACGGTCCGTACAATTCATACAAGTTTTGGGCACGTTTTTCAAGGTTGACCGTACAACATTTAATGTTGTTTTATTGTTGGAAAATTTCTATTTTCGCTATTCGCTGATTGGCACGATTTTCAAAGTGGAGTTCAAGCACGAAAATCAAGATAAGTTGTAATTTGTGGTTGCTGGAATTTTCACTGTGTATTTCAGTTTCTCTGTAAAAACATTTTCAAAAATAAAGAAGAGCTCTTAAACTAGTTTTCCCCAAGAGTTGTAGGGGGTTTTTCTAGGGTCACATTGGCAAAAAATCAATGTGTTATTTTCTGTGTGACTGTCATAATTTTGCTATGTTTTATTTCTGCAATTTCAATAGTTGCGAAATCTCTAAATTTGTGTTTTCAAAAAATTATTGTCATTTCTAAATTTTATAATTTTTATCATGCTTGGATTTAAAACTAAATGCATGGAGTGATAAGGAAAACTGATAACTGGAGTGGGGGTTGAAATTTCTTCATGATATCAGAGCTTGGTTGGCTGAACAGTGCAGTTTGGGACAGCAAAGTGAAAATTACAGCAAGCTGATTTTTACACAGAAAACATAAACCTTTACCATATATTTGAAAATTTCAGTTTGGTAGGATAGTGAAACATGTCTTTGGGTTTGAGAGTTGAGGACAGGTTGGATGGGAAAAACAACTACAATGCATGGAAGGAGAGAATCCAGAGCATCTTTGAGGAAGCAGAAGTCTGGGGCATTATGGTAAATACTACACAGAACCCAGTGGTAGTACCTGCTGACCTTGTATGGTTGGTAGAGTTTAACGAAAAGAATGCTAAGGAAAAAAGATTGATTCTAGAAGGAACCAAAGACCATGTCATTCTTCATGTGAGAGGAAAGACTTATGCACATGACATGTGGACATCCTTGACCAGACTTTACCAGAGCTCAAATGAAAACAGAAAAATGGTCTTAAAGGAGAAACTAAAAGCCATTAAAATCGTTAAGACTGACAATGCTACAACATACCTCACAAAGATCACTTCAGTGAAAAATGAGATCATTGCACCCACTGAGTTGGTGAGGATTGCTTTGAATGGTCTTCCCAAGACTTGGGAGAATTTTGTCGATGGTAGTGTTGCACGGGAAAACCTTCCCGACTGGGAGAGGTTGTGGGATGATTACATTCAGAATTAGATCAGAAAAAACCATCTTGGGGCAACCAAACAAGTGGAGGAGGATGACAATGTGGCATTGTTAGCAAGAGGCAAGAAGGGCAGAGCAAAGAAGCAAGCTTCCAACAGTGGAGGCAAAGGCAAAGGTAAAGGAAAGCAACAAAACAAGGAGAAGGACTATTCCAAAGTCAAATGTTGGAATTGTCAAAAGTTGGGACACTATGTTGTTGTGTGTCCGGAGAAGAAGAACAAGAAAGGGAAAGACAAACCCATGGTAGCTTCTGCAGATATAGAAATCTTCTTAAAAAGATTTGATCGGGAGTTTGGGTTCATAGCTTGTGAGGCCACTAGTGCAGGATCACCTGCCATACAGGTTTAGAGGGAGTGTGCATTCCCCGCTACTAGCAAAGCATCTTCTAGCATTTGGTATGTTGACAGTGGTGCTTCCCGCCACATGACAGGAGTCAGAGAGTACTTCTCAGAGCTTTCAGAGGGTGATATTGATATGGAGGTAGTACTTGGTGATGTCAGCATTGTTAGAGCAATTGGTGTGGGGACATTGACATTTGATAGGGAACCCAAACCTCCTTTGAAAGTTTCAGATGTTCTATATGTGCCTGGAATGAAGAAGAACCTGATATCCATCTCAGCGCTTGAGGACAGAGGGTATGATGTGTTGTTTAGGAGAGGGCAGGTGCTTATATATCCTAGGGGAACTCCAGCTTCTTTAGCTATAGAGATTGTTGTGCGCCATGCCAAGGTGTACAAATTCTCATTCCAGCCCTTAATGGCATTGAGTAGTAGCACCCGAGACAAGACCGACAACAGATCTAGCAATTCAGAGTTGTGTGACATTTGGCACCGCAGGATGGGGCACATGTATCATGGGGCCTTGAGTACATTGCGGGAGATCACCACTGGTGTGCTAAATTTCAATTCTGATCACCTTGATGTATGCAGAGGATGTGTTACGAGGAAGTTTGCTAGATCCCCTTTTTCGAGCAGTGACAGCAGAGCGACCAGGATCCTTGACTTGATTCATACCGATGTAAGTGGTCGGATGTCTCATGTATCCTTGAGTGGCTATGAGTACTATGTTTTATTCACTGATGACCACTCCAAGAAGACTTGGATTTATTTCTTGAAGACCAAGAGTGAGGTCTTCAAGCGGTTTCAAGAGTTCAAAGCTCTTGTGAAGACCCAGACAAGTAGGAAGATCAAGGTCTTCAGGTCGGACAATGGAGGGGAGTATACCCTTGGTGAGTTTGTTGATTTTTGTGCTGAGACAAGAATTAGAAGGGAGTTCACAGTTCCTTACTACCCCCAGCAGAATGGGGTTGCGAAGAGGAAGAACAGATCCATTGTAGGGGCTGCCAAAGCCATGCTTCATGATCAGGGGTTACCTTTATTTTTGTGGGCAAAGGCTTGCAACACTGCTGTGTACTTGTAGAATAGGAGTCCACATCGTGCCTTGGGGAATGTGACTCCGGAGGAGGCTTTTTCTGAGAAGAAGCCTAATGTTGGGCACTTTTGTATCTTTAGGTGGCTTACATATTCCTATGTCCCCAAGGAGAACAAAACCAAGCTAGAGCCCACTGCAAACAAGGGCATCTTTATGGGTTATAGAGAGACCTCGAAAGCTTATCAGATTTATATTCATGCACAAAGGAAAGTGGTTGTCAGGCGGTATGTGAATTTCGAGGAGGAGAGAGATTTTAGGAGGTCACGAGAGTTAGAGTATCCAGAGTCACCAGACCCTCAGGCGCAGTTGAGTCAGTCACAGGGATCCAGTGGTCAGGGATCAGGAGGTACATCGATTACAGTGTCAGGTGCATCAGTGAGCAGTGGCTCTCAGAGTCAGATGGGTGGTTCTTTGCGCAGCATGCAGGGCAGTCTGCAGAGCAGTTCACAGGGTAGTCCACTGATGGACAGTTCGCACGGTACTTCAGCATCTATAGGCATAGGTTCAGGCATGAGGTCAGTTGACAGGCCTTCAAGAGTTCAAGCTTCTGATGATGATTAGGATTCTTTCACTCCGGTGGGAGAAGTATGCTCAGGGAAGAGGAATCCCAAGTGGCTACAAGATACCTTGCGTGAGGCCATATCAGTTGCTAGGCCAAAGAGACAGGTTAGAGAGAGTAAACCACCTGAGCGGTTTTGTAGTTACATGGCATTGGTAACAAGCATTATTGACTCCGAGCCTTCTAGTTATGAGGAGGCAGCGAGCCAGCAGGTCTGGAGAGAGGCCATGATGGAGGATTATTCTTCTATTATGAAGAACGATGTTTGGGAGGTAGTGTTGAGTCCTGAAGGTAAATCAGTTGTTACTTCCAGATGGCTCTACAAGATAAAGCATGTTGCAGATGGAAGCATCGAGAAGTTCAAGGCTCTATTTGTGGCAAGAGGGTTCTCATAGGTAGAGGGAGTTGATTATGAGGAGACCTTCACTCTCGTAGCTTGATATACATCTATTCACTCCATTATATCGATTGCAGCAGAGATGGGTTGGAAGATCCACCAGATGGATGTGAAGACCGCATTTCTCAATGGCTTCATTCAGGAGGAGGTTTATATTGAACAACCATAGGGCTTTGAGGCGCATGGGAAGGAATCCCATGTATGCAGATTGAAAAGGGCACTTTATGGACTAAAGCAAGCTCCTAGAGCTTGGTACTTGAGGATTGATACATACTTGCAGCAGCTGGGTTTCACAAAGAGTGAGGTTGATCCAAACCTATACTTCATTGTAGTGGGTGAGGAGCCTCTCATTCTGGTTTTGTATGTTGATGACTTGATCATCACTGGTGCCAAGAGACTCATTGAGGGTTGCAAGAGAGATCTTGCTTCAGATTTTGAGATGAAGGATATCGGCTTGATGCATTATTTTTTGGGATTGGAGGTGTGGCAGGAGGAGGGGCATTTCTTCCTGGGACAAGGGAAGTACAATGTGGATATCCTTAGCAGATTTCACATGGAGGACTGCAAACCCATGTCTACACCTATGATCACTAACTGGAAGAATCTTCACGCTTCTGATTTCAAGTTGGTGGATCCTACTCTATACAAACAGTTGATTTATTGTTTGATGTATTTGGTCAACACTCGACCAGATATATGTTTGCAGTTAACACTATGATTCAGTTCATGTGTGAGCCCAAGAGAGTGCACTGGGTGGCTGCAAAACACATTTTTCGTTACTTGCAGGGGACTGTGGATTTTGGTTTGGATTATAGACAAGGTGATGGAGTGAGACTGGCAGGGTACACGGATTCATATTGGGCAGGTTGTGCTTCAGATAGGAAGAGTAATTATGGGTGTTGTTTTGGGTTGGGTTTAGCATTTTGTCGTGGATCAGCTAGAAACAAGAGTCAGTTGAGGCAGAGTATATCACTACTAGTTTGGCTAGTTGTGAGGCCATATGGCTTCGCAAGATGTTGTTTGGTCTATTTGGTCAGGCATTGAGACCTTCAATAATTTACTGTGATAATTAGAGTTGCATAAAATTCACGAAGAATCCAATTTTTCATGACAAGTCAAAGCATATTGAGATCAAGTATCACTTCATTAGAGACTATGTCCAAAAGGGAGATGTCAAGCTTGAGTACATTTCCACAAATGAGCAAGTAGCGGACATTTTCACCAAAGCCTTACCACAGGGCAAGCATGTCTACTTTAAAGACAAGATGGGAGTGGTGAGGAACACTTTCCTCGATAAGAGAGAGTGTTAAAATTTGGGTACCAGAGGACAAGTGGTTCCCTAAGGCTTTGATCTATGGCCCAGGGAAAAGTGTCCAAAATTATTTTTTACTTTTCTCTTAAAGTGACTTTATAATTGGTAAAGTCAATTTAATTTAAAAGTGACTTTATAAGTGGTAAAGTTACATTCTAATTTAAAAGTGACTTTATAAGTGGTAAAATTACATTCTAATTTAAAGGTGACTTTATTAAAGTCAATGAAAAATTAGAAAGTGAAAAAGTGACTATGGAAATAAAAAGGCTAAGTGGATTTTTATTTAAGTGTGTGAGTTAAAAAATAGAAAGTGATAATTAAATGCATATTTATTCTCGTCTTTAGATCTAAATGAATCTCAGCCATTAGATGTTAGGGTAACCCAAAAGGTCATTTAGAGAATAAAAGGAGAAGAGAAGAGGAAAAGATCAATTCATTTTTTCATGAGCATTTGAGAGAAAGAGAAGAAAGAGCAAGGAGAAAATTTCTGAGCAGTGAGGAAGTGAAGGAGAGCAACAAGAATACATTTCAGCAAATTTGGATAGCAGCATTTATTGGCACGCATCCCAAGGCAAAACTGTACAACAGGAGAAAGGCACAGATATCGAGGAAGAGGGACAACACAGAAATCAAGGAAGAGGGATAGCAGCAAGGGCACGAATTTCAAGGCATATTTGGGCATGAATTTCGAGACAAACGTAATGCTGAAATTCATACGGTCTGTACAATCCGTACAAGTTTTGGGCACATTTTTCGAGGCTGGCCGTACAACATTTAATGTTGTTTTATTGCTAGAAAATTTATGTTTTCGTTGTTTGCTGATTGTCACAATTTTCGAAGTGGAGTTCAAGCACAAAAATTGAGATAAGTTATAATTTGTGGTTGCTGAAATTTTTACTGTGTATTTCAGTTTCTTTGTAAAAGCATTTTCAGAAATAAAGAAGAGTTCTCAAATTGGTTTTCCCCAAGAGTTGTAGGGGGTTTTTCCAGGGTCACACTGACAAAAAATCAGTGTTATTTTTTGTGTGTGGCTGTCATAATTTTGTTGTGTTTTATTTCTTCAATTTCAGCGGTTGTGTAATCTCTAAATTTGTGTTTTTAGAAAATTATTTTCATTTCCAGATTTTAGAATTTTTATCATGCTTAGATTTAAAACTAAATGCATGGAGTGATAAGGAAAACTGATAACCGAAGTGGGGGTTGAAATTTCTTCACAGAGTGCCAACCAAATAGACACCGACATCAAGAGGTAGATGCTCCTGCCACACCACCCCGATGATTAGGTTGACGAAGCTGAGGTGCCATAAGAACAATTATTTGAACCAGACATGGCTGAGTTGGGCAAAGTATGATGAAACCGATGGTGTGGACAAACACAAGAGGTGTGAGAAGAAGTCGAACCCGGGTGCTACAATGATGGAAAGATGTCAGCTTGGGAGTATAGTAACTGGCGGGAGAGTGGAAGCAAAACGCTAGAAGGGTGTCATTGACCATGAGCTGGGCAGACAAACCTACACATTGATCTGAAAATGAGATCTTAGAATAATATTAAGGTATTACATACTCATGTGCAGGGTTTGCCTATATTACTTAGTGCAACAGATCGAAAAGATTGCGAATAATATAGACAATGAGCAGTTAGAGAAACATAACAGACACACACACATAACACAAAAAATAATCAAGGAGTTCACCAAAAACTCTTAGGCTACATCTCCTGGTCCAGCGTTCAGTGATGACCTCTCTATTATGTCTTCAAGAGCAGATTTTTGACAAACGTGAGCTCAAATTGAGTCTCAGCACAACAGGAACAAACAACAGGGTTTTTCTTGAATTCCTCAAGTATTTCTAAGTACACAGACTCTCCCTCTCACTCTCTATCTCTGTTTTATCTCTGCCTCAGCACTGGTTGCTCCTGTCTCTGTCTCTGAGTGGCTTTTAAGCCAATCAACGCTTGTCTGTTCATTTTCCCTTTCGGGCTCTCTGGCTCCCGGCCTCTGTCTGCTCAAATCCCCTCTGAGCATTAACCAATCATGGTGTAACGTCTTCAGGTATGGTGGCCACCTGTTATGAAACGGAAAGGACCAATGGCGCGTTGAAATCTGTCAGACCAGGCAGTAACTCCATAAGGCAAAAATGATTCAACTGATTTATTCCATCAGATAGGTGTTTGTTATATACATGAGGGAGAGACTGTTCAGTTCATCTCCCGATGACTGTTCATATTTCTAATTTATTTATTTACATAAATTCACCCAATCACAAGGATTAGGTGTCAACATTCCCCCCCTTAATCTAAAGGGATGTTGGTGAGTCCAAGCATCATTCTAAATCGTTCAAGCTTTTCTCTTCCAAGCGCTTTGGTGAAGATGTCTGCAATTTTCTCATTTGTGGAACAATGATGGAGATGGATTGTTTTGGCCTCAACATGATGTCGAATTAGATGATATTTAGTATTGATGTGCTTCATTCGATCATGGAATTTTGGGTTCTTGGCCAACTTTATTGCAGAGGTATTGTCAATCATGAGTGGAGTTGATTGTACTTGTTTTACCTGCAAATCTTAAAAAAATTTCCTGAGCCACACAATTTCTTTTGTTGTTTCAACTGCTGGCACGTATTCTGCTTCTGTTGTGGAATCTGCTAGAACTGATTGTTTGCGTGATCTCCAGGAGACAGCTCCTGATCCAAGACTCATAGCATATCTTGAAGTTGATACCCCAGTTTCTTTGTCTCCATCGAAGTCTGAATCAAAGTATCCAATTAAGCTGAAGTCGTCCACCTGTGTATATTTGATTCCAAAGTCTTGAGTTCCCTTCAAGTACCTTAGAACTCTTTTTGCAGCAGACCAATGTCCCTCACAAGGCTTTTGCATAAACCTGGAGAGGATTCCAACAGCAAACGAAATGTCTGGTCTGGTAGTATTTAGGTAGTTGAGACTTCCTACAAGCTGTCTATACTTTGTTGCATCCTCAAATTCTTTTCCTTCAATAGATGTGAGCTTTAAGTTTTGTTCCATTGGAGTAGTGAGAGGATTGCACTCTGTCATGCCAAACCTGTTCAATAGATCTCCAATGTATTTCTTTTGAGAAAGAAATATGGACTTTGGAAGTTGGGTTACTTCAATGCCAAGATAGTGATGAACATAGCCCAAATCAGTGATTTCAAAACTTTTCCCCAATTCCTTCTTTATGGATGTAATGTAGCTTTCATTGTTCCCTGTCATCAAAAGATCATCTACATATACCACAAGATACACAACTGTTTTGCCAACTTTCTTGACAAATAAAGTTGCATCATCAAGATCAAAATGTTTGAAATTGAGTTTCAGAAGATGCTCAGTTAGTTTTTCATACTAGGCTCGCGGTGCTTGTTTGAGGCCATACAAGGACTTCACAAGTTTGCATACTTTATGTTCATGTCCTTTCACAACAAATCCTTCAAGCTGGGACATAAAAACATTCTCTTTTAAATCTCCATTTAAGAAAGCAGTTTTTACGTCCATTTGGTGGACTTTCCAACCATTCTGAGCTGCTAATGCAAAGAGTGTCCGAATGGTAGCCCATTTTGCTGTGGGGGAAAAAGTCTCCTCATAATCGACCCCTTCCTTCTGTGCAAAACCTTTTGCCACAAGCCTAGCTTTGTGCTTGTCAAGTGAGCCATCAGCTTTATACTTGTTCTTGTAGACCCACTTGCAGCCAATTGGTTTGGTTCTTAATGGAGGATCAACCAGCTTCCAAGTGTCGTTCTTTATGAGGGCATCATACTCCTTTTGCATCGCTTCTTTCCATTCATCATGAGAAGCAGCTTCTTTGAAGGAAGTTGGTTCAAAATCTGTAGACAAGTTCAATTCACAATCATAAGAAACATCCATATCAACAGGTGAATTAGAGTCATCTACATCACCTCCATTTTTCCGGTTTGAATTTCTGGTTCCTGTCTTTCCAACTTCATCAGGATGAACACTTTCAAGTGTCTTTGTCACCCACTTTGGGGGACCTTTTTTAGATGGTCCAAGCTGCTCTGTTGATTGAGTTGGGACTAAATCAAAATTGAGTCTCCCAATTCTATCAATTACATCACTTAAAGCATCATCCGTTGTTGGATTTTCATGCGGGGGAGAGTGTTCCTCAGAAGAAGATTCCACATGTTGATCTAGTATAGGAATCCCCCCTTCAAGATGTGGAATCTGATTATCAAATTCTTGAAATGATTTTGCTTTTGCGAATCTATCCAAGCGATCAAGTTGCCGCTCAACAACATTGTCAGTTTTGGATGATTCAAGAAAAATTACATCTCTAGATACAACAAACTTTTTATTTACTTCATCATAGAGATGGTATGCTTTGGAGGTGTTTGAATACCCCAAGAAGATACACTTGCGACTTCTAGCACCAAGTTTATTTCTATGTACCTTTGGTATCAAGGCATAACAGGTGGAACCAAAGACCCTGAGATGCTTTTACCGAAGGAACATGTCCATACCACATTTCATATGGAGTCTTGTTTCTTATAGCATTAGATGGACATCTATTCTTTATATATGCAGCACATAAAACAACATGAGCCCAAAACATTATCTTTACATTTTTGAAGAAAAGCATGGATCGTACCATATTTAAGATTGTCCTATTCATTCTTTCAGCTACACCATTTTGTTGGGGATTATACGGCACAGTTGTTTGATGTTTGATCCCATGTTGGCGAAGATAGTTGTCAAATTCATTTGATGTGTATTCTTTTCCATTATCAGTGCGAATAGACCCAATATGAGATTGTGCATCATTTTCAATCCATTTATGAAAATTCTTGAATGTTTGAAAAGCATCAGATTTGTTCTTCAATAAATAAGCCCAACACATTCTGGTGTAGTCATCAATAAATGTCATGATATATTTATTTCCATTCGCAGAAGGAACAGGCATTGGACCACATAAATCTGAATGAATGAGTTCAAGTTTTCTATGTGCTTTTGAATGTGAATCATGAAAACACTGTTTGCTATGCTTTCCTAGAATGCAAGCATCACATTGCTTAAGTTTCCTAGGAATTGTAGGCAAACCAGCAACACCATTTTTCTTCAACAAGCGGAGACTGTCATAGTTAAAATGTCCAAATCTAGCATGCCATAATAAACTTGATGGAAGTGTACCTTCTTCATGATGAGAATTGTATGAGAAATGTTGCGCATGAGCAGAAGTTCCTTGCAACTTGATAAGTCTTTCTTCTTCTATTGCCCTCATGACAAGTGAGTGGTCAAATGCTTTTCTTACCTCAAGCTTGCCATCAAACATATGAATGGAGTGACCTTGCTGGCGGAAGTGGACCAAGGACAGCAAGTTTCTTTTGAGCTGTGGGAGATATAGAACATGATGCAAAAGAAAGTCTGGAAGACCAGGCAGTTTAAGCCTGATTGTGCCAAGCCTTGATGGCTTGATTTTTGATTGATCTGCAAAGTATACTGCTCCATCAACATTGTCAGTGAAATATTCAAAAAAATCTTTTCTATGAGTCATGTGGCAGGTTGCTCCTGAATCAAGCAACCAATCATTTTTCCATGAAGCAAGTGAAGCATTAAATAAATCTTCATTTACTCCAATATTACATTGTGCCACAACATAGTGAGCGGATTCAAGTGCTTTACCTTTGTCTGTATCATCAGTTTTACCTTAATGTTGGTTTCTTTTCTGCTCAATTTTGTCCCATGGTAGCTTGCATGTAGAGGCATCATGTGATCCATTTCTCTTGCAGCGAATGCAGTGCAAATTTGCTTTTTCTCCTTGAGAATGTCTATGCCCCCTGCCTCTGAAATATCTTCCTCTTCCTCTTAAATGCATACTGTAACAAAAAAATACTTCTGCTGGCAAAAATCTGTGTACTGTAAAATACTTCTGCCGGCAAAATGTGCTTTTGATGTAAAAAAATGTGCTTTGATTTTTTATTTTAACAAAAGCTCAACCCATATGGTTATTGCAGCAACATTTGACATTTTCTACAAAACACACACAGTGAGTGAGGCGGTGTGGGAAAACAGTATGACTACCGGCGCGCATGTATTAAAATGATGTAAAAAAAAATCCAAAAACCACAAACTTATTCAACACTGCCTTTTGGAGAACACCCATCAGTATGCAGAACAGCGCATTCATGCAAACATAATTGGATACATGTTTCATGTATAAATTTAATTAAACATCACTTATATCAACGCATCAACCTGCAAAAACTGTCACAAGTTACTCGTCTTCCTGGCTACGCAGCTTAGCTAACTTGTTAGTCACCAGAATATCAAGTTGTGCAGCACGTTCTACAATTTCTTTCCTCTTTAATGATGAAACATTGTGTGCGATTTCAGCCCAGAACTACAAAGAGATTAAAAAAAACAAAATGTTTCTTCCTGATAAATATCTGCAATCAACTTTTCCAAATCCCTGTGGCTGCTCCGGTCTTCCACACTTTCTCTACAGAAACAAGAGGCAGTGGAACTAATTCTAATCATTCGAACCAGGGCGCGTGGAAGGTTCGGTCTCCCTCAATTCATCAATATTCCATAGTTCAACTCTTCGAAAATATCAATTCAACTCCAAAGATAGTAGAGTTGCCGAGATTGATCTTAAAATATTTGATGGAACATGGAGAGACGGTTCCAGGTATTAGAAAACATGAGGATGGACAGCTAGAACTACGCTGAATGTTAGAGAAGGTGCCTGCCTTTATTTACATTGATAATGTTTTGGGGCAAGATGAGCTTGGGCGTCTATGAATAAAGCGAAGAAATTGAGACTGCTTCTCACTGCACGTAACATAGATGTGCATAGAGCGTTAAAAATGAAAACTATAGTTTTCGCTGTGAAAGGGCTTCTGGCGTTGCAGCAGAGGAACGTAGCACCGTATGGGAGCCAAACATAGTATATTTACACAGGATATCACCACATTTTTTTCATTGCGCTGTCTGATAGGGTTTGTTTTGGAGAATGGCAGCAGCATTCAAAGCGAGCAACGTAACAGTAGCAGTCAATGGTGTAGGTAGGCTTGAGAGAAAATGTCAGGCAACTGACACCAACGATTATATGGGCAGCGCATTGTGTGGAGCAGGCTTTGTATGGAGCAGCGCTTTTAAATGGAGAGCAGAGGAGTAGAATAGGGAGTTACAAAGGGCATAAAGCTAAAAAGGAGCTGGCTTTGATACCATGTCAGACCAGGCAGTAACTCCATAAGGAAAAAATGATTACACTGATTTATTCCATCAAGTAGGTGTTTGTTATATACATGAGGAAGAGACTGTTCAGTTCATCTCCCGATGACTGTTCAGATTTCTAATTTATTTATTTACATAAATTCACCCAATCACAAGGTGTAGGTGTCAACAAAATCCCCAAAAATAAAATCTGCCAAACTGCCTTTTATCGGACTTCAAACATTATCAATTCCGCCCTAAACTCCATCAGGTCTGCCTTTATATCGCTATCGCAAGTTGCTAGTCGTGGTTTCCTTCGTATTTGGGTTTATAGCAAAAAACCCCCAAATACACAGAAAACCCAACAAAATGGCTTCATATCGGACTTCAAATATTATCGTATCACATTCATAAACCCTTTCGGGTCCGGCCATATCACATGTTGCATATCCCTTTTGACTTCTGATCGCCGATTGTGCCGATCGGCCTTATCATCTATCGGCGCATCGCTATCGCATGGTCACTGACATTTTGGCATCACCCCTTATGCAATTGCGATGCGATGTTGCGATGTGATATATCGCAATCGCATATCGCCAATCCTTCAAACTGCGGGTAAGTCTTTCTGTATGTATATTAACGATGCAATAGCGTGGGGAAATATGGGTCGTTGATCTGTGCGCTTGATCAATGGTTCTCGTTTAATCGCGTTGAACGCTATCACGATTCCCATAAGGCCTCCTCCGATTGACTCCGATCGCGATAAGCCGATTAGATCTGGACCGTTGATCGGCCAGATCCGACGGCTCCTATGCAACATTGCTTTAGCCTCCAATAGCCTCTGTTTTCGCCGTTTCTTCATAATTTTCTGGTGCGATAGTGTTTTTCTGCCTTTTGTGAATGTTTTTCCCATGCGATAGAGTTTGAGTATTCGAATACTTAGAGGGTTTTTAGGATCCTTTTTGGATCACGCCTTCCCACTGAAAAGCTTTTGGACCACCAAGAGTTGGTTTTTAAGCATTGATTAAGTGAGGATACAATTTACTCACTTGCCCAATTGCTATCCATCGTACACTACTTGGTTTCGAACCTTTGAGTCTGATTCTCAGGTACTCAACATCCCCTCTATGCGTAATTCTCACCTTCCTGTCCAGAACTATGTCTTCCTGCAACTCATTGAGATATTCAGACAACAGATCATCAATAGAGGGAAACTAACTTTGCTCTTCGGGATCTTCAATCAATGAAGGTTCATACAATCTCAAGTTCTCTGCATTAACGACTGAATAGATATGCATATAAGCTAGCAAATCAAGGTGAAAAGTGTTTTCACCAATTTTCTCAAGTATCTTGAAAGGCCCATACCTTATTGGTTTCAACTTCTTACCTTCACCTTGCATTCTGTCTTTGCTGATGTACAGCCAGACTTGATCACCAACTTGGAAACTATGCTCAATTCGATGCTTGTCATGCCTTGCCTTGTACTTGGCCTGGCTTCTTTCCAGTTGTTCCTGCACTGCCTGGTGAATTTCTTGGATCTGTTCAATGAACTTGGTTGCTTTGTCCACATCACTGTGTCCATCAACTACTATGTCTTTACTAAAGACAAAATCCAAGGGAGACTTTGGTATAAAACCAAAACAAGTCTCAAAAGGAGATCTTTGAGTAGAAGAGTGTTTGGCATGGTTGTAAGCATGTTGCACATAACACAAATGCCCATCCCAAAGCTTGGGATGCTTGCTGCAATAGCCTTTGAGCAACTGGATCACTGTCCTTTTGAACACCTCTGTTTGACCATCTGTTTATGGATGAAATGTTGTGCTCTTCGTCAATCTGGTGTCCATCAACTCCCATAGACTTGACCAAAACTTCCCAACAAATCGGGAATCTCGATTAGATACAATAGAAGTGGGTAACCCAAAATGAACCCATACATTCTGAAAGAACAACTTCGTTGTTTGTTCAGCGGTAATCTGCTTGTTACAAGGTATCAAAATACACATTTTGTTGAACCTAACCACAATAACATACAAATAATCATGACCTTTTCTAGATTTTGGCAATCCCCCAACAAAGTCCATGGAAACACTTTCCCAAGGACGAGAAGGAATTGGAAGTGGGGTGTACAAGCCTAATTTTCTATCACTGGGCTTGCTTTTAGCACACATAGTACACCCTTTAATATATCTAGAAACTGTTTCATGCATTCTTGGCCAATAACAGAACCTTTGCAACTGTGCAACTGTTTTACTTACAGCAAAATGACCTGATATAAAAGAAGTATGTCCTTCTCGGATTATGTTAACTCTTTCAGTTTGTGGAATGCATAACTTTTCCAAATGATACAAGAGTTGGTCCTTAACACAATAATCCAATTCTTCTACTTGCTTGTCGTGACTTATAGTTGCATTTATATCTTTAAAATCTACATCTTGAGCATATTGTTCAATGTAGCTTTCATGCATTACTAAGTTATGCTTAAGTATAGGAGATGCATTTATGATTGGTCTTGATAACATAGCTGCAACCTTATTGTGTATGTCTTTCTTATATCTGATGACAATGAAATTGTTGTAGGAAACCCATCCACCTATAATGTCTTGATCGCTGCAATTTAGTTTGTGAGTGCAAATATTGAAGTGGTTGATGATCTGTATGTATAATTGTTTCTTTGCCCATTAGGTAATGTTTCCACTTTTTCGCACTCTGCGCTAATGCATACAATTCTTTATC
Organism: Pinus tabuliformis; assembly: GCA_031772625.1. NCBI lineage: Eukaryota > Viridiplantae > Streptophyta > Pinopsida > Pinales > Pinaceae > Pinus > Pinus tabuliformis. The sequence continues at coordinate 1,842,761,871 of CM062816.1, forward strand.
ATATGTGGGATAATTAACTACTGCAGAATTAAATGTCTCATAATGATAGCATATGGGTTTATCGTGTTGCATCAACACTGCTCCCATGGCATAGTCACTGGCATCTGTTTCAATCTCAAATGGTCATTGAAGATCTGGCAGTGCTAGTACTAGTGTTGTACTAATTTTTTCTTTTAAGGTGTCGAAGGCTTTCTGCTATTTGCCTCCCCACTGAAACACCTTGTTTAATCCTATTAAAGCATGTAAGAGAGCTGCAATCAAAGAAAAGTTAGCAATAAACTTTCTCCAATATTGTGCTGCTCCTAGGAAGCTCCTAACTTCTGTAGCAGATTTGGGTTTAGGCCAGTTCACAATGACTTCAACCTTAGAGGGATCTATCTTCAATTCACCACCCCCTACAATATGACCCAAATAATTTAAAGATGTTTTGCCAAATTCACATTTTGATAACTTCACATAGATATTTTCTCTTTTCAAAACATCTGAAGTTTGTTTTACATGTTTCAAATGTTCTTCCCATGTTTTACTGAAAACAAGAATGTCATCTAAATATACAATTACAAAATCATCAATAAAAGGTCTGAGTACATCATTCATAACTCTCATGAAAGTGGCAGGAGCATTAGTAAGCCAAAAGGCATAACCAATCATTCATACAGCCCTTGCTTTGTCTTGAGAGCAGTGTTCCACTACGCAAGTCTAACTTGGAAAAGTAAACTGCTTCTTTCAACTGATTTAATAGATCATCAATGAGAGAAAGAGGATAACGATTCTTGATCGTTATTTTATTCAGTGCTCTATAATCAATGCACATCCTCTACAAACCATCTTTCTTTCTCACAAGTACGATTGGAGATCCATATGGTGATGTTCTTTGTCTTATGAACCCTTTATCGAGTAGCTCATCTACCTGTTTCTTGATCTCTTCATTCTCTAAAGCAGATAACCTATACATTCTAATGTTAGGTAATGGAGCATCTCGCTGCAAATGAGTATCATGTACTATTTCCCTTTTGGATGGCAGACCTTTAGGTTCTTGAAATAGGATATCATATTCTGAAACAACTTTAACTAAATCAGCTTTATGTTTAGCATCACAACCTTCAAATACATTGGTTTTATCAGAGTTCTTTTCTTTTACAACCATTAGTAAAAATTGCTTGCATGAATTTACAATTCTTTTTCTCTGCCCTGAGTTTATGAGAGAATAGTTATTTTTGAGTTTATGAGCTCTTACAATATATTCTATTCCATCTTTAGTGAGTTGATACTTATTTTCAACTCTATAGAAAATGGTTTTTCTATCATACAAGTAAGGACTTCCTAAAACAATACCACATATATCCAAGGGAACTATATCTAACTCAACCTCATCTACAAATGTTGACCCAATAGCAAACCTAAGTTTACATTGTCTTGTCACTTGTAGCTTTGCTTTATCACATACCCAACCTAATGGATATGGCTTCTTGTGAGGTGTTGTTAGTAAGCCCAACTTCTTTACAATTGTTTCAAAAATCAAGTTTACTTGTGATCCACTATCAAATAAAGTATCAATCTTTTGGTGCTTGGAAATAACTCTAATATGAAAAAGCTCATGTCTTTTCCTCTCATTATCTTCATTATCAATAGATTGTGCAGAATTACTTGTAGATGCTTTAGAATTTTTACCTTTTATACATGTGGCTATGACTGTTGTTTCATCACCTGAGTCTGACCCCAAGTCTTTTTGAATAGCAGCAACAGTCTTCTTCTTCTTACCACCGAACTTCTTAGGTTTCAGCTCCGGATGCAAAGACCAACAGTGTTCATCATCGTGTCCATCCTTCTTGCAGTGAGTGCATGAAGGTTTGTCCTTCTGTACAACATTTGTCTTCCTCTCCTTCCATTTCAGCTTCTTCTTTTCCTTGTTCTTGCTTGCAGAGTGTTTAAATGATCCCCCAACCTCTGGGTTCACATTCTTGCCTCTAGCTTCTAGATGTGTAGCCTGAACTAATACATCATCTAGGCTAGTGGGATTAAACATGAGAATGGTGTGCTTCAAATAGCTATGCAGACCACCTATATACTTCAACAAAGTTTCAGGTGAGTCTAGAGATATGCCTAGAGTTAAAGCTCTTTTTCTAAATTCCTGGGTATAACTTTGTACACTTTGGCTCTTTAATTGGCTACGAATTTGCCGACTCATCATTGTTTGCTGCATATAAGCTAGAGAATAGAATTGTTTTTTGATGGCAGAAACAAATTTATTCCAGGTAGAAAGAATTTTACCATGTCTCTTTAGATCAGCTTGTGTCTTGCCTTCCCACCCCATTAGTGCAGTTCCTCCAAGGCGAAGGCTAGCCAGCTGAACCTTTCTCCTTTCTGAATCAATGTTCTACACCCTGCAATAAACATCAATTTGTCTAATCCAGTTATCTAGCGTTTCTGCATTTAATTCTCCGTCATAAATTGGCAAATCAAACTTTACATCTAATTTAATCAAGGAAGTTTTCTTCTTTTTCTTATCAGGGCTAGGGGATGAGGATGATGAAGGAGATGGTGGAGGAGATGATGGAGGAGGCTTTTCCCCTTTCCCTTTGCCCTTTGGAGGGGCTTCTAGAGAAGGTTCCTCTGCTCCTTTGTCTTGTTTGGGTGTTGAAGTGATTTCACTTTGACCCTTCTTAAATTCCCGATACATCTCTTCCACCACGGCTCGCATGGCCATAAAATTGTCCATGAACTGAGATTCTAATTCCAATGGAGTTTGTTCTGCCATTCTCCTCCGAGGATAGACTCTTCCAATCTCTGGATTAGCCTCAACAAGTTCTCCTTCTCCTAATTTGAGCTTTGACCTAGTTAGCATTCAAAAATCCAGCACAAGCTTGTCTAACCTTAGCAAACCTAAAGCTCTGATACCACTTGATCTGAAAATGAGATCTTAGATTAATATTAAGGTATTACAGACTCATGTGCAGGATTTTCCTATATTACTTAGTGCAATGGATCAAAAAGATTGCGAATAATATAGACAATGAGCAGTTAGAGAAACATAACAGACACACACACATAACACATCAAATAATCAAGGAGTTCACCCAAAACTCTTGGGCTACGTCTCCTGGTCCAGCTTTCAGTGGTGACCTCTCTATTATGTCTTCAAGAGCAGAGTTTTTACAAATGTGAGCTCAAATTGAGTCTCAGCACAACAGGAACAAACAACAGAGTTTTGCTTGAATCCCTCAAGTCTTTCTGAATACACAGACTCTCCCTCTGGCTCTCTCTCTCTGTTTTCTCTTTGCCTCAGCATTGCCTGCTCCTGTCTCTGTCTCTGAGTGGCTTTTAAGCCAATCGGCGCTTGTCTGTTCATTTTCCCTTTCGGGCTCCCTGGCTCCCGGCCTCTGTCCGCTCAAATCCCCTCTGAGCGTTAACCAATTAACCAATCATGGTGTAACATCTTTAGGTATGGTGGCCACCTGTTATGAAATGGAAAGGACCACTAGCGCGTTGAAATCCCCAAAAATATTGTTTCTCTGTTTACACAGAAATACACAGAAAACGCTATAAAATCCGCTAAACTGCCTTTTATCGGACTTCAAACATTATCGATTCCGCCCTAAACTCCATCAGGTCCGCCTTTATATTGCTATCGCAAGTCACTAGTCGTGGTTTCCTTCGTATTTGGGTTTAAAGCGAAAAACCCCCAAATACACAGAAAACCCGACAAAATGGCTTCATATCGAACTTCAAATATTATCATATAGCATTCATAAACCCTTTTGGGTCCGGCCATATCACATGTTTCATATCCCTTTTGACTTCCGATCGCTGATTGCGCCGATCGGTCTTTTCGGCTATTGGCGCATCGCTATCGCGTGATCGTTGGGCTCTTCGCACCACCCCTTACATTAAGTCCTTCTGTATGTATAAGTCCTTCGGCCATATCGCCAATCCTTCAAACCGCGGATAACTCCTTCTGTATGTATATTAGTGATGTGATAGCACGAGTAAATCTAGGTCGTTGATCTACGCGCTTGATCAACGGCTCTCGTTTAATCGCTCTGATTGCTATCGTGATTCCCATAAGGCCTCCTCTGATTGACTTCGCTTACTGCCTCCGATTACGATACGCCGATTAGATCTAGACCGTTGATCGACCAGATCCGACAGCTCCTGTGAAACATTGCTTTAGCCTCCGATAGCCTCTGTTTTCGCCATTTCTTCATAATTTTCTCGTGCGATAGTGTTTTCCGCCTTTTGTGAAGGTTTTTTCCATGCGATAGAGTTTAAGTATTCGAAGACTTAGAGGGTTTTTAGAATCCTTTTTGGATCACACTGATCCGAATTGGATCCTTAAACTCTCTTAAAGTTTCCCAAACTCTATAAAAACTCATGCCGAAGTTTCAAAGCCTTATGGATGTCAAGCTTATCAGAAATAACCTCTAAACAATGGCAATTTGTGGTCAGCACAAAGCAACGAGGACCCTCGGTCAAAGCGCGCAAAGTGTTGGCCCATGGTAACCACGCATTGACACAAATTGACAAATGGGAGGTCAAATCCAGAAACAGAGGTAGTTTTTGATACGCGATCGCATATCGCAAGGCATCCCCCTCAGTGAAAGAAAGTCCCTAAACGCTCGGTCATGAGGAAAGCATAAAACCGTATGGAAATCGCCGATTCCGTCAAAAGGTGGGTCCTGCGCTAAAACTGGCAGGATATTGGAAAGGCTTCAAACGGTAAGCGGGTTCGACCGAGTCCCGCCCGATGCCATACACTGGGTGACACGCATCCGGCAGATGAAAGAGAAAACCACTCACATCAGACGAGTAAAGATCATGCTACTTACCCACCCGATATGGACGGATACCGTAGGATCTGGAGGCTCCAGATCAATGACGGAGAAATGATCCAATGGATGACCGGATTCGACGGGGAAATAGGCTAAGTCATATGAGATTTGAGGTCCGGTATGACCGATGAGTTGGCAGAGGAATCAGTTTCGCGAGCAATCTTGGAGCAACAGAAATAACGACCGTTCAAAGAGAACTAACACTCAGTTCGTGAGGAAACAGGTGGCCACCTCTTTGTGAAGCGTTACACAGTGATGATGATGCAGAGCAGGGGAATTCAAGCAGACAGAGGCAGGAGATCCAGGGAGCCGAGAAGTGGAAACGAACAGTTAGGGAGCGGACTGGCTTTAAGCCACGAACAGACAGAGAGTAAGACAGGGAAAAAGAGGCAGAAAGAGAGAGAAGAAAATTGTAGAGCACAGAGAAGTCGCGCTGACCTGCAAAGCAAAGGCAGCATCGAGTAAACAGAGACAGAAAGAGTCCGAGAGTCTGTGAACTCCAGAGAAGGCTTGAGAGGTTCAAGCAATTCTTCTGTATATACTTGTCAGGTATTGAGTACCAGATTGGACTCATACTGCTGAGACTAGTTGAGGTCAAGATTCAGTAAGGGGAGTCTGTGTACTCTAGAGACTTGGGGGATCCAAGTACAATCCTACTTATCATCACCTGTTAAGTGAGACTCGAATTGAGCTCATTATTGTAAAAACTCTGTTTTTAAGACACAATAGAGAGGGCACCACTGAAGGTTGGACCAGAAGACGTAGCTCAGGAGGATTGGGTGAACTACTTATTAAGCTTGTTGTGTTTTATGTGTTTGCTTATTGTGTTTCTCTTACTGTTTCAGTGTCTGTGTATTTCGCAATCTTATCAATCCGTTGCATAAAATAACATAGGCACACCCCAGCACTTGAGTCTGTAATACCTTCATTGATTCTCTGAGGTCATTTACGGGTGATTTCAGATCAAGTGGTATCAGAGCTCCTAAGTTATTAAGGTTAGACAAACTTGTGTTGGATTTTGTTGTTGAATGCTAACTAGATCAAAGCTTAAATTAGGAGGAGAGTTGGTTGAAACTAACCCGGAAATTGGAAGAGTCTACTCCAAAAAGAAAATCCCTTGGAATCAGATTCCCAATTCATGGATAGTTTTATGACTCTGAAGTCAATGGTAGAGGAAATGTATAGAGACTTTAGGAAACATAAAGATAAAGATTCATCAAGCTCCAAACAAGACAAAGGAGTAGAATAATCTCTCCTCCATGGCAACTCTAAAGACAAAGGGAAAGAATAAAAATATCTCACACCTCCTAATAGCCCTAAAAGTAAAAAGAAGACATCTTTGATCAAATTAGATGTTAAATTTGGTTTACTAATATATGATGGAGAGTTGAATGTAGAGAAGCTGGATAATTGGATCAGACATATTAATGTTTATTGCAAAGTGCAAATCATTGATTTGGACAAAAGTAAGATTCAGCTAGCCAACCTATGCCTTGGAGGCACTGCCTTGGTATGGTGGGAAGGCAAGACGCAAGCTGACATGAAGAAACATGGTAAGATTCTTTTTGTCTGGAGTGAATTTGTTTCTGCAATCAAAAAGCAGTTCTATCCACTAGTTTACATGCAGTAAGCCATGATGAGCTGGCAAACTCTTCGCCAATTGAAAGGGCAAAGTGTACAAGGTTACACCCAAGAATTTCGGAAAAGAGCTTTAATTCCAGGAATTTCATTAGACTCCCCTGAGACTCTGTGTTCTACACCGCTACATGAGGCACACTATCCTCATGTTTAATCCCACTAGTATAGATGAGGTACTTGTTCAGGCTACGCATCTAGAAGCTAGAGGAAAGAATGAGAACCCAGAAGTTGGGGAATCATCCAAACCCACTACAAACAAAAATAAGAAGAAAAGAAAACAGAAATTGAAAAAGAGGAAGACAAACACTGTACAGAAGAGCAAGTCCTCATGCACTCACTGTGAGAAGGATGGGCATGATGATGAACACCGTTGGATTCTGCATTCGGAGCTGAGACCTAAGAAGTTCGAGGGCAAGAAGAAGAAGACTGTTGCAGCTATTCAAAAATATTTGGGGTCAAACTCGGGAGATGAAGTAACAATCGCAGCGACAGGTATAAAAGGTAAAAATTCTGAAGCATCTTCTAGTAATTCTGCACAATCTACTAATAATGAAAAAAATGAGAGAAAAAGACATGAGCTTTTCCATATTCGAGTTATTTCCAAGCATCAAAAGATTGATACTTTGTTTGGTAGTGGCTCATAAGTAAATTTAATTTCCGAAGCAATTGTAAAAAAGTTGGGATTACTGACTACACCTCACAAGAAGCCATACCCATTAGGTTGGTTATGTGATAAAGCACAACTACAAGTGACTAGACAATGTAAACTTAAGTTTTCTTTTGGGTCAACATTTGTAGATGAGGTTGAGTTAGATATAGTTCCTTCGGATATATGTGGAATTGTTTTAGGAAGTACTTACTTGTATGATAGAAAAGCTATTTTCTATAGAGCTGAGAACAAGTATCTACTCGTTAAAGAAGGAATCGAATATATTGTAAGGGCTCATAAGCTCAAGAATAATTATACTCTCATAAACTTAGGGAAGATGAGACGAATTGTAAATTCATGCAAACAATTTTTACTGATGGTTGTAAAGGAAAAGAAACCTGATAAAACCAATGTATTTGAGGGCTGTGATGCTAAACAGCAAGTTGATTTAGAAAAAGTTGTTTCGGAATATGATATCTTGTTTCAAGAACCTAAAAGTCTGCCACCCAAAAAGGAAATAGTGCATGATATTAATTTGCAGCAAGATGCTCCATTGCCTAGCATCGGAATGTACAGGTTGTCCACTTTAGAGAATGCAGAAATCAAGAAGCATGTGCAGGAGTTGCTCGAGAAGGGGTTCATCAAACCTAGCACATCACCATGTGGGTCTCCAATTGTCTTGGTGAGAAAGAAAGATGGCTCGTGGAGAATGTGCATTGATTACCGAGCATTGAATAAGATAACGATCAAAAATCGTTATCCTCTTCCTCGCATAGATGATCTATTAGATCAATTGAAAGAAACTGTTTATTTTTCCAAGTTAGACTTGCATAGTGGATATCATCAGGTCATAGTTGCAGAGCAAGATACATGGAAGACTGCTTTCAAAACAAAGCAGAGATTGTATGAGTGGTTGGTTATGCATTTTGGCTTACCTAATGCTCCTGCTACTTTCATGAGAGTAATGAATGATGTACTCAAACATTTTCTTGATGATTTTGTTATTGTATATTTGGATGACATTCTTATATTCAACAAAACGTGGGGAAAACATTTAAAACACGTTAAGAAGACCTTAGATGTTTTGAAAAGAGAAAATCTTTATGTTAAACTCTCAAAATGTGAATTTGGCAAAACATCTTTGAATTATTTGGGACATAGAGTAGGGGGTGGTGAATTGAAGATAGATCCCTCTAAGGTTGCAGTCGTTATAAACTGGCCTAAACCCAAATCTGCTATAGAAGTTAGAAGCTTCTTAGGAGCAACACAATATTGGAGAAAGTTCATTTCTAACTTTTCCTTAATCGCAGCACCCTTGCATGCTTTAACAGGATTGAACAAGGTGTTTCAGTGGGGAGGCAAACAGCAGAAAGCCTTCGACACCTTCAAAGAAAATATTAGTACATCACCAGTACTAACACTGCCCGATCTTCAAAGACCATTTGAGATTCAAATGGATGCCAGTGACTATGCCATGGGAGCAGTGTTGATACAGCACAGTAAACCCATATGTTATCATTCCGAGACATTTAATTCTGCAGTAGTTAACTATCCCACATATGATAAAGAATTGTATGCATTAGTACAGAGTGTGAAAAAGTGGAAACATTATTTAATGGGCAAAGAGACAGTTATACATATTGATCATCAACCACTTCAATATCTACACTCCCAAACTAAGTTGCAGCAATCAAGACATTATAGATGGATGGCTTTTCTACAATCGTTTCATTTAGTCATCATATATAAAAAGGGCATACACAATAAAGTTGCAGATATGTTATCTAGACCAATTATAAATGCATCTACTATACTTAAGCATAATTCAATATCGCATGAGAGCTACATTGAACAATATGCTCAAGATATAGATTTTAAAGATGTATATGCAACTTTAAGTCAAAGCAAACGAATAGAAGAATTGGATTATCATGTTAAGGACCGACTCTTGTATCATTTTGGGAAGCTATGCATTCCACAAACTGAAAGAGTAAAGATAATTCGAGAAGCACACACTTCTCTAATATCAGGTCACTTTAGTGTAAGTAAAACAATTGCACAGCTGCAAAGATTTTGCTATTGGCCAAAAATGAATGAGACAGTTTCTAGATATGTAAGAGGATGTACCATGTGTGCTAAAAGCAAACCCAGCAATAGAAAACTAGGCTTGTACATTCCACTACTAGTTCCTTCGCATCCTTGGGAAAGTGTTTCCATGGACTTTGTTGGAGGACTGCCTAAATCTAGGAAAGGTCATGACTATTTATATGTTGTTGTGGATAGGTTCAGCGAAATGTGTATTTTGATACCTTGTAACAAACAGATTACAGCTAAACAAACTACAAATTTGTTCTTTCAGCATGTATGGGTTCATTTTGGATTACCCATTTCCATTATATCTGATCGAGACACTCGATTTGTTGGGAAGTTTTGGTCGAGTCTGTGGGAACTGATGGACACCAAACTAAAGAAGAGCACAGCCTTTCATCCACAGACAAATGGCCAAACAGAAGTGGTCAACAGGACAGTGATCCAATTGCTCAGAGGCTATTGCAGCAAGCATCCCAAACTTTGGGTTGAACATTTATGTTATGTGCAGCATGCTTACAACCAAGCTAAACATTCTTCTACGTAGAGATCTCCTTTTGAGACCTGTTTTGGTTTCACACCAAAGTCTCCCTTGGATTTTGTCTTTGGTAAAGACATAGCAGTTGATGGACACAGTGATGTGGACAAGGCAACCAAGTTCATTGAACAAATCCAAGAGATTCACCAGGTTGTACAGGAACATCTAGAGAAGAGCCAAGCCAAATATAAAGCAAGGCATGACAAGCATCGGATGGAGCATAGTTTCCAAGTTGGTGATCAAGTCTAGCTGTATATTAGCAAAGACAGAATGCAAGGTGAAGGTAAAAAACTAAAGCCAATAAGGTATGGACCTTTCAAAATACTTGAGAAAATTGGTGAGAATGCTTTCCGCCTTGATTTACCAGCTTACATGCACATCTACTCGGTCGTTAATGCAAACAGCTTGAGACTATTTGAACCTTCATTAATTGAAAATCCCGAAGAGCAGAGTCAATTGCCTTCTATTGATGATTTATTACCTGAATATCTCAATGAATTGCAGGAAGACACAATTCTGGATAGGAAGGTGAGGACGACGCGCAGGGGAGATGTTGAGTATCTCAGGATTGGACTTAAGGGTTCAAAGCCAAGTAATGCAAAGTGGATAGAGATTGGACAAGTGAGACAGCTATACCCTCACTTAGCCGATGCTTGAAAACCAACTTTTGGTGGTCCAAAAGCTTTTTCAGTGGGAAAACTGTGATCCGAATTGGATCCTTAAACTCTCTTAAAATTTCCCGAACTCTGTAAAAACTCATGCCGAAGTTTCAAAGCCTTATGGATGTCGAACTTATCAGAAATAACCTCTAAACAATGGCAATTTGTGGTCAGCACAGAGCAACGAGGACCCTCGGTCAAAGTGTGCAAACCGTTGGCCCATGGTAACCGCGCGCTGGCACAAATTGACAAACGGGAGGTCAAATCCAGAAACAGAGGTAGTTTCTGATATGCGATTAGTGCTATTGCAGGGCGTCCCCCTCAGTGAAGGAAAGCCCCCAAGCGCTCGGTCACGAGGAAAACATAAAACCGTACGGAAATCGCCGATTCCGTCAGAAGGCGGGTCCCGCACTAAAACCGGTAGGATATCGGAAGGGCTTCAAGCAGTAAGCGGGTTCGACCGAGTCTCGCCCGATGCCATACACTGGGTGACACGCGTCCAGCGGATGAGAGAGAAAACCGCTCACATCGGACAGGTAAAGGTCATGCTACTTACCCGCCCAATATGGACAGAGACCGTAGGATCTGGAGGCTCCAGATCAACGGCGGAGAAATGATCCAATGGATGACCGGATTCGACGGGGAAATAGGCTGAGTCATATGAGATTTGAGGTCCGGTATGACCGATGAGTTGGCAGAGGAATCAGTTTCGCGGGCAATCTTGGAGCAACGAAAATAACGACCATTCAAAGAGAACTGACACTCAGTTCGTGAGGAAACAGGTGGCCACCTCTCTGTGAAGCATTACACAGTGATGATGACGCAGAGTAGGGGAATTCAAGCGGACAGAGGCAGGAGATCCAGGGAGCCGGGAAGCAGAAACGAACAGTCAGGGAGCGGATTGGCTTTAAGCCACAAACAGACAGAGAGTAAGATGGGGAAAAAGAGGTAGAAAGAGAGAGAAGCAAATTGTAGAGAACAGCAAAGCCGCACTAAAATGCAGAGCAAAGGCAGCATCGAGCAGACAGAGACAGAGAGAGTCTGAGAGTCTGTGAACTCCAGAGAAGGCTTGAGAAATTCAAACAACTCTTCTGTGTATACCTGTCAGGTATTGAGTACCAGATTGGACTCATACCGCTGAGACCAGTCGAGGTCGAGATTCAGTAAGGGGAGTCTGTGTACTCTAGAGACTTGGAGGATCCAAGCACAATTCTACTGATCATCATCTGTTAAGTGAGACTCAAATTGAGCTCATTATTGTAAAAACTCTGCTTTTAAGACACAATATAGAGGCCACCACTGAAAGCTGGACCAGGAGACGTAGCCCAAGAGGATTGGGTGAACTCCTTATTAAGCTGCTTGTGTTTTATGTGTTTGCTTACTGTGTTTCTTTTACTGTTTCAGTGTCTGTGTATTTCGCAATCTTATCAATCCGTTGCATAAAATAACATAGGCACACCCCAACACTTGAGTTTGTAATACCTTCATTAATTCTCTGAGGTCATTTACGCGTGATTTCAGTTCACACACACCCTAGGTGAACGACTTTTATTTAACACTGCCTTGGCAAGAGGAGGTGACAAATAGAAACTCTGTGAAATAACCTTGGGAATGTTATGACCAAAAAGCTATCATAACCAAATTGAAAATGTGCTCGAGTACCAGCCACCACATACAAGGACCAGACAACTGAATGATATACTTGCAGAGTCAGGGATTTTAGAGGACACAAAAGGCAACACAATGACCAGTTCGAATGAAGGACCCATCGTTGTGTTGTAGATTAAAAGAACAAAAAACACGGGCACCTACAATAACCAACCAAAGTGCCAAACCCAAACAAGACATGAGAACCAGTGAATTGACAACAAAGGGTTAACCAAGAACATTGTAAATAAGTTGACGAACCTTCCTCAAATTCATAGAGTGTAGATGGGTTGTAGTCGAGGGAAAAGAGAAGAACCCCCACCTTGGAGACGCCCGTGAAAATCCGCCACCCGAAGTTGATATCCATGCACTTATAAGGAACTCCCATAGCCTGAGGATTAAACAGACCGAAAATATTGTCTGAAGGATCAGAAGCGAAGGAGGGACAAGTGTGCATTATAGCACACATATTAACACCCGATACATGTGCACTCTTCCATGGAATGCCTCCATTATCGAATTCATCAACCGAAAACTAACCAAGAGAATGTTGAACACAAATCCCTCTCCCTCCACTTGCCTATATTTACACTGATTTGACAAAAATCACAAAGGTTGATCATATATGCAGTGTGAACACCACGCGTAAACTGAGTCCAGGCCAATGGTGAAGTAGGCGCTTCTCCCATGCTTACCTTCTTCTTAACCACTATATTCTTGCGCGTGTCAATCATGTTAATTGACTCCCTTACTGATCATAAATACACCCCATCGGCGATTTATAATCCACTTAAAAACCAAAAAGTAATTTATTCCTTGGAAAACAAAATTAGAATTTGAATATTCAAAGCCCAACAAATAACGGCTCCTTACGTATTAGTATTTAGGCATGTGACACTAATTCTGGGATACATTGATCCTTAATCCCACAATGGATATTTAGGCAGAGAGAATTTATTAAATCATAAAAGATAACAATGCAACAATCATTTAATTCCTTTGTTTACAGAGCCTGTGAACCCTTCAACAGTGTTTCTTCAATTAAAGAGGTCATCTTTACACCAGATTCGATCTCCTCGGACCTCATACACCCTCTGGAAGTTTATTCCAGCTTTATTTTCAACTACTAACTTTTGACGTAGGGCACACAAAGTATTACTTTATGTTTAGGAAAAATATCACCATGTAATCATTGCCTATAGCTAGCTGTGTACAACAATAATAATAATAAACAATATACTAAAACGGAAAGAATAAGAAGATTCCTATATTTTTAATCATGTATGAGAACGGAAGATTCCTATATTTTTAATCATATATGAGAACGGAAGATTCCTTCAGCAAAGTTCAACCCTGCAAATGAAAACCTAAAGTTGAGAGTGGGTTGTAAAATTTGAAAGTCCAACCCCACACGTAAATTAAAGAAGAATTCATTTAGCTATAGCAAAAAAAGGGCAATAACGTGTATAAAAAAAACTGTACGAGTTTAGGTCAAGTTCAGTTTCAATATTGAATGGAAAGACTGTGTACAACAATAATAATAAAAAACAATATACTAAAACGGAAAGAATAAGAAGATTCCTATATTTCTAATCATGTATGAGAACGGAAGATTCCTATATTTTTAATCATATATGAGAACGGAAGATTCTTTCATCAAAGTTCAACCCTGCAAATGAAAACATAAAGTTGAGAGTGGGTTGTAAAATTTAAAAGTCCAACCCCACACGTAAATTAAAGAAGAATTCATTTAGCTATAGAAAAAAAGGGCAATAATGTGTATAAAAAAAATGTGCGAGTTTAGGTCAAGTTCAGTTTCAATATTGGATGGAAAGATGATCTGTCTAATATTGTGAAATGCTGTTGTGCAAGATTCGGTTGAGCTTGAAACAGTTTTTATTTCAATGTTTTTTGAAACAATTTTTATTTTTCACAATTTGCTCTCAGCCTCCCTGACCCTCCCTATGAGATTTGAACCTAATCTAAAACTTAATCGGGACTAATCCCCACAGAAAGGCAGCTGATCTACACCTCATAGATTATTAAAAAAATTATACACAACTCGTTAGATTCTTTCTGATTAACACTTACAAAGACAATGAAATAGATTTTCGATAATCATCCACATAGAACTCTGGCATAGAGCACATAGAACTCTGGCATAGCGTACAAGTCCTTTTCTGCTACATTCGATTAGAGCCTCCAATGGGTAATAATAAAGAACAAGAAACAATCAAGAGAACAGCAATATTTCTTACTACTATGACTTGCATGGTTTAGAAACCAAGTCGTTTTCGTCAGACCTTAGCTCTCAAGGTGCCCATTTTGTAATTCCTGTAGATACATATTAAAAACTATATTTTCCAACTTTAAGACACTGTATTTTCTGCAAGTTACATGATTATAACTGTTAGAACAATAATCTCCATGAGAGGCTGCCAGAATTATCTGCATAATATCCAGAATTCTATTTACAAAACTTAATTTTTCCTTACTTTAATCAAAAGTACCATGATAATCCCTAGATTATGATAATAAATGCCATCGTTACCTGAAGATTTTTTGCAACCCTCTTAGCTGTCCCAGCCCAAAATCACATTTTCAGGTTATCTTTAAATAGCTCTATCTATTAACTCCATTAGGGAGTAACAAAAATGCCCAATGAACTAAAGCTGGAATTTATTAAACAAACTAGAGTCTAGAAAGTCATTTATTTAAGATATAAGCACTCTATGACCAACAAAAGTAGGAAGTTTTGAGTGAAAGAAATGTTTATTCAGAACACAAAGAAAATGTGACACTCTGGGGTTTGGGAATCGTAAACTAAAATAGTGAGTCACTTCTATTGATACTGTCAACAAATGAAAAACAGTTTATAGATAAGCATAAACTTGTCTTTTACATGAAAACAGATGAAGTTCAGTCGAACCATTACTGACCCATCCAAGCTACTCTAGGGCAGTGAATCTGCTTATTGTGCAATCGAATCCTCTGCAATTGTAACCCATTGCATCCAAAATGAATTCAAGAAAACTTCAGCGTGGCCTTCTCACTCTTACCTCTACTTTGGTGGAAAAAGAATGACATTAGTCTCCAATTCTGCTTTCAAAGCACTGCAAGAAAGCTGTACAAGAGATTGGAAATACAATCAAGTATAGCTAAATCTGTCACTGTTACCTCCAAGCATACTGTTCTATTTCCAAAATAACAAAGTATGATTTCCAATAACAACATCTGTGCAAGAAATTTTCGTAGCCAATCATTTGAGACTTCTTTGCCTACTCAATGATGGAATGAATAACGCCAGCACCAACTGTCCTGCCCCCCTCCCTAATGGCAAATCTCATACCCTGCTCACATGCCACCGGTGCAATCAATTCAACAACCATCTTCACACGATCCCCAGGCATCACCATCTTCGACTCCTCATCCCTGTCATTCATTATAGCACTTACCTTGCCAGTGACATCCGTAGTCCTCATGTAAAACTGGGGACTATACCCTGTAAAAAACGGAGAATGCCTCCCCCCTTCTTCTTTCTTGAGCACATAAACAATTGCTGCAAACTTCGAATGAGGAGTTATAGACCCAGGCTTTGCCAAAACCATTCCCCTCTCTATATCGATCTTCTGAATACCCCTCAGAAGCATACCTACATTGTCCCCTGCAAGTGCCTCATCCAGCACCTTCTGGAACATCTCAAGCCCAGTCACTGTAGTCACCCTCGTTTCCCTCAACCCAACAATCTCTACAGTCTCTCCAACCCTAACAGACCCTCTCTCAATGCGCCCTGTTGCGACAGTCCCCCGACCGGTGATCGAAAAAACATCCTCCACTGCCATCAAGAAGGGGAGATCAGTCTGCCTCTGTGGAATTGGAATGTACTCATCCACTGCATCCATGAGCTCATAAATTTTATCCACCCATTTATCCTCACCCTGCTTGATGTTTGGATTCGCCATCAAGGCCTCCAGAGCCAGGAGCGCCGATCCTGAAACAATCGGCACATCATCCCCTGGAAACTCAAAAGAACTCAACAGCTCCCGGACCTCAAGCTCAACCAACTGAAGCAACTCCTCATCATCAACCTGATCCTCTTTGTTCAAGAACACCACCACGTTGGGCACACCCACCTGCTTGGCCAGCAGGATGTGCTCCTTGGTCTGTGGCATGGGACCATCCGCTCCCGACACAACCAGGATTGCGCCATCCATTTGGGCAGCCCCAGTAATCATATTCTTCACATAATCAGCATGACCAGGGCAATCTACATGAGCATAATGTCTGTTCTTAGTTTCATATTCAACAGTGGCAGTATTGATCGTTATCCCTCTGGCCCTCTCTTCGGGTGCCGCATCAATTTCATCATATTTCTTGGGGGAGCTGTTGCCCAGGTAGGCCAAGGCCATGGTCAGGGCAGCGGTCAGGGTGGTTTTCCCGTGATCAACATGGCCAATGGTACCAATGTTCACATGGGGTTTTTTTCTCTCAAATTTTTTCCGGGCCGCCCGGACTGTGAGCCGAAAAGGTTTGATAGTATTCACAAAGTAAGACGAAGAGAAGGAAGGGAAATGGTCTCTAAAAGCATTTGTGTATACAATTTTATGTGAAAATACACGAGACGGAGAATTCGAGGTTTTGGATTTTGGACAGAATGAGAATGAGAGTGTACCTTGTGGAAGCTCCCCCCTGCTTTTCGCCATTGATGACGAAGATGAAGGAAGTCTTGTTGCTGCCATTGAGAACCCCATCTCAATTGCGATTATCTTGATTGTTCCAGGGCTCTCTCTCTCTTCGACCTTCTGTCCCTGAACTGTGCTGTGACAAAAGTCCTTAACCTGCCATGTAGGTTGGTGCACCAATATACTGGCGTACGTTTGCAATATTGAAAGATCAAATTCCAATCTTGCACATTCTGTCTAACTCTACTGAACCGGTATTTTCGTTAAACGATCAAATACTTATAATTTCAATTAATACTTGGAATTTCAAATTTTGCATGTCATCCTGAAGTTATATTTCAAAAGAAAATTAATTTTCTCCTAAATTTTAGGTTAATCAAGAGTTAATTTTAAATCTTTAATTAAAATTGATTTATTTTATTTATATTACAATTTAATATTTTTTTAAGAATAATAATATTTATATTGAGTTATATTCGTTTGACTTTGATAAACGGATGGAAATTAACTCTTTTTTGACTCAGTATATAGTTGTTTTCTAATAGCAGTGTATTTTGTTTATCTATTTAACGCGCTGTCATGATCTGATTCTTCATATCTGATTCTTCATAGTTGGTTCGAAACTGATGTGATTAATATCGAAAAAATTCTTTTTATAGTCTAAATTTTTTTAGTTATTATTATTATTTTTCTCTTTTTTAAATGATTTTTAAAAATTTATTGCATTGCATTTCATTTTATTTTATTTTTTCTTAATTTTGTTTTGAGAATGATAACGTTTTGTTTTAATTGATATTTTTTAAATTGTTTTTTTCATTAATTTATTTTTTTACCCCTTTCATTTTTTTAAGGATGTTTTTCATGATTTTGTGTACACTAATGATGATTTTATGGGCGATTAGCCTTCTGTGATTCATGATTTATACAAATATTTTCTAGAGAAATCACATATCAAATTTAATGTCAATGAGTTACCGTGGTTATCATCAGAATTTTATATGCTATTGTTAAAAAATATTGTAATTTTAGTGCTCCATTGAAAATGGGTCAAATTGATTCATCATCATAATTTTATAGGCTATTGTTAAAAAATATTGTAATTTTAGTGCTCTACTGAAAATGGGTCAAATTGTCTTTCGCTAAGATCTCAAATTTTAGCCTTTAAAAAAATTGTTCTTGGTAGAATTACTCTTTGATTAGGTGTTGACTTTTAAAGCTTTTTTAGTCATAATGTTATTGTTAAAAAATATCAGAATTTTAAGTTTTCTAGATTCATGATATTTGATCTTTAATGCCATGGTTGAAAATTGTTGAAATTTTAAGGTTTTCCATTATCATGGTTTTGGTTTTTAACACTATAGTTGAAAGCCACTAAAATTTTAACTCTTGCAAAAAATGTGATGCATTATCACCACTTTTTGATTTCGAGGTGTTTTTTCATGTTTTTTGCACAACAAATAAGAGTTTCTGGAAGAGTTCTTGTTTTGAGGTTATAGTTCTTGTTACATTGATAACAATGATATATAGGTCCACAGTAAGGTTGGAACCACAAAATGTTGTCATTTAAGGCGTCAAAATGACTCCTTCAAAATTTCACCCGAAATTTTCCAAATGACGATGTAGATAAAAATGACCCTGCAAGTTGATTCTCCAAAATTTCCTTTCTAAAATCATCTGGATAGATGAAAAATAATATATTGATCCAATGTGGATCACCTATCCTAGATGAGGCTCCATCAAAATGCATCCTCTATACAATCTCACTTGCTTAGATGAATTTTCCAATAATGGAACTATTGATTACACCATGATAGCATAGTTTCCAAAATCATCCTCAACACACACGAGCTCATTCATTGGAACTTTTGAGATTTCAACATGGTATTTCATCATTGATTGTATACAATGTCGTGTTTTCACATGTCAATATGGTAACATAAGGTAAATCCATTTGAATGCTTCAACCCAAGATATTAACCCATTTTCTAGACAAAAATATACCTCAACATTTGAGACATCAATGAACATAATGTCCATCAAAAGAGCGATATTTGCTTATACAACAAATTTAACCTGAAGCTTTTTACTCAACCCACACACTATAATCTCTTTCAAATATATGTAACATACATTTATGTAAAGGTCATGTGGTTTTGAGACAATTGAATTATGACTTTCAAAGACAACATTGGTGAAAGCCCGCAACTCTATCATACAATTATGAAGCAATGTATCATTCATCAACAATATGATATAAAAGAGAGATTAACTACCATATTTTCTTCCTTGATTCATGCTTTGAGATACCACAAGGCAATGTTCATTAGGCTCTTTGAAATCAAATAAATTCAATTTCTCCTTGTTAAATTCTTTGCTATTTCAATTAAGGGAACATCTATTTTGATGGATAATTCATTAGGTAAATCAACATTCAATGAATTTGTGATTTACCTTCACATGGATTTTCCAATGAGGATCTTTTGACAACTCCATGAGTTGTGTAATGGTTTTCATTGATACAACTTCTTTGAACCACTTGTCTTCTTCCTTTGGGCTTCTAAAGATTCCCTTGTGTTTTCAATTATAAAGGTTCTACACCTTATCTCTAAGGTTCTTTGTAGCAGGGTTACCTTATAAGCACTTATGTTTTTCTCTTATATTTCACCCATATCTTCTTTACAAAGGTCATAAGACTTCCCAAAGTGCAAATCAAACCATCTTCATTGACAAAATTCAAATCATTTAGTTCATTAATATCCTCAAACATAGATTCTTTCATCCATTTTCTAAACTTGGGGCAAGTATCCTCAACATGGAAAACTTGGTACTGTCTACGTAAATCTTCCTCTTCATCCGCCATGTTAGTGGGAATCATAGGAATAGGTAGTCTTCGCTTGTCTACACCCCTATTTATATCAAAACCAAAATTTGTTCTAACTCATGTTGGTTTTGTTTCTTTTTCCATTAAGACCATCTAGTTCTGCTCTATTTTAAGTCGATGCTCATTCCTCTAGCATAGGTATAGAAACCTTGAGAAAGATCATGAAAGAATTTGATATAAGTGGGCAAAAGCACAAACCAATGTTAATCTAGTTGAATAATGAATTCAATAGGGTTTGATTTAAGTGAATGGATGCACAACTAAATTATTAAAAACTTGTGCTAAATTACGGGAATTTTGAGTTAGTCATTTTGTGAAAAAGATGTATTTACAATGCACACTTTCTACTATAATCTATGTAACTATTCTTGTGTTAAATCGACAAAATGTTTAGGCATAAAATTAACAATAAAAATAAGTACATAAAACAAAAATCAAAATAAGTACATAAATATCTTTGAGTGTATTAATTATTTTTAATAAAAAATATAATTCTCATTAAAAAAATATTCATATAATAAATATTAATATAGTATTTTTTGAATATATAATGAAATTCATTTTTTAAATTAGAAATATAAAATATTAATTTAAAAAAAATGTTACATAATTCATAACATGGCTTATATTTACAAATTCAAACTAATATAAAAATAAATATTGATGTTATGAATGTGTTGATATATTAGTTAAATTAAAATATGAATATGGGATTCACATATAATGTAAGAACCATATATTCCATATATTAATTTGACTTTTAAACCGCATTTATGTTAATTCATATTATGCTATATTAGTTTATATACTTATTTATTAGTTAATTTAACTAATATGTAATCATATACTTTCAATATTCTCATATTATACTTACAAATATTAATTTATATCATGATATTAATTTGAATGAGTGCCTATGTAATGAATTATGAATTCATTTATTTATTTGAAATATAAAGTGATGAGAATATATGGGAAACCATGTATTCATTTCCATATGTAAAACTAATGAAAGGGTCATTCCAAAGATTCATCAAATCATCGCAAATAAATAATAAAAATGTGTGATCATAAACACATAATAATAGCAACAACTTCTCATAGAATAGAAATGAGAGAACAAAATAATATATTAATCAATAACGAACAATAAGAGTGGAGATTTAACCTCAACTTTAACCCTTCTTTAAAAAGCAAAATAAACTCAACTCTAACCCTTCTTTAGGAAGAAAAACAACAATTCTCTAAAATATTTTTACAATTTATTATAACTTAAGCAACATAATTCAACCATTAAAAAATAAAAAACTAATTAACCTCACATAAAAGAAACCCTTAACTTACACTGCTCCACCTAAATATTTAGCTAATCCAATTACTTCACACTTCTCACAAACCCTCTTATACTTCATCTAATATTTATAGCCTTTAACCCTCCAATAAGGTGCCTTTTTTATTGGCCCCTTCTCTTGATCCATCTTTAGATGATTTTTGAAAATGCTCTACGCTAAGACACCTTCCAAGAAAAACATTTCAGCCCTAACACATCGTTTCTTCATCATGAATGTTTCATAAAAGACCTTTCTCCTTTTTTATTTGACTTGTGTTCTTTTTTGTTCATTAGATTACAGTCAATTTAACTTAAAATTAATGTTTTGAAAAAGTTTTTCCTTTGAGCCAATTTACCTCGTCCATATCGACATAATGCTTTAACTGTGATATTTTACTTCTTAAAGCTATTCTTCTTAAAATCCTTTGGCCAATGAAATGGTAATTGACTATGTCATGGGTCATTGAAGTTCATCCATTCTAGGTCGTTCTCTTATATCAGCAACTCCTCGTAACAAGCCAAACTATTCTTTAAGAATCTTACTTGTATTTAATAATTTTTAATATTATCTATTTGTCTTTGTCACTAAACAATAATGCACCTCAACCAGAGGGCAAAGCGCTGACAGACATACAAATACAATAAAAGTTACGAATGGGATTATTCTATCTGCGTAAATAAATCTACAAACTGAATTGTTATTGTTATGTAGTCAATCTGAGGCCCATCGCAGGAATACAATTGAATGACAGTCGAAAAAACACAGAGCACATGCTTATTACAACACTTGCATGATTAGGCAAGTTTGTTACATAAAATCAGTTTATTTAGAGAACATGTAAAGTAACTGTCAACACTTAAGTTTATACATCCGTAATTCACTATAAATGCTTAGAAGTTAAAACTTTGTACATGTGAACAATGACAATAAAAAGACTTTACTGCATCTACTTCATTGGATCTTTTAAACTCATTTCACCACAGCATAATTATCAGTCACGGAAAGACCATTCATTCTTGAATTTAGAAATACAAACTATAGTTCCTCTTCTGGCAAACAACCCACATGAAATGCCATCACTGAATCTGTACTCTGAACGTTTGTAGTTGTCAACTGGCTTGAAGGATTTTTATTTACAAGTAGCTGTTGATATTGACGAATCACAGGAGGCAAAAATACAGCGGAAACCCGATCCATTGCCATAACTCGTTCACATTTACTGTAGTCGGAGAATATTGGAAAAATATAATTAAAAATTTTGTTTTCAAATGTAGGCTAGTCATCAGTAAAACATCGAACTATTAAATTCAAAATGACCAATTTTCACTCTTACAGATACAAAAGGAACAGATGCATAAACTTACCTGCAAGTTTTTGTGAACAGTGATTCGTATGTCTGTAACCAATGCTGCAAAAACAAATTATAGTTTATTTCGACACAGAACTAAAAATTAGTAAAACCTTGAAACAGCTAAGTCCCTCGACCATTTTTAAGTTTCAAATAATTCTTGCAGACATCAAAAAGTAAGAAACAGAAAATATGAGGGAAAGCTAATTATAAAGGAACATATGAGATAAATTTCTGAAGCATGATCCTTCCCTTATAATTATTACACCATCTTAAAACGAATGCCTGACCTTCTCCCTAAGAGAGGTTAAATAAAGGGAAAATATCACCCACCATTTTCTTCAAAAAAAAGGAAATTTCAAGGATAAAAGATCATATATGATCTTTTAACTTGAAGCAGTTGCTGTGAGGAAGACCCAGGTTCAAATCCCTGTAGACTTGCTCCTGCCTTTCCTGGTGTATTGCCAAGTGTGGCTTCTTAGTGGTTGTACTACTTACTCCCTACCAAAAGGGTTAATCATGTTGATTAGTGTGCTCGTACGTATTCCTTGCAAGCAATGTTGAATGCCATTAATGTAATTTGAGTTGGCTTAGTACCAGCATCCTCCTCACTAGTAAAATGTTTGAGAAAGAGATGGAGTTTCACTTTGGTTTTTTGGTCCATTGCATTGTTTCTCTTTGTGTGTGTATATAAAAGACACAGTCCAATGGACATGCATCCATATATAGTGGCCACTTGAAGAGGTTGTTGTGATGATGACTCATTCAAACCATAGTGATCATGCTCCTTCCCTACGTGGTGTTTGCAGGATGTGGCTATTGATCTTGGGTCTTGTGCCAATTATTGATTGTAGCCTTTGGACAGAATATTGTTGATGTAGCATCTGGGCAGATCATTGTATTGGTGTCGGTGAGGTACCGATAACCCCATTCTTCACTCTTCAGTGTACAGGTTGACAGTCAGAGAACGTGCTTCTTTCTGGGTTTACCATCAACTAAAAAACGGTTTCCCATTTCAAATATATATATGTATATATATTCTGCATACCATAGCAACTCAATATGATGCAAGTCAAAATAATAAAGCTCACAATTGGAATAACTTGATACATAAGATAGTAAAAGCATTTGCCACCAACTGTTTTGGCAATGTTGTTGTGTAAATGACAGGTTATTCAACATAAGCATTTAATAGTAGTGACCATACAATACATAGATTAGATAACAAGGTGAGAGATGAAGAAAGGAAAAGAGATTGTATTTGTAAAGTTGCCAATAGGGACTTTGGTTCGCTAGTGAGGTTGATGGATGTTGAATTTGTAACTAGGTTCAGTCTTCATAATGTATATTATCATTATATTTTTGTAAAGAATTCAAAAGAATTTATTCAAGACAAAGAAAATGATTTTATCATGTCCCATTTGGACATCTTTAAAAGAAAGAAAGTTATTTTTTTTTCTCTTTAAGTCAAACCCCATCTGCCAAGTCGGCCCTCCAGTTGTCAAGTCAGCCTGCTCAAAAGAGGGACCCTTTCACATGGACAAGAAGACTATATATACACTTACTCAACCTCCTCCATAGTTCGCAATTCAGAGGCAGTGGATGTACTATCTGAGGTACTTCGCATAACACATTCTGAGGCATATCTAAGGCAACTCGCATGACACATTCTGAAGCATATTTGAGGCACTTTGCATGGCACATCTGAGGCGGAAAAGAACACTTCTGATGCAGCTCGTAGAACATTCCTGAGGCAGATGAAAGGTTATTTCTGAGGAGGTTCATATACTACCAATTCTGAAGCAAGTTTGAATGCTGAGCAGTATTAAAAGAAAAGAGAAATTTCTGAAGCAGTTTGAAGAACAGACAAGTGGTATTTTATGGGCACTATTGTGGACAGAAACCTGGGTAGACATGTGACAAATTATGGACAGAATTCATGAAGGTTGAAGTTGAAGGTTACTGTTTGGTAAAGGGCTGACTTCGCACTTGGGTAATTGGTCTACTAGTCAGTTTGTCTATGACTTGGATTTCTCTCTTGTTGACTAAGATTCTATAAGGAAAGGATTGCTCGGTTTTTCCCTTGTGGGTTTTGCCCTGGCCTCTGGCCTAATTTCTGGTGTCACGTATTTGATATATAAATAATTGATAGAATGAATGATGATTTCTTTTTTACAATGAATACCCTAGCTTAAATATAGCATTGGGTGCCTTTTCATGAGGGATAATGATCTTTGATCTGTTGATATTTCTATGTAGTATCGAGAGGTATTAAATAAAAAATATTTTTATTTTTATTTTGGAGCATCATGTAGGCTCAAAAGGACAAGTTGGCCCCACCATGAAAGGGTGTGTCCCTCGAGCAAATTCACACCCATTCGATCAGTGTATATACATGATGTGACACTTCATTTTGTTGAATTCATTCGTCACATCTTCACTCTCTTAGAGCAACCGCACGTGTGATAGAAAGAGGCCGAGTTGACTGGTGTTTGACTGAGTTGTAGGAGGGAAGTTTGACCATGTTTGACTGAGCTGCAGGAAGTCTATTTTTGGCCAAGTTTGACCACAGTTGATCGAGCTGCAAGAGGTCAAGTTTGAACACAGTTGACCAGGCTGCAGGAGGCCGAATTTGACTGAAGTCAACCACAATTGACCAAAGGAGTCTCAGGGCCAAATTTGACCACAAATCTAATTGTAGGTCCAAATTTCACCAGGTGGTTTGACCAGATATTTAGGGAAGTTCAACTAGCATTGACCTCTTACTATTTTGGATAGTTTGAACATCCTTGACATGCTTGGAGTTTGACCAGATTTGTCTGGTATTTTGACTTGGGTATTGAAACAAACTTCTAGACAAATTATTGATTTGTAAACCTTGCTAAAGAATAATTTCTCTTAAGAAAAGTTGTTGGGTTTTCTCCCAAGTTTGGGTTTCCCTGGGTAAAAATACTGTCTCTATTGTGTATGGTTGTCTCTTTATGATCTTTACTATTTTCGCGGCATTTATTGTTGATATTTTCTGTGCATAATTGCTCAATGATATCAGTGGCATGAGATAAATTGTTTGATGATCATTAGGCAGTAATTATCGGAGCAGAAGATTGCTTTCTATTGTGCATCTTGAGGAAAACTCAACATGATCGTGCCCCTCTACATAATTAAAATTTAATATATAATTATAGTTTTTTTTATTTTTTTATTCATAACATTGCCTTCCCCTCAAATGAAATTCTTTGTCCTCAAAGCATCTGTAACGAGGGGATGTTGACAAAAATATTTTGTCTCCCAAGAAGTATCTTCTTTTGGTAGACTCTTCCACTTGATGAGGTATTCTTTAATTACTCAAGAACCATAATCGCTTTTCTTTGGTAGCAATGATATCTTTCGGTTCTCATACAACTTCTCCCTCGTCATTCAATGTAGGAAGTGTTGTTTATGTTGTTTGATGTTTCCCCAACACCCTTTTCAGACAGAAAACATAGAAAACGTTATGGATGCGACTTTTTTTAGGTAATTTTAAAACGTAAGCTACTTGACTGATTTTATTGACAATTTGATATGGCCCATAGAACTTAGGGGCTAGCTTGTTTTTGTTAGTTTTTGTAGCATCGGATGGTGTTCTAGTCTCAACAGTTGTTAGAGACGCTAAGAAACACTAGGACTCAAAAACCCGTAAAAGGTTTCAGGAAAATCCTCCTAGAAATGTCTCAATTAAGTTAATTAATCAGTAATTAAATTTTTCCTATCTAACTTAAGAAAAATGATTAATTAATATGAATTAATTGAGGAAGGAGAGATTTCTCTAGAAACTCACATGGATCAACTAGGAAATAATCTCAGCCATTGATTAAGATTTAATCTTGGTCAATGGAGTCCCACAGTGAGATTATTGTTAGGATATTCCGACACATAGGATATAGTTAAGTTCAACTTGGTCTAGTATAGAGTTAGGTTAGAGTTAGGTAAAGTGTGTTTCTTTACCGTTGTACATTTTGTAACTTACAATCCGACGGTCACGATATGTAGTGATCCGACGGTTCACTCTC
Organism: Pinus tabuliformis; assembly: GCA_031772625.1. NCBI lineage: Eukaryota > Viridiplantae > Streptophyta > Pinopsida > Pinales > Pinaceae > Pinus > Pinus tabuliformis. The sequence goes on from CM062816.1 coordinate 1,842,788,210, forward strand.
ACCTCGGTATTACCGACACTTGATCCGTGGCTTGACACCCGATTGGTCCATGAGTTCTATTTAAAGCGCATGGAGGGTCATTGTTCGGGTAATCCGTGCATGAGAGAAGCTTATGTAAATTTTCATTCTTTGATTAATAAATTGTCTGTACCCACGTTGGGACAGGCCGTGGACTGTTTCCCTCCTTGCACTCTGAGGGTTTTAACCACGTCAAAAATACTGGTGTATTGATTTGAGATCTGGTTGTGAGCGGTGTCCTTTTGGTATTCTTCTGTGGAACTTACCCTGTAAATTCCTACATGGTATCAGAGCTATTTGAGGGCCGCGTCCGTTGGTGATCCAAATCTGAAGCCGGTAGAACTGCATGCGGCTGTCGTTTCCTAGATCTGCTGTTTCTGACTGCTTTCGGGCCGAGAGGACTGCTCTGTTGCATTCGGAGCATCTGTTTCAGTGAGGAACCCCTTTCGTTTCACGCGAAAAGGTTTCCGGTAGCCCTAGCTGCGTCATTTTTCAGATCGGGAGGTATACAGTGTTTTTTTTTGCAGTTTACTGTCATTTTCTCTCTGCTTATTTCGGTTTCGGTTTATTTAGCCTTTTTTTTTTCCCGGATCTATACCTTTCATTTCTGCGTATGCTCTTTGCCCTGCGACTCTGTGCGATCTGGGCAAATCAGAAACAGAAAGAAAGGATTTTTCTCATGCGTATGCTCTTTTCCCTGCACCTTAGTGTGATCTCGGAAAATCAGAAACATTGAGGAAAATATTTAGTTTTTCGGCTAAAAGCTAACTTTGAGATTTTTTTTAAATTTCTAGTTTTTTGGCTAAAGCTAACTTCGAGCCGTAAGGTTCGTTTTTCTTTGGATATTCGTGTTGGGTTTTGTGTTTTGTGTTTTGTAGGGGAAAAGAGTCTTCCCAAGGCAAGCACGCAAATCGAGGCCCCCCCCCCCCCCCCCCCCCCCTCTCTCTCTCTCTCTCTCTCTCTCTCTCTCTCTCTCTCTCTCTCAAATCTTTTGTATAGATCAATTGGTTCAAAGACCTTTTAAGAGAGTAGAGGTCTTGGGTTCAAGTCTCCATTTTGTGGGGGCGGATTTTTTCATTCCCGCACATTCGCGCACTTTGCCGGCAACGTCAACAATTTTTTTTCAAAAAGCCATAACTTCTTCATCCGGAAGCCTTTTTCAGAGCCGTTTTTTTTAAAACCGCCTATTTTTTCGAGATCTATCCATTGGACCACTCACTTTCAGCATCTTCAGCTTCAGTTGTTTTTCAAAAATGGAAAGTCCATGCCAAGTCATTCTTGACAGCACTAACTACTTCCAATGGGTCGCCTACATGGGAGATTTACTTAGAAGTAAAGGTCTCTTCAGAATAGCCACAGACCAAGAGAAGAAACCCAAAGATGAAGACAAGGCCGAAAAATGGGAAAATCGACAAGATCAAGCACGTGGTTTGATAGGAATGTCTGTTTCTCCTGATCTTAGATTCCACATTGCAGAAATTGAAACTCCTCATGAAGCATTAGAAAAACTTGCTAAAGTTTTTGGGATTAAAAATGAAATTAGAGCCCATCAACTTGAAAATGAGCTGCTTACTTTGGATCCTAATAATTTTTCTTGCATTGAAGATTTCTTGTCAAAATTCAAGAACCTTAGATATCTCTTGGAAGGTGTTAAAGTTAAGAAAGATGATGGTAACCTTATTTATTCCATCCTTACTAAGTTAGGGCCAGCCTACTCTGTATTTGTTTCCACTTTCCATTCTACCAGGGAAGCTTTCATTTGTCAAGGCAAAGACTACAAGCCCCCTTCCTTTGACTCCTTTTGTGATTCCTTAATAAGAGAACAAGAAAAACTCTTACACCTTGGTCTTCTTAATCTTGGAAACTCTTCCACAAAAGCGTTAGCCGCCCAGCAGTATCCAAATTCAAAGAATCCTAAGAAGTCTTATCCTCAAAGGAATGGTCCTAAACCAACTCAGCCTCAAGATGAAAGATCATTTCAGCAATATGATAAGACCAATAAAAACAAATGGAAGAAGACTGAAAGACATTGTAACTTTTGTAATCGAGATGGCCACTTAGAATCTAAATGCTTTAAGAAGATGGAAGCCTTGGAAGCCGCAATGAAGAAACATAACATCCATCTGGAGCCTACTTCAACTTCAACTTCCGGAACGGCATTTTCTGCATGTCATCGTCAATCATCTCAGTCTGGTTATGCATTAAATGTATCTTCTTCTTCTTCTCATTCTCATGAGTGGCTCATTGATTCTGGAGCCTCTTGTCACATGGCCAAAAACCAAGCCATGTTTTCTTCTTTAAATGATTGTAACACCAAAAATATATATGTTGGTGATGATAGATCTCTTAATGTTGTAGGGACTGGAACTGTTCATCTAGACAATGGTCAGTTCAATGATGTATTATGTGTTCCAAACTTATCCTGCAACCTTCTATCTGTCTATCAGATAACTCATTCAGGTGAAGGTAAAATCGTTGAATTTTCACCTCATGATGTTGTAATCAAGGATCTAAAAGATCCTAAACAGATTCTAGCTACTGGTCTTGCTGATGATTCCAAAAGGTTGTATAAGTTTCACAACTTTGGGTCATCCCATCTTCCCTCAGTATTTGTTGCTCATAATGATGAAGTGAGCAAACTTTGGCATGAGCGGTATGGTCACTTAAACTATCGCTCCCTTCAGCATCTATGTAAAGAAAACATGGTGACAGGTCTTCCTATGGTATCTTGCAAAGATGGTGTTTGTTCCGGATGTGTACTCGGAAAACATCATCGGGACAGTTTTGACAAACGTGCCTCTTGGCACGCCTCAGCCCCTTTACAGCTTGTGCACAGTGATTTATGTGGTCCTCTTCCTGTTGCTTCATTCTCTGGCTGCAAGTACTTCTTAACTTTCATTGATGATTTCTCTAGACGCACTTGGGTATACTTCTTAAAACTCAAGAGCGAAGTATTTACCACCTTTTTGGCCTTCAAAGCATTCGTTGAAAAACAATCTGGACATCAAATTCTTAAGCTAAGAACTGATAATGGTGGAGAATATGTTAAAAATGCATTCATCACCTTTTGCACCGAAAATGGAATTCAAATGCAACATACTGTTCCATACACTCCACAACAAAATGGTGTAGCTGAAAGGAAAAATCGCACTTTAAAGGAAATGGCTAATTGTATGCTGCAATCTAAAGGACTCAGTCTTAGTTTTTGGGCCGAAGCAATTAATTGTGCAAATTATATAATCAATCGCACTCCTACTAAGGTTCTAGAGAATATCACTCCAGAAGAAGCTTGGAGTTCCATTAAACCAGATGTAAGTCACTTTCGTGTGTTTGGAAGTGAAGCATGGGCCCATATTCCAGATGAAAAGCATAAAGCCTTAGAACCTAAGAGTGAGAAATGTACTTTTGTTGGATATTCTGAAGATGTAAAAGGCTATAGACTTATTCCATTTAAGTCCAAAAATGTTATCATTAGAAGAGATGTAAAATTTGATGAAAATAAATCGGCCTGCGAGCCTAGTCCGGCGGATGTGCCACCTCTTCCTATCTCTTCTATCTTTGAAAACATTTCTTCTTCTGATGATGAAAGCGAGGATGATAATCCTTCCCCACCTTCTCAGGATCCTCAACTTCCAAGATGGGTCCGTGCTACTCGGGATGCAGCAGGTGATCTTGCCGGTGATCCTACAGATCAGCGACGTACACGTTCTCAGTTTGAAAGAGCCTCTTCTTTACTGGCTCAAGCTCCAGTAAATCATGATCCTGACACTTTTGCAGAAGCTTCAGGCCATCCACATTGGGAAACAGCTATGAATGAAGAATATCATTCATTGATGACAAATGATACATGGGATCTTGTTCCTCTACCAAAGGGACGCAAACTTGTTAGATGCAAATGGGTTTACAGAACCAAGTATGGACCAGATGGGAAAGTTGATAAACATAAAGCTCGTCTAGTTGCTAAGGGCTTTTCACAGGTTGAAGGCATTGACTACACTGAAACCTTCTCTCCAGTTGCCAAAATGAACTCTATCCGCCTTGTTCTTTCCCTTGCTGCCTCTTTAAAATGGGAAGTACATCAAATGGATGTTAAATCTGCCTTCTTGCATGGGGACTTGCAGGAAGAAATCTATATGGAACAACCCATTGGCTTCATACAAACAGACTCCAGCCTCGTTTGTCGCTTAAGAAATCCCTTTATGGCCTCAAGCAAGCTCCTCGAGCTTGGTATGCCAAAATGGATAGCTTTCTTTTAGAATCTGGCTTTTCTAGGTGTCATTCTGACAATACTGTCTACACCAAGAAAGTGGGCAACTCTCTCATCATCCTTGTTCTTTATGTTGATGATCTTATTCTTACTGGTAGTGATCCCAACCTTATAAACCATGTGAAGTCCAGCCTTAAAAAGAAATTTGAAATGACAGACTTAGGACACTTACACTATTTTCTCGGTCTTCAAGTCTTGCAATCCCAAGAGGGTATTTTCCTTTCCCAGTCCAAGTATGCTTGTGATATTCTTCGTCATTTTCACATGGAAGACTGTAAGCCAGCCCCTTCTCCCTTTCAGTCTGGAGTCAAACTTTCAGTCTCTTGTACTTCTCCTGAAGTTGATGCTACCTTATACCGTCAACTTGTCGGAAAACTCTTGTATTTAACCCATACTCGTCCTGATCTTTCCTTTGTTGTTGGCCTTGTTGCTCGTTTTATGCAAAACCCCCGTGAAAGTCATTGGAAAGCAGCTAAAAGAATACTTCGTTATGTTCGAGGTACAATACAGTTTGGGATTCATTACAGTGCCAAAGCAGCTCCTCTGTTAGTTGGTTTCACTGATTCTGATTGGGCTGGTGACCTTGATGATCGGAAGTCTACTGCCGGTTATGTCTTCACTCTTGGTTCAGGACCTATTACATGGGCTTGTAAGAAACAGGCTGCCATTTCTCTTTCGTCAGCAGAAGCAGAGTATCGTGGTGCCGTGGAAGCTAGTAAGGAAGCCTTGTGGCTTCGTCAGATCCTATCAGAGTTTGGCTTTGAGCAGCAGCATCCAACCACACTTTGGTGTGATAATCAAAGTGCCATTCAGCTATGCAAAGATCCAGTCCAGCATCAGCGCAGCAAACACATTGAACTACACATGCACTTCATCAGAAAGCTCATTCTTGACCATGTTCTTGAAGTGCAATATTGTCCAACGGATGATCAGGTTGCAGACATCTTCACAAAGGCTCTCACAGAGGCGAAGTTCACTAAACTTCGATATATGCTTGGAGTTCAGGAAGTTGTCACTAAGGGGGGATAGGCTCTAGTGCCTCCTTCCTTCTCCTATTGTGTCATATTTGTAAATCCTTCAATCCTATCCCAAGTTGTTCTTAAGGGGGGATGTTAGGATATTCCGACACATAGGATATAGTTAAGTTCAACTTGGTCTAGTATAGAGTTAGGTTAGAGTTAGGTAAAGTGTGTTTCTTTACCGTTGTACATTTTGTAACTTACAATCCGACGGTCACGATATGTAGTGATCCGACGGTTCACTCTCACCTCGGTATTACCGACACTTGATCCGTGGCTTGACACCCGATTGGTCCATGAGTTCTATTTAAAGCGCATGGAGGGTCATTGTTCGGGTAATCCGTGCATGAGAGAAGCTTATGTAAATTTTCATTCTTTGATTAATAAATTGTCTGTACCCACGTTGGGACAGGCCGTGGACTGTTTCCCTCCTTGCACTCTGAGGGTTTTAACCACGTCAAAAATACTGGTGTATTGATTTGAGATCTGGTTGTGAGCGGTGTCCTTTTGGTATTCTTCTGTGGAACTTACCCTGTAAATTCCTACAATTATAAGAAGTCGATGGGTAGATGGAGGATCACACTCAGTTTGCGAGTTCCTTGCCAAATCGAGCTACCCAGTTGCAGAGATCTAGTAAGGGAGAAGTTCGAGCCAGAAGGATGCACAAATGAGATTGAGGGCACACCAATTGCAGATACTCAATGATCAACGTAGATCAATTTTCCAGTAGCAAGTGTTTCAACAATGAAATTGAGCCAATGATCGAGTAGCAGGGAGCAGATTTCCGGAGGAGTTTCCAGTTCGGAAGAGTCAAAAAAGAGGAGGCTAAATATTTCTGCAGAAAAGGGCCACGGTGCAGGAATTTGCGCGCAATCGCAGGAATTCGCAATTACAGGAATTTGCGAGTAATTGCAGGAATTCATGATTACAGGATTTCACGTGTAATTGTAGGAATTCATAATTACAAGAATTCGTAGTTACAAGAATTCCCAATGGTTTTGCAGAAGGGAGAAAGTTTCTCTAGAATATTTTTACCAGTATTTCTTTCAAATTAGATTGCCAGTTGGGCATCCATAGATTGTACTCAAAATTTCTGTTGTTGCATAATAATATAAAACTCTTAGCTACTGGACTAGTTTTCCCAAGTTGGGTTTTTCGGGGACATTTGTCCAAAATTAATTGTGTCAATTTTTGTGTGTGTGCTAGCATTTCTTAGTTCCTATTTTTTCTTCCGCATAATTTAATTTGGTGAAGATTATAGTGTGATTATTTTGTTGTTGTCATAGCAATAAGCTGATAAATTAATTTACAGTTAGAAGAAATAATCCCAGTTGTTGCAACAAGATTTCGATAGTTGAAATTTTCATATGGTATGAGAGCGAGGTTGATCAGATCAGAGGCTCAAAGATGAAATGGGAGAAAATTTCACAGTTCAGAGGGAGATCTAAGCGATTTTTTCCTAGATCTGCGTAGAGTGCAAATTACAGAGGCAGGGGTTCAATTTTCAGTTTTCAGCCAGTAGAAAAATCAACCAGCCTCAGTAGCGAGAGGGCTGCACTGCAAGAATTCATGCATCATTGCAGGAATTTGTGATTATAGGAATTCGAGCGTAATTGCAAGAATTCGCAATTACAGGAATTCGCAGTGTGATTGCAGGAACTCGTAGGAATTTTTAGTAGATTTGTTGGATAGAGGGTTTTAGTGAGAAAATTAGAAATTTCATTGAGAAAATCTAGGCGTAGTTGGTTTGTAGCTAGACCAGCAATAGCAGATCAACGTTGAGGAAGAGAAATGCACACACAAAGGGAGTTTCTCTCGGAGGGTTTCTAGTTCAGAAATTCAAAAATTTCAGTTGTAGATCGCAGTAGCAGCAGGCAGATTTTCACACTCAAAAAGGGAGTGCGAATAAAAGTGCTAGTAGCCAAGCAAGGAAGAGAGGGCGCTTCCAGGTTTATTTTCTCCAGTTTTAAGTTTCCATATTTTGCAACCCTGCAGGGATGGTTGTACGAGATTGCCAGAAGAGGTCGTACGAGTTAGCCAGAATGCAAATCTGGGTAGCATTTCGACTTCTAGTTGTCGGAAACAAGTGTCGGAGGAAGTGCGAGTTGCAAAGAAACGTAGGGTCCCAGCTAGGGACTAGACTCAAAAGGAGATAGTGGGGCACCAAATCCAAAAGGAGTATAAGACTCCAGTGTGCCATATTGGGCAGGGTCCAATGCAATTGCAACAAGGAGATCAGTCAGAAAAATTCTGAATTGTTGCAGCAGGACCATCACCTTTGCTACAAGAGCCAACATTATCATAGTAGCAAGTTCAGTGTCAGCAAATGCAATCTGTCATTAGACAGTTGCAAATCTAGTTGCAGTCAATACTCGGGAGACAGTTGTAGAACTAGATGCAGAGACACAACCAATCTGAATTTCCTAGTTGCAGCATGTAGGTGTGGTTCCAGTTAGGAGATTCCCAGCGTAGAACTACGCAGTCCAGTTTCCAATGTAGGAGGACAGTGCGAGTTTCCAGGAGGAAGCAAAGAGATATCCCATTGGGAGATCGAGACTCAGAGGGAGTCTAACTTCAGAGAGAGCAACGCTATGTAAGCTAGTGCTTCAGGATTTCGGGAGATCATACTCATTATTGCAGTAGTTGTAGCAGTAGTGCGGAAATAGCAGCAGAGCGGTAGCAACAGTGTTATGAGTAGATCAGAGTTCAGAGTCTCAAAGATTGGGCAGGATCCATTGAGGTGTCCTATTGAATCGTTACCTTGCTACAAGGGCCCACAATATTCAGTAGGAAGATGGATTAGTGTCAATGATGCAGTCTGATTCCTGAGTGACAATTACAGTCAAGTGTTGAGGAGCGCAGATGCAGTGTTGACAGCATAGCAAGTGGCTCAGTGCAGAGTTAGCAGCAACGCAAATTCTTCAGTGGACAGTGCAGAGGCTAGTAGCAATCAAATACTTAGGAGATAGATACAACACAGACACAGTTGATTCAACATTTTGGATGCTTTTCAGTTGCAGCAGTTGTATTAGCAACAACAACAGATGAGATGGAGTTGCAATGCAGATACAAAGTTGGCAGTGTCAACGGAAACACAGATGCAACATCAGAGTGTGAAAATTCATAATCCTCAAGGAACCCCTACTGCAGCAAATCTAAATCTACTTCACCTACTTGATTTTAATATACATTATCAAGTTATTCTCTGAATACTGAAGAAAATTACTTCTGCAGCCTACACTACTTTAATATTTGATTACATGAAACAGAAAACTGAGCAAAGAACAAGATACATAGGACACAGTGATTTTTGGACAAAATAATCCCCAAAAAAACCCAATACAAGAAAACCGATGCAGCAGCTCTGAGGGTGTTCTATTATTAAGCAATAATTCTGAATACAAATGTTGCATGCCCTCCTCGCAATCCAGTGACAGAGAAAATACAATGGCGGAAAATCTGAGTGAGTTTTACCTCACTTCACCCGGCAAATTCTCGTTGATCCGGCAACAAGATTGGCTAACCCCAGCTACTTCTACGTTAGCCCTGCATAGGCCCTGCATCAGCATTTCAGGCTCTACGTCAGCACTGCGCTACCTCTTCTGCCCACTACGTCAACTTTCCCAGTTGTTCCGACAGTTCCGGCTTTCTGCATGGAGGATAGCTTTCTGCTTCTGCGCTAGCCCTTCTGGCTCTGCGTCAAGCCTGCATGGGCCTAGATTGGCCCAATGTCGGTCTTCCTAACTGCTGCGTTGCCTTCAATAGCTTCTCTCCATCTCTCTATCAATACTCCCGAGCTATCTCTGCCCCTCTGCTGCAACTGATCACCTAGTTCGAATTTCTCAACTTCCTAGCCCCAAAAATCGAACTCCAAATCAATTTGTTCTCTCCGTGTGTGTTTCTAAATGAACCCCAAGCCTCCTCCTTATAATTTTCTCGTTGAGACTTCAATGGCTGAGATTAAGTCTCTAATCAACGACTAAGATTAAAAGATGACTTGATCCGCCTTCTAGATCATTCTCACCCATATTTTGATTAATTCCCATTAATATTTTAATTTTCCTAAGTTTAGACTTAGGAACCCCATTAAAAATATTAATTATTTTAATAAAATACAATTCGGGTGGTTTTTGGTTTCTTTAGAACTCATGTGCCTTAGCCTCTCCACCAATTTTCATGGCTAGAGCACCATCCGATGCTACCAAAAACTAACACTCCCTCTTAGTGAGGAAAGTGCTCTAGCAACAATGTCCAACTGCATGCTGCTCTGCTTCTGAAGCATCCCCTTTTTGCATTGTTGCTGCCACCAACACTGTGCTACTGCTGCTATTGTACTGCTACCCATGACACTGCCACTACGGATCTATACAACTCCCTCTGCATCTTCTGCTAACACTGCCACTACTAGCTTTGCACTACGTCATTTCCCAATTGTTGTTGCTTAGCAACGAAAAAGCATCCAAAATTAACTGAACTTAATTGTGTTCAGCATAATACCATAACTGTTGGAATCTCACTGCTCTAGTCTCTGACAGTGTTTTACAACTCGGACTCGGATTCGGACTCGGCCGAGGATCGACTCGGACTCGGACTCGGACTCGGCAATGACTCGGCCGGCTCGATTTCAATGACTCGGTCGTTGTAAAAAATACATTAAATATTTATTGGGGCAAATAAAAGATTGTTGTTTTAGATTGGTTTTATGAGTGCCAACCTCAAAGTTATATAAGCTCCATGCACTTTTCTTTCTAAATTGCAAATACATTCTATGCTAACATTGAGTATCTACAAGAGAAAAACAAAACTGGAATTGTATATAATATATCATGTGATAAGTGTATACTCTTGAGTCTTAATCAGTGCTGGAGCAGAAATACAATCAGAATATGCTGGAGTGTCCATATTTTTAGCATCTTTCATAACAAGAAAACCTTTAGCCGACGATTGCATACATATCTCTTCCCTCTTGTTAGAAGACAACGACTGAATTGAAGTGACAACATCAACAAAAACAAATTTCCACCTTAACCTACAGATAGTGAAGAATGTAGTAATTTTGAGGTAGTTCCAAATGCTCGCAAAGGCAGAGAGCACTAGATAGCTGCAGTCGCCAAAGAGGGCTGCTCTACAATGCACCTGCCCTTCGAATAAAGCTCAGTGCTGATACTGTATATGGCACTGCCAATAGTGTCTAGCAAAGTGACAGTCCCAAACCATGTGTTTCACTGTCTTTGGTTCACCAGACACTAGAGAAAGTCCTTTTTTAAGCCCACTATTCGTCAAATGGGCCTTGGATGGCAGCCCCTGATAAATGACTAGCCAGATAAAGACCTGCAACTGATAAGACAAACGGTATGCAATCTGTGAATCCACCTGTCCTCGGGATCTGAAGAATTCAAACAAGCATTAAGCATAGAAGAAAAGACATGTTTTTTATGTAACAGGAAGTAGAGTTTCTTGGAGTCACACTGCTGAATTTTCCTACCAAACAACCATCCCCAGTCTCTCCACAATGGGCCCTGTGTAACAATGTTCAGTTTAAACAAGTCCTCAGGAGGATTCAACTCAACAATATCCTATGTAACTAGCTTGTCTGAAGAAAGGAGGGCCTTCTGTCGTGCTAAAAGGTCTGGAATTATTCCATGATCTAGCCTCAAAGTCCCAAAGATCCCTCTAGAGTCTAGGCAAAAATATATTTTCTGAACTTGAACGAAACGGCCGTTTTTTGACGTGACCCGGCCGGGTTGACCGGGTCAGCTATGACCCGGCCGAGTCATTGGCTGACTCGGCCGAGTCAGCTAGGCCGAGTCATTGGCTGACTCGGCCGAGTCATAGCTGACTCGGCCAGCCGAGCCGGGTCAAAGGCCGGGTCAGCAAATTTTTTTATGAAACGGAACGAAACGGCCGTTTCCGTTTCGGTACGGCCGTTTCGTAAAACACTGGTCTCTGACCCTCTGAATCTTTTGTGTTGTTGTTGACTTCTGCACTGCACTGCTCCCAACCTTGCTCTGCGCTGATCAACTCTTGGTCTCGGGCTACTGCATCTATCTCACCAAACAATCCATTGCATCATCTGACACTTAGTATATCTCGCTACTGCTGAATCTTGGGCTGTCGTAGCAAGGAATTGATCCAAGAGGTGGACTCCTCAAGGATCCTGCCTGCATGTAGTCCTCCCGACTACAGCTCAATATCGCCCCATTTCCCTCCTGGAGATGCATGGGCACTCATGGCAAACTCATCTTCGTCAATTTTTGTTGGAGCAGCCTTAGGATCATGTTTCTCATCCTTATCCTTTTGCTTCAAAGGACATTGGGATGCAAAGTGGCCCAACTCGCCACATCTAAAACATTTCACCTTCGAAATGTCCTTTCGCTTCTGCTTTTGCTGTCCCTTTGATGTTAGAGTTGTGTTCTCCTCCTCCTCCTTGGTCTTCGTGCCACTCCCATTGCTGCCATTGAGGTTGACCTTAACCAGGTCCCTCCTTAATTCTTCCTGTTGAAGAGTTGCCCACATCTCCTCCCATGAAGGTAGTCTTTCCCTGCCCAATATACTTTGGACGAAGACTTGCCATTCATCCAAGACTCCATTCAGGGTCGTCCTTACCATCGCAGTAGACTGAGGAGTAGACCCCACTACAGCAAGCCAGTCTCTGGTGTCTTGAAGACGATGAAGATAGGAGTTAACCCCTTCTCCCTTCTACATCAATGTCTGTTGCAACTTTTGTTCTAACTACATCTTCCATTGTTCGGAAGAACCTTCATACAGTGAAGACAAAGCTTCCCACATCTCTCAGGTTGTATCTTTTCCCTGCAAGTGTGAGACCACATGATCTCGAACTCCATCGAGAATGAACCTCTTCGCCTTCCCCTGCTCGGCCTTGTACTTCTTTCTTTGATCATTGTCAGCGAGAACAGCCACCACACTCTTGACGTAGGTTTTGAGATCGTACTCCTCCAGAACAACTAAGATTCTGGTCTTCCATATGACATAGTTGGAAGCTCTTTCCAACCTGTCTCGATCTATGAGCCCATGCGATGCCATCTCACCCAATTGTCGAACTGAATCCTCTAGTCCCTGCTTAACACTACCACCCGACAAGTGAGAAATTTGAACTTTTGACGAGAAAAGTCCTCTCAGGAGAAAACTCCCCTTCTATGTGTCTTCGCACTTTTCCAACGAATTTTTGCCCTGGCAGAAACTGCGCCCTTCAAGCACTGTGCTGAAGCTCTACGTCACTCCCTCTACCTTTGCAAGCTCACGATTTTGAAATCGTATCTCTGTCGACTCTCTTAGAGAGAGATTTCCTCGAAATCTTTGCTTTCTCGGGAGGGATTGTGCAATCCCTTCAAGGGGATTCGAATTGTTGCCAAATGCAACTTTTGGCCTCTTTGCTCAGTGTTGATTGCTCTTCCTGTTTCAAAATCAATCCTTTGAAACCATGTGAAAATTCCTAATCCTCAAGGAACCCCTACTGCAGCAAATCTGAATCTACTTCACCTACTTGATTTTTATATACATTATCAGGTTATTCTCTAAATATTGAAGCAAATTACTTCTGCAGCCTACACTACTTTAATATTTGATTACATGAAACAGAAAACTGAGCAAAAAACAAGATACATAGGACACAACAATTATTTTTGGACAAAAAAGTCCCTGGAAAAACCCAATATGAGAAAACTGGTGCAGCAGCTCTAAGGGTATCAACAGTTGTCAGAGAGGCTAAGAAACACTAGGACTCCAAAACCAATAAAAGGTTTCAGGAAAATCCACCTAGAAATGCCTTAAATAAGTTAATTAATTAGTAATTAAATTTTCTTAAGTCTAACTTACGAAAAATGATTAATTAAAGAGAATTAATTGATGAAGGTGAGATTTCTCTAGAAACTCACACGAACCAATTAGGAAATAATCTCATCCATTGCTTAAGATATAATCTTGTACAATGGAATCCCACAGTGAGATTATAAGAAGTCGATGGGTAGATGGAGGAACACACTCAGTGTGCGAGTTCCTGGCAGAACGAGCTACCCAGTTGAAGAGATCTAGCAAGGGAGAAGTTCGAGCTATAAGGACGCATGAGTGAGATTGAGGGTACACCAGTTGCAGATACTCAATGATTAAGGCAGATCGATTTTCTAGTAGCAGGTAATTCAATGGTGAAATTGAGGGAGTGATCAAGTAGCAGGTGTCAGAGGGGCAAAGTAGCAGATTTCTGGAGGAATTACGAGTTCCGAAAGAGTCAAGTGAGAGGCGGGAATTCACGGTTACAGGAATTCACAGTGGATTTGCAGAAGGGAGAAAATTTCTCTAGAATATTTTTGCCAGTGTTTCTCTCAGATTGGATTGCCAGTTGGGCATCCATAGATTGTACCCTTTATGTTGTTGCATAATAATATAAAACCCTTAGTTGCTTCATCGGTTTTCCCAAGTTGGGTTTTTTCTGGGGACATTTGTCCAAAAATAATTATGTCAATTTTTATGTGCGCTAGCATTTCTTAGTTCCAATTTTTATCTTTCATAGATTTTAATTTGGTGAAGATTGCAAGGTGATTATTTCTTTTTTGTCATAGCAATAAAATGATAAATTAATTTACAGTTAAAAGAAATAATTCCAGTTGCTGCAATAGGATTTCAGTAGTTGAAATTTTCATAGTTTTTTCCTTCATTTTAATGATAACTGTTACCCACCACTTCGTGGGTGATATCCCTAGGAGAAATTTTTCTCAATGATGAACCTCAACTGGCAGCCAGCGGCCCCTTGCAACCTCCTACTAGCTCGTTGTGCCATTTCTCTACCACCTGAGCTAGCCACATAGTCCCTCACCCACCTATATTGATCGTATGTTTGAAGGTGGGCCTCTCGAATCTAAAGGTATGTCTTGTCATTTGGTAATTGAGTATTGGGTTTACTTATCATGGATACTTTTGGGTATGGATTGATGGGGGGATTTGGCGGAAATGGTGGCCTTAGTTTGTGCTCTTGTTCCCTTGATCTCTTTTGGATGTTACCCTTGGATCTTAGTCCCGTGGGATCTCCTTTATTGACCATTTGGTTCTAGCGTGGCACTACTTGGGAAACCACGACTTTGGGTGTGTGGTCCCTCCTTTATCCGCATATATTACTCCTTTTCCTCCCACCTAGGTCCACATTTCCATTCTGGGTCCACATAGGGCTAGCATCCCTATCCCCTTACCCCCAACACCTTGGGTTAGGCCTAGAATGATACCCCGGAGGTTGAAGCAGCTAAAGAAGAAAAGAAAAAATCATACTTGGCCACATTTAACAGGAAATTGTACCACAAAATGCAAAAAGATGTCTGGGACAAAATAATTAGCACGTGGGCAAAAGCCAATACATGAGCTCTACCCTAATCCATGGTCATCACCCTGGTTCCATAGGCCCTAGATAAGCCTCCTTTATCATTCAGGAACCCATGATTTTCCCAACCCCTGGAGGGCAATGAACTGCCCTAACTAAAAGTGATAATCACTAGTATATCTTACACATCATGCTCTTGTTCTTTGCGCTGCAAGCAGTTAATTAAAGAAAATTCATAAAAGGCAAAAGACATATAGAGAAGGGTGGAAAAATCAAGGTCGGGGCACCTCATGTACCACGATTGCTCCCTCTTAAACATTACATAGGGTGGGCTTCCCCTTATCTAGCTACCCCTATGCCCCAATATGTGGCCCAGGGTGGCCCCCCTCATTCCTATTCCATCCCACTTATTTATCACTTGCCACCCCCATTAGAGGGATGTACCTTGGACATACTATCCCCTTTAAGGGTTGGAACCACCTGATAAGGTACTTGGTTAACCCCTTTTGGAGCATGGAGACACTACGGAAGGGCATGCCATTATGAAGTGCGCACTTTGTTATCCATGATTTGTAAACTCTTTTACTCGATTATTTTAATGATTGGTTTAGGCATTTGAGGTATTTTCTTCATCTTCTTGCTTAACTCCTATCAAGGAAAGACGAGCTTCTTTTTGAGTACAAGCAGACCACATTCCTTCAAAGGAGGGAGAATTTTTCCAGCTACTAATTCCAGCTGCAAAGGCATTCCAAGATTTTGGTAGTCCTAGAAGGGCAGCAATCACAAGTTCCTTATCAAGGATTATTTCATCAACTGCTTGTAATTCATCTCTTATACGGGCAATCCTTACAAAGTAGTAAAACATAATATCATCTTTGGTCATTTTGACAGTTCGAAGATCATTCTTTAGACTTGCCACTTGTCTAATATTCTCGATTGTAAATAACTTGGAGAGATCATCATACATTTTCTTTGAAGTATCTAGTGTGGACTCAAGTTGTCTTTAACTCCATCCACAATTAGGCTCATGGCTATAATATCATTTTCCTTGTACTTCTCCTTTCCAACATCATCAGTTGGTTTTTTTACTTTTCCTTCTACTAAGTCCAAAACCTTATTTCTTGCAAGGATGAGGTCCATCCTTGTCTTCCATACTCTAAAGTTAGTTTGTTTTGAGATTTCATTGATGAGGGCCATAGATAAACTTGTCAAGATTACTTTTATGAAGGAGTCTAGATATCCTTGTTGCTTTTTTCTTCAAGTTAGCTTATTCCCTTTCAAGACTTCTATAAGATTTCTCAATACTTCCTTACTCCTACCAAATGGAGTCCTCCAATGGATCTACAAAAGGTTCAATAGATAAGACTTCACTTCTCCTTATGACCTACCTTGAAAAATTCTCTTGAATCCTTCCTTAAAATGATGAGAACTATTGATCTTCAAATTGCCTTTTCCCTTCTTCTTTACCTTAGCTCCAACAACATGTTAGAAAATCGGAAAGGTAGAAAGATTTTCTTATCTTGATAATTACTTGAGATTTCTTAGCATTTTTAGTATCTTCTTTTATCTTCTTATCATCAAGCAACTGCCAAGACATAAATGCATGAAGATCAAAACAACAAGGAGATAAGATGCAGGCTCTCAACTAGGGCAAAGCCCCTCTTCAAGGGGACAACCCAAAATTATTTTCTCTTCTTCAAGAACCAAAGCAAATGAGACAACCAAGACCCTTTGACCAAGACAAAGACCTCCAATCCACCAAGTCAACCTTCCAACAAAGTCCTTCCAAGATGACAAAAGTCTGCTTCTAGTCAACAAAAGTTAACCCTCTTCAATCCTGCTTCAATCACAGATTTCAGCCCTACTGCATCAGAATTTCAGACTATACTGCAGACCTGCAATTTTCAGCCCTTCCTGCAACTCAGAATCTTTGAATGTGTGATCTAGAAACAAGAGAAAATTTCGTTCTTTCCTTTGCTAGGGTTCCTCCTTCCTTCTCGAGGGTTTATCTTCCTTTTCCAAGCCTTATTCACTCCTTCGCACCTTTTTCGATTGCAGATCGAACTTCCTTACTTGGATGCCACAATAGGTCAAAGTCGTAGGTTATATAAAGTGGTTCTGTGAGGTCAAGTTCCCTTCATGAGGCAGACTTGGTAGAGGAGGCACAAATTACATTTTTGACACAAAAATAAATTTCTTCTTTGATACAATAAGCCCAAGAAGGGTCTAATACAAGATGACAAGGACAATGACTCATGACACAAACCCTAGAAGCACACAATGGGTGCTTTGACCTAGAAATATAATAAATTGAGCATGAAACCCATGCTTATAAAATAATAATTTTCTTTTCTTTTACAATAATTTTTCTTTTTCTTTCTTTTTACAAATACATAATAATTACATCATGTCATGAGCTAGACAACAATTATGAAGACCGATACTAGTTACATTTTCAACATGTGGCATGCAATTGTAACTATGGCTTGATGATTCTCTATGGCACACAATCTCACAGTGGCTTGATAACCTTGTGGCTCGCAATATCATTACAGTGTTTCAATGGCTCCTCATGGTGACTCATATACCTTTATGATGGCTCATATATCTCCATAGAGACATATCTCTATGGCTGACACTCTATAAGGTTCGCAAAAGTTCAATATGACTTACATTATCTTATCTATATGACTTGTTTTCCTATGGCTCGTTAATCCAGTCCTATGGCACTCATATATGTGACTTTGTGGACAATTATGTATAAGGCAGGCAAGATATGATATAGTGATGTAATTGCTTGTGATAATAAAGTAACCTTTGATATGGCAAGAATAACCTTGTGCAACAGTAATCTCGGTATGATAATGACCTAGATGGAGAAGACAGTGATCTTCATTATATATGACAACGATGTAGATATATGCAGAGACCTTGTTATCGGTGACCCTCATCACAGTGCTTACAGTATAATGATTTATCAGTGGGACAATGATCTATGTCACTGTCATGATTTACATGACAGTCACATGATTGTAAAAATAATAAATAGTAGCAGTGATCGTATTAAGATAGTGACAGTGAGACAATGACCTTGTTGATAGTTATGATCAATATGATTGTGACCAGAATCTTAATACTTAATATAATTGTAACATTGCATTACAGAGAACCTTGATATGACAGTTATGATGGTTCCTCTATGACAGTGCTATGTGGCAGTAGCTTTATGATATGACAGTTCATGTAGGGCAGTGACCTCTGACATGGCAGTGATCTTTGGTATATGGTAGTGACACTTTGTTCTATGGTTTGATGATATAATAGGGATTGTGTTATTTTAGGTTAACATGTTCTTTGCTTAGGACAGTTACTTCAGAGATCCTTATTAGCTCAATTATTTATCAATTTCATTTCCATTAGTAACTGAAGAAAGAACATACATGAAAAGTGTTGAAGACAAGCCAAGAGAAGAGAACACAAGAATATGGCACAAGCCAGGGAAAAACCCCAAGATGGGGAAAACCCTTGATCAATTCTTCTTATTATAATCAAATGTTCAACAGAGAGAGAGAGGAAGAGAGTACAATAATTCAAAATTGACTTGCCAATTGTAGATGCAAAATCACGACCCTTAGATAAGTATATGTTCCAGTCACAAGTGTAATTTTGAAGCAGACAAGATGTTCCTGATGACATACAACTGAGGAGACTCTGACTGGTTAAGCTATTGTTCAATCTATCCAACAAGCATCCAGAATTGTCTAATCACATCCTTTCTGCACAAGCAACTGTTAGGGATTATTGTTGATGATGGCAGCTCCTGGTTAGGGTATGTAACATACTGCAATAGCTCTTGTAAACATATCAAAACACCCTTATACTGCTGCGGCCACTCTTCATGATAATCTGACCTCCCTCTGGAACAATACTGCTCTTAATTCAGCCCTTAAATAGGCCTCCACGTCTGCTAGTCTTCACAGAATTAGGGCTGCAACACACCTGGGTAGATGCATACCCTCTCGGCCTATTAATCAGTATGGTAAGGCCTGCGGCCAGCTTGAGAAATGCTCTAGTAATTGTGGTCCACTTAAAAGAGGCATGACTCATTAGAAAATGATACCAACACACTTCAGTTGTTCCTTATGCCTACGGTCAACCTTAGATACAACTCGGACCTGCAATAAAAGATATATAAGCCCAGAACAGTCCATAAATGTGCCCAGACTTGACCCTGAGAAGCTTGGCCTTCTTCCTAAGGGACTCGGCCCATCAAACAACCCTCACATGACACCAAACAAGCCCTTCATCCTTCGCTGGAGATACCTTCCTTCTGCGGCCATTTTAGAGAGAAGAATGAGGTGCTAAATGAGGTAGGAGGCACCCCTAGTTATACAATTCGGTAGAGGGTCAAGGGACGTGTCTATTGGACCTATGGAGCCGACATAGAGGTAAGGTCGACCTTGATAATTTTCGTGTGAGAGAATAAATTCAAAAACCCACTTTTACTTATCCAAATTTGACGATCTTTAGATCGATTTTGGTCCTCTCGAAAAGAGGAATTTAATGCTACAATTATCTTCTCCAAAGGATATGTCCAAAGTGGAATTTGGCCCTAGTTTCCAATTTTAACAGATGGCAGAACAACTATGACAGTGCAGTGATGTCTATATGAGGATCATGCACGAACCCTAGTTGGCCCTAGGTGGCCTGATATGATTGATGTGTCTCATTGTACTTTGTATCTCAATTGAACATTTGATGAATATCTAATAAAAGAAAAATATGGTTGTGTTATACCCTTGTGGTGTTTTCCCCTAGTCTCTAACCTAAATCATGGTGCCTCTATTGTGTATGCTTTTCTTCAAGCCCTAAAAATTAACATCATCAAGGTGGAACACTTCCAATTATGAAGACTCTTACTTATGGAAAAGAGATTTTTGCAAAAGTCTTGTGAAAATATGGTTTGTAAACCCTAAACTAGTTTTTGAAGGGTAATGAAGACCTAGGGCTTGAGATAAAACCATAGCTAAATGTTTTCGCTAAAAGTAGAAACCCTAAGCATTTGCAAGGAGATATAAAGTGAAAATATAGGATTTGGAAGACCAAAGATTTTGGATATCTAGGGTTAGTAAGCCCTGGCAAGCAACAAGGCTTGGAAAAGAAAGCCCCAATGGTTTATGGACAAAACCCTTAGATTGGACGTTTTTGTTGAAGAAACCCTAGTTCTTGTAATGACATCATGATGATAATGTGGTTAGAGTTAATAAAGTTGTAGATGAATGCATAAGGGCTAAAAATCAAGAGGAAGACGATATTCTTCTCAAGAGATAAGTATTTTATATCTCTCTTAATTGATTATTACCATTGTTGTTGATTTTACTAGTAGTTATTCTCTTGTCTTTGAATTCTTTGCTTGGTTGTAATTGTTCTTCCATGACCTCCTAGTGAGGAATGCAGGTATATATTAAAGGTTGCCTAGACTTTGGTAGCAAGTGGAAGAACAAAGCAAGGTGTATGACAAGAGGACTTGTGTTGAGGGATATTGATGAGATCTCGACTCGGAAGGAGTGATTATATCAACAAGCCTGAAGTATGCTTTGATAATCGCGTCTTCAAGATCTAACAATAGAAGGTTCTCCCAAAAAGAGGGAGAGGACCATGACAAGGCATTTGTCCCAGATGAGAGGTACATTTCTATTATCATTATTTTAAAAGATTGCACTAGGTTAATGTTGAAGCCGCTTTCCTCAATAACTAAGGAGGAAGAGGTGTACATAAGAGCTACCTCAAGCTTGTGAGTAGAAGAGCTCATTGAAGGAGAAGTCAAGACATCCTCAAGAACCCTGTTTTTTAACTTCAGAGGGAATTGACCTCTGAGTTCGATGAATTGTCATTGATAGTTGATATATAAGATCATGCATCCATCAGATACATGGCAAGATTCGTGGCTAGAAGATTCTCCCAGAAAGAGGGAGAAGATTATGATAAAACCTTTGCACTGGTTGTCAGGTACACCACAATTAGATCTCTTGTTTTTCTCTTACTTCATTTATGGGATGGAAGTTACATCAGATGGATGTGAAAATCGCCTTCCTCAATGACATGATTGAAGAAG
The DNA here is from genome assembly GCA_031772625.1 of Pinus tabuliformis. Lineage (NCBI taxonomy): Eukaryota > Viridiplantae > Streptophyta > Pinopsida > Pinales > Pinaceae > Pinus > Pinus tabuliformis. Next base: position 1,842,808,954 of record CM062816.1, read on the forward strand.
AGCTATACATAAAGCAACCTCAAGGTTTGAGGCTCATGGGATAGAAACTCATGCTTGCAGATTAAAGAAGCCCTTGCATGAATTTAAGCAAGCACGAGAGCTTGGTATTCCAGAACTGATGGATATCTAACGAGACTTGGTTTCTCTAAACCTTTATGTCAAGGTTGTGAAGGGTGAGCTTATGATGTTGCTACTATATGTTGATGATTTGTTTTTGACAGGTGTAGAGCATCTTATTGTTCAATATAAGAGGGAGTTGGCCTTTGAATTTGACATGAAGGATCTTGGCTTGATGCATTACTATTTGGGACTGGAAGTCTGGCAGAAACTTGGTGAAATCCTTCTTGGGCAAGGAAAATATGTCATCAAGATCCTTCAGAAATTTGGCATGATGGAATGCAAGTCTATGGCAACTCCTATGGTGACGAATCTAGGAAAGTTGAGAGATTCTGCGTCTGCTCTAGTAAATCCATCCAAGTACCAAAAATTTATTGGAACATTGATGTATTTGGTGAATACCAGGCCATACATTTGCTTTGCAATGAACACCTTGAGTCAATTCCATATGGAACCGAGACATGAGCATTGGATTGCAACAAAGCATATATTGAGGTATTTGTATGGTATTGTTGACTATTGTTTGAGATATGCTTAGAGTGGTGAGATATAGCTACAGGGATATACGAGTTATCATGGGGAAGGGAGCGCAGATGACAAGAAGAGTACATCCGATATATCTTTTAGTTTTGGTTCTGCTATGATATCCTAGATAAGAAGGAAATAGACCTCTATCACACTTAGTGTTGCAAAAACAAAGTATATTGTAGCATGTTTGGCATGTTGTGAGGGAGTATGGCTTTGTAAGCTACTCTTTGGATTGTTCGACCAAATGTTGGAATCGACTGTGTTGTTTTGTGCTAATCATTACAAGACGAAGCATATTGAGATCAAGTCCCACTAAATTCGTGGTATGGTACAAAAGGGAGCAGCAAGGCTCCTGTATATCTCCACCAATGATCAGACAACTGACATTCTCACAAAGCCTTTGTCTTGAGCGAAGTTTGTATACTTTAGAGACAAGCTTGGACTTGTGGAGAACCCCTCTATTAGTGAGAGGGAGCATTGATGTGACATCAACAGGGGCATGGCTTGGACTATTGGTGACAACAGGAGCATTGCTTGAATTGTGGATGGGTGGACAATAGGGTCGTGGCTCGGACTATTAGTGACAACAGGAGCATGGACCAGACTATTGGTGAGATAGCATAAGGGACCGACATTCTAAAGAGAATGGTTCCTATGGCCTGGACACTCAATGGAGTGGAGGCCTCTTTAGCATCATGGCCTAGAGCAAGGCCTTTGGACTTGGGGCACGGGTTTCCCTAGGGTTTGACCATGGGTGGGGGCAACCCTAAACTAGTCAGAGTACAATGAGGTGAGGCGCCCACCAAATCATGGTGACTAACTGAGTGAATACCATTGGTTAGGAAAGCTAACCTAGGTTGTGGTACCTATTGATGATGATGCTAATGTAGGTCAAGAGTGTTGACCTAGATGATGATGTTATCGATGAGTTTTACCTTTCCTTAAAGAGATCATGTATACAGAGAACATCTAGATAGTCATTATGAATACCTCCCTAGCTAAGAGGGAGTGTTGAATTTTGTAGCAATGGTCGGTCTTCATAATATTCATTTGTACTTGTAATTATGAAATATAAATTATATTCATAAAATTTATATTAAGCATGTTCTCCATGCTTGCAAGAAAATAAAATTATTTGTTTTATATTCAAAAGAAATATTATAAGGCATGTTCTTCATTGCCTTATCAAAGCGGGAAAAATTGAATTTTTGAATTAGTAATTTTTCCTCCACAAGAGTCCAAGTCGGCGCTCCAAGAGTCATGTTGGCTTGCCCATGAGAGACCCATTCACATGAGTGGAAGGCTATAAAAAGCCTATTCACTCTCCTCCAAGGACACCTTGGATCACACATCTATCTTTGTTCAAGCGAAGAAGAAAAGGAGATTTGGATTGCAAAAACCAGAAGGAGAAAAATCATCTTATAACCCTCGCATCAAGTCGGCTCTCCAAGAGTCATGTCAGCTTGCCCATGAGAGACCCATTCACATGAGTGGAAGGCTATAAAAATCCTATTCGCTCTCCTCCAAGGACACTTTGGATCACACATCTATCTTTGTTCAAGCGAAGAAGAAAAGGAGATTTGGAGAGCAAAAATCAGAAGGAGAAAAATCATCTTATAACCCTCGCATAGTGATCAAAGGAGGCCAAGTTCTAAACATTTCTTTGTGGCATATGCTTTTGTAATATAGTGGGAAGGTTTAATGGCATAGTGCGAAAAGATCTAAAGCACAAAAATTTGTGGCATTATCCTGTTTTCTAAGGCTAAGTCAAGGACAAATTTCAACCCTCTTGAGACCTTGTTTATGTGGTATATCTGTTAAAATTTGCAATTAGGGCCAAATTCCATGTGGGTCAGCTTATTTATGGCAGCTGATATTTTTCTTGGACTCCTCTCATCGAAAGGAGTAGGATTGATCTAAAGATCATCCGATTCGGATAAGTATCCATGGAGTTATGAATTTATTTGTGTTATAAGACAATTCGTCAAGGTCGGCCGACAACCAAATAACCCCCATGTGTGCTCAACGTTTTAGTACAAAAGGAGGTGACTTGGCAGTCATTTCTACACACACTTCACTCTTGATTTCTCTCCACTTGTTTTGGGTTTTAATGGAAGAGAAATCTAGGAGAGGAAGCCATAAACGCAAAAGGTAAGGAGCCCTAGGATGAGACCTCAACGCAGTCAAGTAGGAGACCTACACGCTGCCCTATACGCTGATCTTTACAAGCCCTAGACGCATTCAAGAGGGAGGCCTATCACTGCTTCTATACATTGCCTAAAGGAGCCTAGCCGCAGTCCAAGGATGGAGATATAACACAGTGGAGGAGGCCCTACTCACTGCCCTTATACGCAGGTTTAATCTGCCCTAGCCACAAGTCTGTCCAGCCCTAGCTGCAGGTCTATTCAGGTGACCAGATTGTTGGAAGGAGGTCCGAGAGGGCAGGCTGCTAGGCCGAGTAATTTGAGTGATTGTTTGGGCATGTTGAGGAGGCCGAAAGCTACAACAAGCTAGGTCGCAGGCCATAGCAAGTTGTTGGAAGTATTGTAGGGTTGCGTTGAAGTGGACAGACCCTCAAGAGGACAACGTGACTCAGAGGAGCCTTTCCTAGGTTGGCCGCAGCACTAGAGGGCTAGTATTGCTAACTAACAAAGGGACAGTAGTGCTAGTAATGTGCAGCATGATGTTGCAATGTCACAAGGCACTTCAATGCCACTTAGGATAGCAAAGTGGAAAACATAGTGCAGCAATGCCATATAGGAGCAGCAAAAGCACATTGGGACAACAGTGGCAAGCATGGTGTTGCAAGGGACGGCAACATGGTAAATAGGACAACAAGGACATGGTGCTTGTTGGAGCATGGTGTTGGAAGGGACAGCAGCATGGTAAATAGGACAGCAAGGACATGGTGCTTGTTGGAGCATGGTACTTGGGACAGCAACTATGACATGGTACAGCAATGTTACAATGGGACAGCAGCAACAGCAAGGTGCAGAAAATGCAATCATGGTGAAGCATGGTAGATGGGATAGCAAGGGCATGGTGCTTGCATGGGACAGCAAGCAATCATGGTGCAGCGGTATGAGCAGTGACAACATTGTGATAAGGGGCAGCATGATGCTACAGCACAATGATGGGTATCATGACAAAGTGAAGTGTAGCATGTTGTGTGCAGCACTTGCTAGTATAGTACAGTGATATTAAATGCTACAATGAGATGCAGCATGATGAGCACAGTAAGGTATAGAATGAGGCAACACTGGTAAGTGCAGCAAGATGTTGCAGTACCGAAAGGTGCAACAATATGATGTGTGCAGCATGGTAGTGAGGTCCAACATAGTGATGATGGGTGCAACATGATGCAACACAGTGAGGTGCAGCATGATGACGAGGTGCAGCACAATGATAGGTGATGGAGTCACCTTGGAGAATTAGTTGAAGCAACATGTCTTCAACTGAGTTCAGCTATCTCATGTATCATCTTCTTAGAGATGATCTATGCTATTATAAGTCAAAGTGTTGACTTCTGTTGTAAATGTATTATCTCTCTCTCTCTCTCTCTCTCTGTTGAACTACTGAAGAATATATAAGAAGAATTGATCAAGGGTTTCCCTACATTGGGGTTTGTCCCTGGCTAGCACCACATCTTGTGTCCTCTTGTCTTGGCTTGTCTTCTGCGATTTATGTTTATGTTCTATCTGCAATTTACTATTATGTTGATGTGATTGCTAATCTGGAAAAGATATTGAGCTAACTGTGAAAATTGAAATAAATTGCTCTAAGCATAGAACATACCTAAAATTAACATGGTATCAGAACTAAGGTGAAGACAAAGCCCAAGCAAGAGTGAAAGAGCAATCACCGAAGACAGTTGGGAAAGGACAAAAGGATCAATGGATTCCTCATCCCTCTTCAAATCCACCAAGGGTGAAGTTGAAGCAGAGAACATAATTAGAATGGCGCAGCGAAAGCTTTTGATGGCCTACCTAAAGCACTTCAATGGGAAGTATAGATCTAAGGTTGGAAGGAAAGGAAGATGCCTTGTTTGTAATAAGTTTGGCCATTATGTGAAGGAGTGTCTAAATGGCAGGAACACATCACTTGATGAAGATAACAATCATTCCAGGGACATCTTCAATGATCGAAGGAATGACAGGTAATGCAGGTCATCAAGGAAATAGTCGACTCTTCGAAGAAAGCAAGGAACCCCAGGTATGAAGAATCAAATATTGTTTCTGATAAGATAAAGAAGCATTATCTTATATTGGCCCTCTCCTCTAGACTCTTTGGGAATCTGGCTTATTGATTGTAGTGCTTCAAGGCACTTCATCAAATAGGAGGGTGCTCTCTCTAATTTGGTAGAGATGGAAACACTCGTGGGATTATACTTGGAGTCAATGCCACCTATCCCAGAAAGGGTGTAGGGAATGTTACCTCTCAATTCAATGAGGGTAACTCAATTCATTTAAAAGAAGCTCTTTATGTACCTGATCGCAAGAAGAACCTGGTGTCCATTTTGGCAATGGAAGTCAAAGGTTTCAGGGTCGAATTCATCGATGGAAAGGTACATGTTTATAGAATTTTCAAAGATGCTTTTACTCATGGGTTCAGGGTTGGCAATTTGTATCGAGTTGCAGGATGGTCCATTGGGGACCATGTCAGTTATCACATCTCATCTATAGCACCAGAGGTCTACATATTATGGGGCCCTACTCGATGTGAGTCAGATGGTGCCAAGGATGCCTGAATTCAAAAGGAGCATGAAGGTACATGTCTGAGATGTATCGAAGGAAAATCTTACAAGGGGACCATTCCCCTCATTTAGCAAATCCACAGGTTTGGAACAACCCGAGGGGTTTGAGATTCATGATCAGGAATCTCATGTATGCAGGTGGAAGAAAGTCCTCTATGGCTTAACACCCCAGGCGTAGTATGAGAGGATTGATAGCTATCTAATGACGTTGAGATTCACTAGAAGTGAAGCCGATCCAAACCATTGCTTGAAGGTTGTGGATGATAGAGATTCACTAGGAGTGAAGCCGATCCAAACCATTGCTTGAAGGTTGTGGATGATAGAGCTCTCATACCGGCACCTTCAAAGGACAACCTCTTTCTGATAGGTGCAGACCCTCTCATTTGCAAAAGTAAGAGGGTGTTGCATTCCGGATTTGTAATGGTAAACTGCAAGCTCGTGACTACCTTGAGGATCTTAACTTTCTGAAGTTATGTGGTAGTAATGTCGAACCTGATTTGGGAAATGCCTCTGAGTTTCATAAACTCATTCGCATTGATGTTCTTGGTGAACTTCCGTCCTGACATATGTTTTGCAATTCGCATGATGAGCTCGTATATGGTTGAGCCTTACTGGATTGGTGCCAAGAATCTTTTGAGATATCTTTGGGGCACAATCTCTCATGGATTGAGATACACTGTCGGAAATGTGAAGCTGCATGATTATTCAAATGCTGACTAGGCAGACAATGTGGAGGATCGCAAGAGCACTTATGAGTGTTGGTTCTCTTTGGGTTCTGCTTCGATATCTTGGATGAGCAAGAAGCAGAAGTCGGTTGCTATAAGCACAACTGAGACCGTATACATAGCTACAAGTATAACCTCGTGTGAAGCTGCGTGGTTGCGGAAGCTCTTCAGTGAGTTGTTTGACACATGATGGATACCACCGTGATCTTCTGTGTCAACCAAAAGGGGATTCGATTATTGAGGAATCTCGTATTCTATGATTGCTCCAGCATATAGACATCAGATACTACCTTATCTGGGATATGGTACATCGATGAGCAAGAAGGCTCCATCGCATTGCAATTGATGTGCAAGTCGCAAACATTCTGTCAAATCCCCAAGGAAAGGTCAAATTTGTGACTTTCCGAGAACAACTTGGAGTCATTGAGAGACCCTCTTGTGAGGGTCTTGCATGATGCATGCATTAAGCTCTAGGAGCTCCGGGGGCTTGGGGTACTTCTTGGAGCAACAAGCGACCATAGTGCGACTCACCCTCCCCTAATGGTGCGTTGTGTACAGGGTGAATGGTTCAACCTTCCCCTGTGATACCCCGTGGCAACTTATGGACATGATGAGTGATTCTCCTGTCGAGGCATCCTACCCATGCAGTCTAGGACTCATGGAAAGTACCTCTCATCTGGCCAATGAGTAGGGAAATGGTAGTAGTACTATCGATGAACGCATCGTTGTATCTACCGTACTCCCTATGTTAAGATGACCTCCGTTGATCTGGGATCAATGAAACTGATTTGGGAAATGAAACTGATCTGGGATCAGTATGAGTAGTTTGAGACACTCTCTTGTGATATTGATCTGGGATCAATGAAACTGATCTGGGATCAGTATGAGAGGTTTGAGACACTCTCTTGTGATATTGATCTGGGATCAATGAAACTGACTTCAGGTCAGTAAGAGTGATATAGCTCACTCTCTTTTGGTACTGATGATCAGTAAGACTGGTATGACACTCTCTTCATATGGGACTAACTTCGGGTCAATAAAGAATGGTATGAGACATTCTCGATCAATTCTTCTTCTTCATGGTTCTGCAGAGCAGAGCAATGTAGGGCACTGATGGAAGAGATAGTACAGTCTGGCAGATGGATCAGCAGATGGAGTTCTCCCTAGTTGAGAGGGAGTGTTAAAATTCGCAACCAGGGCCAAACTCCATGTGGTTCATCTTATTTATGGCAGCTGATATTTTTCTTGGAATCCTCTCATCGAGAGGTGTAGGATTGATCTAAAGATCATCCGATTCTGATAAGTATTCATGGAGTTATGAATTTATTTGTGTTATAAGACAATTCGTCAAGGTCGGCCAGCAACCAAATAACCCCCATGTGTGCTCAACGTTTTAGTATAAAAGGAGGTGACTTGATAGTCATTTCTACACACACTTTCACTATTGATTTCTCTCCACTTGTTCTGGGTTTTAGTGGAAGAGAAATCTAGGAGAGGAAGCTCTAAATGCAGAAGATAACAAGCCCTAGCATGAGACCTAGACGTAGTCAAGAAGGAGCACTACACGCTGCCCTATACGCTGGTCTCTACAAGCCCTAGACACAGTCAAGAGGGAGGCCTATCACTTCTTCTATACACTGCCTAAAGGAGCCTAGTTTCAGTCCAAGAATGGAGATATAACACGGTGGAGGAGGCCCTACTCACTGCCCTTATACGTAGGTCTAATCTGCCCTAGCTGCAGGTTTGTCCAGCCCTAGCCTTAGGTCTGTCCAAGCCCTAGCCGCAGGTCTGTCCAAGCCCTAGCCACAGGTCTATTCAGGTGACCAGATTGTTGGAAGGATGGCCGAGAGGGCAGGCTACTAGGCCAAGTAAAGGAGGAGCATAACGCTGGAATTTGAGTGACTGTGGGCATGTTGAGGAGGCCGAAAGCTACAGCAAGCTAGGCCGCAGGCCATAGCAAGTTGTTGGAAGTATTGTAGGGCAGCGTTGAGGTGGACAGACCCTCAAGAGAACAACGTGACATGGAGGAGCCTCTCCTCGGTTGGTCGCAGCACTAGCGGGCTAGTATTGCTTACTAACAGTGGGACAGCAGTGGCAAACATGGTGCTGCAAGGGACAACAGCATGGTAAAGAGGACAGCAAGGACATGATGCTTGTTGGAGCATGGTGCTGGAAGGGACAGCAGCATGGTAAATAGGACAGCAAGGACATGGTGCTTGTTGGAGCATGGTACTTGGGACAGCAAGCTATGACATGGTACAGCAATGTTACAATGGGACAGCAGCAACAGCAAGGTGCAGATAATGCAATCATGGTGGAGCATGGTAGATGGGACAGCAAGGACATGGTGCTTGCATGGGACAGCAAGCAATCATGTTGCAGCAGTATGAACAGCATTGTGATAAGGGGCAGCATGATGCTACAGCACAATGATGGGCATCATGACAAAGTGAAGTGTAGCATGTTGTGTGCATCACTTGCTAGTATAGTACAGTGATATTAAATGCTACAATGAGATGCATCATGATGGGCACAGTAAGGTACAGGGTGAGGCAGCACTGGTAAGTGCAACAAGATGTTGCAATACCAGAAGGTGCAGCAGTATGATGTGTGTAGCATGGTAATGAGGTCCAACATAGTGATGTTGGGTGCAGCACGATGCAGCACAGTGAGGTGCAGCATGATGATGAGGTGCAGCACAATGATAAGTGATGGAGTCACCTTGGAGAATCAGTTGAAGCAGCATGTCTTCAACTGAGTTCAGCTACCTCATGTATCATCTTCTTAGAGATGATATATGCTATTATAAGTCAAAGTGTTGACTTTTGTTGTAAATGTACTATCTCTCTCTCTCTCTCTCTCTACTGAACTATTGAAGAAATATAAGAAGAATTGATCCAGGGTTTCCCCACATTGGGGTTTGTCCCTGGCTAGCGCCACATATTGTGTCCTCTTGTCTTGGCTTGTCTTTTGTGATTTATGTTTATGTTCTATCTACAATTTACTATTATGTTGATGTGATTGCTAATTTGGAAAAGATATTGAGCTAACTGTGAAAATTGAAAGAAATTGCTCTAAGCATAGAACATACCTAAAATTAACAATATCTTTGTGGCACAGTGCGAATTGGAGACCTTGTTGTAGAGCTTCTATGGACAAAATCGCTGACATTTGTCTTGGATCTTGTGGAAGTTTGACTTGGCTCTTGGTGGAGGTCATCTTGCTAGTTAGTTGACTTTGATGTATCTCTTGTTGCATTGATTCTCTAACGAAAAGGTTGGTTGGGTTTTTCCCCCATGGTGGGTTTTCCTAGGGTAAAATCTTTTTGTCTTTTTTTGCATTGCGATTTCTATTGTTCTAGTGTTTCTAAGGTTGAATTTCTATATGTGTAATTATGATATATTGAAAGGGTTAAATAATCATCTATATCATTGGAAGTAATTATCACGTTTTAAAAATACGTACTTGTATCTATTGTACTGGAAAATTCAACATTCCGAAAGTGCATTTGGCAATATTTACATAAAAATGATTTTTGTTTTAGTACAATTAGAACTTGTTCCATGTGTTATAGATGTTTGCTCCTTTCATAGTAGCCTGGAAAGTTGTTGGAGCATTAGTTAAACCAAAAGGCATTATTTTAAACTTGTAGTGACCTTCATGAGTTTGGACGACGATTTTCGCAGTGTCCTCTAATCTTACTCTAATTTGGTAACATCCCGATCTCAAGTCTAATTTTGAAAAATATCTGGCTCCATGAAGTTCATTCAACATTTTGTCTATGAAGGGAATAGGGAACTTGTTCTTAATTGTTATCATGTTCAGTCTTCTGTAATCTATGCATAATCTCAATGATCCGCCTTTCTTCAAAACTAGAATCACAAATTCATAGGAGCAGTGTAAGGGCTTCTACTTTTTGTAATGATACCACATTTTAAGAGGTCTTGGAATATTCTTTCAATTTCAGTTTTTTGATGATGTGGATATCTATATGGGTTAATGCTGATAGGGTTTGACCTGGCCTTGACTTTGATTATGAGCTCAATTTCCCTTTCAAGAGGCATCTGTAGAGGAAGATCTTGGAACACCTTCTTGCATTTTTTAATTCATTCTTGAATCTTGGTTTGTTCATCACTGACTACTTCTGAGGACAATAATTCCATCTGATGACATTGGATCATATAGGCAGGTGCTCCTTTCCAAATTAAGTTTACCATCTGCTGAGAAGTTACAATTTGATTATGGGTGTTGTAAAATGTAACTAGGTTCAGTCTTCATAATGACATGTAATTGTGACTTTTGTAAATGATGTAATGAAGAAAATAAAATTATTATTGTAAGCCTTGCTTCATGGGTTTCATGAGCAAGTGATTTTATTTTAGATGGCTCCCATTGAGAGCCTTAGGATTTGTCAAAGAGTCAATGTCATGTCAAATGTAATCTAGTAAAATAGCCCTCCAACGACTAGCACACAGTCCTCTTCCTATGTCGGCCTCAAGATGAATAAAGGAACTCATGTCGGCTCACTCAAGAAGACACACCTATTCGAAGTATCATGTCGGCTTATTAATATGCACCAACAACTATAAATAGAAACCTTGGCCCAGTCCACAGAGACAAAATTTCGGTCATATCTCTCTGAAGTTTTCAGTGGCAACAGAAGTTCAGACTTCGCATATCTCTGAGAATTCACAAGAACAGAAGTTCGGATTATCCTCTGCATTCGGATGGGCAGTCACAGTATATAGTTCGGATGATAGTGCAGAAGAAAGTTCGAGGAAGGTACAACAACGAAGAAGTGAGGAGTTGATCTCAGTCAACAGAATTTAGATCTCTCTCTCTGTATTTCGGATGGGCAGTGACACATGAGATAACAGTTTGGAATAACAAAGTGTTGAAGGGAAATCAGATCCCTCTAAAGAGGCAACAAAGCTCGGATCACAGTGACAGTAATCTATGAAGTGGATATAATCACAGTATAGATGTTACCTTACAGTACCTCTGTCTCGGTGTTATATCAAGTGTAGTAAGGTATTTTTGATGACATGACAGTTCGTTGTCATGAGAAGAGATGATCTCAGTTTATGCTATGAAGAAGGTCGAAGTGGAAGAGAAGACGAGAAGATGGAAAAAGGACGTGTGTCTTGGTCTTGGAGAGGCTACTAGGTCAAGGGTCTTGGTCTTGGTATTCGTCAATTGGAATCTCTATAAAAAGAATTTGTGCAGGTTTTCCTCTCAAAGAGAGAGGTTTTGGCCCTAGCTCATAGCCTACATGCTGTGTCTCTTATGTTTATGCATTGGTTATTGTTTGATGAAGAAGAACACTAATAATCTAACATGAAGAAGATCCTAATCTAAACAAGTAAAATGCATACACAAACAGTCACCAATGGAAGTAAAATCGCCTAATGCTAATGCCCTAGATTTCCCAACATGATATCAGATCTAAGGTGCTGAAGTCAAAGGAAGGGCATCTAATCAAAGAGACATTCAAGGATCGAGTTTCAAGAAAGGCATCAAAGCAAGTCGAAGGTTATCAAAGCAAAAGATCAAGACCTACATCAAAGAATCAAACCCTTGATCGAAGAAGCAGTCTACAACAACAAAAGTTTTGGATCCTATTGTCATCATCAAAAGACCACATATCAAGACAGTCAAGAAATTATTTTATGGACTTTAAGATGAAGATGTTTCAACAAGGCCACAAATTTGATTCTTCATCCAAGAGTGGTGTCTTGCTACCTTATTATTGACAGAAACTACCACCAAATCTGATACTACATTTTCTTCTTTTCTGGAGTCATGTCAGTATAGGTTGAATATGTTCTTAAATCTAAAAAATGAAATAAGTTTCTAATCCTATAAAGTTTGGAATATGCTGACAATACTGCTCTTAATTTATTTAAAACCTTTCTACATGTTCAATTATCATGGTTGCATAACTCTTTTCATTCAACACTTAATTCTTTATTCCAGTTTGCCAAATCATTACTCTGCCTCTAGATAAGCTAGAACTATGCTACCTAAAAATTGCCTCGAGATGTCAGGCCCAATCCTACAAGTAAATATTGACTAGCTTTAATCTTCAATGATGATCAACTTTGAACTCTGGGGTTCATGATCAATGATGATCATGTTTATCTCAGAACTCTTGTGACAAGGTTCGTGGCCTCACTCTAAGGGAAAGATGTTACAAAACAGAAATGAAAAAATAGGCCAATGGGGGCAGGATAGTAATAAGAGAAAATATTTATACTACATATGCTTTCCATTAATATACACAGTAAAATTTATGGAGTGCCTCATCTCAAAATTCAAATGATTTATTCTGCTTGGAGGTGGAAATATTGATCAAACTATAAAAGTTTGTCCCTTATGAACCATTGCTGTTAATAACCACTATGACAAGGTAGAATTTAGATTAAATTTCAATGAACTGAGTTGACTGACAACCGAAAATGTGTTGCATGGGGCAAAGCATAGCCTTGACACAATTCATATCCTTCCCATTGAAATGGATGAAATTCAAAAACAAATAGTTTAAATCACTCCAGAAGAAAATTCTCAAATTAGGTTTTATCTGCACTAATTTCTTTCAGTCTCGCAAAATTTCCTCCTACATGATCCAATAAAATGCATAAACGAATTACCAGTAAGAGATCCAATGATGAGTTTGGGCGAACACGAAGAAAATGTTGCAATGCCTTCTCTGCATATTTCTGTATCGATACAAGTAGACAAGATATATCCATTTAATCAAATTTTCATGGATATCAGTAATTGTGAATGCTTGATGTTAAAGTAGTATGTGGTGACTCCTCATAAATAAGTTTCAAAACTCAGAAAACTAATGTCATTCCATACCGAAACCTGTAGGAATACATGATAAACTGAGAAGCCCCTTGCATGAATATAGTTTCCCACCTAAACAAAAAACATTAAGAAAGATTACAACCTCTCCAAGAATAGACTAACTGGACATTTGATCAGAAACAACTTTCAAAACCTAATGAATAAATTACTGAACCACAGGTATATGAAATCCATCTTTACGGCTCAAGACAATTTCAAAATGCAGTCAAGATATAATGCAAATTAACTTAGTTGACTAACTGCTGAGAGCCAGCCCAGTTTGAGAATAATTAACTAAATCATGAAGTCCAGGTCAAATCATTCTTTCACATACAGATTGATGTAGGAGTTATAGCAGTCTTTTATTCAAGCCAACAGATGTTGCAAAGACACTGATACAAAACTAGCACCTAAGGTGGAAAGTTCCTGTTATCACACAAACCCTCACTTCTTGAGATATAGTCCTAACGCTCAAACAAGGCTTTAGTGTAACTATAAAAGGAGGCCACTATCAGCTCACCAAACCTCCTATGCACTTTCGGCTGGCTCTTCTTTGGCTTAGAGGGGGTTTCCCTATAATAAGATTGCTGAAATTTTAGGCCATGGGTTCTAAGGTGATATGAAGAATAAACTCCAAAAAAGCATACTTTTATGAATTGAGTAAAATAAAGTGGATGGAAGGATCAGAGACTGGTGTCTTTCCATCGGGAAAATGGAGTCAAGTCAAGGTTCAATGGAAGATTTGTCATATTAAAGAAAAGAAGAATAATATGGCTGCAAATAGAAAACCTTTTGTTGCTGTCCCAAAATTCAGAAATTTATCAAGAGAGACCACTAGTGAAGATAGACTCCCATGGTTAAGAAAATTGTATCTATCAAGAATTAATTCCAAGTGTGCACACCCAATACAGATAGACATGCATCAATATAGAACATCTCAAAGCTAAACACAATAGAAGAAGAATGATCTTACCCCATTCACAACCATGACACAAGAAGATTTCATCCACATGAGATAGCAGCATAGCATAAAGATTTAGAAGACTTCCATATCCATTAAGCAACTTGCTTATCCTCCAAATACATCCAAAAGATATTCAATTAAGCTCCAAGGGATCTTTTCCCCAATCCAACCATAACAAATAATGAAGATAGCAAACCTTTACATAGATTTGAGCTCCATCTTCATCTACAATAAAATATAAATTGTTTTTCTATATCCACTAATCTCTCCAAGGAATAACAATAAAAATCCCTTTCAACACCCTCTTTACTAACAGTAGCAATGAGTTTTTGAGATCCATATTTTCCTCCAAGATACAATAAAATATCCAAAAAAAGCAACACTAATGCTCTCAAGTAATGAACTCCATGACACAAGTCAACAATAATAGAATAAGGGAGCTGGTTGTGCAACAACCTCCAAAATTAGCGTGTGAGGTCTCCAAGTAAAACGTCCCATCAATGGACCAAGAAAGAATGTACAAAAACTAGTCCAAATGGAAAACATGGCTCCTTAACTCCTCCATATGTATGGACAACTGTGATGAATCCTAACAATGGGATGTCCTCAAAGTAAGTAGAAGGCCAAGTAGACAAGTGGACACCCTCATCTCAACAATAATGCTTGATAAGGCTTGCAAGGAGCCCTCGAGACTGAGATGACCTCCCCATATAATAATAAATTCAAACTCGAAAGTAGCGTGTAAGAGAAGCAATAAAATATGATAGTCAACTTCTTGATTACCTCCAATACAAGTCACTCCAACACATATGTGCAACATCCATAGCACGTGTGGACCAAGTAGGTGGCTTGTCCCTCCTAGAATAGAATGCAAAGGAGGTCTCCAAGGTGTAACACCATCTAATCATGTGCCAATACTTGGATCTCCAAATGTGAGGGGTCAAACCACCAAGTAAACTCATCAATCCAAATGCAAGATGCCAACAAACCTAGAAAATTTGACAACTCTGTTCTAGCAATAAACAATTATATAAGCGATGAAACAACATACATGCATGCTAAAGTAAATGAATGCTTTATCCTAAAAGGTTGACATCCACAAGCTAGCTCCAACTCTCAAAGCAATGACACAACTCTCAACACAATGTCACGACCCTTGAGGTATGCTACAATGCCCAATGCAAGGCTACAATAGCCAAGGCAATGCCACAACTCGCATGTAATGTGCCTACACCCAAGTCAAAAGATTGCTCCAAAATTGTAATGCGTATCAGTCGACCTCCAAATTTTTAGATAGTGTAACTCGAACAGGTGTTCTAGTCTTAAGAGGTGTCAATGTGGCCAAAAGAATTAGTTATCACCAAGCCCAGTTTAATTTTTCTAAGTGAAAATGTCTTAATTGGATTATTAACCAGTTTTTAATTATTTTCCTAAGTCTAACTTAGGGAAAATGGTTAATTAATTAGTATTAATTGAGAAAAGTCGATTTCTCTCTAGTGACTTTTAGAAAAGTCACTTGATGGAGTCAAGATGATCTTAACCATCAATCAAGATTAGATCTTAGTCGTTGATTGCTCAACAAGAGATTACAAGAGGAAGTTGATGAGCATCTTGGAGATCATTCAATTGAGCAAGGGCGCAATGATAGCGCGAGACACTAGCAAAGGGTTTCAACAATGACTGAGCGAGAAGCATTTCCGGAAAATTTCTTCATCAATTCTCTTCCACTTTCTGAGATCCAAAGGAGGAGAGATTGCCAGTGCGATTTGATTGCAGGAGATCGAGTTATTCATCTGGTGCATAGGGGTTGCATGGAGGGTCGAGTATCCATAGTTCGCACGTGTGGGAGAGAGACCATTCTTGGGGTCGAATTCTTCCAAAGAAGGTCGAGAGGTCAGGCCAATTTGTTTGTCGAAGGAGGTCGTATCTCCTTCAATAGACGTCGCACATGTGAGGTTGTACACTTTCCCAGGAGGCAAATAATTTCTCAAAGGGAGGCTGAATTATCTTGCAGAGGGAGGTCGAGATCCTTCCAACGTTTTTCATGTGCTGGTAGTCAAAGAAAATTATTTGTCAAAGCTATGTCAATTAACAACAAGTAGTTGTAGTAATTTTCAATTAAAGATTTGTTGAAGAATAATAAAACCCTCATCTGGAGAACTAGTTTTCCCCACATTGGGGTTTTTCCAAGGACAATTTGTCCAAAAATCTCAGTGTTTATTTTTATGTGTGTGCTTTCTCAGTTTTCGTGGTTTATTAATTGGTGAATTTTGCATGTGTTTTTATTCAGTATTTGCAGTAAATAAATTTATTGGGACAAATAATCTGTAAAAGATGGGGGAATAATTACCAAATTAATTGCAATTGAAATTTCACACAAATATAACCCATGAAGTCAACAATGGGAGAATGCTCAAGTCTATCCATGCATCAAAATCACTTAACAAGCAAAGAAACTCAAGTAGAAGACCTCCATCAAGATGAATCATGTCAAGCCATCCTCAAAGCATTAGGATGCTCCATCACAAGCTCAAAAGGTCTAAATGAGTCAACTAGCCATTGTGAGGGGCTAGGATTACATCGAAAATAGATGTAAACAAAATATCGCAACATGATTCCTTTAACAACACTGCATATGCCCTAATTATAAGCATATAACCATCAAAGCATGTCTATAAATAAATACCACATTAACTATTATTCCCCTCGCACAAGCACACATTCTTGCAAGACAAATCACTACAACTGTCCAGAGATTCCTTTAAAGGAAACTAACACATCAATTATGATCTTTGTGCATGCAAATTACATAAACTTTATCGAAAGAACTAGCCCTTCAACTATTACTTTTGGTGCATGCAAATATGTAAAGAAATATAACACCACAGATGTTGTTCATATGCATATACTTTCCAAAAGAATATTCCCAAAAGAAAGCTTAACACAATAGAGCATGCAAATACATGTTTCCTTTTCGAGGAAATCTAGCACAATAGGGCATGCAAAAACATGTTTTCTTTTCTAGAAAACTAATGCAATAAAGCATACAGATACATGTATTCTTTTCAAAAAGATTAAACCACCACTAATATATATATTCTAAAGAAACCAACACATTACTATGATTTTTGTACATGTAAATTCATCTTCCTTCTCAAAAGAATCTTTTCCAATGTAGGCTAACATAACATGCTATCATTTCCCGCATGCAAATGTATATTCTTTCCAAAAGAAAGCTAACACAAATCTTGCATGCATATACATGATCTTATTCCAAAAGAAACTAACATAATAGTTATGATAGCATAAAAAATAATCACATATAATTTTTCTAAAGAAATATAGCTCAATAGTTCTTCTATCCATGCAAAGGACATATCTTTATAACACAATGACTATTCTTTGTGCATGTAAGAGCTTATCATAATAGCCTTTCTTTAATGTATGCAACACATATTTTTTCTCTAGAATTCTACCATCATTAGCTATTCTTTTCATGTAAACAAATACATAATTTTTTTCAAAAGGAAGTTAATATAATAGTTAATGTCTCTATGCATAAAGATTCTTATTCTTTTTCACAATAGTTATAGTCTTCTATGCATAAAGAGATTTACCACAATCAACTAATCTTTGAGTATGTAAATACACGTTTCTTTTTCCAGAGATCTAGGAAAATAGTTATTCTTTGGTTGTGCAAGGTTCACATGTAACCCTTTTCAAGGAAAATGACTTAGATAATTTAATTCTCTTCCACACAAAAGCCATGAAAACTTTTCAAGAAAATAAATATATTTAACCTAGGCTCATGCACACAAGAACCGTGGAAGCTTTCCAATAATTTTAACACAATTTAAAACATGCAAACACATGTTTTCTTTTCCAAGGGAAGCTAACTAAATATTGCATGCAAAAACATATTTATTTCTCAAGAAATACAACAACCATACTTTTGTGCAAATATATACACATATTCTTTCCAAGAACACTAACCCATTAGCTATCATTTTCATGCATGCAAGAACACATATTTCCTTTTCAATAACTAATTTATTTCTTCATGTGCATGCAAAATCAAATATAATAGAGATATTATTCTTATGCACATAAGCACATATTCTCTTTAAGAGTCTAATGTTTCTCTTTAGGAATCTAATGCATAGGCATCATGTGAATACCTCCAATAATCTTTTAAATGAAACAACTTAGTTTCTTTGTCTTTTCATAAACAAAGTTTACATGCATTTCTTTTCATGGATCCTTAATATTCTTGTAAGCACAGTTCATGTAATCTTTTCAAGAACTCAATGTAATCTTTTCAAGAACTCAAATACATAGTAGTTATTTTTCTTGCATGTAAACTTATATTTTTCTTTTTTTTCAAGAAATTGACACAATACTATTATTTTTGCATGCAAATTTAGCATAATAGATATAAATCTAATGCATGTGCAAATTATTTTCTAAAAGAACTCTAATATAATAGATATTAGCCCACGGGGCCTTGGATTGACGGTGAATGGGTGCGTTGTTAACGCACTCCTTGCAATAGGTCACCGGTTCAAATCCCCCGTGGGTACTTAGGTTAGTCTTAACTAGAAAAAAAATATAATAGATATTAAATCTATTAATCTCATGCATATGCAAATTCTTTTCTAAGAGAAATCTAATATAATAGATATTAAATCTATTAATCTCATGCATATGCAAATTCTTTTCTAACAGACTAACATAGTACCTATTATTTTGTGCATACACATTCTTTCCAGACAAACTAAACACACTTTCTTTTTCTTCTAGGAATTAACAAAATAAATACTTATTCTTTTCAATAAATGATCTTGGTTACTTATCTTTTCAACGTGTCTTCTTCTCTTAACACAGACTTCAGCACAATGACTCATTGCCACCGCCACCAGTTACATATATCACAAAGCCATCATTAACGTCTCCACTGCCAAATCTTCACTCCATAGAGATACAGTTCCTTGCTTTCAAAGAGATACAGCTCGTTTATTAGCATACCTTCCTCAAAATTTCCTTGCTTTTAAAGAAATGAAAATCGAACCTCCAAGAGGACATAACTGTGAGCAAGCAAACATAAGTGAAAGTGAATTTAGTTTTGAAACAAATTCTTGAATGGTTAATTATATAATATACAAGTAATATTTTTATTAATTCCACATGTAATTTCGTGGTTTTCGGGGTATTACATTCTCCCCCCCTTAAAGAGAACACCATCCTCAATGTTCATCTCTCGCTGGAACTTTAACTTTTACACATAATATAACAATCTAACAACCAAAAGGGGATCCTTCCCCTTCAAAATGAATGACTTTCATTTCCAAGAAATACCATTAAATAAAACAATAATGTTTTATCAATATGCATAATCATTTACAACTGCAAAAATATGCAAGTTCTACTTTCCATCACTTAACCATTATTCAAATTCATAGAAACAAAACAAAATCTCTATACCAACTTACCATTACTTACCAATTACTCTGAGAAGTCATGGTCACTTTTACGCAAGCACTTTAAGAATGGTTTGATAGCCCATCAACACTCCATGGAAAGCACCCTAAAATGTATGACTAACAAATCCAACATAATCACTTTAGTCACAACATTTTCAATCAAATGAAATACATTTAACTACCAATCAACTATGCAATGTCAAGTGATATTTTTACCACAGTACTTCCACAAGTACTCAGAGAGCACCAACCCTCTAATCATCAAAATGATAAATCACTGCACCACGTGCACATTGTCTTAGCTCCCACTAAAGACATCCACACAATACTTCTAAAAGTACTCAAAGAGCACCTAGCTCTTTAATCATTGAAATGATCATTAATTGTATCAAGTGCAAATTGTCTTAGCCCCTGCTAAAGACATTCACACAATTGGTAATACAATAAAGGGTTGGTGTTGAGTACTTGTGGAATTATTGTGGTTATAATATCATTTGACATTGCATAAAAAGTTAATGATTGAAAATGTTGTGACTAATGTAACTATGTTGAATTTGTTGATCATATATTATAGGGAGCTTGCCACAGAGACTGTGAAACCACCTGCAATTGGAATTATTGCGTAAGGTATTCACCAGTTAATTAGTAAGTTGGTATAGAGATTTTGTTTTTATCCCTAAAACAATTGAATAATGGCTAAGTGATGGAAAGTAGAAATTGTTTATTTTTGCAGTTGTAAATGCTTATGACTATTGATAAAAACATTATTGTTTCATTTAATGGTATTTCTTGGAAATGAAAGTCGTTCATTTTGAAGGGGAAGGATTCCCTTTTGGTTGTTAGATTGTTATATTATGTGTAAAAGTTAAAGTTCCAACAAGAGATGAACACCAAGGACGATGTTCTCTTTGAGGGGGGATTATGTAATACCCTGAGAACCACATAATTACACGTGGAATTAATAAAAATATTATTAATATATTATATAATTAACCATTCAAGAATTCATTCCAAAACTAAATTCACTTTCAGTTATGTTTCCTTGCTCACAATTGCGTCCTCTTAGAGGCTCGATTTTCATTTCTTGAAAGCAGGGAAATTTGGAGGAAGGTATGCTAATAAACAAAGCTCTCTCTCTCACCGTATTCGTTGAACTATACCTCTACGAAGTGAAGATTCGGCAATGGAGACGTTAATGATGGATTTGTGATATATGTAACTGGCAGTGGTGGCAATGAGTCAATGTGTTAGCTTCCCTTGGAAAAGAAAACGTGTTTGCATGTTTTAAATTGTGTTAAAATCCTTGGAAAGTGTCCATGGTTCTTGTGTGCATGAGCCTAGGTTAAATATATTTATTTTCTTGAAAAGGTCTGTTGTGCATTTCTTTGAAAGCTTTCATGGCTTCTATGTGGAAAATAAATAAATAATCTATGTCATTTTCTTGAGAAAAATTACACATGAACCTTGCACATAAAAAGATAAAGAATCCATGATAGCTTATTTAAGTAGAATCCTTATGAACCCTGCACATACAAGAAAAGAAGTCATGATATTTCTTGAAAGGAATGTGTGTGAATTTACACATAAAAAGATAACAAAACTATGTTATTTTAATTGGAAAAGATTGCATGGAATTAATGTGTAGAAAGCTAGAAGAAAATATGCGCATGAAGGAATGACTATTGTCTTAGACATCTTGAAAAGAAATAGTGTCTTTATGCACAGGAAAACTATAGCTATTGTGAAAAAAAATAAGAATCTTTATGCATAGAGAAATTAACTGTTATATTAACTTCTTTTGAAAAAGAAGTATGTATTTGTTTTATTGAAAAGAATAGCTAATTCTAGAGAAAGAAATATGTGTTGCATATATTAAAGAAGGGCTATTATGATAAGCTCTCGCACGCACAAAGAACAGTGATTATGTTATAGAGATATGTTCTTTGCATGGATAGAAGAACTATTGAGTTGTATTTCTTTAGAAAAATTATATGTGATTTATTTTTTAGTTTATTTTGGAATAAGATCATGTATATGCATGCACGATTTGTATTAGCTTTCATTTGTAAGGAATATACATTTGCATGCGGGAAATGATAGCATGTTGTGTTAGCTTACATTGGAAAAGATTCTTTGGGAAAGAAGATGAATTTAGATGCACAAAAATCATAGTAATGTGTGTTGAAGAAAGTGTAATTAGGTTCGATCTTCATGACATTGTAATTATGATTTTTGTAAAGTGAAATTATTATTCATTGTTGCATGGGTTTCATGAGCAAAAGGTATATTTATTTAGTGGCTCCCATTGAGAGCCTTAGGATGTCAAAGAGTCAATGTCATGTGTAATGAAAAGTCTAAACAACCCTCCAAGACAAGCACAATCCTCCAAGGCAAGCACAAGAAGAATTATGCAAGCTAAACGATGAAGAAGATAGTCATGTCGGCCTCAAAGCATATATAAATGACAAGTCGACCCAAAAATAAAGTCACAACGGTTCACTGTGACATGTCGGCTTACTTTTGGAGACTAACCACTTTATATACCCCGTCAAGGTCTGCACAGAACAAAGACATAGAACTCGAACTTGTCTGAGGTTTTCGGAGGTCTGTTACAGGACCTTGGATGACACAGTGAGTACAGGATCTCGGACAAGAAGGGTTGTCATTTCGGATGGGTACAGGACTGTCATTTCGGATGGGTACAGACTAGCATCTTTGTATTTCAGATAGGTATAGACCAACATCTTTGTATATTTCAGAAGGGTACTTCAGAAGGAGAAAACACAGTCATGGTCTCAGTATATTTGAAGATCTCTCAATAACATACTCTCAGCATATCTCTATCTCTGTGTTCATGTCTTGGATCACTGTCTCGGCTTAATTATGATCCAACATTGATATACTCTTGACATAACTAGACACAATGGCAACCATGTAATTAAGGTCATGGTCATGATGAAGATCCAGATGAAGACAAGATGATGATCTCAGTGAGAGTGCAGGCTATGATATCGGTGAAGATATATCTATGGATGTAGCAGTAATAAACTAAGTATAGAAGGAGATATGGTGCAACAGTCATGCTCTAATGAATATCTTAGTGAAGGAAGCATGAATGATGATCTCGGTGAAGCAGTAATGACGATGATGATCTCAACAACAAGAAGAGGATCGGTGTCTTGGTCTTCGTCAAGGTCATGATGAAGATCTAGATGAAGACAAGTTGATGATCTCAGTGAGAATGCAGGCTATGATCTCAATGAAGGTATATCTATGGATGTAGCAGTAATAAACTAAGTACAGATGCAGATATGGTGCAACAATCGTGCTCTAATGAATATCTCAGTGAAGGAAGCATGAATGATGATCTCTGTGAAGCAGTAATGACGATGATGATCTCAACAGCAAGAAGAGGATTAGTGTCTAGGTCTTGGAGTGGCCTAGTAGGTCAAGGGTCATGGTCATGGTATTCGTCAATTGGAATCTCTATAAGAAGAATTTTGTGTGGGTTTTCCTCTCCAAGAGGGAGAGGTTTTGGCCTTGGTAGAATGCCAACATCTTGTGTTCTTGTCTCTTTGTTTTGGTGGCTATTTGATGAACTAAAGAAGACACACTCTAATAATAATAAGTGAAGATTGGTATAAGAAGAAAATTTGAAAACACCTCACAAATAGTTATCGTGCTAAGAAGAATCTCATTAACTACATTAGCCCTAGATTCTTCAACACGGAATCAGAGCTATGGTGTTGAAGTCAAAGGAAGGACAACAAAAAGAGACCTTCAAGGATCAACTTCAAGAAGGGCATCAAAGCAAGTTGAAAGGCTTTGACAAAATTGAAGGATCATTCCACAACCACAGTCTACCTCAATAAGGGGTTTTGTCTATGCAATCAAGGAGAATCTGCAACAGCAAGATCTTTTGTCTCCACGGCCATCATCAAAAGACCACCAAGACTCTCATCAAGATATCTACAAAGCAATGAAGCTCAAAGGACCTCAAAATCGAAGACTACATATTTCGAAGAAGGTCGAAGTCCAAGAAGCAGTCTTGATCTAAACTACTAAAGAAGGCAAATTGAAGGCAATAAGGTAGGAACATCTTCAAAGGATCGTCTCCTTGCCCTAGAGGAAGATCATCCGAGGAAGCAACAAATCATCCTCATCAAAAGGAGCAACATTTTCTATTGAGGAAAGGCTCTCTCATTTGTAAGAAGGTCATCCAAGAAGAAGCTCTAATATATCTTCTTCAACCATCATCAAAGCAATCAAGGTGAAGATTTCATCTTCACATGACAAGTAAGTATCTTTTCATTCTATAATCAACTTTCGTTAAATGACTTCATGATTGCAAGAAGATCTATACGTTGGATGGGTCATCAGGATTCCTTGCATGAAGGAGGATGGACATAATCCTCTAAGTAGTTGAAGTCATTGAACATATCAAAAGGGCTCCTCTGAATTCATGGAAAGGGATACTTATGAAAGATCCCCTCATATAGCAACATTGGAGACATCAAAGAAATGTACATGATAAACTCGTTCTCTAAAGGTGCAATGAAGAAGGTCACATAAAATCTGATCTACATGAAAGTAAAGGTATCAAAGGATGTAGGATATCTCCAAAAGGTCTCACCTACAAAATCTAGGAAAGAAATCATCATTGTTCTAACTGATAGACAAGGTAACAAATGTCCATGAACAAGTTACCTCATTCAACAATTTGTGGTCTCTATGCTAGATAGAGAAAGACAAGTTTATGGCAAAAGTGTTGAAGGTTAAGGGTTCTCAAACAAGACAGAACAATGTTATGGAAAGATTATAAAAAGAAGGCTCATATCACCGGAAAGATGGAGGAAGCTGAAGAAAGGGACAAACGAAAGAGGCACTAACATATCTCTACTATGATTGAGATGGTATCCCTCACAAAAAGGTCCTATCATAAACTCCTATATATTTAGTTACAGATATGACCATGATAATAAGATGCATCATGGCATCATGGAAGCATTAGAAACAAGAGCTCGGGACATCACCATGCGAATCATGAGGGACAAAATCCATGGCAGACAAACATGAAGGATATAGCTCTTGGGAACCTCATTGGACATTGAAAAAAGGATGGACTCATCTAGGACAAGGATCATCATACAAAAAGGAAACATATGCCAAATGGGGATATATAAGATCCTCAAGATTCTCTAAAGGAATCCTCTCAGAGGGTTCACTCATCTAGAAAGGAAGCAAGTGTTTCGCCAGGAAATCCAACTTATGGAATTCATGAGATGATTGTGTGATGACATGAGAAATGAAGCAGATCAAGGGATTGAAGATCTTTTCAATCAAGGAAGTTGTTGGAAGAAGCCTAGATGTCCTAAAGGTAAAGAGGTATGTATGCGTGTGTTTAATATTATAATGCCATGTCGTATGGTTGCAGGTAACATGGATCATTACTTCTATCTTGAGAAGCATGATCAAGAGAAAAAGGATCTCCTCTAAAAATCAAATAATCTTTCGTGGCACAACCATTTCATCAGTGTTATCATCAACCTCATCATGCTTATTACATCAGCGAGCATCTTCACCAAGTTGAAGATTGTGTACCTGCACAACTTAAATAGCAAGTACAACCAAATCTATAGAAGCATGATGTTAGCCATATCATAATCACAGAAGCATTTCATATTTATGCATATCAGATACCCAAACTCAATTACAAACAAGAGACATATACTCTTCAACATCTTGCTAGGGACTTTGTTATACACCCTAGACTACTTCATAACAACATTCATTCCATCTAAGGTTTCAATGTGTCTTCCAAAGGTATGACATACCTTACTACAACATATAGAAAACCCTAGAAACACTTCAAACAATTATAGATCTACAAAGCATCTAACAACCTTTCAAAATACATATGTTAGACTTCTCACTAGGGATTTATACAAATCCTAGACTTCATACAAAAGAATTAATCAAAGTCAATCACGGCTTAGTCATTAACCTGACCAATTACCACTAGATTTTCAATCAACCATCAATCATTCATTAACATGACCAACTACCACTAGGGTTAGTTGCAAACCCTAGATTTCAGAGCAATCATCAACCTCAACCAAAAATTCAAATTTCAACAATCTTTCACAAATCTCAAATTATCATATAGTCATCATATATCAGAGATTTCTATTTCGACTAAGGTTTAACTCCAAAACCCTAGAATTCCAATTTCACAATCTCGGCAATCTTACATAGAGCTCAAAATCATCATATTTCAGAGATTTTACTTTCACTAAGGTTCGACTCCAAAACCCCAGAACTCTATTTCAACAATCATTAAATACATAGATCTCAGATTGTTACAGGCTTTAGACAATCTCACTACTAGGATTTAACTGCAAAAACCTAGATTTTCATTTTCCAACAATCATTTAAATCAGTGTTGATAATATCGGCGATATTTGAAAATATCGCAATATCGTCGAGTAAATAGTTTACATTATGAAAATATCACGATATTTTCAAAATATCGTGATATTTTGAGAATATCGGATAATATCACCATATTTTGAAAATATCAGCTAAATATCACCATATTGTGAAAATATCGGCTATTTTTAAAAATCTGAGGAAAAAAATTGATTTTTTATGTTTGCCGATATTTTCCGATAAGATGTTTTCAGGACCTGTTGGACACCTAATCCTAAAGGGTTAGTGTGGAAGCCGAAAAGACTAAGCAGTCCAAGAGACCTTGGGATCTGAAACCCAAGAGTCAGATATTGTACTATAAATGTAAATCAATTGTTAATAAAAATTGCATTGCATGATTTATCCTTCATATCTTTTGTGCTGTCCATGTGTGTTTAACATGGTATCGGAGCCGCTTGTTTTTCTGTGGCCTGTTATGTGCATGTCAGTCCTGCACCTCTGCCCATAATTCTGTGTCTGAGCTGCTCATACCTGAGCGCTGCCTCTGTCATGCGTTTTTTACCTGAGCGTTGATGAATGCATAGAGGCGTTGTTACTGGTGCCTGACATGGTGACAGTGAATGGTATTAAACGCTGCCCTCTCTCACGCTGCTGACCTGATTCGAAACGCTCCATTTAAAAGCGCTGCTCCACCTGCATTTAATACGCTGCCTCTGGCCTGAATACGCTGCCTGACACACCTCTGCTCCTCTGCTCCCTGGCGCACCAGCGCTGCATACGCTCTCTGCTCTCTGTCCTGACATAAAATCCATATAATGTAGAAACGGTTGAGGACGGGCACCACTGTTGACAGAATGGCACTCGTAGCTGTTGCCATGCTCTGTGCGCGATGCCTCCATTCTACTGTTCCGCCCGTCTGTATGTTACAGCAAAAGCCGGGAAGGCTTTTTGGCTTTTTGTAGGTAGCCGTTGATGATGCCTGTGCCTCCACGCTCTAGCCCCTCCATCTATTTAAATACTTTCATTCCCAATTCCGATTATCCATGGAGGTATATTATCTTACATAGTGGTGCATTTTAAACTGATACATGTGTTTAAACTGTTTGTGACTTCAAAGACTATGTATGGTGCGTTTGAGATCATGCTGTCCGTGGCCTGAGATTTTGCTGTGGCGTGGCGTTTGAGATTTTGTTGTCCGTGGCCTGTATGGAGAATTCGCTGCCCTGGTGCGCTGTCGGTTATAGTGTGAAGTCGAAGAGCCTCCGTAAAGAGTGAAGGAAAGCCTGTGCATTAATCCTGGGACGTCAGTGCAGCGTGGAACATCGTGGAATTGGTGTGAGGTTTGCAAAAGAGTCTTTGCTGTGTGAGGAGCCGAATCCAAGGATAAACTGCCAATTTTCGTCGTTGTTACCTTTAACCTTTTGTCCGCTGCGTTATAGAAATATATATCTGTAGACCGATGCCGAGGTTTTGTATTATTGTATTAAAACCAATGCCATAGAATTATGTATTGAAGACCGATGCCGAGTCATAGAGTTATATGCCGAGGTTTATATAAATTGTATTGATAAACTGTAATGAAGTATTGCTTCTTCCAAGATTCAAAATGTGGCCCTGTTTTACCAATATCCGACTTACCACTTCATCGTTTGAAACAAATCCTCATAAACATACTCATTTTGACTTTATTTTTGGACGAGGTTTGATTATGGCTTCAGAGATTTATTAACCGCATAGTTGAAGAGTTTTAAAGTTGCGTGTTCGTGCTGGTTGCTGCATTGCTCAAATACTGGTGATATATGTGAGTTGGAGCGTTGGTATATGTTGGGTTATATGACCATGGTATGTGCTGGTGTATGATTTAATGTGCATCCGTTGGAATGAAGTCTCCTGTACTGTGCATAACTATTTGGATTGAGATTGGCTTCGTTTTGATGCACTGAGTACATTCGACTATACCCAAGATTGTGTGTTGAAGTTGGAAAGTGCGATGGAATGTTGAGCCATCCTAGCCTCTCTTGAAACTTGTGCATTGGTGTGTTGTTCAAAATCTGTGCGCTGGTCCTTTTATTAAGTGCTGGTTTCTCTTCTTAGAACCAATCCCCTATGCATTTTGTTGAACGATGATATTTTCTCTATGGTTAATTTCTGTTACGATGTATTGTTAAACGTCGTGTGGTATATGTGGTATGAATGCTGGTCATTTCTGTTGGGATCCGAGAGTGAAGTACTGACTGTGTATACTTTCCAGAGCTGCGTTGAAGACCAATGCCTGAAGTTTATATAAACTGTAATAAAGACTGCGTTTTATTGTAAAATGCGACTGCGTTTTTATTGTAATGAAGACTGCGTTTTTATGACTGCGCTCTATTAATGAAGACTGCACTCATTGATTCCTCTGAAGCCTGAAGCGTTGATACGTTTCTGGTGACTGTGCTTTTGGTATTGAAGACTGAAGATTGCTTTTGGTTCTGTCAAATTTACAATCTTACCAGCTACCAAACGAGTCTAGAAAGGTGTGGAGACAGGAAATGCTCAGCGGGATTCCAGGTCAATGCTCGGACCTGCAAATGCCAACGGCCTTATCAGGGAAGACTAATGTTCAGAGCTCCCACATTTTCAGATTTAAACAATAAAACGACATTCGACGGGCTGGTGGAAACTCTTGGGTTCAATCTGTCTGTGGACGTGTATCTGTTCTCCCTCCATTGTGCGAGCTTTTTGAAAATCTTCAGCCACGTCTTCTTCGAGGGACTTTTTGTACCGAATATGATATGCTTGCCTCACCATCAATAGTTCAGCCGAAGATCGAGCACTGGAAATTTCTAAAAGCAATATATTCTTTCCATTCCACTTCTTTATTGCATCATGAGATATGACCGCATCACGTTCAGCTGGATCTTGTACCCAAAGGAATACAGCTTTCTCAAAGTCACTTGAAAACTCAGATTCCAATCGCTTCAAGAGATCCTCTTCATACAGTTGAAAATAACGTTGACGGATTACTTTGCGCTGCAGTTCTGTGTCCTAATATTTGTATGATTGACTTCTCATTTGTGCCCCACTCTTCAAAAGCCTTCCTTAGGCGTTCAGAGTCTTCAGATGGGGTCGGTATTGGAACTGGCACTGTAATTGTTGACATCTTATCGACAAATCAGATACCTCGCACAATATCTTCAGCAATGCAGGTCGACCAACTTTACCAAAATGTAATTTAAACTGAAATCAAACTTCCTCGTCTCATTGGATGTGTGGCTGTATATATATTGAAGACACTCCATATTTATTTCTTTGTCTTGGAGCTGAATACGTTGCATATATTATCACTGTGGTGTTTTCTCTGTAATGATGGAGCTTCTTTGATGTTATAACACTTATCTACAGCCACTGTTCTTCCTAACATTTGCTGGTATTTGCGGATTTTTTATTATTTAGCAGCTTACATTTTTCTGTGGGATTTGGAGATTTTTAAGGTGTAGAAAAATGGCTAAGCTTGAAAGAATATTAGAATTATTGAGAACTCTAATCATGTCCACTGCTAACAGCACAGTCAAAATTAACAAAGCCTCTCTTTCAGACATTCAAACATGTCTGCAATATGCACAAGAAAAGATAGAGTTTTTGCAGCTTGAATCACAGCTACAGCAGGAAGAATTACAGCAGTGGAGTCATCATTCTGAACCTGTTTCTGTTCAGAACAATGAAGCAGACTCCCATAAACAGCAAGTCAATATTGTTCAAGTTCATTCAGATTCAGTACCCAATAAAGCAGCAAGTGTACATGCAGATGCAGAAACTCAATCTGCACTTCCCAAGCCCATCATCAGACCTTGGGAACAGCTTGTCCACAACAAGCACAGAACTGGTCTTGGATATGACAAGGACTTGTCCTTTCATATTCCAGACTATGCCAAGCCCATTCAGTTTCAGAGTGCTGGATTCATTTATGACAGTTCACCTGCTCCTCATGACAGTTCAGCTTCAGCTGTTCCAGACTCTGCCCCTCTTCCACAGCAACACCAACAACAACAACAACAACAACAGATCGTGAAATGCCAACACTGTGACCGAGTTGGCCATCTGAAAGATCACTGTTTTGATCTTCATCCATGTAAGCACTGTCATAAAACCAGCCATTCTTCACACAGATGCTTCAGAAACAAACGTCCTGCAAGAACAAAGATTCATCTTGGATGGATCGCTTCTTGGCAATGGGCATCAACAGCCAAGAAGATATTTCAAACACATGTCAGAACTTGTTCTAGAGTATTGAACAGTCTTGCAGTTGAGTTTTCTCCATCTTCTCACCTTGTACCTGATAGGGAGGAAAATGATGGTCATCTACAAGCTTCAAAGTCACATCAAGCGAGCCTGAGCCACAACCTGCCACACCAGTTTCAGAGTTGCAGCTAGAGACAAAGATGCCCGTGATCACAGATTAAGAACACTTCCTCTAGCAGAAGACACCAGCTTCTTGCCAGTTTTGGAAGAGTTCAGGAATTGCATTAAGCATTCCAGAGTTGTTGGTCATCCTTAAACCATCACAGGTTGAGACTTCCCTTTTCAGGTTGAAGTTTTACCTTTTATGCGGGGTGAGACCTCCCTTTCATGGTTGAAGGTTTCCCTCTTTAAAACAATAGGATCACTTCCTCTAGCAGAAAACTTCAATTTCTTGCCAGTATTGGAAGAGTTCCGGGAACTGCACTAAGCGTTCCAGTGTTGGTGGTCATCCTTAAACCACCGCCCTTTTTACCAACATTTCATAGAACACATTCAGCCTAGTGCTGCCATGTATTTTTTGCACATTTTGTATTACAGCTCTCTTCTTGGACTCATACATAACCCTTCGGATTAAGGAGGGGAATGTTGGACACCTAATCCTAAAGGGTTAGTGTGGAAGCCGAAAAGACTAAGCAGTCCAAGAGACCTTGGGATCTGAAACCCAAGAGTCAGATATTGTACTATAAATGTAAATCAATTGTTAATAAAAATTGCATTGCATGATTTATCCTTCATATCTTTTGTGCTGTCCATGTGTGTTTAACAGGACCCTTGCCAATATTTTGTCGATACCGATATTTTCAACACTGATTTAAATAGATTTCAGATTGTTATATCACACATACTAGACAATTTAACTTCACTGGGGTCTAGCTATAAAACCTTAGAGACTCATGACCATCAATGACTAGGTCAACACACATCTAGGAATTCATAATCATTCATAAGCATAACATATGTCCAACAATATTAATACATCTGACCTAGACCAACCTAGGATTTCAACCAAAAGGACATATCTATATATGCCTAGATTTCGTCATCATGAAAATACATTTCATATCATGTGTTAGTCAAACCCAACTTCACAAATATCAATAAGAGTTAGACACACAATCATCTTAATTACACTAGGGTTTGATCAGACAAACACACACATACCAAGTAAACCATTTCTAAGACACTGAAAGGGCCTTACTCACACATTCCACCAAACCCCAATGACCTAAGGTTCCAATGTAGAAACATAGCAAATCTTATATTACCAAAACTTCAAAGGTACTGGGATTTTAGACCTTATCACTCAATCCTAACAATTTAGGATTTCTTGATCATACCAAAATCCCAAACATGACATCATCAATAAAACTTCAACTAGCAACGCTAACAATTTAGGATTTCTCGATCATACCAAAATCCCAAACATGACATCAGGGTTTTCTAGAACTTGTCTAGGGTTCTACAAATCAGTTAAGAGCGGGGTGGGTAGATTTATCAAGAGATGAATCACCCAAACAAGAATCACTAAGATTCAATTCAGCTAGTCACAACAAAGTTAGTGATATATCACCAAATGAATAATCCTTTCAATCTTCGTATTTAAAGCATACCTTTGTTTCTTGACTAACCTTGTCTTGAGAGATCCTCCTTGCAGATGTTTTTCCTAATCAAGACAATAGAGGGACAAAGGTGATTAGTATTTAATATAATCAAAACTAAATGTGTACATGAACCCAAAACTGAAAAAAATGAAATACTTATCTTTGGCAGTTGTTGGGGGCTCTCTCCAAAGCTTGAGGGAAACCTACAAACTTAAAACAATACAAAAATGTATTTTCCAAAATATGTTAAAAACCTATAAATTCTAAAACATATAAACAAGATATCTAAAGCTACAAGCAAAGGACTTAGTAGTGTAAGTCCCTAATGTCGAGTTCTTCGGGCTTGACTTTCTTTGAGTCTCCTTCTTCAGCAAAGTTGGCTTGATCTCTTCCTCTTTTCTTATTCTTTGGATTCTCGGGACAGTCACTTTTGTAGTGACCCTTCTTATGACATTGATAGAATTCTATCTTGGACATGTCAACTTTCTTCCTCAGTCCCTTCAATCTCTTTCCTTTATGATGAGCAACATAAGCATTTGATACTCCTTCAGGATTGACAACCATTGTGATCCTTAATTCTTCTTGACTACAGGCGGTCCATAATTCTTTAAAGGTGGGAGCTTCGTTCCAACTGTTAAGACCTGCAGCATGCCAGCAAATGCACCCCAAGAGGGTGGCAATCCTAATAGAGCAGTGACCACTAGTTCTTTGTCCAAAACAATATCGTCGATGGCCAAGAGATCATCCCTAAGTCTAGCTATCTTTACAAAGAAGGTTGCCACAGTATCTTCTTTAGTCATCTTTGTAGTCCTCGACACATTCTTCAAACTTGCTACTTGACCAATGTTCTTAATAGTGAACAACTTCGACAAGGCTTCATACATCTCTTAAGCATGATCGATGTTAGTTATGAATGAGACAAGATTGTATTTTATCTCTTCAACCATCAGAGTCATAGCCACCAATTCTAAATCCCTGAATTTCGCTTTGTCAGCATCATTGGCTTCTTATGTAGGCTTATTTACATTTCCTTTTACAAAATCCAGCACCTTGTTCTTCTCGAGGATTAGGTCAATCCTCTTCTTCCAAGATTTGAAGTTAGATGCTCCTTCAAGTTTGTTCTCACCTTTGATTGAATTAGACATCTTCCTCGAATATAATAGATGCCTTCCCTGAGATAGTACTTATGAATGGATCAAGTGCTTGAGACTTTGTTTTTCTTCCTTCTTCACCAAAGCTCTGATACCATGTTAGAAAATCAGAAAGGCAATACAGATTTTCCTTTTCTTGATAATTACTTGTGATGTTTCTTATTATTACAATTCTTTATATCTTCTTTCTTTAGTTCATCAAGCAATTACCAAAAGCAGTAACACATAAAACAATAGACACTAGATGTAGGCACATGCCAGGGCAAAACCCCCCTCGAGGGGAAAACCCAGTCAAGATAATTCTTCCTTTCAATAGTATTCTTTGAGACTCTTCACCCTAGACCAAGACTAGACCTTCCCTCCACACCAAGTCAGCCTCCCAGAATTTCAACCTCTTCCTAGCAACTTCGACTATGCAGCAACTTACGGCAACTGGTAGCTTCCGGCAACAGTGAAACTTGGAAGACTTCAATCTCCCAATCTAGGGCATGAAACAAAGAGAGAGAGACACCAAAATTTCGATTTTCCTTGTCTCCTTAGACTTCCCCAAACTCGCATTCACTTTAGCTTCCCGACAACAGACTTCACACATTTTCCCAACTACAAGAGCAACAAGAGATTTTCACACTTTCTCCAACTATAAGAGAATTCGAACTTGATGAGAGAATGATGTTCCAAATGAATTCGATGAGCTTCTTTTTATAGGCTTCTTGTGGGGTTGAATAGGGTCCTTAGGCCGACTTGATCTTCTCACATGGTGTGCAAGTTACATATTTCATATTTGACTCAATACTTAACCTTTTTACATTATTCAAAAGCCCAAGAAAGGTCTCTTTAAATGTACAATTCCTCTATAAACTTAGAATAAATCCTAGAAGTCCTCAATGGGGGCTTTGACCTAAAACATGGTGACCCAAGCATGAAACCCATGCTTTAATAAGTCACAATAATAATAATGATAATAATTATTTTCTTTATTCCTTTGACAAGTACATTACATAATGACTCAAGTACATTATTGAACACTGAACATAGTTACATTTTCTAACAAGCATATTGCGATATTTTGTTTGCATTTCATGAATGTACATGAATAGATGGTGAAGCATCACTGGTATAGATTTATGAATTGGTCGATTGATATTTGAATTAATCATGATATCAAAGGTTGTTGACGATAGCAGTTGCAGGAAAGGGCTACAACGTATGCGAAGACGGATTGTTTACCATTATGGTAGGCAATAAGTCAGCGGTCTACACAGATTGTTATATAAAAATTAATTAATTAGTAGTTATTAGGCAAAGGGCATGATCTTTGATCATGCCCATGCACCAAGAGGCACCCAAGGCAGTATAAAGCCAGGGGTCTCCCACAAATTGTAATCATCTTCTATCTATTTAATTTTAATAAAATATGAATTTGCTTAATAGCCGAGTTAATTGTGCCATTTGGTATCAGAGTCGGTTTCAATCCTCGGCCCAAATTGTGCAGTCTGCTACAACTCCCTAGCCACCGACTTCCATGTTTCTTCCACTCCGCCCTCCCCAACCACCGACTTCCCTGTTTCTTCCACCCGTCTCACTGTTCTCACCATCGCGTCATTTCCCCGTGCTCCCCACCGACATCTTCATTGTCGTGTTTCACAGCCCTCACATTCGCTGCGTATTCCATTCTGATACGTCTTTCCGTTGTCCATATACCGTCGCGCTATCTCACTGCCTATCATGTCCACCCCACTGACATCCTCACTGTCGTGTTTCACAGCCCTCGCGTTCACTGCTTATTCCATTCCGATACGTCTTTCCGTTGTCCATACACTGCGGCGCTATCTCATTGTCTGTCGCGTCCCGTTCAGTAGTTGTGACCCACCCTCGTACACGTCAACTACCCCTCGTGGCTCAACCGCTTGCCCGATTATTCAGCCAATTCAATAAATAAATAAAAATTATATTAACGTAGTTGTAATATTAATTATATTATTTATAACTATATAATTTAAAATATATATATATATTAGGCTCAAATTAAGGAAGAAAATTTAAGTTGTTGGACAAATATACACCCCCACATACTTGTTCAATGTCGTCGATGACAACGACTGTTTTCAGCAAAAAAATGATTGATCTGGAGAATATGATTATTAACCATTCCGATGATTTTAACCAAAAATTAGTCGATCTCGAGAGTAAGGTTACCGGACATTCCGACGACATCAAGAAGCTTCAGGATACGACAAATCGGATAAAACAACAGCTCGGGTAGAACCATATTGAATCCAAAATTAATCATAATCAGATAATGACAATGTTGACCGTTATTTCTGACAGGATAAAGATTACACCCGAACAACTATTCCAGGATGATGGAGGTAATCAACAACACAATTCATTAGATTCAACAAATTCAGCAGATTCTCATGAAAAAACTAAGTCTCAAAAAAAATCATCCACACACCATCAAGAAAATAGTAATGTGAATTTTCAAAATAAGCAACTCTGGAATTCATTCACCAATCAATATTCTCTTTTCACTCCACTGTTAGCGACGTATCAATGAAAAGCAAAAATCGAGCTACCCAAGTTTGACAGTAACGAAAGATG
Source organism: Pinus tabuliformis (assembly GCA_031772625.1). Classification (NCBI taxonomy): domain Eukaryota; kingdom Viridiplantae; phylum Streptophyta; class Pinopsida; order Pinales; family Pinaceae; genus Pinus; species Pinus tabuliformis. The sequence continues at coordinate 1,842,844,436 of CM062816.1, forward strand.
CAGCGTTGCGTGGTTGAATAAAGCAGAAGAATATTTCGAGATTTACGATATTGACAATGATGTCAAAAAGATTAGGCACGCTTCCATGAAAATGGAAAGCGAAGCATATAATTGGTATATGTAGTGGAAAAAGACGACACTCGCTATCAGTTGTAGAAAATTTAAGGATGTGTTCTTTAAAGATTCTAAGGTGTCAAAGAAGAAGAGTTCTTTTCAACACTCATCAGATTGCTACAAAAAAGAGATGTGGATGAATACACTCAAAAATGGGAGTCCTTAGCAAAACGAGTACCTAGGTTATCAGAATCTCATCTAATTCAATCATACATTTCTAGACTTAGAACTCATCTACGAGTAGAACTTGAGCTTCATGACATTATATCGACAGAAGTAGCAAGACAAAAGCAAAAGCTGCTGAAAAGAAATTTGAAAAGATACTATGGTCAAAACCGGAAAAGGTATATTCGAGACAAAGAATTCCCCAGTCTGTGAATAGGAATAATACAAAAGATGTTCCACAACATCTTCGTGAAGGCAAAAAGTCTAACGTGGAAATGCAAAGGATGAAAGAAGGCAAGTGCAAATGTTGTGGCAAAAAGTGGGACCCTAAACATAGGTGTGCTAAAGGAAAAGAGACAAAGAACCTATATAACTGTGAAGCAACTAATGATTCAAACAGTGATGAATTAGACATAGAAGAAATAAAATATGCCCCAGAATTAGATGACGGAAGCATTCTACAAGTGTCATTATCGACTATGACCGGTATTCACAACCCCAGACTTCAAAATTAAAAGGACATATCAAGAAGAACAACGCAATGGTTCTCATCGACACCGGTAGAACCCACAAGTTTTTGGACTCAACCATGGCAAAGGGACTCAACATTTTCACATTTCCCATGCCCAACATGAAAGTGATGGTAGCCGACAGTAAGAAGATTGAAAAGGTAAGGAAATGCCATAAGGTCAAATTACAAATTCAAGACTTTAATTTAGAATCTTCGTTCTACACTGTACCATTAGGAGTAGATGTGGTCTCAGGTATCCAATGGCTACAAACTCTAGGCACTTACTCTGGCAACCATCAAAAGCAGTTTATAAGCTTTAAATGGGAAGGGCAGAGGTACAAGTTATACGGATTCCAAGCACCAGAAAATCAAATTATGTCGTCATCCCAAATGATGAAAATGATTCGAAAAGGAGCACCAGCCTATGTAGTACAATGTCACCAATTAGAAATGTTATCTGCAAAAGTGATCACGGAGGAGTCACCGAAAGTACAAGAGATAATTCAAAAGCACGAAAAAGTATTCCAAGACCTACCCATGAAAATGCCGCCTAACAGGGAAATCGAGCATACAATAGAAGTCAAAGCAGGATCAAACCTTGTCAACATCAAACTATATCGATATCGCATCACCAAAACACTGAAATTGAGAGATTAATCCAAGACCTTTTAAAATGTAGGATCATCTCGAAAAGTAAGAGTCTGTATGCTGCTCCAGTGGCATTGGTAAGGAAGAAGGATGGATCATTCAGGCTATGCGTTGATTATAGGGGATTAAACAAAATAACAATTAAAAACAAATTCCCAATTCCCTTTATCGACGAAATGTTGGATGAACTACATGGCGCAAAATACTTCTCAAAATTGGACTTAAGGTCAGGGTATTACCAAATCAGAATCAGGTTGGAAGACAAACCAAAAACTGCATTTCGAACACACGAAGGTCACTACGAATTTAAAGTAATGCCCTTTGGGTTAACCAATGCACCAGCAACATTCCAGGCCACTATGAACGAGTTATTTCGTCCATATCTTAGGAAGATTGTATTAGAATTCTTTGATGATATTTTAATTTACAGTAAAACTTGGAAGGAGCACCTACAACATCTGGATAAAGTTTTTACACTACTGAAGGAGCATCAATTCTATGCCAAGAAATCCAAATGTACCTTTGGGAAGGAAGAAGTAGAATTATCTTGGACACATAATATCCCATGAAAGAGTAAAAGTGGACCCTAATAAAATCAAGGCTATAAAGGAATGGACCAAACCAGTTAATATACCCAAGCTAAGAGGGTTCTTAGGATTGACTGGATATTACCGAAGATTTATTAAAAACTATGCACATATAACTGCACCTCTAACAAACCTTTTAAAAAAGAATTAATTTCAATGGAATGAGGAAGCAAGAAGGTGTTTTGAAGAAATGAAGGAATTTTTGTCTAATGCCCCGGTATTGGCAACTCCAAAGTTCTCTAAACCATTTATCATTGAGTGTGATGCTTCCGGGTTCGGTATAGGTGCAATGTCAATGCAAGAGGGGCATCCAATAGCTTTTGAAAGCAAGAAGCGCAATAAACGAGAACGTATTAAATCCACATACAACAAGGAAATGCTCGCTATTAAGCACGTTGTTGGGCCTTGAAATTGTCATTCACTTCCATTACATTTTCACTTATATTTACATATTGTCACCTTCACTCCACCTCTATTTCATTACACTTACATCCATTTCATTACATTTACCTTACCATTATCATTATTGGGTCACATTTATGTATTTCCAAACTTTATTAATTATTAGCATTTTTAAATGAATTTATGGTTAAAAATTAGAAAATAATGTGCATATGCTTATACCTAAGTTGTAGGAGACGTGGGTCACGTTTCGCACCCGTGCCCGTTTCAGAAACTCATACCCGTTTCCCCGTTTCGTGCAACTTAGGCTTATACCTAACAAGTGGGATGAGATTTTTGACATGTGTAGGTCAAAAGGAAGCTTCTAAAAGACCTTTATGTGACTTCCCAAAACCAAATTCGAATTTGAGTGTAGAAAATCATGGGATCATAAAAATATGTGTCTCATTTCATATTTGTATTGAAACTTTAAGAAGACGTGTCTTATCATTTCTTATTTTGATTGTAGCTCTAGAGATATAGGGAGAGATTCATGGACTCTCATTAATGAAATAGCTTCTCATTTTTTTGTATAAATAGGGGAAGTTTTCTCCTATCATAGGGGGTGAAAAGGGGGGTGTAAAAGGAGGAGAAGAAGAGAAAGAATTATAGAATGTTTTGTAACAAGATTTGAGATGAAATGGGATGTAAAGTGAAGAGCTATTGATGTAATGAGATTAGGAGTGTAGATCTCCATTATGTAAAGTTGTGATTTTATCAATAAAGAATGTTCTTTTCTATTATTGAATTTTAGAATGTGAGTTTTGCGAGTTGGAATGCTACTGTACAATGGAAGGGCCCCCATCAACCATTTGCATCCCTTTGTAAATTTGTAAGATTAATTAGTTTGATTTTTTTTTATTCATGCAAATAGTTTAGCTTTCCATTGCAAATGTTATTTTATTTTTCAAATGTAGATTTACTTCACTCTGTAATTTTATGTTTCCTAAGAGCATCTCAAAAAAGTAGCTTTTTATCTATTTTCTAAAATTGGATTGCTTAAAGCATTAGAGCATACAGTGACTTAATTTTCTTTCACATGTCTTTACAATTCTTTCTTAGATTCAGTTTTACATTCACTATTTAAGCCTATGTTTTCCAAAGAGCTTCTCAAGAAGGTAGCATTCAGCTATTTTCCAATATTGGTTGTTTGAGGCATTAAGAATAAATAGTGATTTAGTTTCTTTCCTTATGCTTTTGTCATGCTTTTTAGAATAAGCTTTCATCTATTGTGTAATCTCATAATCAGCAAGTCCAAGAAGGTAGTTCTTCCAATTTGGGTTTTGCTTGAGAGGCATTAGATCACATAGTAGCTGCAAGTTTTCCTTTCCATGCTTTTATTATGCTTTTTTATATCACATCTAATGTATACTCAATTGCTTAAGTCATTTCAAGAAGATGATTTCGACATCTTCCTATATTGCATGTTCACAATAGTATTTGAGCATGCAGTAGATCATAGTTGTTTTCATATTGCTTGCTTTCATTTCATAGAATTGGATTAGTTTTATTTTTGGTCGGGCGTTTTCAAGGATAGGATTAGAAGTGATTTCATTTTCATCTTATCAATGAATACAATTGTATCTAGAACAATGTTCTGCTTTTCATAGACACAATGTCGGCCTAGATTAGACTAACTATTCAAGTTTTTTATTTGATTTTATGCAAATTAAATTAGTTGAAGTACATTTCCTTTTCTTTCTTCTTAGAAATTAGTTTTTATATTAAACATCCATTAGACTTAGTTGACCATTGACACTTAACATCAATTAAAATCATTAGGCATAAAAGACAAAACACTTGAAACAATACAAAAACATACTCAACGAAGGAAGAAACAAAGTTAACTAAGCACATATTGTGCACCACACTTCATCAATTTACTAACCTTGGTCGATAATTTATGTTAGCAATTTAAGACATTAAATTCACTGATGACATCATCATGAAAATAGATACAATAAAAAGAGCACTCTATAAAATCCCATCTCCATTGTGTCAAGAGTCACACTAGAATCATCATAGACATCTCTAGCACTAGAGCACTCTTAACATTAAGTATAGCATCATTATCCATGTGCATAAACAATCTGAGGCATATCCATTTTGTGAAGGGAGATCATCATGCAGCAAAACTATAGTATCTAAAAGCATCTCATAGTCGTCAACCAAAATTGTGCACATTAAAAGGAGAACCAAGCCATGACAATCACAAAAGGAGAAACGAATCTTCTCCCCCAAGAAGCATCCTGTCAATGGAAAGCAAAGTCTCGAGAATCAATCCCAATAGTGCATTATGCAAAGATGAAGCAGCTTCTACCCTGATTCCAACCTTTTGAAGACTAGAAACATCATTCCTCCCTACAAATCTTTGATCCATGTGAGGAAAATCACATTTGCAATCCTTGTACAAAATGGGAGGATAACAATCTCAACCACCAAGGTGCAAGCTCAAGTTGAACTTAGGAAGGCCACGCACTATCACCATAATAGCTCTTCCTCTCACTTTAGACTAGTTCTTATCTAGCACATGGGGGCTTCCCTCAAGTAAATATAAGTCCAAGGGTGAAAAAATGAATGAAGTGTTCCAGGACTCAAGTTTGATTTGTAATATGGTTTATGTGTCCAATAAAGTAAGTTTCAAATGACGAATATGTTACAACTCTAATGTAGGATAGGTTTGAGTGATGTGTTTGTGTCAAAATTGAATTTATGTGATGTGTGACAGTGTTGAAAAAATCAGCAAGGGTCCAAAAAACATCTTCTCGACGACATTGTTGTTACACAAGAAGCAGAGGTAGAGGCAGAAGTTGATCAAGGACAAAAAGAAGAGACTACTACACAAGAACTCGTTGATGACGCTATTGTTACACAAGAACCAACAACCAAGACGGAGCAGCTCAATCCTCGGGATGTTGTTACACCCCCAAGTGATAGTGCATGTAGAGGAACACAGGGTCCTGAATTAGGATGGTGTTCTGAGAAAATTCTATTGATATCTGAATTGTAGAAGTGGAAATCGCAGGCACTCTTGTTGCAGGAAGGAGTGATCTCGCTGGCAGCACACCAGAAAGTAGTAAACTCGCTCAAGGAGAAATGGGTTGAGAAGGATTTGGCAGAAAAATGGGAAAGACAAGGGAAAGAGGCAGCTATGAAGAAGAAAGAAGAGCAGTTGCAGCTGTTACAAGATCAGGTTCGGGATTTAACAAATGACAAACACAAGCTGCATGAACTCGCCCTAAATCTGTTAGGATGTAGAAGACCCTCTCTGACCTACCCAATTTTTCTGTGGGAACGATTTTTCTTGTTTCAGTTGAATGCAGTCTATGAAAATAGGCCTTATTTGGGTAGTTCCACCCGAACTTGTTAGGATGTTTTTCGTACTAGTACTTTCCAGGATCAAAGCTTGCTTTGTGAGCTTTTTCTTCATAATATGATTTGTGAACATGTCAGTACGCACATGGTTGCGAACATTCTTTCTTACATTGGCAATTTGCAGTTGCGCGCCATAGTTTCCTTTATGAAAAATTAGATAGATTGGCATATGGCTATGAAGTCGTTGGACGCGAATGAAGAAAAGGCAGCACTGATGGTCCAGGCAGAACCAGGTATGGTTGCAGAATTAAGACAGATTTTTAGGAAAATTTTTAGTGTTCTGAATGTCAAGGAGCAGGCAGCCATCTACAAGAGGAGGATTGTGAAGATCTGCCTCAACCTTTTTGTGCAGATGAAGAATCATGCACTAACAGGATGCTACAAACGCACAGAGGTTAGTAGTGTAGGACTACAGGAGAGCGACCCGTTTGGTTTTCAAAATTTTGTGGTTGTTGTTTCACGGGTCCCAGAGTATGCCCAGATTGTGGATTTATTGGGCGCCTTTTGGATAGGACTCAGGTTCAAATATCCTCTAATTTGGTTACCAATGGAGTACCAACCTCAGCATCAACTGTGTGATTACAAGGAGGAATCTTGGCCACATCAGATAACAATCAGTCAAGGTTATAGGGCTGCTGAGAAGGACACCACTAATTCATATCATCTGACAGAGTTGCATATGAAGTATAACAGCAAGCTTTGAAGTATTTTTCATGAGGACATGCAATTGCTTCAACTTGAGGGAGATGTTGGGTGCAGGATTTGTGCATATTTTGGATACCTTTCCCCCCCTAACCTAAACCATTTCACCTTTGAACCTGTGGACTTTACATCACAATTACCATTTTCTCGGTTATAAGTATTCATTTTTGTTATGACATTATTTTGCCATTTTTGTTAAATATGAATGAGGTGTTATCCTTTTTTATGGCTAACCAAGGCAATTGGGGACAAAAGGCTCTATGTCTCTGTTTCTTTCAGGTGATGCTTCCAAGACCACGACCAAAGGATGAACAACGAATTCTAAGTACTTGTTGTTACACCTCAGGTGTTGTTGTTACACCTCAAGCGTTGTTGTTACACTACGAATTGTTGTTACACCGCAGGACATTGACTACCCCACAATCGTCTAAAACTGTGGGTACTATTCCACAGGATAGTTGTCGCGAAGATTGTATTATTTATGGACGGCTACAGAATCAAGATAGTTGTGATTTTGAGAAATGATGTAACAGCAATAAGCCTTGTATTTAGAACTACTTGTAACGATTTATATTTTTCTCTCGATATTGATCAGCATGAGAATCGTGAGATTCTCATGACTGATCTGTTTCTTATTTTGGACATGTCAATCTTATAAAGGGAACTCGGTTCCATGTAAACAAGGACAAGTATCATTATTTTGCTCCTGTAATTCACGATCATTTCTTAATACAAAGAGTAGTATTGTTGATGCTTTTGCAATTGTGGTGTTGATGTTTTATTAATTTGTATTTCATCCCTGCGCCCTACTAGGGAGGAAGGTCCCTCCTCTTTAGCAGGGATTGCAGTACAATAGTGGTAAATCAATTATTTTTCCTTTCAGTAAGTGTGAAACTATTTTTGTTGCTGTGTAATTTGCAGAATGGGTTTATTTTTGTTTCCAGATTTATGATATGTTGTCACACAAGATTGATTTGAACATAATATTCAATCAGCTGGCTTAGTTAGTGGTGTGGTGTGTGGCGCGCCTTTCCTTTGGTAACATGAAGTGTGGTTTCATCTCTGTAGAATGTTTTTTTGATTTTCTGCATGAGTGTTACTTTCTGCAATTAAATTCAGCAACATTTGTTTTGCCTTTTAATTTTACTCTTGGTTGAAGTGTATCGGCACAGATAATGCATACTCCTTTGAAATAAACAGACCTACCCTGGGTTGACAATTAATGGTTGTGATTCAGTCATATTCACAGTGATTAAATCGGCTCAACATCGAGCAGCGGGCCTGAGCAACATATAAAGGGTGGCAAGTTAGTTGTCTGTCAGTTTGACAGAGATGGCTACTGGCCTACGTTACGAGGACAGGTTGGACGAGGTAGGAAATTTCAACCCATGGAAGGAGCAGATTGTTCTATTATTTGAGGAGTAGGAGTTGTGGGACATCGTGGAGAAGCTTGTCCAAATTCCCACATATCCTACTCAATTGGCTGAGTTTAGTAAGATGAATGTGAAGGCTAAGAGAATAATCTTGGACTCCATTAGAGACCATGTTATACCTCATGTGATAGAGAAGAAGTATCCCTATGAGATGTGTGCATCCTTAACCAAATTGTATCAGACTTCAAATCAAAACAGGAAGATGGAGTTGAAGGAGAAATTTAGAAATGCCAAGATGTCTGAAACTAACACAGTTGCATCATACCTAACCAAGATCACTCAGATTAGAGATGACTTGGCAGCAATGGGGGAAATTATTGCTAGTGAAGAGTTGGTCAGATTAACCTTGAGTGGCTTTCCTCCGAAATGGGATGCCTTTGTTGATGGGATCTGTTGACATTGCCTATGAGTTGAGGAGGAAAGAGCCTATGAATTTAAGTGTAGCTCAATCTGAAGCCTTGAAGATAGAAAGGGCTAGAAAGCAATTAGGGAAAACTGAAATTCCTTATTTCAATAGAGGGCCATCAAAATCTAATGATTCCAAAGGCAAGGCCAAGGAAGAGACTACACATGATCCTATCAAAGAATTAACTCAACTAATCAAGAGCATGGAAGCAAATCACATTAATGAAATGCAAGCCATGCAAAATAGGTTGGTGGCCAAGGAAATATCACAAGTGCAAAGATTCCAACCTAGGCCAAATGATAGATGGAAAAAGAATAAAGGCCCTCCACAAGATTATAGGCCTCCTAATCCATTGGAATCCACCAACATGGTAGATCAAATTCCCCCTTTTTGTAGGCAATGTAATGAGTTCCATGAGGAGGCCACATAACTATATGTGAAGAGAATCATGGAAAGTGGCATTTTAGGAGATGAACATGTAGGGACAAGTGGTCAAATCAATATGTTCTCCATGGAAGATCAAATATACACCATTGAGAGAAATCAAGAGATTGACCATAGGCCTAATAATCTTGGGGTTGACAATATGATTGCAAATTTTGACAAAGTCACTGAGATTTTTGGGGAAAAGCCTACATCTGGACAGATTTTTGCTATGGCAAAACACAAAGGGATGAATTATCAAAGAAAGGATATCCAAGGCCAGAATAATCACATAAATATTTCTCGTCCTACTTCAGAATTAAATTTTGACTAATGAAAATGGGTGAATAATGCAAAGCTTTCTATTCCAGTGACAGAAATTTTAAAGATACCATCTCAAAAGGCCAAGTTACTAAGTGCCATTGAAGTTACTCAAAGGGAAGAAAGGCCTAATGATGAATCAGAAGATGAGGAAATTGTATTGAGAAGTATGAACTGTTATGTGGAGAACGAATATCATCTACCATTTTATGTTTCTTTCATAGTGAATGATCGTCTTTTACACAACCACATGCTTGATTCAGGGCCTTCATCAAATGTCATGACCAATAAAGTCATGGAGCAATTGAATTTAAGGGTATCTAGGCCCTATCACAACATATGTACCCAGATAGAATAATGACTATGGATATTGTTGTGATAGATGTTCCTGATTCACGAGGAATGCTCCTATCAAGAAAATGGGCATCAAATTTAGTTGGTAGCCTTCGAATGGACTTATCATATGCCACCATCCCCATGCCTGATAATACCTTTATCAGACTTGATCGGGAATTATATCATGTTGAGGATCCAAGGAAACCCAGCAATTAGATTATCTATAGATCATGCCAAACAGGAAGTGATGCAGTGTTGACAAATTTTCTTCCCCCTCATAACAAAACAAATTCAAAACGAAGAAATTAGGCATAGCTCAAAAATCTTGGGTACTTCAAATCTTCCATCAAAGAATTTTCAAGAAAAAGCAGTAGGATTGACAATAATTGCATCATCATCACCATCACAACTAACCAAGAAGAAAAGAAAAAAGCGAAAAAAAAAAAAAAAAAAGGAAGTTTTGAGCAGGATCAAGCCTCAACGCATCAATAGTCAGAAAAGGAAAAGGAAGAGGTTTGGTATGTCTGATGGCCACAAACTGGTTAACATTGGGGTAAGTCATAGTCCCAAGATAGTCAGAATTAGACAAGGCACATCAAAGAAAGAACCTATGGACTTGCCTATGAGTAGGCAGGTTCTCAAGATTGATTTCACCGAAAACATCTAATGGCATGGAGCATCTTTTTGTATCATATTTCTAACCTTATCCCTCGCCATTTTGTCGCAGATATGTTTTTTACTAATTCATTGAATCTCTTGTTAAACTCTTCCATGGTTTCATTCTCATTTTTCTTCATGTTGCTAATGGGTTGTCACGCTAAATCCCCTCTCTTCATTTAAGCTATCTCCTAAGTTAGTTATGGGGGGTAATCCCTAATATGGAAAATTAAGATAAAAGATATGTGAGGTTCGAGGAGAAATGTTAAAGTGAAAGTGAATTACTTTTAAGAATTATGAGCAAACTATGATATGAGCAATAAAAGTCGTTAACATAATAAAACCATAAAACCAGTGCCTTAAGATAAATTGCTCAACAGGAATGAAAGACACGTTTGCTCAAAACAAAAGTAGAATGCTTCCAACAATGAAAACAAAGCAATCCTAAAATGGAGACAAAGATGTTAACATGATAATTAATACAAGATATAAAATGCTTTTAAAATATAATCAATGCCTAAATCAAAGCATATAGAGATATCTTGCAAAAGGAAAAGCAATTAGTGTTCTACTTGCAAAAGGAAAATGAAACAATGCTTGCCAACATACAATATTCAATAATGACAAGTAAAATGGACAATTGCAAGTGAAATAATAAGATGTATTAACATGAGATGCGCCTATACTAGATTTGAATGCAATTAGTCTTGGTTATTTTTAATCTAAAATGCATAATCCAGATGATAAGTATTCCTCTTGAGCTCTTACCAAAGGGTGAAAATTGGAGTGACTGTAAGAAAGAGGGGGCAAGGGCACGGAGGTGTCATTAACAATACCCATCCCGAGTCTTACGAGCTAGTGTGTGCCTTCGTTCCTACAAGGGGACAAGCCACCTTCATAACTGCAAATTCGCAACGCTTTTAACTTACTTCGTACCAAATAGAAAAACTTTCCAAGAAAGTCTTTTTCCCTATACTTTCTATCAACCAAGCTTATGCTTGGAAGTTAATTGAGTTAAAATGCAAACTATGCTAGAATTTGTAAATGATATGCAAGTAAGTTTTCCCAAGGAGATTTGCAATGCTTCAAAATAATGGAAATGAGATAATGCTCAAAGTAAATTGCAAATGTAACTTCAATTGGAAAAAGGAAATTAGCTTGTAAGTGAATTAAAGTGATGCAAGTAAGTTTGCTTTGCAAAAAAAAAATTGCCTCAAGTAGATGGAAATGCTCACAATGATGTAACTTGAAAAATTTCTCTCAAAGTTGTACAAGACATGTAAACATAAGCTTCATAAATAAATGGAATTGTAAATTGCTCCAAGTAAATGTCACAAACCATAAACTTATAGCAATTGAAAATGAGATGAAGCTAAAAAGTGAATGTTTGCTTGTAAAGTATGCTTTGAAAGTAAATGAGCAAAACCACAAATGAGCCTATAGTGAGGCAAATTGTAAAGAGAGCAAATGTTAGACAACTAAATTAAACTTGCTACACAAATTGAGATACTTGCATGTAAGAAATGAGTTGCTCTAAAGCAAAATATCAACTTATACTTCAAAGCAAAAGGAATGAAAGGCAAAGCATCAAATGAAACTTGTAGCAAAATTTAACTTAGAAATTGAAATGTGATGGTGAGGTTGTGTTAATTTTAGAGCATGCAAAATGAGATTAAAAAGAAAATTAGAAAAGATGAGATGCCAAAAAATTATCCACACACACAAAATCCTCCTTCTAGATAAGGAGAAAGGATGCCTTGGGTAAACACAAGTACGGTATTTTATTAAGATATTACAATGGTGTAAAAGCCTCTTAAAGGGCTGCCCAAAAGATGAAGGATATTTGTACAAAATGAAAGCTAAAAATAGCTAGAATATCCCTCCAAACTATAGCAACCTCAAAGGGCAATGAAGTTTCTCTAAACTCAGAAAATTGCAAGCTCCTAAAGGCCCACAGTCTAGCCTTTTTTGCAGCTCCATCTAGTGTCCACAATCTCTTTAGAATAGATCTTGGGTTCTTGAGAGGTCTTACAAGAAAGATAGAGTTTAAAATGGTTTTTCCTCAAGGCACTTGTTGTCAAAACTCCAACTATGGGCTGCAAAACCAAAACAAAAATAATGTAGAACACATAAAATAAACAAATATGATACAAAATAATGTACAAAACCAAATCAAGTGATGGGAGTGAAATTTGAACCCCATCACTTGTCTAGCTTGGAAAATTCTCTTAAATAGCTAAATAAATCAATGAAAGCACAATTTTTTAAAAGAGATTTAAATTTAGAAGTATTTGTTTGTACACAAGCTATGTCCAAGAAAATCTCTGCAAGAAACCACTTTATAAGATAAAACTATGGAAATTCAAAGAACCAATGAGAGTTCTTTGGAGAATGTGTCAAGAGTGGGTTGGTCTCTCCAAAGACTTCCCCTCATGCTTGATATTTGAATCCCAACAAGATTTTCCTCTACAAAACTTCAATCAAACATTAGTCCCATATAGATTTAGCAAATAAGCAATGATAAGAAAACTCTAGAAATTTATTGGAAAATAACTAGAGATTTCCACACCTAGAGCATACTCCTAAATCAATTGTCAATGCAAGATAGTTTTACATTAACAAATCTACAAGAGCATATGGAAATAAAATAAATCAAAGCATGAGCAAAGAAAATTATACCAATAGTGAGTCAATCATCATACTCCAAAAGAAGAACAACTCATGAATGAACCCCAAAGTCTTTTATTGCAATTGAGAACAAGTGTACATAAGAGCAGAGCTTTCCCAAGCACAATAGCTCATAACATCATACAATATGAGAGCCCATGGCTCTATTATATAGAGAGTTGAGAGCAAATCCTAATGAAGAATGACAATGACAAATGGCATTGGAGCCAATCCCAAGGTAGAGAGATTAAACAAGTGGCTTGAGGTGACAATCCTAAAGAGAAATTCGAATTTGTTGAATGGAGCTCTAATGCCAAGTGTAAAAATCGAATTCTGGCAAGTGGACATCATTTTCTTCCTCCCTTATGTGCCAAATTCGAATTTTATGATGAAATGACAAGTGTAAATGGGTGGTAACCCATGTGGGGACAATTTCCCACAAAATATCCACCAAATGTGCATTAACTTCACAAATTCGAATTTCCAAGTAAGCAGTTTTCTCATTTAATGCCAGAAATTCGATTTTCTTTGAACACATGTCCTTTCCTTAATTTTAGGAGTCCACATCACCTTGGGACTTCACTTTAACTCTTCCATAATTTTCCACTTCATTTCCACAACATTTAGCACGTGTGGATATTTATTTTTCTCCATTTATTTGATTTTTAGCTTAATTAATTGTCAAATTTCCCACTAAACTTAGGAAAAGTGACATTTTAGGGTTCAAAACATATTTTTTACCCCTCAAAGTGTGTCATAGTAGAAAATTGAGGGTGAAATGTGCAAATTTTATTACTCATACTCCATACAACTTCTCTAGACATCACTTATTACATTACAAATACAATTTTATTAGCAATTTCCGCAGTAGTGCAAAAAATCTAAAACATTAAAAAATGACTACCTAGACCTAACCAATTCCACGAAACTTTTTATATGATCTAGTATGGTAATATACATCGGCTCTAGACACTAATATGTGTTAGGGGCTCAACCTTCAAACCGTCACCTCGGCGTTGGGGTAAAAAGTGAGTGAAAAAACCTAGAAAATTATTTGCCTCTAAAAAAAAGGATAATTAACCAAATAAAAAAAAACACTCCAAGGTGTGCTCGTTTGCTGATAGAGTCCCAACATCCTAGGCCTGTTACTGACACAAAACTCATCATTACTAGCATCACTTCCCCGCAGGGTGTGGAATCTGGGTACAAAAAAGATGATGAGAAATAGAAGTAGAGTTTAAAATTTTTGTTGACTGATGATATCTGATGGTACAAGTGTCCTTTGAATCATCCTCGGGCATGGAATCTTCATATAATCATCAAGTGTCACTCTTGTGGTCAACAAAATCGTTGCACGAGAAAATTTGCCTAGTTGGGATAGATTGTGGGATGACTTCGCACAGGAAGAGACAAGGAGACGTTCCAAAACTAAAGGCCAACATGACAGAAAGGATGATGAGGAGAATTTTGCTCTTACTGTAAAGGGCAAAGGTAAAGTAAAGGGAGATGTGGGATCTACTTCTGTGAAGGACATGAGCAAAGTGAAGTGCTTTGCGTGTCACAAGACTGATCATTATGCAAGCCAATGCCTATACAGGAAGGAGGAGGAGAAGGGTCAGGTGGCTACATCAACATCATCTAAGATTGATGACTTTAAGGAGAAACTTGAAAAAAGACTTTTCTCTAGCTGCTTGTGTTTCTGACAGTAGTGTCATTGTGTATGAGGAAAGTGGGTTATGGCTAGTTGACAATAGAGCGTCCAATCACATGACGGAGATGAGGTCAGTGTTCCGCAGTATTTTAGAGACACACTCAAACTACCATGTGAGTTGTGGAGCTAGCACCACGCATGCAATGAAGGTAGTTGAATGTGTCAAATTCTAGCTAGAGTCGGGAGGATTTCAGGAGGTGACAAGGACGTTGTTTGTTCCAGGGTTGATGGTATTGGTGCTCTTAGTATCATGCTTGGAGGATGTTGGATATAGAATTTTGTTCCGAGATGGACAGATGCTTTTATATTCGGAGGGAGCGACCTTAGATGCAGTTGTAGTGCTTGGCATCAAACAAGGGCAGTCATATAGGTTATTGGGACAACCTGTGGGTATATCTGATGGGATCTTGGCTACAAGATCAGTGTTAGTTGCTGAGAGGGAGCAGGTGCCAAAGAAGAGTGATTCTTTAGGTACTGTCAGGAGCCTCATCTAGTATGATATGACATTGTTAGATGCTCAAGGTCAGGGTCCTAGGAGCATGGTTAAAAGGAACAGACCTTCAAATCAGATTTTGAAGCAGGTAGTAGGGAAGTCTTCTAGTTCAGAGGGAGTAGCTACAGATATTGAGATAGGATTGTAGAGAGATCCAGGTGGAAGAGGTTCTTCCAGAAGTACCTCCCTCGGTAAGAGGGAGTGTTGAGTTTTGTAGCTCCAGCAGGTACTTTTGCCCAAGGCTTGTGTCTAAGCATGTAGAACGCACCCACATATTGCCTTAGATTATTTGTTGATGTAACTTAGCCTAATTTAAAACTTCGGAAAAAACACATAACTATATGTTGGCTTATTGAGCTAAAATAAATATTTAGATAAAGTAAATTATTTATTTTAGTGATTAAGTTTTAATCTTAGTCGTTGATGTCAAGTGAGGTGAGATCTAATCTCGGTTGTCCATCACTATGAGATTAGGGTTAGGGTTAGGATTAGGGTTTTGGCTCAATGTAAAGTTATAAAGCAAGGCTAAGGTGAGGAGATGAAACACAACAGGGGCACAAGATTGAGAGAGGATTCTCAGTGAGCGTGTGTTGGGTTCGAATGAGTGCAGTGAGGCAAGTGATCGTAGTTTTGTATTTTCTCAGTTGGGCCATTATCCCTGGTACAAGAACCCAAGTAAGTTCCATGGATAATTTATTAATGAAGAACTGTTGATTGGGCAGAAATTTGTTTATGTGTGTGTCGTTCAAATCAGGTAATTTTGTTTCTCGTATGCTATATTTTTTGTGTTAGGAATCTAGCCCTGTATTTGTTCCGCTTATAATTGCTGGGAACCGAATACCGGGTGCTGGGTTCAGAAAGTCTAACAAGGGGGCCAGATACTCAAGGCTAAATAAGGATAGTCGGCTGGATCAACCTGAAGCACTACCTGTTGTGCATGTGTGATGGAGCTGGTCTCAAAACCTTCTTATATCACGTTTATCTCTTATGTACTGAGGCATCTATGTAATTTTAGAAGTTTTACCATTGTCCCAGACCAGGACATATTCACTTCTATAAGTCCTCAAGACCAAGATACAAATCAAGGCAAAATTCAGCCACTTTGTGGATTCGCAGGCCTTTCAAATTCTGCCAAGGCTATTGTATGTTGGTTGTAAATATTGATTAAATTTTTCAGTTTTTGTTTAAAACTAAAGGATAGTATTTATTGAAATATCATATTATATACATATATATCTTATGAGTTGAATATGTTGCATCATATTTATATAACAAAGCTCACATTATATTAAATAAAATGCAAGGCTGTAACAACTAAAAGTCGAAAAATCAATGACTCAATGATGGCTTGCCTGGTCAGTCAAAGCAGGTAACTAATATAGCCGCCAAGAAGGTTCAAGTCCTACCAAGTGACATGCTAGTGCTTGTGCTCATGCTTCTGGATGTGCACCAGCTGTTGAGGCTAGGTGCAAGTCCTGGGCAACTTTGACATAACAGATACCCTCTCTTGTGGCTGGTTAGATGAAGGCTAATGTTGCTAATTTGTGTGCATGCATGTGTCTGATGCTGAATGAGTATTGAACAGCATTCAGCATATGTAATACTTAAGAGTGAAAATACTTATTTGGCGTATATATATTTGGTTGACAATCACTAACACCTGATAGTCTCAAAAGATTAAAAATATGCTTTATTTCTTCATGTAATTATACCACATGTTTGACTAGGTTTCCCAGTATCATTTAAATCATTTATGCTGATATAAAGCTCATTTGGTAATCAGAATCCAGCTCAAGACACATAGAATAGGGTTCAATTAATTACCTCATTAGGAGAGAAGAATGCTATAGCATCAGGAATAGTAGAACCTGCTGGTGTCAATGACACAACAGCTCTATAAATACCAGGAACCAACACATCCAAAACTCCCACCTGCTCTAATGGCACAGAACCTGAGGTCAATTGCCCTCCTTGTGCAGGTGATTTACCCAACAAATGACTTTGTTCTTGCTTCGTCAACTCTGAAGAACTATTACTGCCAAATGGAATTAGTGAAGAAGCTTTTTTGAACCATTCTAGCCGTTGATATGTAGATATTTTCATGCTAGGTGCTTCTGTCTCCAGACATTTAAGCACGTCAGATAAAATAGTTTGCTCATCTGATTTATCAAGCATATCTTGTCTTAGATGACCTGGACTCGGAAAAGAATGGCAAGATTTCTTTGCAGAACCCAATTCACCATTTGAAGCATTCCCAAATGTACGCTCTTCAAGATGAGGAAAGAAACGTCTCTTTTGATCTGTAAAAGCTTTCAGGGCTAGTCTGTAAAAGAAGAACAAATAATCAGCACAGCTTTCAGCACTGTAAATGATAAATTCAATTGTGTCGTAGCACACCATGTCAGTAAAATGCTCCTATAAAGTTAATGATTTTCATGGGATAAAATTCATGTTTTGTGCTAATTTAACATCCAACACACCTCTAACATGTTACACACAGTAGCTACCAACAGTTAATTCTGCTTTGAATAACAAACAAAAGTAGTTCTAATAAAAGGTGCAGGAAAACATTACCATGAATCTAGGTAGTTCTAGGTTGGATTTACCTTGTTCTGTCAACAGCTGATGCAGCAGCTTGACCTGCAAGCTGGCGCTTCCAGGCATATGCAACAATAGCACCATCAGGGCAAACAAGAGGCATATGCAAACCCCATGGACTTTCTTGCAGTCGCTGTTGAGATCCAATCAACACTCCTGATGCCTCTAACATCCTTCCTACCCACAAAACCGAAAAATAAGGTAGGATATAAATGGATTTATGAACAAGATTTTTGATATAGTTTACAATGCCTCTACAAATTGAATGGTTTGCAAACTGAACAATAAATCTAGACCACTGTAACATAACACACACTGAACAAATGATCGCAATCATAACATTTAACAGTGTTACTTTCATATAGTTTTATGTACTAAATTTTGAGTGGTTTTCAGTACTATAATGTCTCTTCTTTTTTCCTTGTATTTTGGGGGAAAATATTTAAAATCAAATGTTACCTATTCAATGTCTAATGATCATTGAACTGACTTGTTTTAATGAGTTGTAATTTTTCTGAGATAAATATTGAGCAAATTATAAGATTTTAAAAATTGGCTCATAGTCAGGGGTTGCAAAATGCATGAAATATTGTAAAGCAACCTGGCATGAAGATGGCATACATATACATGCCATCTGATTCCCAAGAGCAATCAGGAGATGGACTGTCAAAGATGCAAGAACAATAACATACTAAAAGGCAATTGACAGAATAGGTCGAATAGTTGCACACTGATGAGATGCTGTTCTTCTGCTTTCCATTGTCGACAATAACATTCATTGGCTGTCCTCTCACTCAGAACTTGGTATGGAACAGTTTCGCTTGTTGTTCTTCCCCCTATGGTGCTCTGACAAGTAATTGTTGGACTTGCTTTGTCTGAAGTGAGGGTTGTGCACAAAGATACAGCATTGAAGACTCGCTGCATTGGGGTGTCGATCAGCACACCAGAGTTAAATGCAAGACACATGGGAGGTTCAGAATTAGAATCACTATTCTCACTTATCTCCATGACCATGATTTGCTTCTGCACTATGCTACCCTTCAGGAAACCCCCTCAGAGACACACACAGAGGGGTGAGTTGTTGTTGACTAGACCTGTTTTTCCTTCCCACCAAGTGCATTCCTATGCTCACAAATCTTCATGAATTCAATGGTATATCATTCCTGATGCCCAATTTTCTGAAGATCAGTTGTGCTAGATGATGGTGCATGATATTTTAGACTACAATTGGTATGTGATTTCACTGTGTGGTTTCCTACTTAGAACTGATGCATAAGTTGTGAAGTGCACTTAGCATTAGATGGATACTTTACCACTTATAACTAGGTAAAGATATTACCTCATTAGTATATCAAACCATGCCGGGACATAATTGCCTCTAAATAAGTATGTCTTAACCTAAGCCACTAGGTACTACTCGGAATTCAAGGTGGATAGCATTGTCACATCACCTCCATACTTAGCACATTCCATCAATTTCCCTTTTATCTTGAGCATGAGACCCATGCATCAAGAATAACAATAATAAATTTCTTATCTCTTTAATATCAAATATATAAAATCATGATTACAATAGACATTATGAAGACCGAACCTAGTTACACATTTCAACACTTCAGACCCGACACACTGGAATATCACACTCCTCACATGAGAAAATCCCTCTCTCAAAGGCTAGTGTTGTTTTATTGTGTGTCTTCTCCTCTCCTTATCCTTGCTTTTATAACTTTACATTGAGCTAAATCCCTCACCCTAATCTCCAAGTGATTGGCAGAAAATTAGATCTCGCCTCACTAGAGATCAATCGTTGAAATTAAAACATAATCACTAAAGTAAATACTTTACTTTTCCTTGAGCTTTTTTAGATCAATAACCAACTTAATTAATTATGTGTTTTTACTAAGTTAGACATGTTCACACTTGAGCAAGTGTCCTAAAGAGACTTTCGGCAACTACTACATGCCTAGACACTTAGGTCTGTGCAGAAGTACCCAACCAAGCTATAAACATCAATAATTTATAAGTTCAAAGAAAAGATATTAGTTGAATATTAGTCTCAGGCTACTACTGCTTTTACTCAACTTTTTACGACTTACTACAGCATAAGGAGAAAAGTCATTTGGAAGGGTCTTAAAAAGATTTGAAGGATTTTGTTTCAAACTGTGAGGCTTACCAACAAAATAAAACTGAGACTGTTAGAAGTCCAGATTTGCTTCAGCCACTGCCTTTTCCCAATCAGAAGTCAGAATGAGTTAGCAAGGATTTCATTACTTCTCTTTATTTCGTTTCATTATTACTGTTGTTTGTGCTCGGAGTCATGGGTTTTTCAAGCCTTAGCATAGATTTCATGATTCTTGTATCTTGCTTTTTATAGGAGCCGTTTTCAGGCTTCTACTTTGTAATGACATTATTGTACTCAGCAGTCTCATTGACCTGCTTTTGTGGTCACCTATTGAAATTAATAAAATTATCTTATCTTCTTTGCCTCGGTTGGAAGGGAAAAGTTGTATCTATGTGGTGGATGATAGGTTAACTAAGCAAGCTCACTTTATTGCCATAAATTTCACTGATAAGGTTTCACAACTTGCCAAGTTGTCCATTAGTACATGTGCAAGTTACATGGACTTCAATGGAGCATTGTTAGTGACCAAGATCCACAGTTTATCAGCAATTTCTGGAAGAACATTTTAAACTTGTTGATACAACCTTGACCCTAGGTACAAGTTATAAGCCTCAACAAAGGGACAAACAGAAACAATAAACAAATGCCTAGAGCGGAATTTAAGAAGTTGCAGATCAACAAGCTTCATGGCCCAAATGGCTACAGTTGGCAGAGCATCCGCTATTGAGATGTCATCATTTTTGGCCCTTTATGGTTAAGACCCTCCTTCACTAATTGGCGTTGGGACAGAAGGCTATGCAAGTTCATCACACCTCTACATCTTCTAGAGACGTCAGTCAGCGAACAATTGTTCACTGAGTTGTTGGCCAACGGACGCACTGGATGGTCTACCAAGCATTTGACTGGTTAGGTAATTAAAATAAATCACTCCATTGGTGCACAGAACAAGGCAAAATTTGCGGAGTTTGTCATGTGCATGTCTAGAGTGGTGTTCAAGAAGTCGCAGATCAGCAAGCTTCATGGCCCAAATGGCTACAATTTGCAGAGCATCAGCTATTGAGATGTCACCATTTTTGGCCCTTTATGGTTAAGACCCTCCTTCACTAATTGCTGTTGGGACAGAAAGCTATGCAAGTTCATCAACCTCTAGTTGACTAAGGGACCCACTGGATGGTCAACCAAGCATTTGACTGGTTAGGTAATTAGAACAAAGCACTCCATTGGTGCACAGAACAAGGCAAAATTTGAGGAGTTTGTCATGTGCCCTCACTAATCCATGTAAACCTTGTTTTCCTCACTTCAACGGAGTTGGTTATATTATGGTGCTATATAAGATGGCCTTGTGGGATAATCTATAACTGTGTATGTATGTGAGACGTGTTACATATAAGCAAATCTTTTCATTTCATACACCTCTATGCATGTTGAGCTATGCTTGGTTGTGTTTACGTGTTTTAACAATGTCTTTAGACACCATCTCTCTCTTAGAATACTAAATCTTTGATCTACCTAATCCTCTAATTCTCCAACATGGTGTCAAAGCTAGTGGTTTGAGATCTAGCTTGTCGTTTTCAAGTCTTATGAAAGATGTCAGTTGTATGTGCTCCTAACAAGTTGACTCTATCTAGTAGATAGATCTAGGGTTTCTACTTACAAACTAAATTTGGGATTAGATTTCTAGATCGATATTTTAAATTCCAAACAAGAGCCTATGGTTCTTAATGTCAGTTATTATGGAATCCAGGCACGAGATATATAAACATTGTTAAAGAGTGAAGTGTTGTGTGTTAAGTTTCCAATAGCAGATCTGATTTCAATTCCTAGCAATTTATTGTATACCCATAAAATTTATTCACCCTAGCAAATTATTTTTTTGAAAAAACTGTTGAATAAAAATATATTGGTGTTTAACTAATTTGATTTGTAGCAAAAGCACAAGTGGAAAATAAATCACATGCACAAAAAAATTTACCCTTCAAATATTTCCTTCATTAATTTGCGCAAGAAAATTAAGCACTCCCTTAATGGGGAAAATGACCCTCGGAGAAATACAGAAAATACAACAATTGGAATCTGATGAATTGCCCCCCAAAAATTCACCCAACACTTTTACTGCCTGCCTCTCACATGCATAGCCCTCCTATAGCTTCTCAGCCTTCACACATGCATCCTTGACCCTCTCAACCTCCCACATGTGTGGCCCTAAGCTGGTACACTCACATGTGCCGCCTCCTTTGTGCTCTACTCAACTCGAGTAGCCTCTAGCAAGCTCTCTGCCCTCACAGATGCACTCAACCTACAAAACCTATGCTTCCTATGAAATTTCCTACTGCACACATTTCCTTCTCTTCATCCTCTAAGTCTCTCAGTCCTTGTGAAAAATATCCCTTCTCAAATTTGTTGATCTATTGAAATTGTATTTTGTGTCTTTCTCCTCCCTTAAGATCTCTTTTATAATTATCATTGAGCCAAAACCCTAACCCTCAATCTCCAAAGTAATGGATGGTTATGATTAAATCCTAATGCACTTAGATCAATGGCAGATATTATATCTAATTCACTATAGTGATTAAATCACTTTTCCTTGGGAAACTTTAGCCCAATAGCCAACATTAATTAATTAATCAATCAATGTGCTTTTTCCTAAGTTAGACTTAAGAAAGAAATTATTGAAGTCACTTACTCCACAAGAGCAAGTACCTAAAGAGTCTTGGACCACTCCTGCATGCTTGACACCTAGCCTATGCAAAAGTACTTGTCCTCTATTATATCATCAACATTGTCGCAATTTACAAAACTATACTATGGTTTCAGATCTAAAGGAGAACCAATAGAAGGTTATCATCAATGGAAAGAAGGATAATGTCATAGTAGTCATAAGGACCCACATCTTGAGAGAGATTCACTTCCATACAAGCAAGATCAATTGCCCATAGGTTATCTAAAAAAAGTTGAAGACTCTATTTAATAAAACCAACGAAAGTCAACTTATGCAGATTGAGAAAGAGTTTCTCTCTAGATCCTCTCTCCTTCGAAATAATTGAAGACTATTTGGCTCATGTGAAGGGACTTCAGTTAAAATTGGGTGAAAGCAAAAAGAATTTCTCCAAGAAAGATGGTCAACTCATAAAATTGATCCTGATGAATCTAAAGACAACCTATGATGTGTTATGCTCAAAAACCTTAGACCTACAAAAAGGATCATGGCAAGGGTTATTCATTTGACTCTTTTTATGGTTGACTAGGTACGGCACAAGAAAAATTTACTTAATGAAGGGAAACTTGAGGTCAAGCAATAGGCCTATTTGTTAGAGGGAAAATATTGATGGAATTATAGAGAAAGAGGTTGAAAATGCAGCCAAGAGAAAATGCAATTGTATCAACTAGACTATTAAGAAGAAGCATGGTGATGAGATTTTGACCAATAAAGGTACGAAGAAGATGACCTACCATAATTGGAATAAATTAGGACATATGGAGAAGGCTTATTGGGAAAAAACAGACATCTTAAAGAAGAAAGTGAAGAAGCTTGAAAGAGACATGTCAACAAGAAGATCAACTAATCTGCAAAGCCAACCTTCAAAAGGTAAGCTAGATAACTATACTTTATTATAGAATAGTTGACTATGGTTGAACCCTTCATATGGCTAAAGATGCCTCTCTTTTTCTTCATGAAAATAAGCTACAAAAAAAAGATCAAAAAAATTCACAGGTGATTATGCACTTACTATTACTAGTCATGGAAAGACTGAATGTCAAAATAGTGTGATCACTAAGGTGTATCATGTACCTAGCTTGAGTGCCAACTTTTTATATGTACCTCAACTAATTCAAACTAGCAAGAAGGTAAAGTTCCAGTTTATTATGAAGGATAAGCAGCGACTTGGTTGTTGTCAATGAAGGTTTCCTTGAACCAAAGGTGATCCAAAATGAATCCGCAACAAAGACAAATAGATGAAGACTTAGTCCTTCTCAAGCCTTGCATATTTACACTTCTCAAAATGATAGATAGTTGACAATGATTGCACCTGTTAACCACTCTGTGTCAACTACCCTATAGCAGTACAATTTTTCACAAAGGATTTCCATCATGTTCGAGCATTCAGATTATCATGGATTCATCATCATCAATGATCAGTTTATCAAAGTGACAAACCCATTCTGCAAAATTGTAATGTAAATGATCCTAGTAAGACCATATATGTATGTAACAACCTAGGTAAGTCTATCATTTGGGCGATGATTTTCATCTTAAAAGGCTTTTCGTCTCACTAATTTATTTGTGTTTCTAAACACAGATGATTGGCAAAGTTTTTCCGTCCAGCCTCACCCCAAAGCTAGGGTGGAATTTATCGTCAAAATCTTAGGTGAGTCCTAGTGTTTTAGTCAAGTATTATGTAAAAGTGATTTGGGAATAATTTAAGTTATTGGCTAAATTATTTTATTATAAATCATAGGGCATATTGAGTCGCAAAAATTGGTAATAAATTGAGAGTCTATAAATTGTTATATCTTGATGTAAAAAATATTTTGGTGCATGGTCTTTCATACTTAGACATCATGGCTAAAATATTAGAGGGTGCAAAAAATTATTAATCCCCTCAAGTGTCAATTAATTCAATTTTCTAGCAAAAATAAAATTAAAATCCTAAGCCAGAAATTTAATTAATTAGAGTCATAATTAAAAGCGCTAGATAAATCAAATTCTCCAAGTGGAAAAATTTGTGGGTCTTAAAGAAATTAATTTTTGGAAGTCCCCCACCAAAGGAATATTGGAAATTTCAAGAATAATTGGACCCTTGGGCCTTGGTGGTTAAGTCAAAGTCAATTTTTTGGGGAAATTAGCTCAGAAATTTTATTTTTGAGTTAATAAAAACGGTCTTCACGAAAAATTCGAAAATTCTTCAAAAATAAAAAATTTCGACGGTGGAGAATAAAAGATGGTCAAATATTTATCAATGGTCGAGATTACTTTGACGGGGATGAATCCAACTAGCCGTTATTTTCTACTTAGAGGATTATCTATAAATTAGAAGTCATTTGCTTCTCAGGTAACAAGAAACTTTTGTAAAGAAGCTCTGAGTCAGGCTCTGTTGTTGTAATTTTTTCTGGAATAATAAACAGACTTTCGGTTTATTCATGGTGGTGTTCCTCCTCTGCTTCTTGTGGTAAATTTTGGATCATGTTCTTAATGCTCTATTGAATAATATTTTATAAGTTATTTTTTATTTAGCCATTGAGTGGATTAACATTTGCACAAATATCTTGCATTAGTCACTGGGTTGAGAGAGGCATTATAACTTGATTAATCTAACAGGTATCTCTCGATCTTGAGGGTTATGGTGTTTATCTAGCCCCTATTGATCTAATAACTTGATCCCAAGTGTGTAGAGATCTCAAGGATTTAGATCTTGGGCGTGAGGGGAAGTCTACGGTTGGACCAGCCAACTCCCAAGACAAGAGAGCTTAAGGGCCCACTTTGTTAAATTTCAGCCCTTATCTAACGATTGGTTTTGCAAAGATCTTGGCCATTGTTCACCCATTTAAATTATTTCATTCATCTATTTTTATCTATTGTGCAGTTAACGAATAGATCTGCTTATAAGAGTGTTAAATTGGCAACTAGGGCCAAACTCCATGTGGGTCGGCTTATTTATGGCAGCTGATATTTTTATTGGATCCCTCTCGTCGAGAGGTGTAGCATTGATCCAAAGATCATCCGATTCCGATAAGTATTTATGGAGATATGAATTTATTTTGTTTATGTAATTATAGTCAAGCCGACCAGTTCTTATGTAGGCTCTAGAAGCCCAGCCGACGTGTCTATTCAACCTCCTCGTTTTTAGTATAAATAGAGGAGGATTTGAAGTCATTTGATAACACTCTTCATATGATCTCTCTTCTCCACTTGTTTGGGTTGTCCTCTCTCAAGGAGGACGTAGTGGAAAGGGTTTTCTATGAGAGCCCTAGACGCAGTCAACTAAGGTCACTTAGCCGCAGTTGAAAGGAGAGACACCTGTACGCAGTTGAAGAAGATCTGGCCGCAGTAAAGGAGGCCTCATACGCAGCTAAAGGGAAGGCCCTATCCGCAACAAAGGAAGGCTTGGGTAAGGCTAGATCCACAGCCATTGAGGAGACCCTAATACGCAGCAAAAGATGATGCCCTAACCGCAGTGATGCCCTAACCACAGTAAGCCGCAGGCTTATAAGGATGATCCACACAGCAAACAGAGACCTTATACGTTGTTCATGGTTAGACCTTATACGTTGATCATGGAGACCTTATACGCAGTTCTTGAAGGCTCTTATACGCAGGTCATATCATTGTTAAGAAGAGGCCTAATCCGCAGAAAAGGAACTCGAACTTCTTACCTTAGATTGGGCTGCAGGCAGAGGACACTTCAGCGTGGGAAAGAGGCAGCGTAGGAGCCTTTTGGAGCTGTATTGAAGTCTGTTCACACTTGCTGGGAGGCCGAGTTAGGTAAGGAGTAGGGCAGGTCTGTTGTGGCACGTTGAAAGGGTAAGAGAACTCTGTTTGGGCAGAACGTAAGTTACAGGTAGGCTGTGTGGTAGGCCGCAGGCCATACCACCACAGCTAAACACTTGCGTGGGTCTGTTTTGGGGCTGTATTGTGCCCTAATCTCCAGCGTAGAAGTAGAGGGATCACACTAAGGTGGGCCGCAGGTATTGAAGGCTGTTTGAGGACTGTTCATGGACTGTTTGAGGGCTGTTGCCGTGTGCTAAAGTGCCCTAACCAGGAACAGTCAAGGGCAGTGTGGGACATCAGATTTGGAGGCAAGGTTGTTGTGTATTGGGTCAATGTGTAGACCTTACTTGCTGCTGGGCTAAGCCACAGGCCATAGCCAGTAGCATAGATTGTGTTAAGGGTTGCGCAAATCAGTCTTGCAAGTATGGCAGTACTGAAACCTCAACTTGGATCATGACTGAATAAAGGAAGAGAACTGAAGTTTGATGCACCAGCTCATATAGCAGCGACAGCTAGTACTGCCGGAGAAGGACAGCATTCTGGAAGATGTAGCATGATTGGATGCAGCATGGTTGGATGTTGTGATCTGCAGTCCTTGTCATCAGATCTGCTTCCTCATTATATCATCTTCATGATGAAGATCTCTTCTCTTATCTTGTCAAGTCAAAGTTTTGACTTCTGATGTATATGTACTCTCTCTCTCTCTCTCTCTCTCTGCTGAACTTTGAAGATAAAAGAAGATTTGATCAAAGGGTTTCCCCACACATTGTGGGGTTTGTCCCTGGCTCGCGCCATATCTTGTGTCCTCTTGCCTTGGCTTGTCTTCTGCGTTTTATATTTATGTTCTATCTGCAGTTTATCATAATGCTGATGTGATTGCTAACTGTGAAAATTTAAATAAATTGCTCTAGCATAGAACATACCTAAACTTAACATGGTATCAGAGCTGAGGTGAAGACAATGCCCAAGCAAGAGTGAAATAGCAATCACCAAAG
The DNA here is from genome assembly GCA_031772625.1 of Pinus tabuliformis. Taxonomy (NCBI): domain Eukaryota; kingdom Viridiplantae; phylum Streptophyta; class Pinopsida; order Pinales; family Pinaceae; genus Pinus; species Pinus tabuliformis. The sequence goes on from CM062816.1 coordinate 1,842,871,628, forward strand.
ACAGTTGGGACAAGACAGAAGGATCAATGGGTTCCTCATAATTCACCGAGGGTGAATTCAAAGCAAAGAATGTTATCAGAATGGCGCAGCGGAAGATTTTGATGGTCCATCTTAAGATCACTTCATTAGGAAGTTCGGATCTAAGGGTGGAAGGAAAGGCGGATGCCTTGTTGAAATAAGTTCGGCCGTTATGCGAAGGAGTGTCCGAATGGCAGAGACACATCTCTTGATGAAGATAACAATCATTCCTGGGACATCTTCCATGATCAAAAGAATGACTGGTAATGCAGGTCATCAAGGAAATGGTCGACTCTTCCACGAAAGCAAGGAACCCCTGAATCTCTTTTATGTACCTGATCGAACCTGATGTCCATCTCGGAAATGGAAGTCAAAGGTTGCAGGGTGGCACTTATCGATGGAAAGGTACGTGTTTGAAAATAGATCTTTTAAAGATGTTTTTGAGTTCAGGGTTGTATCAAGTTGCAGGAAGTCCACTGGGGACCATGTCCATTGACTCAGCACCGGAGGTCTATGAGTCAGATGGTGACTAGGATGCCTGAATTCAAAAAGAAGCATGAAGGTACATATCTGAAAAGTACCGAAGGAAAATATTATAAGGGGACCATTCCCCTCATGCAGTAGGTTCACAGGTTTGGAACAACCCGAGGAGTTTGAGAATCATGATCAAGGAATCTCATGTATACAGATGGAAGAAAGCCCTCTGTGGCTTGAAGAAAAACACCTCTGGCATAATATGAGAGGATTGATAGCTGTCTAATGCAGCTGAGATTCACTAGGAGTGAAACCGATCCAAACCATTACTCGAAGGTTGTGGATGATAAACCTCTCGTACCGGCACCTATGTCTGACAGGTGCAGACCCTCTCATTTATAGGAGACAGAGGGAGTTGGATTCTGAATGTGGGAAGATAAGATGCAAGCTTGTGACTGCCTCGAGGATCTTAACTTTCAAAAGTTATATGGTAATAATGTCGGACCAGATTTTGGAAATGCCTCTGAGTTTCATAAACTCATTCGCGTTGATGTTCTTGGAGAACCTCCGTCCGGACATCTGTGTTGCAATTAGCATGGTGAGCTCACATTTGGTTGAGCCTCACTAGATTGGTGCCAAGAATCTTCTAAGATATCTTTAGGGCACAATCTCTCATGAATTGAGATACACTGCCGGAAATATGAAACCACATGATTATGAGTGGGCAGGAAGTATGGAGGTTCACTAGAGCACTTCTCAGTGCTGTTTGGAATCTGCCTTGATATCCTGGATGAGCAGGAAGCAGAAGTCGGTGACTCTGAGCACCACCAAGGCAGAATACATTGCTGATAGTATGGCCTTCTGTGAGGTAGTCTGGTTGTTGAAGCTCTTCAGCGAGCTGTTTGTACACATGATGAATATCACTGTGAATCTCTGTGACAACCAGAGATGGGATTCGATTATTAAGGAATCCCATATTTGACAATTGCTCTAGCAGATAGACATCAATTACTGCCTTATCTGGGATATGGTAAGTCGATGATCAAGGAGGCTCCATCACACTGAGATGATGTACAGGACAGAGCCCTGAGGAAAAATCAAATTTGTGATTTTCCCGAACGACTTGGAGTCGTCGAGAGACCTTTGTAAAAGGGTCCTGCATGCTGCATACATTGAGCTCTAGGAGCTTTGGGGGGCTTGCAGTTCTATTGGAGCAACATACGACCACAGGGTGACTCACCCTCCCCTGGTGGTGCGCACTGAAACAAGATGATTCGCTCTCTTGTGGAACAAGATGATTCGCTCTCTTGTGGGACAAGATGATTCGCTCTCTTGTGTAGCAGGATGATTAGTTCTCCTGTGAGGCCTGGATTGATGTGTTCTCCATGGCGATTGTAGCAGGATTGATGTGTTCTCCTGTGAGGCCTGGATTGATGTGTTCTCCATGGCGATTGTAGCAGGATTGATGTGTTCTCCTGTGAGGCCTGGATTGATGTGTTCTCCATGGCAGCCTGGATTGATGTGTTCTCCATGGCGATTGTAGCAGGATTGATGTGTTCTCCTGTGAGGACAGGATTGATTAAGTTCTCCTTTCGAGGCTTCCTACCCATGCAGTCTAGGACTCATGGGAAGTACCTCTCATCTGATCAATGAGCAGGGAAATGAAGTTAGGGACCATAGTAATACCGATGGACGCATCGTTGTATCTACCGTACTCCCTACGCTAGGATGTCCTCCATTGATCTGGGATCAATGATACTGGTCTGGGACCAGTGGTAGGAGTTGTACATGCTATGACGCTGACTTCGGGTCGGTTGAGACTGGTCTGGGACCAGTGGTACATACTCCGAGACTGACTTCGTGTCAGTGCAGTACTAGTCTGGGACCAGTGAGAGTGGTACATACTATGACGCTGACTTCGGGTCGGTTGAGACTGGTCTGGGACCAGTGGTACACTCTCTGAGACTGCGATACTGGTCTGGGACCAGTGGTAGGAGTGGTACTTACTATGAAGCTGACTTCGGGTCAGTTGAGACTGGTCTGGGACTAGTGGTATGCACTCTGAGACTGACTTCAGGTCAGTGGAGAATGATATGACTCATTCTCGATCAATTCTTCTTCTTCATAGTTCAGCGGAGCTGAGCAGAGCAAAGCTAGCAGAGTAGAGCAGAGCCAGCAGGGCTGAGCAGAGTTGGGCAGAACAGTGCAGGGCACTGATGGCAGAGATAGTACAGTCGTACACATGGATCAGCGGATGGAGTTCTCCCTAGTTGAGAGGGAGTGTTAAATTGGCAACTAGGGCCAAACTCCATGTGGGTCGGCTTATTTATGGCAGCTGATATTTTTATTGGATCCCTCTCGTCGAGAGGTGTAGGATTGATCCAAAGATCATCCGATTCCGATAAGTATTTATGGAGATATGAATTTATTTTGTTTATGTAATTATAGTCAAGCCGACCAGCTCTTATGTAGGCTCTAGAAGCCCAGCCGACGTGTCTATTCAACCTCCTCGTTTTTAGTATAAATAGAGGAGGATTTGAAGTCATTTGGTAACACTCTTCATATGATCTCTCTTCTCCACTTGTTTGGGTTGTCCTCTCTCAAGGAGGACGTAGTGGAAAGGGTCTTCTATGAGAGCCCTAGACGCAGTCAACTAAGGTCACTTAGCCGCAGTTGAAAGGAGAGACACCTGTACGCAGTTGAAGAAGATCTGGCCGCAGTAAAGGAGGCCTCATACGCAGCTAAAGGGAAGGCCCTATCCGCAACAAAGGAAGGCTTGGGTAAGGCTAGATCCACAGCCATTGAGGAGACCCTAATACGCAGCAAAAGATGATGCCCTAACCGCAGTGATGCCCTAACCACAGTAAGCCGCAGGCTTATAAGGATGATCCACACAGCAAACAGAGACCTTATACGCTGTTCATGGTTAGACCTTATACGTTGATCATGGAGACCTTATACGCAGTTCTTGAAGGCTCTTATACGCAGGTCATATCATTGTTAAGAAGAGGCCTAATCTGCAGAAAAGGAACTCGAACTTCTTACCTTAGATTGGGCTGCAGGCAGAGGACACTTCAGCGTGGGAAAGAGGCAGCGTAGGAGCCTTTTGGAGCTGTATTGAAGTCTGTTCACACTTGCTGGGAGGCCGAGTTAGGTAAGGAGTAGGGCAGGTCTGTTGTGGCACGTTGAAAGGGTAAGAGAACTCTGTTTGGGCAGAACGTAAGTTACAGGTAGGCTGTGTGGTAGGCCGCAGGCCATACCACCACAGCTAAACACTTGCGTGGGTCTGTTTTGGGGCTGTATTGTGCCCTAATCTCCAGCGTAGAAGTAGAGGGATCACACTAAGGTGGGCCGCAGGTATTGAACACTGTTTGAGGACTGTTCATGGACTGTTTCAGGGCTGTTGCCGTGTGCTAAAGTGCCCTAACCAGGAACAGTCAAGGGCAGTGTGGGACATCAGATTTGGAGGCAAGGTTGTTGTGTATTGGGTCAATGTGTAGACCTTACTTGCTGCTGGGCTAAGCCACAGGCCATAGCCAGTAGCATAGATTGTGTTAAGGGTTGCGCAAATCAGTCTTGCAAGTATGGCAGTACTGAAACCTCAACTTGGATCATGACTGAATAAAGGAAGAGAACTGAAGTTTGATGCACCAGCTCATATAGCAGCGACAGCTAGTACTGCCGGAGAAGGACAGCATTCTGGAAGATGTAGCATGATTGGATGCAGCATGGTTGGATGCTGTGATCTGCAGTCCTTGTCATCAGATCTGCTTCCTCATTATATCATCTTCATGATGAAGATCTCTTCTCTTATCTTGTCAAGTCAAAGTTTTGACTTCTGATGTATATGTACTCTCTCTCTCTCTCTCTCTCTGCTGAACTTTGAAGATAAAAGAAGATTTGATCAAAGGGTTTCCCCACACATTGTGGGGTTTGTCCCTGGCTCGCGCCATATCTTGTGTCCTCTTGCCTTGGCTTGTCTTCTGCGTTTTATATTTATGTTCTATCTGCAGTTTATCATAATGCTGATGTGATTGCTAACTGTGAAAATTTAAATAAATTGCTCTAGCATAGAACATACCTAAACTTAACAAAGAGCCATAAATCATTGTGTATATTGTATAATAGAAATTTTGTAAATAATTTAAATTTCTAACCCTTATATAGATCTGATTTCTTCTGTGCATATCTTGTATAAATCTAATGTCGGTTGTCTAGATATAGGATTTAGTCGCTAGGAACTTGTACATAAAGTTCCTTTGCGGGTGAAAACCCACAGATCTGAAGAAAGGACGAGCTATTCTGAAAATCTAAAGTTCCTCACTCATTCAACTAGGGTTTTGAGGGCTTTTTACAATATTTTGGCCAGTATTTTACCAAGGAAAGGGCCACAAGGGGTTTTGGCATGTCTGTGCCTTCCTTGAGCCCAGATCTACCATACCCATATGCCAGAATCTGAACGCTCAGCTGAAGAGGGAAGACGAAGCCCCTAGTAAGAGATATCAGGGTTATTTTCATGTTCACAGGTGGTCTAAGCTATTGAAGAATTTCTGGGAATCCTCATTAGGCATATACAAGCCCAAGGGGCTCACTGGTTTGCCTCCTAACTCACTGTTTCCTTACCACAGTCAACCAGTAAAAAAATCTGAGTATCGTAGGTGACAAAACCTTAATGAACTTGGCGTGCATTACAGGCTTGTTTCATCACTGTCATGTCCTTTTTAGGACTGTGTTTTAAGGTCTGATCTAAAACGCAGCAGTGGTAAAAAATCTCATGATAGTGACCTAGAATAATTCACAAGCCACCTAAGATTTTCAACCATTCATTGCATTAATAAGGCATTCAGTATTTATGGAAGTTTGATGACTGCCATGCCTTTTTCTGAGGGCTGATCTTATACAACAGTGATATAAAAGTAATTGGTGGTCACCTTATCTATTTGGGCTTTCATTCCCTTACATGCATTGATGGTTGTTTCTCTAGCTGTTGTTAGCATTGGTATCTTTGCTGCCTCATAATCTCTATTGCATCCATACCTTGCATACAAAAGTTGATTCACTGCTATCATACATTTGCTGATTGCTCATTTGAAAGTAATTGGAAGTTGGAACACAAATCGCATAAGACTTCTATTTTGGGGAAGATCTGCTTCATTGTTTGATGTGCTATTTGGTTAAGTTGGATAAGAGAACTAACGCTTGTGGCCTTATAAGTTCCTTAACATACAAATCAATCACTTGCATGCCTGGTTAATCATTTGTTTAGCTGTTCACTGAAGCATCTAAAGTCTCATTTGCTTGCTGCTTTGAATAACCTCATCTTATGCGAAAGAAACAGGAAAGTTCTGGGCTTGTTTTACCTTACTGTGGTCATAATTTGCTCACTGCAGTTGTAAAATTTTTACTTCATTCATGGTAATTGGAATACAAGTCATATAAGGATTCTTGGCATGTGAATAATCTTCTTTTAGCTTACTGCTGCCATAAGTTCATTTGCTGCTCACTGAAACATAAGCAACTTACAGCTATCATAAAGTTTATTTGTTGCTTTATGCTCCATAACAATTACTCATAGTTGAAAGCATTGTTTGCATAAGTTTTCTGAGTGACTTGACAAGTGGGTGAAATATCTTATCGCTAATACACTAACACATCATTGTCTTGTATAGTCCCAAAAAGCTCCAATCTTGCACTTAAATAAGCTCATTCTCCAAAAGAACTTTAATCTCAAGTTGCATTGTGTTGAATGATCTTTTGGGCATTAAAGTAATTTGTTCTCTTAGGCATTTGAAATCATTGGCATTGAGGAAATCCAATTGGCATTATTGTCTAAAGAACATTGCTAATCTTATAAAAGGAATCATTGGATAAGTGATCTTGTCTCTTTTGCCATCATTGGTTTATGGTTATTGTGAATCTTTTGTATATTGTCAATCTTTCTTTAAGAGCATACATCTAGTATCTTGTTGGCACTTGTATCATCAAGCATTTTCTCCTTATGGTTAAGATTGTCTTGTGAATATCATTGTCAAAGTACTTGTTTCCTTAACTCAAGATTTAATTATAACTGGAGTACTAAAACATTAAGCAAATCTTAGCCTACGACTTAGTCCCCATCCTTGCATCGCATCCTAAGCTAATTTGCACTAATAGCTTACCTCCAAGCATAAGCTTGGTTGATAGACCTCTAAGGCCACCCTTCTCATCTAGCTTGAGGGGCTCAGCAACCCTTTAGTGGTTAACACAATGACCTTGCAATTGTCAGAGCCACAGTCTCTGCAGTGCCAAAGGCATCGAGTGATAGGAGCCTAACAGAAAGTATCGTTAATCAAGCCCTTGCTTGCTTCCTGTTGGCCTCCTTCCCACAACCTACCTTGGAGCCTGGCTTCAAAACAGTTAAGGGAAGGTCATACTCAAATTAGGCATTTAATTAAAACTAACCAAGGTCTTTGCATCACACCTAGGATTTAGGATTTGCATTTCATTTAAGTTAGTGAAGCATCAAAGTAGCAGTTGTCCATCCAGTACTCGGTCTTAATTTTATAAAGAAAGAGTGTTGACTCCATAAGGCACTGGTCTCAAATATAATTTCAATCTAATCCTTAAATCTTGCTAATCTTAACCAAGCGATAGGTTACTCGACTCTCACCCATGTTTTGAATTTTATCATTCTTTTTCTTTCATTGTGGCCATTTTAAGCTTTCAGCATTATTTTAGTTGCATGAACCTCAAGGGAAACGTTTCTGGCTGAAACTCAAGGATGAGGATAAGAGAGTGCCAAACCCAATGGACCAATGACCACAAGCCCGGAAAATGGAGATGAAATCTAGGGAATGATGGAAAGTGTTAAGTAATAAGTATGGAATATCATGGACACACTACTTCAATCCAAGTCTCCCAATTAGTGCCCCTCCTATAACCCTAAGGCCTCAAAGGAGGTCCCACCAGACTAGGTCAAAATTTAAAAACTAACAACCCTGGTGAAGTGGGAGAATAGGTTTATAGTCAAAATCGGTCAACCATCCAAAACACCCCTTAATCCATGTTAGAATGCCCAAAACATTAAGTAAAAGCACACGATTGCAAGATCATTAAAGTACCTATTGAAGGATGATCCACCTTCAAGAGGAATGTCAGATAGTGAGAGGTGTTTGACCAATGCAAATGTTGGAGGATCCCAGCATAATGTCATGTACTGAGCAATGTAGGGTTATTGGTTGTCTTCTTGGTTAGCTATCCAAAGAAAGAGAAAAGTTTTCTCCTATGGGATTACCAACATTTTGGTGGGTTACAGGCCCAACTGAGAAATTTACAGTTACAGCATATCCTGGATCTCATCCAGTTGATCAAGCCCTAGATCTATCCATCTCCTTAGTTGATTTGGATTTCCAATGTTACACCCTATACCTTCCATAGACCTAGGACACTAGAATGAAGTCCAGCTCCACTCACCACTAAGATGTCTCTCTTAATGTCTTGTACTAATGTATGGTGTGCCTTTCTCCTCTCTTTAGCCCTGCTCTCAAAACTTTAAAATGAGTTAAATCCCTAACCCTAATCTCCAAAGTGATTGATAGTCGAGATTAAATCTTGTCTCACTTGAGATAACGGTTGAGATTAAAACATAATCACTAAAGTAACTACTTTACTTTTCCTAAGTTTATTTAGCTCAATAGCCAACATAATTAATTTTGTGCTTTTCCTAAGTTAAAGTTTTAAACTTAGGCTAAGTTACAATAGTAACTTATTCACACATGAGCAAGTGTCCTAAGAAGATTTTGGGTGACTTATACACGCCTAATCACTTAAGTATGTGCAAAAGGACCTACCTAAACTACAAACATCAACACTCCCTCTTGGCAATGGAGGTACATTTGCCACCTAGAACTGGCTCCAATCCTGGAACTACATCCGCTACCATGGTTGCTCCCTTTGAATTAGAAGCTTTTCCTGCCATCTGGTTTGGGATCATCCTTGAAGACCTGCTCCCTTTGGACTTGTTCCTAGAAGCCTCTTGCCCCTGAACATCCTGTAAACTCATCTCATACTAAGAGACCTTCTTTTAAAACTTGAAAGGATTTGTTGACCGCTCCTCCCCACCTGAACCTAAAGCCTTACTACCTTTGAACTGCTCAACCTTCAGAGGTTACTACTCCTTGTTCTATGTCACTACTCTATTTCTTGCCATTGCTTGAACAGGTTGGCCCTTTAGCCTATACAAGTTGCTCTCTCTAACTCTAATGATGTGGCCCTCGTCAAAACTAGATCCCATCAGTCTGATCAATGCTTGTCCATCCTAGAATGCTACATAAAATCCCTTCTTCCCTATCATAGAGACTGAGAGAAAACTCCACCGGAGTTTTGGCACCAATAGCACATCCTTCATTTCCAACCTGCCTCTTAACTGAAGTTGGAATACCATTCTTCCAACCCCTTTCAAAGAAAACTCCACCGAAGTTTTGGCACCCATAGCACGTCCTTCACTTCCAACCTGCCTCTTAACTCAAGTTGGAATACCACTCTTCCAACCCCCTTCACTACATGTTTGGAATCCACACCAAACTCCACATGCAATTCAAAGTCCCACTTGATCAATCTATCAAACATGTTGGCCTCCCAATAGAGATTCCTCCTGAATCTACTCTTGGGTGAAATCATTCCATCGTATATCCCAAGCAAAAAGTTTCTCTCATGCCATGATGCCATTGATGAAAAGAGTCCATGGCTTGGTGAAGGACATTCAGGGTCATCCTTAACATCTCTCCATCTATCATGGCTTCCCCAACTACAGCCAACTCATCAAAAACTTGTGTGATCTTGGTGAGATAAGTAGTCATTGTATCTAATTTGGTCATCTTGGTGTTCCTGAGCTTTTCTCTCAACACCATCTTCTTATCAGTGTTATTGCTCTAGTATAACTTCATCAAAGCCTCCCACATCTCCCTTGTATTCTTCTCGAATAGGTGAGGAATCACATGATCCTTCACCACATCCAAGATAATTCTTCTGGATTTCACATTCTTTTGATTATGGATGGCCAAATCTGCAACATCTGTAGGCAGGGTGAGTTTGGTGTTAGCAAACTCCCATATGCCATTCTCCATGAGAATCAGTGAAACCCTCACTTTCCAGGGAATGAAGTTACAAGTGTCCTCCAACCTATCCTCAAACCATAAATCGGTTGTGACCATCTCCAAATCAAAAACTCACCTAAAAAATTTTGCTTGGTCCTTTAGGCGCCCAAATATTTTGTCACACCCCTAATTGGTATGGTCTCCATCTCTCCCTCGAGTTGACCTTTGCAATTCACGCTTGTTGCAATCTACTCACATCTTATGTGACCTGTCACTACTGCTACCCCCTATGTCCCAGCTAAATTGCGGTCCGCAGATCGGTTTTCCTTGCCCGATAGTTGTTTGACATTGTTGTGGCCCCATCACCTGTGTCTGTCTGCAGAACCACCTATAGTCATGTCTCCTAGTGTGGACTTCCTGCTACTTGCAACCATAGGCTAGCCAACCCTCTTCGACAATCGGTTGACTACTAGTTGACTCCAGCACTCTCGATCTCCCTATGACCTTGTCCTCAACCCCGCATATCCTAATGTGATTTTCCCACACAGTTGCGCAACTCGACGTCCCTGCACCTGTAACCCCGTTCCCTAACATCCACCCCCCGAGCTTTGACCCCATGCAGACCTGCAACCAGCCCTCTATCACACTTGCAGTAACTAGTTGACCCAAGCTACAACCTTCCCCTCTATGATCAACCCACAAGAATCTTTGTCTCGCAACCACTCCTGTGACGACTACATACAAAAACTCCACAACACTTTTCTTTATCGGCTCATCCCTAGTGTGCTATAGTTGGCATCTCTCTTCCTTAGATGGCAGATGCACCCACGAAAATCTACAAGTTGCTTGACCCACAGCATGGTCTCCCACAACCTATTACAGCTAGTCACATCCCTATAGCCCTGCATTGGCCCCAACTACTGACTCTTCTACCACTGTTACTTCTCTGTGTGCCCTTTATGCGACCTAGCCAGTAGCCTTTGTAGCGGTTGGTGGCTAATCCCTTTTTTACTATTTTAAACTTTAACTTTGCCTAGCCGTCGTATGATGTACGGAGGAAGGAAAATTTTGATTTTTTTCAGCCTTGAGCCACCCTGTGCATCGTACAAACTCGATTTGTACGACCTCACGCTCACAAAAAAAAGCCTGCTTGCTTGTACAGTTGCAGCCAAACCTGGCCCCGGCAATACCTATACGAACCTAGCACCTTCAAATCAGTTCTCAAAGTTTTCACTCTAATACCATGTTAAATTTTCCATGAACCTAGCACCCAACACTTTATTAACCTAGTAAACTAAAATTCTACTGAACAAATGCACAACTAGATTCTTAACAACATAATGTGATGGTAGAAAAATATTAACAACCAATCTCAATCACATGTGACACACAGATTTTTCCCAATCAGATCAATTATTAATTAAATCTTAATCAGAACCTACTTGGGCTCCTGTCCTAGGATAATGGCCTAACTAAGAAATTTACAATTACAATATACCCTACAACTCATCCAATTGATCAAGCCCTAGATTTGTCCTTGATCTCTTTGGTTGATCAAGATCTCCAATGCTAAACCCCTATACCTTCCTCGGACCCAACACACTAGAATGGAAGTCCTTCTCCACTCACCACTAAGATGCCTCTCTCAATGTCTTGTGTTGTTGTATGGTATGTCTTTCTCCTCTCCTTAGCCTTTTTTTATAACTTTACATTGAGCTAAATCCCTAACCCTAATCTCCAAAGTGATTAACAATCGTGATTGGATCTCGCCTCACTCGGGATCAACGATTGAGATTAAAACATAATCACTAAAGTAAATACTTTACTTTTCCCAATTTTATTTAGCTCATTAGCCAACATAATTAATTATGTGTTTTCCCTAAGTTAGACTTGGGCTAAGTTACAATAGCAACTTACTCACACTTGACCAAATGTCCTAAGGAGAATTAGGCAATTTATGCAAGTATGGACACTTTGACTTGTGTAGAAATGTTGATGCTTTTGCAGCACCAGGTAGACATTCTCCCATGGGGTCATGCTGATTTGACTAGGGGATAATGATACATTCACCCATAGGGCCATGCTAATTTGGCTAGGAGTGAATGGCCTAGGGGCAGACCTTCTCCCATGGGGCCATGTTGATTTGGCTAGGGGAGATTGGCCCACGATGCTCACATTGTGCTTCGGGATGGAGTGATCTATTTTTATAGAGCAGGTTTGAATTGTTTATTGATTGGGGTTTTTCACCCAATAGTGGGGTAAACAATTCTAGTCTAATGTTGAGTTGTGATGTAGGCTCCATTAGTGAAGGGGTTTCTTATGATGAGAAGCCACCTTGATGGGTCTCCACTCAACATTAGAGCTCTATATAAATAGACAAGCATGTGAGAGGCAAATTATCAACATAGCAAGCTCATTGAATCTTTTCTAGTGGAGGAGAAATTCGGCCAAGGAGAAATTTGTTGCTGGAAGATCATCTTTATCTTTTCTTCATCATCATTACTATCTCTCTTCTTGAGGTTGCACGTGTGAATCTATTTGACCGAGTTTGACTAGTTTCTTGGAGGTCACACATGTGAGACGTCGACAAGGTTCTACCACAGCAAGTTGACCAAGTTTGACTACTGTTTGACCGAGAGTTTATCGTAGGAAGGTCGCATGTGCAAGGGTTTGACCAGTGGCAGTTTAACCACAGGGTTTGACAGCAAGGTTGCATGTGTCGGTTGACCACAGGCTGAAATTTGACCAAGCTGAATTTGACCAGCATTGACCACAGTTGGTATTTTCACTGTTTTGACCAACGTTGACCAACAATTGTTTGACTAGGTTTGACTAGTATTTTGACTTGTATATTGCACAAATTTCTAGACAAATTGTTGATTTGTAAACCTTGATGAAAAGTCAATTTCTCCTCAAGAAAAGATTGTTGGATTTTCTCCCAAGGTTAGGATTCCCACGTAAAAAATTTTGTGTCTATTGTGCATGGTTGTCTTTCTATGATTTTTATTGTTTCCGCTATTGAAAAAGGTACCAAGAACGTGTTTCCTAGTGTTTTTTGCCTTTGGCCTAGGAAAACATGTGAACCCACATTTTAGTGTGACTTTATGAGTTATTAAAGTCACGTGACCTTTTAGTCACTTTATGAGGTTCTAAAAGTACATTGTACTTTATGATATTAAAGTGAATCTATGTTTTTAAAGTGACTTTATGAGAAAAAGTACATGGTACAAAAACAAGTTCTTAAAGTGACTAGGGAGGCTCATTAATGAAGGGGGAGACATAGGAGGGGGTCAGTGGGAGATTAGATCTCCACCCTTGATCAAGGAGAATTGAGATCTAATGTCAACCCTTGATGCTAGGGATAGGGCTTCTCATCATTATGAGGCTAAAAAGGCAAAAAAAGGCAAAGGAGGCATTAATTCTTCATGTGCATGTGTTGGAGAAGAGAGGAGGAAAGGAGGGAACAAGTTGCAGCAAGGAGAAGGAAAACAGGGACATATTTCCTAGCTGAGACAATAGCACACAATCTGAGGCAAGTATAACAATATTTCCAGCATGATTTTCAAGGGGGGTCGGAGCATTAAAGGCATTTCTGACAAGCTCAAAAACCAAGGAAAAAGGCAGAGCTTTCCTGCATAAAAATTGAGGCAACAACAATAGTCTTCAGCATGGAAAACGAGGAGAGATCCCTCATCTATATGCACAGATTTCGAGGGAAGAAATTGTTTCTTAAGGCACGAATTTCCAAGAGGGGTTTTATGGACTAACTGTTAAATTTTCTTGAAACTCTGTAACTACTTAGATGAATTTACTGAAATATCAAGGCAACTGGAAACTGAAACAAAGTTTAACTTTCACCAAGAAACAGAGTTTCTTAACATTCAACATGCAGCAGAAAATAGTCAAGATAAAAACACATGCACACACAAATTTGACACCAGTGTTTTACCTAGGAAACCCAAATGGGAAAACCTGCATTCATTGTTGTGGGCTTTTATTGATTGTTCTTTGAGCAAATAGATCTTTTACAAATTTAGTATGCTGCTACTGCAGCCAGCAAATAGCCTCTGAGGAGGCTCTCACTAATCTCAGCTCCACAATTGCTCTCGGCCTGCTCCTTGATCACTACTCTCGACCTTGAGAAGATGCTCTCGGCCCTGCCTCTTGATCTCGACCTGCACACAAATGTTTCCTACTACAAGCTAGTCTTGGCTTGCTCTTCGAACTCCAATATTTGCTCCTCAATCAATGTGCTCTGCCAACAACAACAAATTATCCAACACTGTGCCTTCATCCTTCTCTGCCTTAGTAGATCTTTGATGCATGCAAGGAGGCCAAGTTTGAATGGTTGTTCACACAAGTGCAACGAGTTCCTTTTGCCAGTTAACTGGAGCAAGTCTCAGTTACACTTGGACTAGCTCTCAGTTAATTGGCTCGAGTTGCTCCTTGATTTCCTCTAGTTGTGAATTGAGTTAACTGACAGCTTAACTCATCCTCCCTTCACTTGTCTTTGAAACTTAACTCATCCTAACTAAACTTGTCTCTGCAGTCTTAACTCATCCTAATTAACTTGTCTCTACCATCTCATCCTGTAGTCTAACTAAAGAAGACTCCAGTGAACTGAAGCTCTAACACTGCGCATGCAATCTACTGATGACCATTCCAATGAATTGAACATCAACCTATCACAACTTATGTCTAACTTATGAATTCGCATTCATTCTAGAGAAACACAATTCGAAGTCTTTACTAGCTAAGGCACAAGCCAAAAGACCTTCCTTCGCTACATTTTCAACAGTAACATGCCCGAAAAAACAAGGAGAGATTTCTAGTCAGAGGGCATGATTTTCAAGGCATAAAATTAATCTGACAGAGGCACAAATTTCAAGATCCTTGTGCTGAACAATGGCACATTTTCCAAAGAATTTGGCACGAAATTCAAGGGAGAGATAAGTACTCTTGATGTGTATTTAATGCTATAATAATTCTCTGAGATTAAAAGCAAATAAAATCCCTCTTCCACCTAGTTTTCCCTTCGTGGTTTTTCCAGGGTCGTGTTGGCCAAAAACAAGTGTCTTAAATTATGTGCATGCTTGTGAAATTTTTTATTAGCTAAAAGAGAAAGTGAAAAGTAGACGTAACTCTATAGTGTTTTAATTGAATTTAACATTGAAGTTTAAACTCAGCAATTAACCATGGGATGCAGACATTAAACTTCATGTGTAAAACAACTTGAGATTGGGTTGGGGCTACAGGACACAATTTTCTACATGGTATCAGAGCACTTGTGAACCTGCAGCTGATAAACAGTGACCAGCAAGCATAAACCAGCCTATATACTAGAGATTTGTGGTTGAGAGGAAGGTTGGTTACACATTCTCAGTGTTCAGAAGTTGTGTTGGTTGAGAGGGTCAGATGGCTACTGGTTTGAATGTGAAGTATAGGTTGAGTGTGGCTAAAAATTGGTGCCCGGAAGGAGAGGATAGTTTTGTTGCTTGAGGAGTTTGAGTTGTGGGATATTGTAGAGAGTGCGGTAGTTCCACTTGGTTCCGTTGTCATAATTCAACAAGTGTAATGTGAAGGCTGAGAGGGTCCTTCTAGATGCAGTGAAATACTACCTTATACCACATGTATCAGGGAAGAAGTTTGCCTATGAGATGTGGGAGTCACTGATAACACCTTACCATAACACCAATGAGAATAGGAAGATGGTGTCGCGTGAGAAACTAAGAAACACCAAGATGACCAAGATCGACACAATGACCTCATATGTTACCAAGATCACACAGGTGAGAAATGAGTTGGGTGCAGTGGAAAAGGTTATCCCTGATGACCAGTTGGTCAAGACGACACTGAGTGATTTTTCAAAGAAATGGGATGTATTCAAGGATGGCATTGTTGATACAGAGCATCTTCCAGATTGGAGGAGGATGTGGGATGATTTCATCTAGGAGTGCCAAGAGTGGCAGCCAACATGGTGGCCTTGATGAGGAGGAGAATGACTCCCATGCAACTAAGGGAAAGAAGAAGGACAAGAAGGGATCTTGTTGTGGGGCCAAGCAGAAGGGTAACAGAAGGAGAAGGAGAAGGACATGAACAAAGTGAGATGCTTTGCTTGTCAAAAGGAGGGTCACTATGCCTTTCAGTGTCCCAATAAGAAGGGGAAGAAGAAGGGCATTGCAGCATCAGCCAAGGTGGATGAGTTTTCCACCAAGTTTGACACAGAGTTTGTTGTAGTGGTGAGTCTTGCCACTAGCGTTACATCCTCAAGTGTCTGGTTTGTAGATAGTGGAGCTTCCTGCGATATGACCGGATCCAGAGAGCACTTTACGAGTCCTAATGAGACTGATATATACTTGAAGGTGGTGCTTGGAGATAACTCTAGATGTGGGGAGTATATCCTTTCAGAGAGAGTCATTGCCTCCTTTGAAAGTGACAGAGGTCTTATATGTTCTGGGCTAAAGAAGAACCTTAATTCAGTGTCTAGTATTGAGGATAGGGGATATGTTGTGGTGTTCCGAGATGGACAAGTGCTTATGTATCCCAAGGGATCCAATATCACTTCTGCTAGAGTGATTGGAGTCTGTCATGGGAGACTCTACAGGTTTATGTTTCAGCGTACCAAAGCCTTAGTGTCTACGACTACCAACAGTGATTTGTGCAAGTTATGGCACACGAGGATGGCCCACTTGCACCATGGAGCATTCAGGATGTTGAGGGAGATGGTTATAGGTTTACCACATTTTAGCATAGTTATCAGTACTGGACCAGTCATTGAACTGGTAGACCCCTCAAACCAGGAACCGGTCATAACCGAATGGACACCGGTAAAAAAAACTAGTCAACCAAAAACACATAAAATATCCAAATTTCAAAGAAAAACATATATACTTATGTGCATCCATATGAATCCAAACCATTTATACACATAAGCAAAAGTTCTCATTTATATAGCATGTAAGGGTGCACATAACCAAAATAGCACCTAGTGCAATCCATCTCTAAACCAAAAATACATCAGCAAACAAGCCACACATGGCCTCCAGCATCCAAAAAAAATATGCTACAACAAATACCTACATATCATCAAATCATTGCCTATAGTGGGATATTCATCATCAATACCACCCTCTAAGCATTAAAATAAGATAGAAAAGGCATAGCATGTCAAGTCAATATTTTGTTTGAGTGATGCGTACTTTTTTTAGCAGGCTCATGATAGCAGGGTTTGACAACCAATGCCACTAACATCAAGGTACATAGAGGGCTTGGTGCTCTTGATTAAAAACTAGTTCCATGCCCTTGTACATGACAAAATCCAATGTAGCATTGCAATCCACCAAATCTTGAAATCCTTGAAAACTGTTTAATCTGCTGGATTTTGAGTGAGATCTAAAATTCTAATTTCTCCATATGAAATCCAATGAGATCAGAACCACTCTCAAACATCCTAAGTCATTTCATGGTAATGTTAAAAATTTAAGTAAAAGAATGAAAATGAAAGATTAAGGAGAATGTCACTTTTACTTTAAGAATTGACATTACCATGAATTACATAGCATTAGTAGCGAAATACGGTCAAATACTAGGCTTCCCCTTGTTAGAAAATCAAAAAGGCAAAAATATTTTCTTATATTTGATAATTACTTGTGGTGTATTTGTATTCTTATTATTTTCTTTGCGTCCTTTAATTTCTTTTCATCAAGCAACTATCGAAACATAAATGTGTTAGTTTATGTAGCATCAGAGGTGTTCTAGTCTTGAAACTTTGTGGAGAGGCTAAAACACAGGAGTTTTCCATAACCCATAAATCGTTTATGGAAATCCCACCTAGAAGTGTCTTAATTAGATTATTAGCCTATTTTTAATTATTTCCTAGGTCTAAACATAGGAAAATGGGCTAATTAATCAGAATTAATTAAGATAAGGTGTGAATTGTCACACGGATCGACTCTGATATGATTATAAGAAGATTATAAGAGAACGCATTGGTGAGACATAGAGATTGATTTCCTTGGTGAGTTTGATTTTCCAAAGGTTGTAGCCAGAAGAGTTCGAGCTTCAGAAGAGAAGCAAAGACAAAGAGGGGCAGGGGCAGTGAAGCCGAAGGAAGATTTCCAGATTCGTCGAGTGCATTGCAGAGAGAGGTCAAAATTTCTCAAGGAAGTTGCATAGAGGCAGCATAGAAGCTTAAGTGAGCAGTTCGATTTTGTTGGGATGAAACTAGTTTTCAGTTCCAAAGGCTGGAAAGTACTTCGAGAGTGTCAGAGGGTCCGTTTCCCAGTCAACAGCAAGCAAGAAGGCTTGATCTATAGTTGTTTCGCGCTGATCATGTAGCAGGTTGCGCTAGGCTGATGCAAAAGCTGCACAGGGCTAAGTGGACAGCTTGTTTTTCAGAGGCAGTCAAGTGTCAGGATTGCTCAGAGAGAGCATTATTTCCCTCACATAATTTTTGCCAGTATTTTCTCTGTAGGATTGTCAGTTTTCGGCATCCAGATTGTACTTAGATTATTTCAAAACTGCATAATAATTAAAACCCTTAGCTGCTATACCAATTTTCCCAAATAAGGTTTTTCCAGGGACATTTGTCCAAAAATAACTGTCATATTTGTGTATGTGTGTGCGAGTATTTTCTCAGTTTCTAGTTTATCTTCCGCAAAATTTAATTTGGTGAAAATTGCAATAGAGAATTATTCGTTGTTTGTATGGGCATATAGATTGTTAATTAATTTACAATTAGAAGAATAATTTCCAATTGTTGTAATAGTTGAAAATTTCACATGGTATCAGAGCGTGATTGATTAGGTGGGGAAGCTCAGAAGCGGAGACAAAAAGGGAGCAGCAGGAGGAATTTCTAGAGGTTGCGTAGAGCCTAAGCCCGGCAGTGCGAGTTGCTCAAGGAAGCTCGATTTTTCTGTGCAGGCTGGCAAAAAAATTTGACTTGCCAGTTGAGTGATTCTAGCAGGCAGAGGGAGCAACAGCAGCTCAAATTTTCACTGAGCAGATTCCTTGTTTGAGCGCAGAGGGTATTGCAGCAAAAGAAAAATCAACGTCAGGAGGAAGAGAAATAACACACACAGAGGGGAATATTTCTCTTGGGGGATCTTGAGTTTTAGAGATCTCATTTTTCAATTGCAGATTAGTAGTAGCTATAAACAGAATTTCTCACTCCAGAAGGGAGTGCGTGTAGCAAATCCAACAGCCGAGCAAAGGGCAAGAAGGAGATTTTCGACCATATTCAATGATGGCCACAGTAGGGCTTAGAGATCAAGATAGGTTGGAGGGAGCCTCCAACTATGTCATTTGGAAGGCCAATGTCCTTCCTTCTAGATGAATATGGTTTGAAAGCCTATGTGGAGAATGTGGTAACAGTACCCCAGGATGTCGGTCAACTCAAGGAGTACAAGAAGGAAATGGCAAAGGCAAAGCAGATGATTTTGGATGGAGTCTAAAACCATCTAGTCTCACATGTGGTAGACAAAGGTACGGCCAAGGAGATGTGGGACTCTCTCTCCGAGCTATTTCAGAGTTCTTCTGAGCAGCGAAATATGTTTGTTCAAGAGAAGTTGAGAAGCATAAGGATACAGATGGGCGAAAGCATAGATGGCTTCCACACCAAGATTCAAGAAGTCCAAGATCAACTATCAGTCGTTGGGGAGGCACCGCAACCCACAAACCTTGTACAGTTGGCACTGAATCGTGTCTCAGATGACCAACAGGTGTTTGTCCAAAGTATCTTGGGCAGAGACATATTGCCTAAATGGGATAGGATGTGGTCCGACCTATCATAGGAAGAGTTGAGGCGAACTCTAGTAAGAGTACCATCAGCGGTAGTAGCAACAAGGGCATGAAGAGTGAGAAGGAAGAAGAAAATGGGGCAGGGGGGAAAGAAGAAAAAGGCCTTGTAAAATGTCAAGTGCTTCAAATGTGGTGAATTCGGCCACTACAGTGTGCAGTGTCCTCTCAAGAAAAAGGACAAGCAGGACCAGGAAGCAGCGTCCGTTGAGATTGATAAGTTGTCCTCCAGACTGGAGGAATATTTCGCGATGTTGCAGCTATACCTCCAGGAGAGAGGTGGGGCGATCTAAAGCTATAGTCCTAGAGCAGCGCAGACATGGGCAGAGTCCATTGTGGTGTCCTCCTCATGGATCATTACCTTGCTACGGGGGAAATAGTATTCAGTAGCAGGATGGATCAATGTTAGTGATGCAATCAAGTTCCAAAGTGACAGTAGCAGACTAGTAGCAGTCAGGTGCTGAGTAGTGCAGTGGAGTGCAGAGTGGCACAATGCAGAATCAGCAACAGCACAGATTCTTCAATGAACATTGCAATAGCTAGTAACAGTCAGGACTCGGGAGACAAATGCATCATACTGAACACGGTTGATTCAGTGTTCAGGATGCTTCTCAGTTGCAATAGTTGTAGTTGCAGCAACAACAGTGGAGGAGTTGCAGTGCAGATGCAAAGTTGGTAGCAATATAATTGTGTTAGCAACAGCACAAATGCAGCATCAGAGTTGCGCAGTGGTTGGTGGGCAGTGGCAGACAGTCACAGTAGCCAAACATCAACAATGTGACAGAGGGTGGTACAGAGACAGAGTGTTCTGGCAAAGTGTGCAGCACTGGAGAGAACACCTTCCTCGCTAAGAGGGAGTGTTAGTTTTTGTAGCATCGGAGGTGTGCTAATCTCGAAAGTTTGTGGAGAGGCTAAAACACAGGAGTTCTCCATAATCCAGAAATTGTTTCTAGAAATTCCACCTAGAAGTGTCTTAATTAAATTATTAACCTATTTTTAATTATTTCCTAAGTCTAACTTAGGAGAAGGGATTAATTAATCAGAATTAATTAAGATAAGGTGTGAATCGTCTAGAAACTCACACAGATCGAATCCAATATGATCTTGGCTCTTGATTAAATTTTAATCTCGACTGTTGGAGCCCCAACAGAAGATTATAAGAAGTCGATGGGCAGATGGAGAACACACTAGTGAGACACAAAGATCGATTTCTTTGGTGAGTTTGATTTTCCAGAGGCTGTAGCCTGAAGAGTTCGAGCTTTAGAAGGGAAGCAAAGACAGAGAGGTGCAGGGACAGTGAAGCCAAAGGAAGATTTCCAGATCCGACGAGTGCATTGCAGAGAGAGGCTGAAAGTTCTCCAAGAAGCTACGCAGATGCAGCGTAGAAGCTTCAATGAGCAATTTGATTTTGCTGGGGTGAAGTTGGTTTTTAGTTCCAAAGGTCGGAAAGTATTTCCAGAGCGTCAAAGGGTCAGCTTCCCAGTCAGCAGCGGGTAGGACAGCTTGATCTGTAGTTGTTCTGGGCTGATCATGTAGCAGACTGCACTACGGTGACGCAGAAGTTGCGCATGGCTAGGTGGACGACTTGTTTTTCAGAGGAAGTCAAGTGTCATTGCTCGGAGAGAAGGCAATTTCCCTCAGATAATTTTTGCCAGTATTTTCTATACAAGATTGCCATTTTTCAGCATCAAGATTGTACTCAAATTATTTCACTACTGCATAATAATTAAAACCCTCAACTGCTGCACCGATTTTTCCAAGTTGGGTTTTTCTGAGCACATTTGCCAAAAAATAATTGTCATATTTTTGTATGTGTGCCAATATTTTCTCAGTTTCCAATTTATCTTTCGCAGAATTTAATTTGGTGGAAATTGTGGTAGAGAATTATTCGTTGCTTGTACGGCAAAATAAACTATTAATTAATTTATATTTAGAAGAATAATAACTTCCAATTGTAGTAATAGTTGGAAATTTCACAAAATGCATGAAGATCAAAAACAACAAAGGACACAATGTGTAGGGGCTCTCAGCCAAGGAAAAACCCTTCTCCTAGTGGAAAACCCAACCAAAATTCTCTTCTTCTTCTTGAAGAACCAATTCAAAGTGAGGAAACCAGGACCTCTCTTCCTCCATCCACCAAGTCTACCTTTCAAGAAAGATTAGTCAAAGTATAGTCAAGACCTTCAAAGTCAATACAAGTCAAATACTTCAAAACCAAGTCAAACAGGATCTCGACCCTCTTCCTTTCTCTGAAATTCTCGGCATGCAGTAGCTCGGTCCTATGGTAACCCTAATTGTTAGCACGTGTGACAGAAACAGAGATATTTTTAGTGTTTCTTACTTGACAATTGTTCCTTCCTTCCTCGTTAGGGTTTTTCTTCTCCTGCAATGGGATAGACCTTCCTTTTATGCCTTTGGCACTTTTTTTTCAATCGAATTGCAAATCAAATGTTCCTTGGATGGATGTCGAATGTCTTTTCTATAAATATTCTCCTTGTGAGGTCAAACAACCTTCATGAGGCAAACTTGATAAGAGGATAAGGCTGACTTGATATAGGAGGCGTAATTTACATTTTTGACATAAAAACAAATTTCATTCTTCACACAAAAAAACCCAAGAAGGGTCTATTACATGATGAAAAGGACTATGACTCGTGACACAACCCAGAAGCACTCAATGGGTGGTTTGACCTATAAGCATAATAATTTGAGCATGAAACCCATGCTTATAAAAATGTGTTTTCTTTGATCTTTACAATGATTTTATTTTATTCTCTTTATAAATACATAACAATTACATCATGTCAAGAGCCAAATAATAATTATGAAGACTACTACTAGTTACATTTTCCAACACTCCCTCTTAACTAGGGAGGAATTCATAGTTTAAAATAGTACAAGCATGACCTCAAGTTGAAATGTTCTTAGAAGAGTATCACAATAAGCATATACAATGCTTAGATATGAAGATACCATCTAGGCCAACTACCAAGGTATCTAAGTACCATCTAAGCTACCTGCCAAGGTACGATCCCACCAAGGATCCAGGTGTCATATAAGCTAGCTATCAAGACACCAGGTGTCATCTAGGCTACTTGCCAAGACACCAACCCTAACAGTGTTCTCAGTATCATCTAGGCTTCCTGCCAAGATACCATCTCAACAAGGATCTAGATGTCATCTAAGCTACCTACCAAGACAGCATCTTACCACGGATCCAGGTGTCATCTAGGCTACCTACCAAGTCACCAACAGGGATCTAGGTACCATCTAGGCTACCTGCTAAGGTACCAACCCTCACAGGGATCTAGGTATCATCTAGGCTATTTACCAAGATACCAACCCTGAGTACCATCATACAGGTTGACCAGCCTAAGGTACAACTTATCATCTCTCCATCTGAGATTATCAATTGTTTGTACATTCTCTCAAGTAGCAACAAGGTTGGCTTCATCTTCAAACATTAGTATGAAATTTTTAATATTATTAGGTTTTGTGTAGCTCCCGCTTTCCTTCGCATCTCATTATATCATGCTTGTATCATGGAGCCATCTTCTTACTTCAATCTTGCGACAAGATTCAGGGCATCACTATTACACATCACTTTCAACTTTGTCATCATTAACAAAGGCACTAAACCTTTCCAAACTTCAAGTTGATCGTAGCTTCCTTTTGACCTTCAGGTTATCTTTCCAAACTTCAAGCTGATCATAGCTTCATTTTGACCTTCAGGTTATCTTCCAAGTTCCCACTTTTATATTCTAATCATGGAAACATCTTGGCTTTATAATTGCCAAAATCATATGTTGAGCTTGCCCCAACATTCATCATGTATTCCTGCAATCTTCCAGGTAGCAAAACAATATATTAACCAAATAACTAATATCATAAATATTGGAACTTACCTCATCATTATGACCTTCTTATCAAAGCATCAACATCCTCATGGTTCATCTCCATACGAGTCTTCCTTCATGTATCAGAATGCCCAAGGATCGAACTTGATTACCAAGTTATAATTTTCTTTTGGAGACTTTAACCATCCCTTTTGAATGAGTTTGCTTCTTGTATTTGGAACTTTGATCATCAGCGTTATGTATCTGCAATATTCACCGACAAGTAGAACCAAGCAAAATTATACAAAAACAAGAGCATGATGTCAATTTTACTAGTCTAGGGTTTTCAAAGGATACTACTAGGGTTTTAGTTACAAACCCTAGATATTTCATGACCTAACCCTAAATAGGAATTTTAATTTTTAGCGGAAGCATCTACTTCTAGGATTTTTCAAGACCTCAACGTTATTTTCATCCCAATCCTAATTAGG
Source organism: Pinus tabuliformis (assembly GCA_031772625.1). Classification (NCBI taxonomy): domain Eukaryota; kingdom Viridiplantae; phylum Streptophyta; class Pinopsida; order Pinales; family Pinaceae; genus Pinus; species Pinus tabuliformis. Next base: position 1,842,895,316 of record CM062816.1, read on the forward strand.
GTTTTACTATAAAACCCAGATTCTAACTACAAACCCTAGAAATCAAAAATTAGGATTTTATATAAGAGGGAACAAATAATAAAGATTATATCTACTAGGGTTGATTCCATCTAAGGGTTATAAACCCTAAAATATCAAAAAAAATTGCAAATTCAACAAAACTTAGGTACTTAGAACATGAAAATTTATTAACATATTTACAATAAATAAATAAATAAAATCCATACCTTACATATAAAGACAATGACTGTACCTTCCTTGATTCATACCTATCTTCCAAAAAAGGAGGAGGATTGCTTCAAATTTCAACTTTAATGAAAGACATACCTTGAATGGCTTCCTCTACAAACCTTGAAGGGCTCCTTCTACAACAAAGCTTCTTACAAGATTCAAGTCTTCCTTTGAAGGCTCCCTCAGAATTTAGCCATAATCCTTTCTTTTACAAACACTTCTTTAGAATATACTTGCAAACCTCTTTCCAAGAAAACACAACGAAAAGGATTATAATCAAGTAGCAAAAGTAAAGCTAGATACCAAGAGGAAATTAACAACAATGAAATGAAAGAGATAAAGAACAAAATACTTATCTTTTGTGAAAAGGTGGAGGCCCCTTCTTGATCTTGCATTGATCTTTTAGGGTCCTTTCAGTTTCCTCCTATCATTACGCTCTTCAAAACACAAGGGACGCTTTGCTTCTCATTCCTTAGTCCTTCATGATTACTAGAAGTTTGCTACAAATCCTTCTCCTTGATTTCATTGTCCAAGGTATTTTTACCTTCCACTGTTAATATGAACTTCTAACTGGTCCCAAAAGAAACTCTATCCCTACTTCCAATCTTCTTTCTGTTGAGAAATATAGGGCACCAAGATTAGGTGATTTCTCTATTAATGATCATTACTTGTGAATGATTTTTATTTCAATAGATTAGGATGTTCTCTTTAGTTAGATTATTATGTTCTTATTCATCAAATAACTATCAATTCATAAACAACAAAGAGACAAGAGACACGAAATATAGGCTATCATCCAGGGCCACAACCTCTCCCACTTGAGAGGAAAACCTAAACGAATTCTTCTTCTTATAGAGACTTCAATTGACGAATACCAAGACCAAGACCCTTGACATATTTGACCTCTCCAGGGCCAAGTCACAAAGCTTCCTCTTCTTCAATAGTCAAACTCCTTGTTTCTTCCTCCTTCTCAGCTATCTTGCAGTGTTTCGCTTCCTAGGGCAGATCTACAACTTTCGGCCTTAATTCAGAAACCCTCAGCACATGTTAATGACCAACTTTGACCCTTGATTATCTTCGCTCTAGAAGGAGATTTCTTCTTGACAATTCAGCTGGAGATCTTCCTTGTTCATCAAACAAAAATACTCTTACTATGACTGTAATATTTCGTCCTTTTGCCTGCAATAGATAGCTCTGCAATCTCGCACCTGTGGAGTGTTCATGGCCCAAAAACAATGCCAAAGACTTTGCTCTGCCTTCACTTCTCTTCGCTGGTTATAAGGCTCCTTCTTGATGAACTTCGCACTTCTTTCTAGCTTCAGATCTTGACCAAAAATTTGTCTCTGAAATGAGGCCGAGTTGCCCTATTTATAGTGGTTTTCCCATCAAAAAAGTTGACTTGAGTTGAAGGTGAGCTGACATGTCCTTTGGTGTAGATCATTTACTCCATCTTGAAGCCGACTTGTTGGAGGTGCTTTTGCTTGGTCTTGGAGGGCCTTTTTACTCTTTTAATAATTCATATAAATGTGTAACATGCCCAAGAAGGGTCCTTCATACATGACATTGACTCTATAGACTTTTTATGACTTGATGACAAAACCTAAAGGCTCACAATGGGAACCTTAACTAAAATCAAATTCCTTGATCATGAAACCCATGATTCAAGTATTACATAAATAATTTTATTTTCTTCTTTACATCAATTACATAAAATCATATTTACACACGTCATTATGAAGACCAAACCTAGTTACACTTTTCAACGTTGTCCACACTTGAGGGTGATTATAGTCCACACACAAAACTAGAGCATATAAGCCCTTAATCACAGAGATATCTCAGTTATTGTCTCTTCAACTAAGGGTCTCGGTCCTATCCAATGTGCACAAAAATTTTATCAAACTTCAGGAGAACAATTCTTCTGTTACTTCGATGCCTTGGATCTGGAATCAAACTTATATTGCTTCCTCAAGGAAGGGCCTCTAGTGCATTCAAAAACAACTTCTTAAAAAATCATGAATCTTCTTCAAAATGTTGGACGATGAGGCTTAGCTTTGGTAAGATCTAAAGAAGACTTTGGTCTTTCCAAAAGAGATCTATCACCAAGTTGGGGCTTCTTATTTTCAATGTATAGATGGCCTAAACAAAAAATCTTCTAAATAGGTCAGCCTAGTCATTCCCCTTGCAAGTCACAACGATTAAATCTAGACAGAGTTATCACAGAACTAGACCACTATGGATCTTTGAAACTTTCGACCCCACAAGATCACAGTGCTTGCAAAGGAGATCACAAGCTTTCAACACCATTATTAGGTCTCGGTCCTCCTTATACACAAAATTTATTAGAACTCTTTTCAGTGATTCTCAAGCTCAGCCTTTTAGCACAAGACTTCGACCTATATTCTTCATTCAAGCCTTTGCTCTATCACATGCTCTACCACAGGGATATATATATCCCTCTCATTCACACTTTAAGAAGCCTTTTTAAGCCTTGAGATAGAGATTTGGATCTGAGGCTCTGCCTTACAGATTTACAAAATCTTTGACCTCCTAAAGATGTGTGCAGGGCTACAGTCTCAAATTTGATGATGCTTATGTCACCTTTGATGAGGTCTAGATCTCTATGTATCCTTTAATAGGTCCTTCCTAAACCAAGACTTCTACATGATCCTTCAATACTTCCAAGACCTCCTTCTTCCTCCCAAACAAAAGTTCAAAACTTTTCTTCTTTCTCCTTGAATCCTTTAGAGAGCAGAAGATCTTCAAGCTGCGTTTTTTGCTTCTTCACCTTATCTTTGATACCATGTTAGAAGATTGGAAAGGCAAAAAGATTTTTTATCTTTGATAATTACTTGTGATGTATTTGTATTCTTATTATCTTCTTTACATCTTTTTTAACTTCTTTTCATCAAGCCACAATCAAAAATAAATGCAAGAAGATCAAAAACAACAAAGGACACAGTGTGTAGGCTCTCAGCCAAGGAAAAACCCCTTTCCTAGGGGAGAACTCAACCAAATGTATCTTCTTCTTCAAGAACTAATTCAAAGTGAGACAACCAAGACCTCTCTTCCTCCATCCACCAAGTCAGCGTTCCAAGAAAGTTTAGTCAAAGTCTAGTCAAGATCTTCAAAGTCAATACAAGTCAAATACTTCAAAACCAAGTCAGACAGGATCTCGGCCCTCTTCCTTGCTCTGAAATTCTCGGCCTACAGTAGCTCGGTCCTGCAGTAACCCTAACTGCCCACACGTGTGATAGAAAAAAACATAGTTTCAGTCTTTCTTTCTTGACAATTGTTCCTTCCTTCCTCGCTAGGGTTTTTCTTCTCTTGTAATGGGATAGACCTTCCTTTTATGCCTTTCATACTTCTTTTCTTCACTAGAATTGCAGATCAAATGTTTCTTGGATGGATGTTGAATGTCTTCTCTATATATAGTCTCCTTGTGAGGTCGAACAGCCTTTATGAGGCCGACTTGATAAGAGGAGAAGGTCGACTTTATGGAGGAGTCATAATTTACATTTTTGTCATAAAAACAAATTTCTTTCTTGATACAAAAAGCCCAAGAAGGGTCTATTACATGATGACAAGGACTATGACTCATGACACAACCCTAGAAGCACTCAATGGGTGCTTTGACCTATAAACATAATAATTTGAGCATGAAACCATGCTTATAAAAATATTTTTTCTTTGATCTTTACAATGATTTTCTTTTCTTCTCTTTACAAATACATAAGAATTACATCATGTCATGAGCCAAACAACAATTATGAAGACCAATACTAGATACATTTCCCAACACCCCTATGACAAATCATTGCTTTTCTGCACAAAAAAAAAATTGCATTCAAACAGTCCTTGGCAGCAATACGCAAAATCGGTCACTTCAATGAAAAAATGTTGGTTCGGTACAATGGATTTAGGTCGTTGGTCCGAACTGGTTTTGGCCTCAAACTGATTGGACCAGCCAGTTCAAAACAGTTTGTTCAAGCCCTGATAACAGTGCATTTAAGTACTAAGCATCATGATGTGTACAGGGGTGTGCTTTGGGAAAGTACACCAAGACTCCTTTCCCGAACAGTGATAGCAGGGTAGCAGGCATCCTTGAGTTGATGGACCCTGGCATGTGGTCCTATGTCTTCTGTATCACTGAGTGGATTTTCATATTATGTGACTTTCATTGATGACTACCCTAGGAAGACCTAGATTTTCTTTATGAAGACCAAGGATCAGGTCTTCAAGAGGTTCCAAAAGTTTAGGGCTCTTGTGGAGAACCAAGCAAGGAAGAAGATCAAGGTCTTGAGGATGGGCAATAAGGGTGAGTATACCTCCAATGAGATGAAGGAGTTTTGTAGGAGAGCGAGCATTAGGAGAAAGCACACAATTCCATATAACCCCCAGCGTGATGAGGTGGCAGAGAGGAAGAACAGGGCCATATTGGGGGCAGCAAGAGCCATGTTGCATGATCAGAGGCTACCTTTCTTTTTATGGATTGAGGCTTGTAACATTACAGTATATCTGCAGAATAGGAGTCCACATAGAGTGTTGGGGAGTAAAACTCCTGAGGAGGATTTTTCTGGGAAGAAGCCTGAGGAGAAGAGGACCAAGTCAGAACCCAAAACAGATCAAGGTATTCTTGTGGGTTACGGCGAGACCTGCAAGGCCTACTGAATATATATTCCTTCCAAGAGGAAATTTATCCTGAGGCTGGATGTGATGTTTGAGGAGGAGAGGGTCTTGAGTAAGTCTCGGGAGGATGATCATGTAGTGTAGCAGCCTCCTCAACAGGGAAGCATACCATAGGTTTCAAGATCTACAAGTTCACCAGGGTCAGGAGGCTCACCGACTTCAGGGGTGACGGGATCATAGAGTTCAAGATCACAAGGAACAGATTCCCAGAGTATAGGTTCACTGCAGGCCACAAAAGCATCATCATTTAAGATTATAGGCTCCAAGAGAGGATCCCACACCAGTTCAACAGGTAACTTCAGGTAAGAGGAAGCCAAGATGGCTTTATGATACCTTGAAGAAAGCACAGGAGTCAGTGGGAAGACCCAATGGTCAGTTAGGGAGAGCAGACCACCATAGAGGTTGGGTGGCTATGTGGTGAGTGTTGTGGAGACTGAGCCAGCTAGCTACGAGCAGGCTACAAGTCAACAAATTTGTACGGAAAGAGTTGCAGCAAGGAGAAGGAGAACAAGTGCGTATTTCCTCACTGAGCCAGTAACATGCAGTTCAAGGCAAGTACAGCAATACTTCCAGCACAGTTTTCAGGGGAAAGAACATTAAAGGCAATTCTAAGAAGCCCGAAAATCGAAGAAAATGGTAGAGGTTTCATGTGCAAGCACGCAAAACAAGGAGATCATCTGTTTGCTTAGATTTCGAGATCAAAAATTGAATGTCGAGGCACGAATTTCCAGGAGGGATTTTCTGGACTAATAGGCCAGAAAAACGAGAAAATTATGGTTAAAGGGTGTGATTTTCAAGGCAGAAAATCAGTCTGACAAAGGCACAAATTTCGATATGTGTGTTGAACAGTGGCACGTTTTCTAAGGAATCTGGCACAAAAATCAAGTGAGAGATAATTACCCTTGATGTGTATTTAATGTGTAATAATTCTCTGAGATTAAAAGCAAATAAAATCCCTCTTCCAACTGGTTTTCCCTTTGGGGTTTTTCCAAGGTCATGTTGACCAAAAACAAGTTTCTTAAATTCTGTGCATGCTTGTGAATTTTTTTATCAACTGAAAGTGAAAGTGAAAAGTAAACATAGCTCTGTAGTGTTTTAATTGAATTTAATATTGAAGTTTAAACTCAGAAATTAACCATGGGATATGGGAATTAAACTTCATGTGTAAAAGAAATTGAAACTAGGTTGGGGCTATGCGACACAATTTTCTACATCCGCTACATTTACTATTGAGATTTTCTGATTATAATTATTCAGTGATAGCAGTGGCATAAAAGATATTAATTGAAAATCATTAGAAAGTAATTATCAGGAAAAAATTTGTATTCTAGTACGCTTGTCGTAGAATTTCAACATGGTATCAGAGTTGTGTTGAAGATCAGCCATTGAACAAGCCTTATATTTCAATATTCAATAGCTTGTACAGACCAAATCTCTTGTCAGGATGGTGCCCAATCTCAGAGTAGAAGACATGTTAGATGGTGCTACAAATTTCAGATCTTGGAAGACCAAGATACTCCTTGTCTTGGATGAAAATGATATTCAGAATTATGTAAAGGAGATTGTTTCAGAACCAGCAAATGTTGAGGAGAAAGCCAAGCATAAGAAGAATGAAGTAAAGGCTAAGAGGATCTTGATAGATTCCATAAAGGACCATTTGATTCTACATGTTGATGAGTTAAAGAATGCCAAAGAGATGTATGTTGCTTGGTGGGAATGTTCGAGTAAGAACACTAACTGGAAGTTAGCCTTGAGGCATCAGCTTTGTCGTATCATGACGTCCAGATTAAATTCAATTGCCACTTATCTCATGAGAGTCTCCCAGTTGAAAGATCAACTTAGAACCATTGGAGATACCATTGATGATGCAAAGCATGTTATAGTGACTCTTAATGGATTTCTTTTTTCATGGGATCCATTTGTACAAGGTATTTGTGCATGGGATGAGCTGCCCAGGGTTGATCAGCTTTGGACCAATTATGTTCGAGAGGAGGCCAGATTGTTGTCCAAGAACAGCTTGCAGAGACCTCAAGATGAAGAAACCCAAGCCTTTGCAGCTCATGCAAGGAAAGGAAAAGGAAGAAGAAACTTTGATCAGAAGAATGCAAGTGGAATATCAGCTCCAATTCCAAATCAGGTGCTTCAAATGTCATACATTTGATCACTATGCCTCCTAATGTCCTCAAAAAAAAAGGAAGGGAAAGCAGCATGCATCAACAATTGATGTTGATGATGATGACGATGAACATCTACCACAAAAGAAGTCAAAGAAATCTAAACTTGATGAGATTGCATATGAACTTTGAAAAGAATATTCCTTTACATCCACTCTTACAAGCACTATTACAAATAGTAGTGCCATTTTTGGTTGGTGAACAGCGGTGCTTCTAGGCACAAGACAGGTTCACGACATTCTCTCACAAATTTGGCAAAGAAGAATTCAAAATTGCAGGGGGAACTTGGAGATAATGCCCAAGTATGCAATGAAAGGAATTGGGACAGCATTATTTTAGCTGGAGCCCAGAGATACCCTACACATGAGAGATGTATTATTTGTACCAGTACTGAAGAAGAACCTGCTTTGTATTCCAGCGTTGGAGGATAGAGGTTACAAAGTTGCTTTTGTGGATGGATAGGTTCTTGTATGGCCTAAGGGCTTTAGCATAGACTAAGCACGAGTGATTGGTGTTGAGAGGGAGGTTTGTGCATATTGTTAGGACATCCAACCCAGGCATTGGTACATGACAATATCAGTTTATGTGAGCTATGGCATCGGAGATTTGCTCACCTACATTTCAGGGATTTGCTAGTATTGAGGAGGATGGTTATAGGTCTTCCAGAGCTCCACGCAAAGCATGAGGGTGTTGGCAGAGGTTGTGCACTTGGCAAGAATGCCAAGGGATCTTTTCTGAGCAGTGATAATAGGTCCAAGGGGATCTTTGATGTAGTACATTCAGATGTACTCAGACCAATGACAATACCATCTTTGGCAGTTTCCTGTACTATGTGACATTCATTGGTGATTCCTCCCAGAAGACATGAATCTACATCATGAAGACCAAGGATGAGGCCTTCAATAGGTTCTATGAGTTCAAAGCTCGAGTAGAGAATTTGACAAAGAAGAAGATCAAGGTTTTCAGGTCAAATGAGGAGAATATACTTCCAGGGACTTCAGTGATTTCTGCAAGGAGGCAAGGATCAAGAGGGAGTGGATAATTCCTTATAACCCTCAGCAAAACGTGGTTGCAAAAAGGAAGAACGGGTCCATTATGGAGGTTGTCAAGGCGATGTTTCATGATCAGGATTTACCCATGTTCTTAAAGGCAGAGGCATCCAGCACAGCAGTTTATGTTTAGAACAGGATTCCACACCGGATATTGGAGGACAAGAATCCTAAGGAGGCATTCAAAGGAGTGAAGCCAGAGGTCGGTCATTTGAGCATCTCTGGTTGTCTAATATACATCCACGTGCCCAAAAAGAAGAGGAAGAAGGTAGAACCTTCAAAGAATAATGGTACTTTTGTGGGATACAACGAAACTTCGAAGGCCTACAAGGATCAACATTCTAGGACAGCATCAGATTGTGGTTAGTTGGGATGTTACTTTTGACGAGGACGTAGCCTTCAGGAGGTCTAGAAATTCTCATATGGATCTTGATAATGAGGAAGAGGAGGCTCTGAAGGATGTGGATCCCTCTAATCCAGTGGTTCATCCTTCAAACTATCAAGGAGAGTCAGTAGAGCCACCTAGAGATGTTGCAGGGTCCAGGAAGAGACCAACATGGCTACATGATACTTTGCAGAATGCAGACAAGCATGCATCTCACTGTGGTACTCTCAGGGAGAGAAGACGACCACAGAGGTTCTCGAGCTATAAGGCATTTGTTACCCACCATTTTGTGGGTGATATCCTTAGGAGAAATTTTTTTTCCAAGATAGTCCTCAGTCGGCAGCCAACAACCACCAATTAGCTCGTTGTGCCATTTCTCCACCACCTAAGCTAGCCATGTGGGCCCTCACCCATCTGCCATGATCGTATGTTTGAAGGTGGGCTTCCCAAACCTAAAGGTATGCCTTGTCATTTGGTAATTCAGTATTGTAGTTTGCTTATCATGGACAGTTCTGGGCATGGATAATTGGAGGACTCAGAGGAAAGAATGGGCTAGGTCAGTGCTCTTGTCCCTTAGACCCCTTTTGGATATTAACCTTGGATTCTAGTCCCGTGGGATCTCTTTTGCTGACCATTTGGCTTTAGGGATGGTATTTCATGGGAAACCCTAATTTTGATTGCGTGGTCCCACTCCCTCATCCACATATATTGCCTCCTTTCCACTCATTATAGCCCCATTCATCATTTCTCCCACTTGGGTCCACATAGGGCTACCTCTCCCTTTCCCCTTGCCCACACCTTGGGTCAAACCTGGAATGATGCCCCGATGATTGATGCCGCTAAAAAAGAAAAGTAAAAGCATAATGGGCCACATTCAATAGGAAATGTAGCACAAAATGCAAAATATGGCCAGGACAAACACATTTAGCACGTGGGCAAAAGCCAATACATAAGCTCTACCCCATCATCATGGCCATCACCCTGGTTCCTACAGGCTCTATGAGCCTCCTTCATCATATAGGAACCATGATTGTCCCAAACCCCTGGTGGGCAATGAACCGCCCTACCTCAAAAGGGGGTATCCATCTCACACATTGTGCTCTTACCCCTTGAGCCCAGAGCAGTTAATTAAAGAAAAATCATAAAACGGCAAAAAGCATATAAATAAGGGTGGAAAAATCAAGGTTGGGGCACCTCATGTCCCATGATTTCTCCATCCTATACATTGTATACCCAAGTATGGGCTTACCTTTTACTAGTTACACTTGTACCCCAGCATGTGGCCCAGGGTTGCCCCTTTTCATTCCCTACTCCATCCATATTTTTATCACATGCCACCACCTTTTAAAGGATGCACCTTGCACATATTATCCCCTTTAGAAGTAGAAACCACCTAATGGGATACTTGGTTAACCCCATTTGGAACTTTGAGACATTAGCACCTGCCAAAGCCTCATTATGAAAGGGTGAGCCATTATGAAGTCCCCACTTGTGGTCCATGGTTTGTAAGTTGTTTTACTCAATTTCCTCGATGACTTGTTGTACTAGAAGGCTAGGGGACGCATTGGACCTTATGCAGGATTGCAGGTGGTCTCCATCTTGGGTTTGATCTCCCTATACGTGGTCCTAACCCTCCAGAGGGCTACATTGGCACATGTAGGGTGTGTGTTGAGAGCCATGGGCCTTAGTAGTGGTAGACAACACTCCATGGATCCCCAGAGATGTTCAGAGATTGATCAAGAATCACCTATTGGATAAGGAAGATGCACATGGTTCACCTTTGCCCAATGTGCCCCACAATTGTACCATGCACTTGACAAATGACCTTGGACTTGTATGTTGATGTGGCATCACTTACACCATCATTTGAGCCATTATAGATGGTCTACAAGCATCTTCGACTTACTTGGAGACCCATGAGGTCACTTCTATGCCCTCACAGCCATTGGGAGCACCATAGCTTTATTATGTGGAGAACAAGGGCCAGCCCCTTGTCCATTACTTTTGGAAGTCCAATTCATCATTTTGGAACTTATGGACTTCATCAGGCCTCTTAGAGAGCCCAACGACATGCATTATTGATCATTCGACCTCTTGGGAGGCTTATTATTTTATTTGTGAGCTAGAATGGTGGGCTTGTCACCATAGATAGTTAGTTGCACATTATTTTAGTTGATGGGCTAATGTAGGCTCAAATTAGGTAATTCGAACTCCTAATGAGTGTATAAATAGGAGAGACATGAATTCATTTGTATCATCACTTGGATTTAGAAATAATATCTCTTTAGATATTTTTGCTATCCTTCTTGGAGGAAGAATTTTTGGAGCATGGAATGAATTTTGATGTTTGGATAATTTTCATATGTCTTGGAGATTCTTGATGGCAAGTTTTTTGGATGGTTGGATATATTCTTATACATGTAAGTACATTTTAATGTTATTCTTTCTTTCTAATTTTGCCACATACATTGTTGTTGTGATTTCGCTATACTAGGGCTTATTTGTTGTATCTCTTATGCAAAGTTGTGGAAATTTTGTTTCTAGATAGTGAATGCTTCATGTATGGGCCATGTATAATGAATAAATGTTCCTAGGGATGTTTCATTACTGAAATTCAACTTGACAAGCCATTTATCTTGCAAAACGAACTTCGAAGTATAAAGTCTTTGAAGCTGCTTTTGTTGCTGCCCTAGTGCCAAGCAAAGTTGTCTTTGAGGCCTCTCTGACCTAGAAAATTCAAAGGTCCATAATCATAATTCTACCCGACTCCAATATCCCCAAAGGATTAGGCACTGGTCCCCTTTCCTCTTCTCTAGGGCTAGTCCTCTAGTTCACCTAAGGCGTCAATTATCTCACAATCTAGCCATCCAAATACGTCAATTTTTGTTCCACAACTGCGCTGGTGTGTCCTCAAGAAGCCCTCCAAATTTCATGAGATTCTGACGATGGGATCTTGGGATATCACAAGCCCTAGATCGAAGACCAATTCTTGCCCTTGGTTTCCTTTAGGCTTAAAAACCTCACCGGGATCCTTGCATTGCCTTTCATTGAAAATTCATCCCTTGATCCCTTTCCCCTCCCTAATTAGGTCAAGCACATCATTGGTTGCTAGATTCTCTCTCCTTAACCTAGGTTGGGTCCGCTTGGTCCCATATGGTCCCATACCTTTGAAAGCCAATTCTCCAAAAACCATTCAGGAAGCCAAGTTCAATAAGGATTTTAGGATTGGAAAATCCCTTTACAAGGCATATTCCTCTAACCTAACCCTCAAATCCTCACTTCCTTATCCTAGAAATCTGTGTACCTTGCTTGAAGAGCAAGTAAGCTCCATCCTTTACCCCCTTGTAGGAAAAGGATAATTAAGGTCACTTCACATCCATTTTTTGATTCATCCTTCACAAGTGACTTCCATATACCAAGTCTCCTCCCATCGGTGAAAGTCTGTAAAGAGTAGGGAGTCTTAGGTGAGGTGACAATGGGTTAAGTCTCCATTGTTGCCCTTGGCCTAACAGTTGTCCCCTTTAGGAATCTCCTTTAGGCCCCCTGCTAGTTTGAGTGGTATCATTTTGGCATCGTTGTCAGGGACACGAAATGTGTTTTTGGTTCCCCATAAGACATATTGAATAACATTATTGGCGACTCCATTGGAAGAACGAAGCCCTAGTCCTTCATTGAACTTCAAATTCAATACTTGTAGGGTGAAGCAAGCATTTGTTAAGGCAATTTCATTCACGCTAGTGATTCCCATGTTTGTAAGGACCTAGCAACATGTTAACCACATATATTCCCGCCATAGATATGAAAGGGACCCCAAGATATCCTTCATCGAAATCCTTTATAATATCCCAAATACAATTTTAGCAAGAAATTGCTCAAAAATTTAAGTCGTCAATTCGATAAACAATTCACATAAATTAAACCACAAAAATTAATGGAAGAACTAGAAATAGAATCTACAATTGAAGAATAGACTAGATAAATATGCAAAAGAATTCAACGTTATTTTATTAATATGCAACATATATCACATGCTAGTTAACTAATATGGAAATGGTTGAAGCGATGGCCTCTCAAGAAATTTGTAACAATACTACATCAGCTTCCAAAATAAAGCAAAACTGATAATTGCTTATGTGAATTCTAGATGAATCCACCAAGGGGAGAAATGGGTTCTCGCCCATCCTCACTAAATCAGCTGAGGATTCCCACCTTGGGGCTACTGGAGTAGAGAACTAGGTTCTCAAACCTCTCACACAAAGACAATGCACAAATCCAAGATATCCCCAAATAATCTCCTCATCTTACTTTTAAAGACTCCATAGATAGATCTCTAAGCCTCTAGAAGAATCTTATTTTATCATTTTATTATTACTCTAGAAGCTCCTCCCTTGACTTTATCTTAAGTGACTTTTTAATTTTATTTTATTTCACTTAAGTCACTTTTGGCCTTTTTCATCTAATTAATTATTTTTTCCCTTTTCAATTAAATGGCCAATTAAAGTCATTTTTAACTTGGGAAAATGGTAAATTGTCCACCATACTCTAGCCACCGAAAGTCACTTCTCAACATCCCATCCTGTAGATCTTCCCGTTATGGTTCCAACGAGTTATTACGTTGAGGCATTCCATCAAATGATCCTCCCAAAATGCCACCTCAGGCGTATTTAATTGAGTCAAGCCCAATAATAACCCTGTTTTACGAAAGTTGTCAGAATGCAATGGAAAAAAAGCAAGTTGCGTGGATGATGGAAAATGCCAAGCGAATACCATTGAATCCCATAAAAACTCCTCAAAACCCCTCTGGAACCCCTGATGATATAATCCTACTCCTGAGGCCTAACCATCACATACCCTAGAAATTCACCCTGGTTGTACTATAGAGGAAAATAAAAATGGCGTCATGACAAATCCTCCCACCCCAAGATTGCTTTCCCTCAAGCAATCCATATATGTCCAATGCAGAGACATTTGCAAACTAATACCAAGATCCCATATGAACCATTGTGCTACGCCATGCCTCCATGCTAACCAAACATGAATGGATCCCTCAATACCTGGATCCCAAACCCATCTCTGACTCAACCTGCCATCAATGGATCCACCTAGATCCCAAAGCCACCATGGCCAATCATCATCGCCCATACCCCATGGCTCTGGTTGTGCTCTGTCTCTGGTTGTAGACGGTGCTCCACCAATAGAATACCAACTCATCACCTCTCTCCAATCCAACCCCTGGCATAAACCAAGGTCAATCCCACTATGCTAATGTTGTGTTGAAATGATGATGAGTGGTCGAACTACATCCTGCGGCCAATAGGAGCATGTAGTATCCCTTATCTCTAAGGGCCCCTGTTGTACTACGCTCCTGACTAAGAATGACACTCCGTCAATAGGATACCAACTCATGATCTCCCGCCAATCCAATGCATGGATATCTGTGTATGGAACAAGTCTACTGTGTTGCTTTTGGTCCATGCTGAACTCATGTTGTTATGCCTGGTCAATCAACAAGATTTGTCTAAGAAATCTTGCCCCTTTCTCTATAATGGGCACATGTGGACAAGTGGTGTTGCAAGCCCTGTTTATGTACTCCTGGAGAGAGTTGTTTCCTGGAAATACTGCAGCTCTACTGGTTGCCATTGCACCTATCTGCATCTCATCAATGGGTAGGCTCAAAGATGGACGCACCACCATCCCCAAAAGATCCTCCCTCATCTGACTAGAAACTCCACACTCCTCTAGTCTACTAATCTCCTACAAAACTATCCTGTCAGGCTCTAGCACCTCCTCATAACAAGTGTCTACAAGTACTATAACACTATTGGTTGCCTGTACATCTGTCTACAAATACTATAACCCTATTGGTTGCCTGTACATCTGTCTACTCCTCGTCAATGGTTGGCCCAAAGGACGGTTGTTCATCCTCCTCCAATAGGGAATCAACATGAGCCACTAGCTGACCCTCCAAAAATGGCCCATCCCGCACATTGTGCATACCATCCTCCACATTTGACTCATGCCCCACCATATTTTTCTCATGTTGAATTGTCACTAATGACTCACCTCCCTGAATGTCTCCCACAGGGCCTACTGACTGCTCATCATGCACACAAGAATATATATTCGGCCTGCTATCAACAACCCCATATGACTGCTCATGCTCCTTAGAGGCATCCTTGTAAGAACCCATGGACTCAACCATAAAAGAAGAATCCTCATCCGGAAAGTCAAAAGGATCCTCCTACTGATCTACCTCTGCCATTTCCTCTATGTCACTCATGCGTGAATGGTCAGGTCCCCAAGGTTCCTTGTAGATGAAGCAAAGACCCTTCCTCCTTGACGCATTTTTACTACATGGTTCACCAATCCTGAGCAAGTCCCCCCTGGTCAACTACCTCCTAAACAGATTTATGTTCTACTCAACCAACCTTTCAGCTAGTCTGTAAGCAACAGGTGAAACCAACTGCTCCTTTCTCCATATGGCCATCAACATAGTCTACAACTTCTTGCAAATGGCTTCACAGCCTCCCATACATGAAAACAAAATGGATTTCATATGTGTTATGACCATGTCAGGATGATGTTTCCTATTGTTGAAAAATAGTGGAACATTTGGAGAATCAGGTCATCACACTCTAGATCAAACATGATATTATATGTTCTAACCATGGCCATGATTTTTAGAATTTCCAGCGTCTTCCCATTGGTGGGGCCCTCATTGTTATCCAAGTCCTAGAAGGTCTCTATTATCAATTTGAAGACTCTCCTCATAATGCCATCATTATAAATGAATAAAGGGGCGGTTAACACCATGATATCATTGAGACATGATGCAACCGGAAGTTTGACCCCTTCACAAGGGTGTTTCAAATACTTGTGTTTTACTAAGGCAAGTATGGTTGGTTTTAGAGCCCAAATCAAGCTCTTGCCATCTGATTGATCCACCTTGGAAAGGAATGTAGCAAGTTCTTCCAGCTTGCGAAGGGCTTTTACTGAAAACCCCATGAATCTCAAATTTGTCCAGAGTGCAAAAGTTTGTATCCCATCTCATGCTCTTCTTGTGGCTGCTCTCGCTGAAGAATAGTATGCATCCCCTTTGAAAAGGGTTTGTTGTTTGTTTCTGCTAAATTATTACGGGAATTTATGAAGGTCTTATCCATGTTTTAGCTCGATAGTGGAAAATACATCAAGCTAGCTTATACATTACTCTGACTGTTTGCAACTGTGCATACAACAACTCATATGTTCCACCATCATTCCAAGATCTGACATAGACCTCACATTCAGCTGTACAATTATATCAGCAACCGATTTCTAGTTTAATGATAGAAAGTCAACAGATTCTATGACCAATGACAATATGCACATGTACATACCCTTCAACAGTAGCTTGACTAGCAATATGTGAACATCATCTCACTAACACTCCCAACACAAGATACAGGGCATGCTCATCAATAAAATTAAACCCTAGAAGTATGTCCTAAATATATATATATTTCACAGTTTGCTCAGTCCATAGACAACATGAGCACCCTCAATCATGATGTTATAACAGCAAATATAGCAATATAGCCCCAGACTAATACAACTCTGTCTCTGAAAAATTCAGACCCCAATGATTCTGATCAGCAACACTCTCAGAATTAACTATGGCAGCGTTCTACCATGCACTGGACATATGACAATATATCTCTGATGACTCCCACTATGACTGTAGCTTGCAACATACATATTTTGATTCTCAAGACAAACATATTAATCTCAGCCATTACATCTGACAATATAAGATGTCCAAAAAAACATTTCCTGCAACAAACAATGTTAGCACATAATTACACAGTACTCTGTCTTCAACAATAGACAACACAATTCTTGGTTTGTCCTCTTTACAGTTCACCCCTCTAAATACTCCAACAATAGACTCCCTGAATAACAATCTTGGTTAATATAAAGCTTTGCCTCAGCAAAACAGCATCCTCTGCTACAGGTATCCTATCATGCACACAGTATTAGACGACTAGGGCATCCACGTACTGTTTGCAACCAGCTTCCTGTTGACCTCTATTTGCAGTCAACGTAGAGAATATGAATGGCAATTTTACTCCCTGCAAATATGTATGTACTACCTCTAGCCACCAAACGAGTCACTCGCACTCCTGCTCTACAACACATATATTATTACCTTGCCATCGAACTCCAAAATGTATTGTTCCATACATGCAGACAACAAATCATTAACTCAGCGATTGTTACAACCATTGTTGTAGTTTCATCCCAATGCTTAGAATGACGTGAGGTTCGGCTGATTTTCATTGAATTCGTCCATTTGAAAGCCACAACGACCAATTCAACAATCCATTGTGCAAGTAGACGAATTGTCAACGATTTGGGGACGACTTTGACTTCCAATCTACATGGAATGATAATTTGGCCTTTGCATACTGTTGTGATGGTCCCTGGTCCCCCTCTGTCATGGAATTTTTATATTTAATTACTCGTTTAACTGTGGCTAGCTGAATGATTCAGGTGGTTCTCCCATAGCAGCTCGATTTAATCATGCAAGCGATGCTACGTTCTGGCAGTCCACACATTGTCCTCTGATCGCTCAGCAAAATAGTTGCATTGTGCCCAGTCTATAATTAATTTATGCCTTTGTAAAGAAATAGCAGGTCAGGTCGGCAAATACGCTCAAATATCAGCCTCACATACCCTTGTTTTCTCAGCCATGGGAAATGATTTCATCTACCAATGCAATTATCACGACCAACAAATGATGCTCAAGATTCTAATCTGAAAAATTCATCCTTTATGACAAATTTGGATCCTCAATGGGTGATTCGATCCAGACTGAAGGTCAAGCAAATCTCTTCCAATAGCTCGATCTTTCGAACTCGTTGATTTCAATTTGACAATAATACAGTCCCACAAATATGGGCTCAACCCTAAGAACGCTCTTGGTTCTCTTAACAATGATCTCAACTTTAATGAAATTAATACCCGTTGATTTCAATTTGACAATAATACAGTCCCACAAATATGGGCTCAACCCTAAGAATGCTTTTGGTTCTCTTAACAATGATCTCAACTTTAATGAAATTAATACCCAAAATTTGCACTTTTGTTGAGCTAACAATATATGCTTCGGATCTTAACTCTTGCCTCAAGGTGGATAGCTTGAATGGCTGGGAATTTCTGAAACTAGGACCACAGGTTTTGATCCTTATATAAACCCAAATTCAAGAAGACAGTGAGTGTGGCTGAGCAAAAAATCCTACACAATTCATTCTTAACACTTGAACAATACGGCCTCCGTAATGGTAATTAACTTCAGAACTCGACCCTTCAATTATAATGCGGAGAGAAAAATATCCAAATCCAATAATGCCAACAAAGATGGAAAACATCGATTAGGGTAAAAGTAATCCCACCGAAGTTATGACAAGAATTTTTAATCCTGCAAATAGAAATTCGGTCTGTTGATAAAAACCCTCGAGCTAGCAGGATGCACAACTCTGATACCACTGTAATATCCCAAAAGCAATTTTAGCAAGAAATTGCTCAGAAATTTAAGTCGTCAATTTGATAAACATTTGCATAAATTAAACCACAAAAATTAATGGCAAAATTGGAAATAGAATTTGCAACTGAAGAATAGACCAGATAAATATGCAGAAGAATTCAACCTTATTTTATTAATATGCAACAAATATCACATGCTAGTACAATAATATGGAAATGGTTGAAGCAATGGCCTTTCAAGAAATTTGTAACAATACTACATCAGCCTCCAAAATAAAGCTAAACTGATAATTGCTCCTATGAATTCGAGATGAATCCACATGGGGAGAAATGGATTCTCGCCCACTCTCACTGAATCGGCTAAAGGTTCTCGTCCTGGAGCTACTAGAGTAGAGAACTAGGTTCTCAAACCTCTCACACAAAGACAATGCACAAATCCAAGATTTCCCCAAATGATCTCCTCCTTTTCTAAGGCTCCATAGATAGATCTCTAAGCCTCTAGAAGCATCTTATTTTATTACTTTATTATTATTCTAGAAGCTTCTTCCTTGACGCTATCTTAAGTGACATTTTAATTTTATTTTATTTCATTTAGGTCACTTTTGGCCTCTAAATAATTATTTTCTCCCTTTTTAATTAAATGACTAATTAAAGTCATATTTAACCTAGGAAAATGGCAAATCGCCCACCATACTCTCTCCAACCACTGGAAATCACTTCTCAGCATCCCATCCTGTAGATCTTCTTGTTCTGGTTCCAACAAAATATTACACTAAGGCATTCTATCAAATGATCCTCTCGTGATACCACCTCAAGCGTAATTAATTGAATCAAACCTAATAATAACCATGTTTTACGAAAGTTGTCAGAATGCAATGGAACAAAAGGCAAGTTGTCCAGATGATGGAAAACGCTAAGCAAATGCCATCGGATCACATAAAAACTCCTCAAAACCCCTATGGAACCCTTAATGATGTAATCTTGCTCCTGTGGCCTAGCCATCACATACCTTGGAAATCCACCCTGGTTGTACTATAGAGAAAAATAAAAATGGGGACATTACATCCTTTGATCTTGGTTCTATATGTTGATAATTTGTTCCTTACTGAGGCAAAGAGGCTCATTGTCAGGTGCAAGAGGGAGTTGGCTTCAGAGTTTGAGATGAAGGATCTTCGCTTGATGCAATATTTCTTATGGATGGTGTTACGCCCCTATACTACTAGTGTAACCCCTTATTGTTATTAGTACAACCCCCTTATTACCCATGTAGTCCCCATATCGTTACTATTGTGCCCCATAGAAGCCCACTATTGTTATTTTGTGCCCTTACATTATTATTGTTATGTCGGCTCTGATTATATTATGACCCCTTAGACTCTTATATATAGAAAAGAGGTATTTTCATTTGTATCAACGAAGAATTGTTCATATGTATAATGTAAAGGAGGTTGTCCCCTCGAAGAGGCTTATTTCTAAGGCGTTTATCTATCTTTTCTATCTTTTTGTGAACTGGTTTCATAACATTTGGTATCAAAGCTTTGGATTCTAGGGTTTCGCTGCTCTAAACAGGTCATCGTGACATTTGCGCTATAACTTTTTCTCTGAGACATTTCAGACACTAAAAACAAAACCCATTTGGGTTGAAATCGTTCTGAACCTCGGGTCCGAATTTCAGAGCTTTTCGCACTATATTTGCAGAGATATGATCTGAGGAAGTTGGCCTTTTTGCAGACTCCCGAATTACATTCTAAACAGGTAACCTGGGGAAAATTGTCATAACTTTCACTCTGAGCATAAGATTAAAATTTCGTAAGAAGTTACAGAAAGAGGACAGACAGTAGTTTTTTGTGTATATTTTTCAAATCCAAAGGAAAAAACTGTGACATGTGGCAAGTCATAAAAGTTTGCTATTTGGAAAAGGTGTATAATCAGGTCATCTTGGGAGTTTGTGCATAACTCTTTCTTGGAGATTCTAATTTCGATCAAACTAGTGGCATTAGAAAGAGGACGCAGAGGGCTACTGCAGATCGCAATTTCAGAACTTAAAGATCCAAAAGTACAAAGTTACAATGGTTTCAAGATCGAGCTCCTAAAATCAGGAAAAAGCGAGATGAGGAAGTTTGATGGCAAGGATCTAATAAATTGGATACTACAGATGGAGAAATATTTTGATCTACATGGTGTACCACTATTACAAAAGGTATGTATTGCATCTTCATATTTAGAACAAGATCAATTTTTATGGTATAAAGGGCTCGTAAACAACTTGTTGCGTGGTCAATTTTCACGGAGGAAATTATAGCGCATTATGAGAATACAAAGAGCAACACCTTCTTTAGAGCAACACCACAACAATTGGAAGAAAAGAGAGAAAAAGGGCTTTGTTACAAAGTGGAAAGCAAAATTATGGCAACAAAGAATTCTACCCCTCACAACTATAAAGATAGAAGTGTTGTTTCTCCTAGCCTCCCACAACCTACAAGGGGTACACCACAACAATTGGAAGAAAAAAAGAGAAAAAGGGCTTTGTTACAATTGTGATAGCAAATGCACTAAAGGTCATAAGTGTGTTGAAAAGAAATTATTTTACATAGAGTATGAAAAGGAGAAAGAAAAGGATCAAGAAACATCCCCCAAAGCAAGAAGAAATGAATCCGACCATGTCTTGTAAAGCATTGGCAAGAATTACCACTCCTCAAACTCTCGAGATAGAAGGACATATCAAGAAGAAAAAGGTTCAAGAAGTGAAAGATCACATCAATAAAGAAGAAATGAATCCAACCATATCTTGTAATGCATTGGTCAGAATTACCACTCCTCAAACTATCCAAATAGAAGGACATATCAAGAAAAAAAATGTTCAAGAAGTGAAAGATCACATTGAGCATCAAGAAATGAATCCGACCATATCTTGTAAAGCATTGGAAGAAATTACCACTCATCAAACTCTCAAGATAGAAGGACATATCAAGAAGAAAAAGGTTCAAGCAGTGAAAGATCACATCAAGCATCAACAACAAGTTCTCCAACTTTTAAAGGATAACGCCACTTTGGTGCAAAATCGAATGAAACAACAGGTAGATCAACATTGTAGTGAAAAATTTTGATGTAGGTGATTGGGTATTTTTACTGCTACATCTCAAGCAGGCTATTTATGAGAAGGAAATGTTGGCAATACTACATGCACTTAAGAAATGGCAACCTTACCAAATGGGAAGACACTTCAAGGCAAAAAGGGATCATGATAGTCTTAAATACTTTTTAGAACAACTATTATCTTTAAAAGAACAGAAAAAATGGGTCACAAATATGTTGGGTTATGACTTTGACATCATCTATAGAAAAGGGAAGCAAAATTTTGTTGCAGATGCACTCTCAAGAAAGGATGAGGATGTGAAAGCATTGTTTTGTGCTATTTCTATTATCCAACCAGATTGGATAAACGAAGCAAGGGATGAATGGAAGAAGGACAAAGAAGTATGGCCACTCATTCAAAAGTTGTAGAAGATCCCAATTCAAACAATATTGCCAGAACTTGAAGAGGAAGGAAAAATCATATTGGAACCTGGAGAAGTCACAGAAACAAGAACTCGGCAGCTACGAAATCGATCCATTTCAGAGTATCTCATCAAGTGGAAGAACTTACCCACTGAAGATTCCACATGGGAGGACAAGAATTTTATACAGAAGCATCAAGAACTACTCAAGCGTTGAGGACAAAACTTTTTGAAGGAGAGGGGCATGTTACGCCCCTATACTACTAGTATAACCCCTTATTGTTATTAGTACAACCCCCTTATTATATTGTTGTACCATGTAGTCCCCATATTGTTACTATTGTGCCCCATAGAAGCCCACTATTGTTATTATTGTGCCCTTACATTATTATTGTTATGCCAGCTCTGATTATATTATGACCCCTTAGACTCCTATATATAGAAAGGTCTTTTCATTTGTATCATCAAAGAATTGTTCATATGTATAATGTAAAGGAGGTTTCCCCCTCTAAGAGGCTTATTTCTAAGGCGTTTATCTATCTTTTCTATCTTTTTGTGAGCTAGTTTCATAACAGATGGAGGTGTGGCAAAGACCTAGTGAGATCTTCCTTAGATGGGGGAAGTACACAGTTCAGATCTTGAGGAGATTCGGTATAATGGATTGCAAATCCATGGCTACACCTATGGTAACAAATCTGAAGAAGTTGAGTGATTCCGCTTCAAATTTAGATTTGGTGGAGCCCACATTGTACAAGCAAGATTGGATCCTTGATGTACCTCGTTAACACCAGTCTAGATATTTGCTTGTCAGTGAACACTCTGAGCTAGTATAATGGTTAACCTAAGGCATGTACATTAGGTTGTAGCGAAGCATGTGTTGAGGTAGTTGCTTGGTACAATTGGATATGGTCTTGAGATGTGTCTCAAGTGGTGAAGTGAGGCTATAGGGATATGTTGATTTTGATTGGGTTAGGAGTGCAGTAGACAAAAAAAGCACCTCGAGGTGCTGCTTCAGCTTGGGATCAGCTATGATATCCTGGTTTAACATTTGTCACACTCAATATAGCAAAAGCAGAGTATATCGCAGCGAGTGTCGCAAGTCAAGAAGCATTGTGACTTCAGAAGTTACTTGCAGGACTATTTGATCAGGTGATAGAGACAACATTGATATATTGTGATAATCAAATCTGTGTCAAGCTTTTGAAAAATCCAGCATTTCATGACAGGTTGAAGCACGTTGAGATCAAATATCACTTCATCCGAGACATGGTGCAAAAGGGGGCGGTGAAGCTCCAGTGCATATCCACGGACGAGCAGATTGCAGACATTCTCACTAAGCCTTTGTCTAAGGGGAAGTTTGTTTACTTTTGAGACAAGCTTGGCGTGATGCAAAATGTCTCCCTCGCTAAGAAAGAGTGTTGATGTTTTGCAACATCGGACAGATATTCTCCCATGGGGTCATGTTGATATGGCTAGGGGTGAAAGGCCCAAAGGCAGTCCTCCCATGGGACCATGTTGATTTGGCTCAGAAGGTACTTCTATTAATTTTTCTTAGGGCTATATTGTTCCTTGTTGTAGATAATTGCATTTTTCACATTTGTTCAACATTTACAAATCACATACACCCCATAACATATTAACATCGTTAGCAATTA
This sequence comes from Pinus tabuliformis, assembly GCA_031772625.1. Taxonomy (NCBI): domain Eukaryota; kingdom Viridiplantae; phylum Streptophyta; class Pinopsida; order Pinales; family Pinaceae; genus Pinus; species Pinus tabuliformis. The sequence continues at coordinate 1,842,918,518 of CM062816.1, forward strand.
TGTAGAAAGAACCACTGTTGAAAATATCAGTATCAACAAAATACCAGCGAGGGTCCAGAAAACATCTTATCGGCGAAAATATCGGCAAATATCGGCAAACATAAAAAATGCATAATATATTCATTTTTTTCAAATTTGTAAACATATATAGAAATAACAACATGAAATAAACACATTGGCACATAAATATGAAGAAAGCACTAATATATATGATGTCAAATAGAAATGATACATCAAACTTCAAAGGCAATGCCAAATCCTGCTGATCCCTGATAATTGTCCAATCAAGGACTCAAACAAAATAACATCACATATCCTGCTGATCCTTGATAATTGTCCAATCAAGGACTCAAACAAAATAACATCAAATACATAAAACTTTAAAATTATTTCATCATCATGAGTTATAAACTTATATGTAGCAAAACAAATAAAACTAGCAGCTATCTATCTGAGACCAGTGGCCTCTCCCTAGCAGCTTTCTTTCTGTCTTCTTCAGCAATTGCTTCAAGAGCTTTTTGTATAATCTCCGCACTAGAAACCATACAAGGCATTATATGTGCATCATGTGTAGGGAGTCTAGCCAGATGGTATTTCAATCGCGTAACCCCTCCTAACATCTTGGTCCCACGCAATTTGCATGATATATATGCCCGATTTGCCCCACCAACAACCTCCCCATACTCCCAAAATGGGTCCAAGGCTTTTGGCAAATTTGACATTTGTAGTGAACTAATTCAAACCTAGGCACAAAAAAAAAACAAAAAATTGGCATTAAACCCCCCGACACAAAAAAAACAATATGTAGTAACCACCTCATTTAAAAAAATTACTACATTATTTGCATTTTGCAATGTGAATGAAAAATGGCAGTAAGAAGGTGCATAAGTTGAAAAAAAAAAAAATGAAGCATGCTCTCCAAATATGGAGAAAACCCTTGCATTGGCTCATGGGCATGAAAATCATAGCAAATGAAAAAAACAAAGAAATTGTAAAAATTTCTCATTTCCCACCCTAGTTTTCAGTTTCACCTTATTTCTCCAAAATAGTTAAATGCCCTTTCCCATATCCATACATTCAACAATTGGAAAATAAATTTTGTTGAAAACACAAATTCTGAAAAAAATTACAGTAAGAAATATTCAACAAAAATCAACAAGCAAACTTTTACAACTTATCTCGTTTTCCATGCCTCACAGCCCACTAGGAAAACTTGCAAACAACAAAACAGAACAGCAATAAATGTTGTACGACCTCCTTGAAAAAATAGCAGTACAGTTGTACGGATTGCTGCCCTCGACTTGCTGAAACTCAGTTGTACGGACTTGCTGAAACTCCGTTGTACGGACTTGCTGAAACTCCGTTGTACGGACTCGCTGAAACTCCGACTTGCTGAAACTCCGCCTTGCTGAAACTCCGACCTGCTGAAACTCCGCTTTGTTGAAACTCCGTTGTACGGACTTGCTGGAATGCTGCCTTGGAATGTGTGCCAAGTTGCTACCTCCTTCTCCTCCCTGTCCAGAAATCTCCCTTGCTCTCTTGCTCTCCTTCTCCCAATCTGCTCATGAAATAATGAATTATCTTTTCCTCCTTTTCCTCCTTTAATCTAACCCTAAATGACTTTTGGGTAATCCCTAAATCCAATGGCTGAAATAGATTGAGATCTAGGGCTGAGATTAAATGCTCATTTAAATCTCACTTTTTATTTTTTAATTCACCCCACTTTAATAAAGACCCACTTAGTCATTTATTTCCAAAGTCACTTTTCCTTTCTAATTTTACATTGACTTTATTAAAGTCACTTTAAAATTAGACTTTAGTAACTTTATCACTTAAAGTCACTTTTAAATTAGATTTGACTTTATAAAAATTATAAAGTCACTTTAGGAGAAAAATTAAATTCTTTTGGACACTTTCCCTAGGCCAAAGATCAAAGCTTTAGGGAACCACCTGTCCTCCGGTACCAAATTTTAACACTCTCTCTTACCGAGGAAGGTGTTCCTCACCACACCCATCTTGTCTCTGAAGTAGTCATGCTTGCCCCGTTGTAAGGCTTTGGTAAGAATATCTGCAACCTGCTCATCAGTGGGAATATACTCAAACTTCACAGCGCCTTTCTGAACACAATCTCTGATGAAATGATATTTGATCCCGATATGCTTTGACCTGTCATGAAATACTAGATTCTCCGTGAGTTTAATGCAACTCTGATTATCACAATAAATCACTGAAGGTCTCAACCGCTAACCAAATAAGCCAAACAACATCTTGCGAAGCCAGATGGCCTCACAACTAGCTAGACTGGCTGCCACATACTCTGCTTCCGCTGAACTCAATGCTACTGACTGCTGCTTCTGGCTTAACCATGACACTACTGCTGAACCCAACCCAAAACAGCACCCTGAAGTGCTCTTCTTATCAGAAGCACAACCTGCCCAATCAGAATCAGTATAATCTGCCAATCTCACTCCATCCCCCTACCTGTAGTCCAGACCATAATCCACAGTCCCCTGCAAGTACCGCAAAATGTGTTTTGCAGCCACCCAGTGAACCTTCCTAGGCTCACACATAAACTGACTCATCGTGTTGACTGCAAAACAAATATTTGGTCTAGTGTTGACCAAATACATCAAGGAACCAATCAGCTGCCTGTACAATATGGGATCCACCAACTCGGAATCCGAAGCATGAAGTTTCTTCCAGTTGGTAATCATTAGTGTCGACATGGGTTTACAATCCTCCATGTGGAATCTGCCAAGGATGTCCACAATATACTTCCCTTGCCCGAGGAAGAAATGCCCCTCCTCCTGCCACACCTCCAAACCCAAAAATAATGCATCAAGCCGATGTCCTTCATCTCAAACTCCGCCGCAAGATCTCTCTTGCAGTGCTCTATGAGTCTCTCTGCACCTGTAATGACCAAGTCATCCACATACAACACCAGAATGAGAGGCTCCTCACCTATCACAATAAAGTAAAGGTTTGGATCTGCCTCACTCTTTGTGAACCCATCCCCTGCAAGTATGTATCTATCCTGGAGTACCAAGCTCTGGGAGCTTGCTTCAGGCCATAAAGGGCCTTCTTCAGTCTGCACACATGGGACTCCTTCCCATGCACCTCAAAGACCTGTGGCTACTCAATGTACACCTCCTCCTGTATGAAGCCATTGAGAAATGTAGTCTTCACATCCATCTGGTGGATCTTCCAACCCATCTCTGCTGCTATATAATGGAGCGGATCGAAGTATATCGAGCCACGGGAGCGAAGGTCTCTTCATAATCAACTCCCTCTACCTGGGAGAACCCTCTAGCCACAAACCTCGCTTTGAATTTCTCAATGATGCCATCTGCAAAATGCTTTACCTTGTAAAGCCATCTGGAAGTAACCACGGATTTGCCCTCAGGCCTCGGCACCACCTCCCAAACATCATTCTTCATGATAGAAGAATACTCCTCCTGCATGGCCTCTCTCCAGACCTGCTGGCTAGCTGCCTCCTCATAGCTAGAAGACTCAGAGTCAAGGATGCTGGTAACCATTGCCATATAGCTACAAAACCTCTCAGGTGGTCTACTCTCTCTGACTGGCCTCTTAGGCTCAGCAACAAATGTGGCATCTCTCAAGGTGTCCTGAAGCCACTTGGGCTTCCTCTTCCCTGAGCGCACTTCTCCCATAGGAGAATGAAACTCCTCCTCCTCATCATCATCAGGAGCCTGAACTCCTGACTGTCTGTCTGTTGTCCTCCTGCCTGCACCTGAACCTGTAGAAGCTGAGGTACCGTGTGAACTGTCCATCATTGGACTCCCTAGTGAACTGCTCTGCATGCTGCCCGGAGCACCACCCCTCTGGCTCAGCGAGCCACTGCTCACTGACAGACCTGACATCCTCATAGATATACCTCCAGATTCTCCTGATCCCTGCCCATTGGATCCCTGCGACTGACTCAACTGCTGTTGAGGGTCTGGCTGATCAAGATACTCTAACTCCTATGACCTCCTAAAGGCCCTGTCCTCCTCGAACTTCACATCCCTCCTGACAACAACTTTCCTCTGTGCAAGAATGTAAATCCGAAAGGCCTTTGAGGTCTCACTATAGCCCACAAAGATACCCTTCTCTATGGTGGGCTCTAGTTTGGTCCTCTTCTCCTTGGGTATGTAGGAGTATGTAATGCACCCAAAGATACGAAGATGACCAATATCAGGCTTCTTCCCAGAAAAAGCCTCCTCCGGAGTCATGTGCCCCAAGACACGATGCGGACTCCTGTTCTGCAAATAAACAGTTGCGTTGCAGGCCTCTACCCACAAGAACAATGGCAACCCCTGATCATGTAACATGGCTTTGGCAGCCCCTACGATGGATCTGTTCTTCCTCTCCGCAACCCCGTTCTGCTAGGGGTTGTAAGGAACAGTGAACTCCCTCCTAATGCCTACCTCTGCACAATAGTCGACAAACTCTCCAAAGGTGTACTCTCCCCCATTGTCCGACCTCAGGGACTTGATCTTCTGACCTGTCTGTGTCTCCACAAGAGCTCTAAACTCCTGAAACCGCATGAAGACCCACTCTTGGTCTTCAAGAAATAAATCCAGGTCCTCCTGGAGTGATCATCAATGAATAAAACATAGTACTCATATCCACTCACGGAAACATGAGACATCCGACCGCTCACATCAGAATGAATCAAATCAAGTATCCCAGTCACTCTGTTGTCACTGCTGGAAAAAGGGGATTTGGCAAACTTGCCCATCGCACATCCTCTGCAAGTATCAAAGTGATCAGCACTGAAATCTGGCACACCTGTAGTGATCTCCCGTAAGGTCCTCAAGGCTCCATGATACATATGCCCCATCCTGCGGTGCCAAATCTCACACAGCTCAGAACTGCTAGCTCTGCTGTCGGTACTACTGCTCAATGCCAAAAGGCACTGGAATGCAAACTTGTACACCTTTGCATGGCGTACACCTATCACTCTAGCTGAATCAGCTGGAGTGCCCCTGGGATACATCAACACCTGTCCTCCCCTAAACAGTACCTCATATCCTCTGTCCTCCAAAGCTGAGACAGATATGAGGTTCTTCCTCATCCCTGGCAGATAAAGAACATCTGACACCTTCAAGGGAGGTTTGGACTCCCTCTGAAATGTCAATGTCCCCACACCGACTACTCTAACAACTCTGTCATCACCGAGTACTACCTCTATATCAGTGCCACTCTCTGAAAGCTCTAAGAAGTACTCACGGACTCCTGTCATGTGACGTGAAGCCCCACTGTCCACATACCAGATACCCAAAGATGCTCCACTAATCAAGGGAAAAGCATGCTCCCTCTGAACCTGTGTGGCAAGTGATCCTGCACTAGAGGACTCATACGCAGTGAACCCAAACTCCTGGTCAAAACGAACTGCAAAGTCCTCAACCTCTGTTGAAGCTGCCACGCTCTGGTTCTTCCCCTTCTTCTTCTTCTTCTTCGGACACACAACTGCATAGTGTCCCATCTTTTGACAATTCCAACATTTCACCTTCGAATAGTCCTTCTGTGTGTTACCCTGTTTACCTTTACCTTTGCCTTTGCCCCCACCATTGCTTGTGGAACCCTGCTTCTTCCCTTTGCCTTTCTTGCCTCCTGCCAACAGTGCTACATCCTCATCTTGCTCAACTGGCTTGGCTGCCCCAAGCTAACCTTTCATGATCTCTGTCTAAATGCAATCATCCCAAAACCTCTCCCATGTGGGAAGGGTCTCACGTGCACAGACCCCATCAGCAAAGTTCATCCATGAACGGGGGAGGCCATTCACTGCAATCCGCACCAACTCAGTGGGTGGAATGACCTCTCCAACTGCTGCCAACTCATCTCTCACATAAGTAATCTTGGTGAGATATCCAGTTGCACTATCATTACCCATCTTAATAGTCTTCAACTTCTCCTTCAAGACCATTTTCCGGTTCTTATTGGTACTCTGGTAGAGATTGGACAATGTTGTCCACATCTCATGGGCATTTCTCTTTCATCTAACATGAGGAATCTTTGACTCTATCTAGAATCAGTCTCTTACCCTTGTTGTTCTTTTTATTATACTCAGCCAACTGAGTAGCATCAGTAGGCACAACAACAGGGTTCTGTGTGGTATGCACCATGATGTCCCAGACTTTTGCCTCCTCAAAGATACTCTGCATTCTCTCCTTCCAAACGTTGTAATTGCTATGCCCATCCAACCTATCCTCCACCCTCAATCCCAATGACATCCTGCTGTCCTAAAACTGAAAAATAGCACTGCTGTAGTAAAAATAAAACTGTTGTTTGTGAAAAATCAGCTTGCTGGAATTTTCTGAGTGAAAAATCAGCAGGCTGTAATTTTCCTCCTTGCTGTCCCAAACTGCACTTCAACACTCAAGCTCTGATACCATGTAAAAATTTCTCATTTCCCACCCCGGTTTTCAGTTTCACCTTATTTCTCCAAAATAGTTAAATGCCCTTTCCCATATCCATACATTCAACAACTGAAAATAAATTTTGTTGAAAACACAAATTTTGGAAAAATTACCGAACGCTGGAAAATGCAGAAATATAAAAATCAGCACATACAAACAACCATTTAACACATTTAAACACAGTGATTTTTGGTCAAGGTGACCCTGGAAAAACCCCCTACAACTCTTGGGGAAAACCAGTTCGAGAGCTCTTTCTTATTTCTGGAAAATGCTTTTTACAGTGAGAAATATTCAGCAAAAATCAGCAAGCAAACTTTTACAACTTATCTCGTTTTCCGTGCCTCACAGCCAACTGGGAAAACTTGCAAACAGCAAAACAGAACAACAATAAATGTTGTACGGCCTCCTCGAAAAAATAGCAGTACAGCTGTACGGATTTCTGCCCTCGACTTGCTGAAACTCAGCTGTACGGACTTGCTGAAACTCCGTTGTACGGACTTGCTGAAACTCTGACTTGCTGAAACTCCAACTTGCTGAAACTCCGACTTGCTGAAACTCCGCCTTGCTGAAACTCCGTTGTACAGACTTGCTGGAATGCTGCCTTGTAATGTGTGCCAAGTTGTTGCCTCCTCCTCCTCCCTGTCCAGAAATCTCCCTTGCTCTCTTGCTCTCCTTCTCCCAATCTGCTTGTTGACACCTAATCCGAAACGGATGAGGTGAAGCTGGACAGTCATCTAGAAGATGAACTGATCCGTTGTGTATATGTATAAATAAATAATTGTCTAATGAATAAATCATCCAGTTGTTTCTTGCGCTCATTAATTTCTGAGCTAACCTGGCCTGACATGGTATCAGAGCACAGGTCCCAGAAATAGCTCCTGCCTCTGCCAGGTTTCTACTGCCTCATGAAACCTACCTCTGTCCTCAGACTGCGTGCTTCTGGCGGTGATCTGAGCGCCTCTGGCCTCTGGCCTGACATGACTGTCCAGCTCTATGCGTTGATGCGTGGAATGCGCTGTTGAATACTGCGTTGAATAGTGAGGTATCGTTTTGAAAACTGAGGTATCATTTTTTTTGTGGCATAGACTGCGTTTTTTTGAACTGTGAAGTCTGCGTTATATTGAAGAAACGCTGCGTATAGAAGTAAGCCTGCGCTGTGGACTGCGTTTTTTATTAGTAGCTATGTTTCTATTTGGCTTCTTGATTTCCCTGGGGATTTTGTACTATTTCTCTTCATTTGGATTCATTGAAAACTGAGATTGGGAGACTACAGCTCGAAATGTTGCAATAATATCAATGGCTACAACTGTTGTCGAATCTCTTCCGGTAACAGTAACAAGGTTCTTGGATGTCAACATTTCGGTTCCTTCAATATGCATACTGGTTGGGCTCTGCCTTTTTCATTGATTTGATTGTGATAAGAAGCGTTCATTTATTTTATTCATACTTTACGGATGGACGTTTATAACCGTTCAAATCAAACTTCATGCGGAACCTGTTTGAAGACTGAAATGGTGACTGCGTTTTCTATTGACTGCATTTCTTATTGAAGACTCTCGGCATGGGTGGGATTTGATCCCCTGGCCTAGTGCTTTTTCCCATATAATGTAATCATTTTCGAGTGATGAATTCAAGTCTGTATGAGAGCAATGGGCTCCCGATACATGTTCTCTGTTATGGTATCATAGATTTGGTGAAAGAAGTGATGGTGTGTGGGACTTGATGTCGTGCGTGTGAGCTGCATGAGTGTGTGCGAGCTGCTGTGCATGTGAGGTGATTTATTTTTGAGTTTTGTGGATGAAACATTGTCCATTGATAAAGCTGTGTGAGTTGATCTATGTGAAGGAGAAACACTGTGAAGTCTAGTGCCGAGCTAGTGGAATGGTGACAGCGTTTTCATGGTTCCGTTGAATGTTTTTTTTTAACGCATATGTAACATCATGTTAGTTATTGTCAATGCTGGTATGCATTGGTTTCTGCGCTGGCCTGCTACATTATTTTTTTGCAGAGCGAACGGATGTGGATCATATTTCATAGTGACATAGGTACAAGAGAGATTATTTTAATGGCAGTATAATGTGTGCCGTTGCTATGTATTTATGATAGCATTTTTTAGTATTGTAAGCAGTTTTCAAAGGGGTCATATAAGCAGTTTCAAAAGCATTCAAGGTCATATCAATTGCACAGTTTGTTTTTTATGCTGTATTGAAGCACAAAGTAAATGAAATTCTGATGCCTTCTGCCACATATTAGAGGGATTTAAAGCCTGTAAGTGAGGATTTTTAACAGAAGTCTTTTGTCAACAGAAGTTCTTTTTTGGCAGAGATATTTTTTTTACAGAATGCATTCAATCATTTCTATGGTCGGAATAGTTCTCACTGGCAAGGAGAACTATTCTGAATGGTCTCGGATGGTAAAACACACCCTTATCTACAATGAGCTGTGGAAAGGAGTGTGTGTCGGAGAAGAAGACAAAGACCCTGTGCAGCCCACATCAGACAAAGAACTCACCATTTGGGAAAACAAGAACAGCAAAGCCTTTGCATTGATCGCAGCATCTGTAAATGAGGAAGTAAGTCGTCATATTTCATGCTATTCCACTGCCTTTGAAGCTTTACAAAAGCTGAAAGAACTCTATGATACACATTCTGCACTTGAAGTTGTTCAGCTCATGATTAAACTCTTCACTCTTGAACTGAAAAATAATGATCCTCTTACTCTTGCATCTGAAATAAAGTCTATAGTGCATGATATTAAATCCACTAAAGTTGAGCTGGATATCTCTCTTATTGCCTTTCTCAAAGCACTCTATCATACCTACTCTAACTATCTTGAGTCTTTACAAGCAAATGGAAATCTTAAAGATATAACCTTTGACACTCTTGTGAAAAAGTTTGTTGAAAGAGAGAAAGCCTTTGGAAAGAAAACAGTCCCTGAATCTTCTGAAGAGACTGTTTGCCTTGCTCATAAAGAAAAGCATCCTGCTCAAGATTCTACAAGAGGAAGAGGTGGACGAAGAGGAAGAGGAAGATACTTCAGAGGCAGGGGGGCAGACATCCTCAAGCAGAAAAGGCAGATCTGCATTGCATTCGCTGCAAACGAAATGGATCACATGATGCTTCTACATGCAAGCTACCATGGGACAAGGTTGAGCAGAGAAGAAATCAGCAGAAAGGTAAAACTGATGACACAGACAAAGGTAAAGCACCTGAATCCGCTCACTATATTGAGGCACAATGTAACATTGGAGTAAATGAAGATTTGTTTAATGCTTCACTTGCTTCTTCGAAAAATGACTGGTTGCTTGATTCAGGAGCAACCTGTCATATGACTCATAGGAGAGATTTCTTTGAAGATTTCACTGACAATGTTGATGGAGCAGTATACTTTGCAGATCAGTCAAAAATCAAGCCATCAGGGCTTGGCACAATCAGGCTTAAACTGCCTGGTCTTCCAGACTTTCTTCTGGATCATGTTCTATATCTCCCACAGCTGAAGAGAAACTTGTTGTCCCTGGTCCACATCCGCCAGCAAGGTCACTCCATTCACATGTTTGATGGCAAGCTTGAGGTAAGAAAGGCATCTGACCACTCACTTGTCATGAGGGGTATAGAAGAAGAAAGACTCCTTAAACTGCAAGGAACCTCTGCTCATGCACAACATTTCTCATATATTTCTCATCATGAAGAAGGTGCACTTTCATCAAGTTTATTATGGCATGCTAGATTTGGACATTTAAACTATGATAGTCTCCGCTTGTTGAAGAAAAATGGTGTTGCTGGTTTGCCTACAATTCCTAGAAAACATAAACAATGTGATGCTTGCATTCTAGGAAAGCACAGCAAACAGTCCTTTCATGATTCACATTCAAGAGCACATAGGAAGCTTGAACTTATTCATTCAGATTTGTGTGGTCCAATGCCTGTTTCTTCTGCAAATGGAAATAAATATATCATGACATTTATTGATGATTACACCAGAATGTGTTGGGTTTATTTTTTGAAGAACAAATCTGATGCTTTTCAAACATTCAAGAATTTTCATAAATGGATTGAAAACGATGCACAATCTCATATTGAGTCTATTCGCACTGATAATGGAAAAGAATATACATCAAATGAATTTGAACACTATCTTCGCCAACATGGGATTAAACATCAAACAACTGTGCCTTATAATCCTCAACAGAATGGTGTAGCTGAAAGAATGAACAGAACAATTTTGAATATGGTACGATCCATGCTTTTCTTCAAAAATGTAAAGACAATGTTTTGGGCTGATGCTGTTCTATGTGCTGCATATATAAAGAATAGATGTCCATCTAGTGCTATAAGAAACAAGACTCCTTATGAATTATGGTATGGACATGTTCCTTCGGTAAAACATCTCAGGATATTTGGTTCCACCTGTTATGCTTTAACACCAAAGGTACATAGAAACAAACTTGGTGCTAGAAGTCGTAAGTGTATCTTCCTGGGGTATTCAAACACATCTAAAGCATACCGCCTTTATGATGAAGTAAATAAAAAGTTTGTTTTATCTAGAGATGTCATCTTTCTTGAATCATCCAAATCTGACAGTGTTGTTGAGCGGCAACTTGATCGCTTGGATAGATTCACAAAACCGAAATCATTTCAAGAGTTTGATAATCAGATTCCACATCTTGAAGGGGGGATTCCTATACTAGATCAACATGTGGAATCTTCTTCTGAAGAACAATCTCCCCTGCATAACACTCCAACAACGGATGATGCTTTAAGTGATGTAATTGATAGAATTGGGAGACTCAATCTTGATTCAGACCCAACTCAATCAACAGAACAGCCTGGACCATCTCAGAAAGGTCCCCCAAAGTGGCTGACAAAGACACTTGAAAGTGTTCATCCTGATGAAATTGGAAAAACAGGAACCAGAAATTCAAATCGACAAGATGGAGGTGATGTAGATAACTCTAATTCACCTGTTGATATGGATGTTACTTATGATTGTGAATTGAACTTGTCTACAGATTTTGAACCAACTTCCTTCAAAGAAGCTGCTTCTCATGATGAATGGAAAGAAGCGATGCAGAAGGAGTATGATGCCCTCATAAAGAATGGCACTTGGAAGCTGGTTGATCCTCCATTTGGAACCAAACCAATTGGCTGCAAGTGGGTCTACAAGAACAAGTACAAAGCTGATGGCTCACTTGACAAGCACAAAGCTAGGCTTGTGGCAAAAGGTTTTGCACAGAAGGAAGGGGTCGATTATGAGGAAACTTTTGCTCCCACAGCAAAATGGGCCACCATCCGGACACTCTTTGCACTAGCTGCTCAGAACGGTTGGAAAGTCCATCAAATGGATGTAAAAACTGCATTCTTGAATGGAGATCTAAAAGAGAATGTTTTTATGTCCCAGCCTGAAGGATTTGCTGTGAAAGGACATGAACACAAAGTATGCAAACTTGTGAAGTCCTTATATGGCCTCAAACAAGCACCACGAGCCTGGTATGAAAAACTAACTGAGCATCTTCTGAAACTCAACTTCAATCATTTTGATCTTGATGATGCAACTTTATTTGTCAAGAAAGTTGGCAAAACAGTTGTATATCTTGTGGTATATGTAGATGATCTTTTAATGACAGGGAACAATGAAAGCTATATTGCATCCATAAAGAAAGAATTAGGAAAAATTTTTGAAATGACTGATTTGGGCTATGTTCATTACTATCTTGGCATTGAAGTAACCCAACATCCAAAGTCCATATTTCTTTCTCAAAAGAAATACATTGGAGATTTGTTATACAGATTTGGCATGACAGAGTGCAATCCCCTTTCTACTCCAATGGAACAAAACTTGAAGCTCACATCTACTGAAGGAAAGGAATTTGAGGATGCAACAAAGTATAGACAGCTTGTAGGAAGTCTCATCTACCTCACTACTACCAGACCAGACATTTCATTTGCTGTTGGAATCCTCTCCAGGTTTATGCAAAGGCCTTGTGAGGGACATTGGTCTGCTGCAAAAAGAGTTCTTAAGGTACTTGAAGGGAACTCAAGACCTTGGAATCAAGTATGCACAGGTGGACGACTTCAACTTGATTGGATACTCTGATTCAGACTTCGATGGAGACAAAGAAACTGGGGTATCTACTTCAGGATATGCTATGAGTCTTGGATCGGGAGCTGTCTCCTGGAGATCACGCAAACAATCAGTACCAGCAGATTCCACAACAGAAGCAGAATATGTGGCAGCAGCTGAAGCAACGAAAGAAATTGTGTGGCTCAGGAAAATTCTTGAAGATTTGCAGGTAAAACAAATATAATCAACTCCACTCATGATTGATAACACCTCTGCAATAAAATTGGCCAAGAACCCAAAGTTCCATGATCGTACTAAGCACATCAATACTAAATATCATTTGATCCGACATCATGTTGAGGCCAAAACAATCCATCTCCGTCATTGTTCCACAAACGAGCAAATTGCAGACATCTTCACCAAAGCGCTTGGAAGAGAAAAGCTTGAAAGATTCAGAACGATGCTTGGACTCACCAACATCCCTTCAGATTAAGGGGGGAATGTTGACACCTAATCCGAAACGGATGAGGTGAAGCTGGACAGTCATCTAGAAGATGAACTGATCCGTTGTGTATATGTATAAATAAATAATTGTCTAATGAATAAATCATCCAGTTGTTTCTTGCGCTCATTAATTTCTGAGCTAACCTGGCCTGACACTGCTCATGAAAGAATGAATGACCTTTTCCTCATTTTCCTCATTTAATCTAACCCTAAGTGACTTTTGGGTAATCCCTAAATCCAATGGCTGAAATAGATTGAGATCCAGGGCTGAGATTAAATGTTCATTTAAATCTCACTTTTTATTTTTTAATTCACCCCACTTTAATAAAGACCCACTTAGTCATTTATTTCCAAAGTCACTTTTCCTTTCTAATTTTACATTGACTTTATTAAACTCACTTTAAAATTAGACTTTAGTAACGTTATCACTTAAAGTCACTTTTAAATTAGATTTGACTTTATAGAAATTATAAAGTCACTTTAGGAGAAAAATTAAATTCTTTTGGACACTTTTCCCTAAGCCAAAGATCAAAGCCTTAGGGAACCACTTGTCCTCCAGTACCAAATTTCAACAGAAATAAAATGTTGGTAGGCAAAGAGGCAAGCAAGCATAACCCTAAATCTATGAAAAAATCATTAACATAAGGGTTTTTAAGAACATACCTGTTAATGGAAGAAATGAAGTTTGTCTCACTGTTCTTCAATCTTTGATCCACAAAAAAATCTTAGTTGGTGGTGATAATCGTCGTTTGATCCTCAAACCCTCCTTGACAACCACCACAAAACCCTTCCCCTTCTCCAACACTCAGAAACAGAAATGAAGAAAAAAAAAGACAAATTTTCCTTTTTCTAACCGCGGCCTAGCCTGCCCGACGATATTTTCTATCGTCACGCGATATTTTGCCGAGATATCGGCAACATCTCGGAAATATCGCGATATTTTCGGGAGCCAAAATATCGCGATATTTTTTTGGCGATATTTCGGCTCGCCGAAAATATCGCGAATTTTTTATTATCTCGCTGATATTATCATCACTAGAAAGAACAATAATGCAGTGAAACAATAAACAACAACAGAAGAAAAGCATGCACAAATAACGACACCATGATTTAGGTCAGAGACTGGGGGAAAACCCCACAAGGGGGAAAAACCATCAAAATTCTTCTTTTTCTATTAGATGTCCATCAATTGTTCTGCCGAGATACAAAGTACATCAATAGGGAGATACATCATTACATCAGGCCTCCTAGGGCCAATCCAAGTCAGTTCACAACTTCATTGGTGAACTGACTTCCGATAACCAAATGAGTCCATGTAGCCTTCTGCCATATCACTATACAAGAAGCAATAACATCATCATGTATTGTTTACTGTCAATGTTTGTCATAAAAGAAAGGTCATACCCAAAGTCACTGCATCATAGGAGAGCAAGGTCATTGCCACATGAATCATTGTCACATACTAGGAAGATTCTTGCCATGCCTTTTTATCAAGATTAGATCCCAATCATTGTCATGCCTGCTCATTGTAAATAGATCAAGATTACTATCATAGTCCAAGTCAATGTCATCCAAGTTGTTGTCATATATAAATGTAAGTCGATGTATATAAAATCAGTGGTTGTCATACGAGACATTGTATATATATAAACCAGTCACAGTTATTCAAATCAATATATATAAATCATGTCGGTGTCATATTCATGTATACCCAAATCAATGACATATATATCAAGGTTATAAAACAAAAGATGAAGCCATAGGGATACCATCTATACTGACCACCAAAGCAATGTCACTACAATATACAACCAGCGCTTCATAGAGATAACAAAATGAGTTGTAGAACTCTGTTATGTGAGCCATCAAATAAGCAATACATTACCGTAATGATTCGATCCATCGATCCATAATCTGACTCATATGAGAAGAGATGAAGATGATATAGCATGTGAGTCATAGCGTTAATAATGCAAGCTATGGAACATTGTGACGTGAGCCATAGAACAATTTGTATGTCATCATAATGTATGCCACTGCCGATCCATTCATTCCACCGCGAGAGATATCTGATCCAATGCAAAGAATATATGAGCCACCGTGTGAGCGATACTACAATGAATACAAGAACCACAGATGATATGCGAGAGCTATAGAGAATATGCAAGAGAATAGTCCTAAACATGAGTGAGAGCCACAGTCCTGTAACACATGCGAGAAAGAGAGTATGGTTCGGTAGCGAGAGAATAGTCCTATAGCCAGATGTGAGTCTCGTACATAGACCTGTAACCATATGCGAGTCCTATAATATGTGAGCGAGAACATAGACCTGTATCCAGATGCGAGTCCTGTAATATATGAGCGAGAACGTAGACCTGTAGCCAAATGTGAGTCCTATAACATATCAGTGAAAGAATAGATATATGTCCATGCGAAACCCTTGTGTAGAGATGGTGCGAGTTGTGACTTAGAGCGAGAATCCAAACCACAGATATTGACCTCGGAGAGATCTTCGAATCGATGCCAAATGGAGGAGTCTTGACATATATTTATAGTTGAATCCGTAAGTGAATGGCTACAATCTTTAGGGGCTGGCTGACCTAAGATCAAGGAGCTAACTTGTGCCTTAGGAGGGAAAATTCAAATTCAAATTTGCCCAATAATATTCAAATATATTTCTCTTTAGTTAATAATTATTTGTCAAATTGAATAACAATATTTCATTTTTGGACCAATTGAATTCTCCTTATGACCAACATAAACCCTTTTTAGGGTTTCTCATTGGAATTTCTCCCTGTCTGCCAATTTCAACAACTTCTAGTCTTGTGTCTTAACTAGGACCTTGATTTGCCTCTTTAGGAGCTTCCATGATACATGTAGAGTGTGTAAGTGAGTTGCACGCATTAAAATGAGTTGCATGTGACATACATGACATGTGCATGTAAAGCAGAGTATACTTATGACATGTACTCGAGTTAAAGTAGAGAAAGCTAAAGATAAGATAGTTAACTAAAATAAAGTCACTTATATTTAGTTAACATGACTAACTAATTTTGGCCATCAATCTTAGCTTAGGAAAGTTATAAATTGAACTTTAAGTGTTGAGGCTAAGACACAACAACAACACAAGATTAAGAGAGGCTTATCAATAAGCATGTGTTGGGTCCGAGAGAGTGCAATGAGGCTAGTGATCAGTTTTATAATCTGTATTTTCTCAGATGAGCCAGTATTCCAGGACGAGAGCCCAAGTAAGTTTCGTGATTAATTTATTAATGAAGAACTGTTGATTGGGCAAAAATTTGTTTATGTGTATGTGATTTAGATCAAGTAATTTTGCGTCCACTAAACATTTTGGTTAGGAACTTAGTCGTGTATTCGTTCAGCTAATAATTGTTGGGAACAGAATATCGGGTGCTCGGTTCGGGAAATTCTAACAATACTCCCATGGGGTCATGTTGATTTGACTAGGGGTGAATGGCCCAAGGGCAATCCTTCTCCCATAGGGCCATGCTGATTTGGCTAGGGGAGATTCGCCCAAATGTTCATTGTGCTCAAGGATGGAGTGATCTATTTTTTATAGAGTGGGTTTGAATTGTTTATTGATTAGAGTTTTTCACCCAACATTGGGGTAAACAATTCTAGTCTAATGTTGAGTTGTTATGTAGGCTCCATTAGTGAAGAGGCTTCTTGTGATGAGAAGCCAACTTGATAGGCAAATTATCAACATAGCAAACTCACTGAATCTTTTCTAGTGGAGGAGAAATTCAACCAAGGTAAAATATGTTATTGGAAGATCATCTTTATATCTTCCTCGTCGTCATTTCTATCTCTCTTCTTGAGGTCACACGTGAGGTCATACATGTGAATCTATTTGACCGAGTTTTGTTGAGTTTTGTAGCTCGAAAGGTACTTCTAGCCTCATGAAGGACATAGATTTGCCTCTTTAGGAGCTTGCATGCGACATGCAAAGTGTGCAAGTGAGTTGCACACATGCAATGTGTTGCATGAGATGTGCATGCAAAGCAAGCTAAATTTATAACTTGTACTTGAGTTAAAGTAAAGAAAGTTAAAGATAGGAAAGTTACTAAAGTAAAGTCACTTATCTTTAGTTAAGTGGATGAGCTAATTTTGGTTGTCGATCTTAGCTTATGAAAGTTATAAATTGAGCCTAAGTGTTGAGGCTAAGACACAAAAGTAGCACAAAATTGAGAGAGGCTTCTCAGCGAGCATCTGCTAGGTCTAAGAGAGTGTGGAGAGGTTGGTGATCAATTTTGTATTTTCCCAGTTCGGCCATTATCCCAAGACAAGAGCCCAAGTAAGTTATGTGATTAATTTATTAAAGAAGAATTGTTGATTGGGCCGAAATATGTTTGTGTATGTGATTTAGATAGAGTAATTTTTGTTTCCGCTATATTTTTGTGTTAGGAAACTAGCAATATATTCATTCTGTTAATAATTGTTGAGAACCGAATACTGGGTGTTGTGTATAGTACTAGGGTAATTTTCGCCCTTAGGACCCTATACTTGACTAGGGTTATAATTAACAACAAGATTACTCAACAGCAACATTCATTGGAATAGGAGGTATTGAAATAGCATAGTAACAAACAAAGTTGGATGATTCCTCCCACAACAATAGATTACTTCAACCATTAAATATCATCGTAATTTCAAGATCAGTAAACAATGGCTCAATTATTTCTATTGTACTATACCATGTGTGACTAGCTATCTAAGATTCGACAGTAAAAACAATGCACAACAACAATTCAATAGAGATCTGAAATTGTGTTCTTTCCTCCACCGTTACCAGTGATTAGGGAAGGCCCTAATCATCCTTCTATTCCCAACTTCGAGTGAGTCTCCCCACTAACCACAGTAAGAGTTTATTAACTCTATTGCAACAGACTTAGCAATGGTAGAGTTTGGTTATCCTGAGGGTTGGACTACAATGCAATTCAAGTGTAAAAATGTATGCAAGTCTAATTCCTTCTTTGTGTGTTACCGCAAGAGAGAGTTTAACCACCAAATTACCCCCGAACACAGCCGCAAATGTAACTAAGTGTCCAACAAGGGTCGTTACTTTTGTGCAAGTAGTTGTTGTAATGGAATAAACCCTTTTGTTTTGTGGTGACTTCCCATAACCCTAGAGGGTCAAGCCCAAAACATATTCTACGTCGCTTTTCCAAAAGATACGTTCGAATTATTAATACGATGAACGCGTCGCTTTTCCAAAAGATACGTTCGAATTATTAATACGATGAACGCCCTTATAGAACCCACGACCAAAATCACAAGAGGGTTCTGGGTTCCGCTGCTTGATTAGAGCTCAGCATATTCTAGGTCTTGCCCACACAACAAACTCGAGTTGCTTCATAACAGTCCATCGCCCCATTACTTTTCTAGAAACGTCTTTATTGCTAGAGGTCGTGAACTAAATTGCCAACCACAACGAGAATTCCAATTTCATTCTTGTGCTTTCGTTGTTGACGAGACAAAAAGAGGTTTTGCTACCTTCACCTCTCTCAATTTTGCATTCAGATGCCACAGAGGGAGAGAGAAAGAGACGCAAGGAACTCACAACCTCAGACAACAATTCCCTCAACCCCTAGCATAATTTTGTTGGATCAAACAAAGCCTTGTCCAAACACAGAGGATTCCTTTTAGTCAGAGCAAGGTCCAGTCACTCCACAAGAATAAGTTGTGCCAGACAAGGAAATATTCAATCTTTAAACCAAGCAGAGTTGCTCCAATAACTTGTGCCAAAACAAGAAAGAAAGGGTGACTAGGTAGGGTGGGATCACCTCCACCTAAACTAGTCAAAGGAGAAAAGGGGTATTAAAACCCTCAAGTCCTTGGGCTCAAAGAAAAACAGAGACAAATAATCCAATCCAATGATGATACAAATGATTATAATCCCCTTATATTTATAGATTCTCTTGAGGGTATTTTTTGCTTAAATAATTGAGTGAGATTCACATCAAACCCCAACTTTGAGCTTTTTGCCCCAACTGCCCCAGAGTTGCCCAAACATTGGATATTTTGGGGGTTTTCCCCTTTATCAAGGACTATAACCTATGGAAATTGACAAGCTACTTCGTCCTTATTAGCCCATCAATTTTTAGGGAACATTACATGTTGGGTTCGAAAAGTCTAACAAGTTTGACCAGCTTCTTGGAGGTCGCACGTGTGAAATGTTGATTGACTTTGACTACAAGAAGTTGACCAAGTTTGACTATTGTTTGACTGAGTTGTTTGACCAAGAGTTGATCGTAGAAACGCTGCACATGCGAGGGTTTGACCAGTCGCACTTTGATCGCAGGGCTACACATGTGGGTTGACTACATGGAGAAATTTGACCAGTGTTGAACAGAGCTAATATTTTGACTGGTTTGACCAGTGTTGATCAGCAGTTGTTTGACCAGGTTTTGTTGGTATTTTGACTTGTATATTGGCACAAATTTCTAAACAAAGTGCTCATTTGTAAATCTTCTTGAAAAGACAATTTCTCCTCAAGAAAAGATCCATGGGTTTTCTCCCAATGTTTGGCTTCCTAGGTGAAAAATTTGTGTCTATAGTGCATGGTTGTCTTTCTATGATCTTTACTATTTCCGCTGCATTTATTGTTGAGATTTTTTTAGTATAATTATTCAATGATAGCAGTGGCATAAAAAATAGTTTGAAAACCATTATGAAGTAATTATCAAGCAAAAAATTGTATTCTACTGCACTTACCATAGATTTTCAACAAGAAGTACCTACCTGAGCTACAAACATCAACAAAGAAGAGGACACAAAATAGGAGGAATGGTTATGTAAATTGATGAATGAGAGCCATGAGCTTGCATTGTAACCTTGTCAAAAATAAAGACCAAGCATGTGAACAATGTAACTAGTGTCTGCTTCATAATTATATTTGAGTCATAATGTAATCAAAAGAAAGAAAAAGAAATTGTATTATTAAATAAATTGACTTATTAAAGCATGAGTTTCATGCTCGGGTCAATTGTTTATAGGTTAAAGCCTCCACTGTAGGCTTCTAGGGTTTATGTCAAGTATCCTTGTCCATGTCATAATGTAAAAGACCCTTCTTGGGCTTCATTTGTCAAGAAATAAATTTATTTTAATGTAAAATAGGTCAATTAGGCCTCCTCCACCAAGTCGGCCTCAAGCTGGGCAAGTCGGCGTCCTATATAAAGGCAGCAACTCAACCTCATTTGAAACACTCACTCATCAAGTTTGGTCTAAATCTTTTGGGGCCAGAAAAAGAGCGAAATTCAAGGGAAGAAGAGGAAAGGGCTAGCGAAGGAGAAGGAGGTCCCTATCAAGCACAAGAAGTTGAAATTCTCTCTCTCTCTCTCACGTGTGAAGCTGCTGAGCTGCGAGAGGGGCTGAAATTACAGTTCTGTTGCTGGGCCGAAATTTTGAAGTTGAGGTCGAAGTTTTGTAGCTAGGAAGTTGAATTTCTGGATTATTGTTGGGTTGAAGCTGTTGGACAAGAAGAGACTACTGAAGTGTGTTGAATCATTGTGGAAGGTTGACTTGGTGGAGAAGGAAGTTCTTTGGGTATAGGGTCTTGGTCTTTTTCAAATTGAATTTGCTAGTGGAAGAGTTTGACTAGGTTTCCCCTATATAAGGGTTTTAGCCCTGGCAAAGTGCCTACATTCTGGTGTCTTCGATCTTCGTGTTTTGATTTTGATAATTGCTTGACGAAAAAAGATAAAAGAAGAACATAAGAAAGTTAAAAAGAATTCAAAGATATCACAAGTAATTATCAACATAAGAAAATCTTCCTGCCTTTTTTATTTTCTAACATGTTATCAAAGCTAAGGTGAAGAAGAAGGAAAAAGGCAGACTAGAGATCTATTGAAGAAAAGGGGATCAAACAAAGGTCATTAAGGAAAAGGATTATATAAGAAGAGAAGCCTATTGTCTACAAAAACTATGTCAGCTTCAATGAAGGGAGAAAACAAGCTAGAAAGAGCCTCCAACTATAGGGCATGGAAAAAGAGGATAGATCTTATCCTCAAAAAGCACAAAGTTTTGAATCTTGTTCAAGGAAAAGTCAAGAAGCCTACTAATGAAGCAAAGAAAGAGAATTTCAGAGAAACCAAAATCTTGGCCATGAACCTAATAATGGATGGAGTAAAGGACAACCGAATTCCATACATATCCAACATAGATTCCATTCAAGAAATGTAAGAGGCTCTCCCAAAATTATTCACCTTCAAGAACACTGGTCAAATAGCAAGCCTCAAGAATGAATTAAGAACTATTAAGATGACGAAAGGCGATATTGTATCATCCTTCTTTATAAGGATATCTACAATCAGAGATGAACTCCAATAAATAGATGAAGTTGTACCAGAAAAAGAGCTCATAATTACTGCTCTTCTAGGGCTACCAAAATCTTAGAGTGCTTTTGCATCAGGAATTAACAGTTGGAAGGATACTCCAACATTTGAATTGTAGAATACATGCAGTCAAGAAGAAGCCCAAATATCATTAGTAAACAACAAGAAGGAAGATGAAGAAGAAAATACCTCTAATGCATATTCTGCTTGCCACAAGAAAAAAGGAACCTTCAAGAAGTTCAAAGGACAAAAGAAGAAAGTTGACCTATCCAAAAATTGAATGTTACAACTGTCATAAGATGGGTCATTACAAGAATTAATGTCTTGAGAATCCAAGGAATAACAAGAGAGATAGGGAACAAGCAAATATTACCGATGAAGCTCCACCTAAGAAGAATAAGGTTAAGGAATTAAAAGTCAAGGAATTATACTACTAAGTTCTCTCCTACATATCCTTCTTAGTCTTCTATTATTTTCCTTTATGTTTTGATTTCTAGAGTTTGTAGTTCTAACAAAGAACATTTTTTAATTATTTTGATAAGTTGCAGGTGTCCCTCAGAAAGATTGAATTAAAAGGGAGCCTCCGCCATTTTTACCAAAAAGATAAGTATTTTGTTCTTTGTTTCATCTTTTCATGTTTGATTTCCTCCTCACATCAAAATTTGTTTTTATTGTATGCTAATAACCTTTTCTTTATATTTTCCTTGGTTAGGAAAGCTTGTTGAATGCTCAAAGGTTATGGAGGAAACTTCAAAGGATAGACTTGAAGCATGGAAGAAGTTTTGTTGCAAAGGAAGCCCTTCAAGAATTGATGTCCTACAAGGTTTGTTAAGGAACAACTCAAGGTATGTCTTAGACTATAAGCTTTGTTATAAAGTTCTCTTCATATAAAAGGTACGATCATTCTTCTTTTGAAATTTGCTTTACATTACTGACATCGTTATGTCTAGGGTTTTGAATCTTAAAGATTCTTGTTAGGGTGATTAATCATTAGATTAAATCTACCCTCGTCATACTATCATTTTGATCATTCTTGTGAAACCCTAACCTTTAGGGTTCACTATAAAACCCTAGCCTCTTGATGCTAAGGGTATGTCAATAATGTTGAAACCCTAGTCCTCTTAGGGTTGTTGATAAAGTCTAGAAATCTTATTCTTTTAATGTTTAGGGTTTTGGTATTGTTATGATAGAAACCCTAGTTCTTTAGGGTTTGTTGTTAATGTCTAAGTTATGTATTGAAACCCTAGATCTTTAGGGTTTGGTGAATAAAGGTTTATAAGAAAAACTTTTGTAATAGTAAAATCCTAGGAATGAAACCCTAGTCCAGTCAAAATTGTTGTATATTCCAACTTTAATGTATTGATGTTTGTGTCTTGGGTTTATTTAGTAGATATTGTTGTATGCTAGCACATGTTTATGGAATCCTAGATATGTATATGTGAGTATGCTAACCTAATTGTTAATGCTCATGTTTTAGTTTGTGAATTCTATGGTTTGTAACACAGCCCTAGTAAAGATTGATGTTTTAGGATATGATGATATTGTTTTAATTTAGTTTTGATGATAAAATCTAGGTAGAGTCTGACATGTAATTCTAAAATTATATTGTTGAAACCTTAGATATATAGTAGAATTGTTATTTGATTGAATTGTTGATATCTAAGGCTTTGTGTCTTGAAGATGGAGTCTAGGGTTTATGACAAAAGCCCTAGCAAGAAGTTGAAGTCTAGTATGTAAAAACATGTGTCTCTTGTTGATTATGAACCTAGCTGAGTTTAGGTGTTTGATGTCTAAATGCTTCCATTATAGTAACATGATTTTGATATAGTTAACTTCATGCTTCTATATGTTTGTATTTGGTTGTACTTGCTATTAAAGTTTTGCAGGTACATAATCTTCAAGATGATAAAGAAGTTCGTATAATAAGCATGATGAAGGAAGTTATATGAATGATGATGATCAAGATGACCTTGATGTCGTGAAGCTGCGAAAGGTTCTTCGATGTTATGAAAGAAGTGGTTGATCTCCCTAATTTGAGAGGGAGATTGGATAGAAGAAAGGGTATATCTCCCCAGTTGAAAGGGGGGTCATATTATGACAGTGAATACCTAGAAGTAAGCAAAAGTACTACAGATGAATGTTCATGTTTCATGAAGTTGCAAACAAAAGACTTGAGAAAATCTGAGGATGTATTTGGTGTTGTTGAAGAAAGAAGAAGAAAGCTTCTAACAAATTGCATATGGATAACTCGATGATGAAAGTAGCATCAGAATGCTTGAGGACCCCGAAGGTTTGTGTTTACTTATATTTGAAAGTTAATTACTAATTGGGGTTTGTGTTTGTAGAGGTAAATCTCTACATAAAAAGGCTGAACACTCTGGATGCATGCTTGGACAAATGGATATATCTGATTCAGTTGATAGGGAGAGTTGGAGCATCTTATGGCAAGATGCTTCGAAGGACATTTGGTTGGCCTATGTGTTGATGTCTAGATCCCAAAGAGGGAGGGTGGCGTTGGTCATGGAACTTCGACCTTGGATACACACCTAGATACTTGGGTTGATGGTAGAGCTTAAAAACCTAATGTTACCTAGAGTGGCTAAACTTGAGTCCCCTTAATCCCACCTGAATAGAATACCCTGGTCAAGTATCTAGTCCGCAGCACTGAATATAGAGCATTTCATTTTGAGATCTTCCATGTACTTCTATATCTATGTAATTATGAATACCTCCCTAGTTAAGAGGAAGTGTTGAAAAATGTAACCAGTGTCGGTCTTCATAATTATATTTGAGTCATGATGTAAATGTATTTGTCAAAATATATATATATATATATATATATATATATATATATTATTAAAGAAATTGACTATAAAACATGGGTTTCATGTTTGGGTCAATTGTTTATAGGTCAAAGCCTCCATTGTAGGCTTCTAGGGTTTATGTCAAGTATCTTTGTTCATGTCACCATTTGTCAAGAAAGAAAATTATTTTAATGTAAAATAGGTCAATTAGACCTCCTCCACCAAGTCGGCCTAACTGAGGGGCAAAAACTCCTATATAAAGGCAGCAACTCGACCTCATTTGAAACACTCACTTATCAAGGCCAGAAAAAGTGCGAAATTCAAGGGAAGAAGAGGAAAGGGCTTGCGAAGGAGAAGGGGTCTCTATCAAGCACAAGAAGTCGAAATTCTCTCTCTCCCACATGTGAAGTTGTTGAGTTGTTGGAGGGGTCGAAACTGCAGTTTTGTTCTTGGGCCGAAATTCAGTAGCTGGAGTCGTTTTGTAGCTAAGAAGTTGAATTTTTGGATTGTTGTTGGGTTGAAGTTGTTGGATATGAAGAGACTGTTGAAGTGTGCTTAATCATTGTGGAAGGCTAACTTGGTAGAGGAGGCAGGTCTTTGGGTCTAGGGTCTTCGTCTATCTCAACTTGAATTTTCTAGTGGAAGAGTTTAATTGGGTTTTCCCCTATATAGGGGTTTTAGCACTAGTAAAGTGCCTAGATATGTTGTCTTCGATCTTTGTGTTTTGATTTTGATAATTGCTTGAAGAAACAAAGATTAAAGAACATAAGAAAGTTAATAAGAATTCAAAGATATCACAAGTAATTATCAACATAAGAAAATCTTTTTGCCTTTCTGATTTTCTAACAAAGCAACCATTGCACGCTGGTTTTTTGCTTTTAGGTTTCTAAGTTGAAATCTCTATGTCAATTATGTGCCTGGTCTCTGTGTGATGGAATTGTGTTTCGCATTTGGATTTTAACAAATTGTTGTGAGCATTTTTTATTGTATTACAGTTCATTCTTGTTTAAAATCACTTTATGTTGATTGTTGTCCTCGGTTGTGTTTTAGCACAATGTTGTGAACATTTCTTACTACATTGCGGCTCATTCTTGTTTAAAATCAGTTTTTGTTGTTTGTTTTTGTTGAAGAAAAGAGTAACTAGGTTCAGTATTTGTCAATGTAATTTTGATCTTTGTACTCGTCAAAAAAAGAAATATTATTTTTGTAAATTATATGAATGAGTTTCATGCTCATTCCATAGGTCTAGGAAAGTCAAAGAGTCAAAATCATGTCTCTTCTTGAGCATTTATGTAATGTACATGGGTCAACCTAGTGTCAAGTAGCCCTCCAAGACAAGCACCATCCTCCAAAGAAGAAGACTGCCAGCAAAACAATGAAGAGACAATCAAGTCGGCTTCATAATATATAGAGATGACATGTCGGCTCAATAAAATGACACAACGGTTCACTAAGTTCATGTCGGCTTGCATACATGGACCAATGCCTATATATACGCAGCTAGAGTAATCACGGGAGGATATAATTCAGATCATTCTGAAACTTCACATGATATAGTGATACAGGTATCTCGCATGAAGACAATGGTTTTGTGCTTCGATGGAAGAAAGATTATGTAATCTTCGATGGTTATAACAGACTATGATCTCAGTGCTCTGCCTTGGTGAAAGAAATCTCTCTGTCTCGGCATCCTAATACAGTCTTCACGCAAACATTGTCTCGACAACGTAATGACTGTCTCATATTCAACACAGTCACTGTGACAAGTGTTCTCGACATACTTGTGGATGGAGAGTCAAGTGTTCTCGGCATTCTCAAAGGTGGAGAGATACGCTATCTCAGTATCTTTGTCTCAATAATAGTCTTGGCAGACCTGTGATAGAAAGATATATTTGCAGCATTCGTGTAAACAAAGAAAGTCTACATAACATCTCAGTCAAAGTTTCAGATAAGAAGAAACAGAGACATACTCTGTCTCATCATAACCAAATACAGTCATAATGAAATCTCAGTGAACACATCTTGGTGCAATTGGGATAATCAGATCTCACAACGCGTATTGATGAAGCCATGATCTCGATGAAAAACATAATTACAAAATGCAAAAATGATCTCAGTAAATATGTAGTGATGATCTCAATAATGATCTCAGTAATGTACAGTGACAAACTCAGTTAATGCATAGTAATGATCTTGATGATGGTGTAGCTATGATGATCTCAAAGATGACCTTGGTGAAGCAGCAGTGATGGTGATGATCTCAACAGTAAAGAGGATTGGTGTCTTGGTCTTGGAGTGGCTCAGGAAGTCAAGGGTCGTGGTCTTGGTGTTCGTCAATAAGAATCTCTATAAGAAGAATTTTGTGTGGGTTTTCCTCTCCAAGAGGGAGAGGTTTTGGCCCTGGCAGAATGCCATATCTTGTGCTCTTGTCTCTTTGCTTTGATAGCTATTTGTTGAAGTAAGAAATACACACACTAATGATAATAAGCAAAAGATTGTGCTAATAATCTAAAGACTAAATGCCTCTCAAATAGTTATCATGATAAGAAGAATCTCATTAATTCAATCTGCCCTATATTCTTCAACAGTTTCCATAACCACACTAGCTATAAAACCCAAACCATTCATTTACCAAGTTCAATGAATTCCATGGTTGTAGGAATAGAGTTGTCGTAATTTTCCAACTCAACTTCTATTTGTAATCCCTTGTAACCAGTAATTCTCTCTCCATTCAAATTGTTGGGACTGGTCAAGGAGGCAACATTTGGCTTTATTATTGCCTGGGAGGTTGTTGAGTATGTTGTCATTGATGTCAAAGCAGGAGTAGATGCAGGAGTGCAAGCTGGTGCAGGATGCAGAGTACGTGAAGGTATCATCACTAATGTTAAGATTTGGAGACCATAGGTGTGATAATTCACAGGATGATGCAGTGTAACCATTAAACCCTAGTTGGAGCAAAAACCCTAATTGAAGGAATGAAACCCTAACCCTAGGGTTTGGATCCTTTGTGCAGCTAATGATGATGCAATTTGATGTTCTTGGGTCATGGATGTTGTTGGCATTGCAGATGGAGGAATAAACCCTAGCTATTGGTTGAAACCCTAGTCCTAGGGTTTGAATTCCTTGGACGATGAAGACACCCTGCCTTTTATTGGAGTTTTTGAAGCCACATATCATTGAGTTTGTATTAAAAACCTCTTCAATTAAATTCTACTTGTCTTGTTGAATCTGGTCGTATGTGGAGCATTTTGTGGGCCCTCACGGTTTGGGAGATATGCTCACTCAAAGTTCATAACCCCATTTCTTGGTCAAATCCCCATAGGTTGTTGATGTGGCAACGCTTGTTTGGCTCCAACAAATGAATGTCATGGCAATCTCTTAGTTGGCAGTCCAAGAAGTCAAAAGGAACTCCCATCTTATTAAATATTAAATTAATTTGTTAGGATCGTTGACCTAAAGGGATTAAACTTTTTATTAAAACGAATCAAAATTTAGTCAATGCTTGGCTAGGGCTTTTGTTCCAACACTTTGAATTTCAAATTATCAGTTCCCTCCAAATCATGGAGTCGACTGACCTATCCAAACTCTATAAATTGGCACTCGTTCCATCCAATTGGATATGAATCGAACGCTTATCTCTGACATGATTTAAAGTGAATTCGATCTATCTCTCTGAGATTAATTTGATCTTGTTAATTGCGTGAAGGCAAATCCATAGCATTCAAAAATGGTTGTTGATTTGAAAGAAAATGTTAATTCCCTCAAGGACCAACTTCGCACAATGACACTGGACAGGGATAGAACCACAAGAATGTACAACACTCTTTACATAGAACATGAAGACCTGAAGGCTGAAAAGACGAAGTATTATGACAGTTGGAGATTTGCCTTGGCTGATATCATGTGGCTTGAAGCTCAAATTAAAAATCTACAAACATTAGAAAAGGATCAAGAACTTGATGAAGCAAAGAAGGAAGTAGAACATCTCAAAAGCATGTTGGAAGACACAAACAAGAAAGAAAGCACACTAACAAGCCAACTCAAGGAAAAGGAAAAAAAAAAGCCAAATAAATGGAACAAGCAGGATAAAGGGAAGCAAATCACCTCATTGAAGAGGAACTTGAAGAAGCCAAAAGAATTGAGGATGTCTTAAGAAGTCAAATGAAGTAGAAGGAAGAAGATTGCATAAATCATGAGCAGGAAATTGTCACATTTAGAGTAGAAGCGAACAAGTTGAAACAGAAATTGAGGAGTTCACAGGTATTGGATGACATTATCAACTGCCAAAGATCACCACTTATCAAGGCAAGTCTTGGATATGTCGGTGAATCTTTATGCTCCAATGATGAAGAGAAGCCTCATCCCAAAGATGAAGAGCAACCACATGAAGAGAAATCTCATCCCAAAGATGAAGAGCAGCCACATGTCAAGGAAGAGAACAAGTCTCATGAGAGGAAGCCTCATGCCGAAAATGAAGAGAAGCCCAAAGTCAAAATGTTGCACAAATCAACCAACACCCAAAGCTGGAAGACCTCAAGAAGCCAAGATGATCCATTTAAGACGCCACTTCATAGCAAACCATTTAGAAATGGAGAACAATAAAACCTTGGACGAGACACCTTCAACAAATCTTCACCCCACACACCAAGGCATGCTAGCGTATTTAATGGTTATTGTTACACATGTTCTAACTATGGACACAGAGCTAGAGATTGCAGGAGTATAGATAGACGCGGGTTCACTGGAAGACATGACATAGTCACTCATACCCTTTATAGTAGAAATTACAATACTTTAACTCCATTATTCATATCAGATATTGAGTGCTACATATGTCATAATCTTGGCCATTTTGCACAAGATTGTAAATCTAGCTTAAAGTGGACCTCGCAAAACCGGGAAGGAAGGAATGTAGAATGTTATCTATGTCAGAACACTGATCATTTTGCATGAGATTGTAGAAGCAGCTTGACGTAGATCTCACAAAACCAAAAAGGAAAGGCCTTTACCAAGAAGGAAGAGAAGACCACTCGAGTCTGAATGATCTCACATGTTTGGTAGATGCACAAAGATAGGGGGAGTTTGTAGGAGAACCTATTGTTCAGGAAGAGCATCAACATAGGATCTAATGATATTATAGGATGCAACAAAAAAGCATGTTGACAGGGGAAGTCTGTCAGAGGGAGCTAGATCACAAGTCCGCAGGATCACGCAGATTATCAAGGGGAGTCGCCCTTTGCCACTGATGTCAAAAGGGGAGAGAAAATTGGAAGAATCAAGTAAGAGAGAGAGAGAGAGAGAAGAAGGATGCAACATGCCTTGTCTTGGTAAGTATGTTGACATCAATGACAAAGGGGGAGATTGTTGAGTATGTTGTCATTGATGCCAAAGCAGGAGTAGATGCAAGTCTGCAAGCTGGTGCAAGATGCAAAGTATGTGCAGGCATCGTCACTAATGTCAGGATTTGGAGACCATTGATGTGATAGTTCACAAGATGATGCAGCGTAACCATGAAACCCTAGTTGGAGCAGAAACCCTAATTGAAGGGATGAAACCCTAGTTGGAGCAGAAACCCTAATTAAAGGGATGAAACCCTAACCCTAGGGTTTGGATCCTTTGTGCAATTAATGATGATGCAGTTTGATGTTCTTGGGTCATGGATGTTGTTGACATTGTAGGTGGAGGATGAGACCCTAGTTATTGGTTGAAACCCTAGTCCTAGGGTTTGAGTTCCTTGGACGATGGAGACACCCCGCCTTTGATTGGAGTTTTTGAAGTTGCCAATCATTGAGTTTGTATTAAAATCTCTTCAATTGGATTTTACTCATCTTGTTGAATCTGATGGTATGTGGCGCATTTCGTGGGCCCTCACGGTTTGTGAGATATGCTCACTCAAAGTTCGTAACCCCATTTCTTGGTCAAATCCCCATAGGTTGTTGATGTGGCAGCACTTGTTTGGCTCCAGCAAATGAACGTCATGGCAATCTCCTTTTAGCTAGCAGTCCAAGAAGTCAAAAGGAACTCCCATTGAATTAAATATTAAATAACTTGTTAGGATCATCGGCCTAAAGGGATTAACCTTTTTATTAAAACGAATCAAAATTTATTCAATGCTCGGCTAGGGCTTTTGGTCCGACTAACTTTGAATTTCAAATTGTCAATTCCCTCCAAAATTGTGGAGTTGGCTGACCTATCCAAACTCTATAAATTGGCATTCGTTCCATCCAATTGGATATGAATCGAGTGCTTATCTCTGACATGATTTAAAGAGAATTCGATCTATCTCTCTCAGATTAATTCAATCCTGTGGAGACAAGTCAGATCTTTCTGCCTTCAAAACTCATCAAAAAAGGTTTCTTTTGGGTGCTAGCTTTCGGGTATTGGTTCTAGCAAGGGTTTACATCGTTTTTCTTTGCAGGTGGAAAGGAATGGAGAAGGGACTAATCTTATGATTGTATACAACCCTTTGGAGAAGAGTCACTCAAAATAATTTTGATTTTAAAGGAACAGTGTTGACCTTGATTAAGTTCAAAACCTGTTCGTCTGCTATGGGTGTTCAGAAGTCTTGATATGCGTTGCCTAAAAGATCAAGGATCTTGTGCAACCATCCTTGATCGAGCTCTACAATCTTTTGTCTCGGGCTCTATGGAGAAAAGGAACTTTTATTGGATAGCCAGGGATCATTTAGGGCTTTGTTGATTTTTAATTTTTTTTGGATTGGGGTTTCTGTTGGGATCTTGTGCAACCATCCTTGATCGAGCTCTACAATCTTTTGTCTCCGCTCTATGGAGAAAAGGAACTTTTATTGAATAGCCTGGGATCATTTAGGGTTTTGTTGATTTTTTATTTTTTTTGGATTGGGGTTTCTGTTGGGCACCTTTTGTTGCAGATAGAAGAGCAAAGTCTCTTGACAGCCTTGAGGATCCTTCTGTTGATATTTCAACAGGAATTCGGCCCTCCAATAGGGATCGATCTATGCACAAGAAAAGGATGGTTTGCGGTGAAGTCTTGTGAGGAAGTTTGATGGAACAAGTCTGCAAAATCCTGTTGGCTACTTCTGAGGCACAATAAGATGTGAATGCTGGCGTACTTACTCACATATTTCCTGTTGCATGAGCTAGAACGAAGGTTTAATGATCACAATCTGAAGTGCAGTAAACCCATACACCCACAGTCCACAATGGATAGAACAGAGGGGAATTCACATTGAATTGAAAGGCCACTTCCAGTCAAGTCCAGTGAAGACTTTATCCATGCAAGAAGCGACCCATACCTAAAGTTTAGTGATGTACGGTGACAACAAACAAAGAAAACAAAACAAAACAAAAGAAAAACCTTGCATGTATTATTTGATCTGAAAAGACAGCGGTTGTCACAATTTGAAAAACGAACTCTTGCCTACTTGCTGGTAGCATTAAACACTGAGGTATACTTCGATGGAATCATGAGACTGTAGTTGTTCTGAGTGCATATTGCAAGCATAGTTGATGAGGTTTTCTGGAGATTGATGAGTGCATTTGTTGTGTGCCGGCATATGGAGTTAAGGATCCAATATTCCATACAATTCCATGACTGATGCCATAAGATCGGTCTGCCAAAGATTGCATTATACACCAGATCAGATGAGACTCCAGGAGTAAGGGCAGAGGTATTAGTAAGTCAACGCAGTGATTAATAATTTCAGGATATCTTCAGGAAGTTTATTGTTGAACCAAGTTGATGGCAGCCTGATGATGAGCAGAGGTCTCACATTATTAAGGAAATTGTGCAGCAGGGTTTTGTTGAGGAAGTTGCAGATTATAGCTTGGTTGAAAATGGTTTAAGCAGTAATTTGTACCAGTAATCTTGCATAGATCAGTAACCCTGTATCTATGACCTTGACTAGTTCATGATACCTTATGACAGTATATAACACTGACTTATGAGAAGTATTCTTTTATGTGACCTGGAAGCTTGGGTAATAGTATCAGTGAATGACTGTCAGTATGGCAGTAACCTTGAGAAACTTTCAGTGACAGTCTAGTAGGCAGCTTGAAGCTTGATGTGCTGGCAAGAAATGCAATGATGAATATGGTTAAGCATTTACCTTAATGACAACAGAAACCTAATGTTACAATAAACCCTTGACTTGACATGGCTTTATGTATAGAATGTTTTGTTGATGATCCATAAAAATATAGCCTTTATGACAGTGAGATGTGGCAGTGTTTGTATTTTTTATTCTTGACAATTGAAGAGTGACCTGTGCCTACAAAATAACAGAAAGCACTTAGCAGAAAAGTTGTTGACAGTGATCTTGCCACTGTTGGATCAATGCATGAATGATAGTGATGGCAGAGCTGATATCAGTAGCAGGAAGGGTTTTAGAGGAAGACTGGCAGTAAGGTGAATTTAAGGAGCAAACAGTAGAGGTAGCAGCAGAAGCAATAGGAAGTGTGTCAGCAGATTTGGATATCAGTGGGAGCAGAAGAAGAATGGAGCAGCGGTAGCAGCAGTGTGTAAACAGTAGATGACATTGATACATGCTGAGAGCAAGCTGAGACAGTGGACAGCAGAGGCACATTGAACGGTGAGATGGACAGTCAATGCAAGAGCAGCAGCAGACAGCTTGTTGGTTGTTTAATTGTAAGGGGACTGAATCCTCCTTCGGACTACATCTGCAAATCTCTTCAGAACTTGGGATAAAACCCTTGGGGAGTGTTTCACTTCCTTCCAGGCTTATCTGGAAAATTGTTGTTGTGTGTACACCATACATAACTGAGCTTTTTGTTGAGCCATTCTTGTGTACGGTTTACTTGATAGGATGATGTCAATGTTTATGATAATGCTTTGAATGTTTTAAATAGAAATTAACCAATTGTGAAAAGTCAGGGAAATACTGATTCAACTCCCCCTCAGTATTTCCAACATAGGTGAGTGAAACCATCCCCAACTAAATTGTTAGTTCCCACTATTATTTGCACTCTGGAATTGTGGTATAGGACAGGTCCTATTCAAAACAAAGCCAAAACATATGGCCACTTCCTTAGCATTCAGCGTTGGGTTTATTCCATGCAGCCATCAACCATCCCATTGGTTTAATTTAGAGCTAGAGAATTCATTGATTCTTTAATGCATTGGTCGGTAGCATG
Organism: Pinus tabuliformis; assembly: GCA_031772625.1. Taxonomy (NCBI): domain Eukaryota; kingdom Viridiplantae; phylum Streptophyta; class Pinopsida; order Pinales; family Pinaceae; genus Pinus; species Pinus tabuliformis. Next base: position 1,842,951,793 of record CM062816.1, read on the forward strand.
GGCAAGGCAGTGCACTCTCCTCCATAGACAATTGTTCATCATTAATTCGTCTTATGTATGAGAAAAGGAGGAAGGCAATATGTTTATATATGAAATAACTCTAATTAAATTGCACATAATTAATTGTGTATGCCAACACTATGCAAGCCCTGTAGAAGCTACAATATTTTCTATCCTCTTGAATGCTATATCTCATTCAGTTACATGCACTATTAAATTTCACGAGTCATTCACGATGTCTAAGTGGTGAAAATATTTTCTATGAAACACTATGGATGGGATGGTGAATCACAAAGCCAGAATACAAAACAAACCAGAATATGAAATTCATTGCATATATCTTCCTTTGCAAACAAATACGTGGTCATTCCTTTGTTAATTGTCGAGTTCAGAGGAAGAAAATGATTCGGTAATTGTTGCCATCATCTGTATCTGTTTACTCACATGTCATTGCTTTGCCCTTAAGCCAAACATTTCTATCATTTATTATTGTTGGAGTAATATATGTTTCACTTGCTATTGGGTGGCAATAAATGGTAATGAAGTATCTTCCCTCTTGATGGTATTGGAACAATTCCTCTTGTTATAAAACTAGAGAGTAATAATCTTTCAGCATTGTGGACTCAAGTGCTAAATAAAGTTTTGTTGGAGACAACATTGATACTTGGTTACCATGGTTTAAAGCAAGAGCATATACAATCTCCTTTTGCCTTGTTTTCTAGGAAAGAGACCAGTGAAGACAATTGTTTGACAATATTCTAAATGATGGGTGGGTGTGCATGATTCTAAATTGCTTTATGTTCCAATGAAGAAACCATAGGGTGGAGTGATGAGATTGAAAGAGAGAGAGCTCATTGCAATTTTGTTGTCTAATTGCACAAACAATTAACATAGTTCTTCAATCATTTGATTAATCAACAGTGTTGAACTATTAACTAATGCAGTGGCGATTTTGTTGTTTAATTGCACAAGCAATTATAGTTGTTGTTCACTCATTTGATTAATAAGCATAGAAATGTTGAAGTGTTCATTCAGTGTTGATAATATCGGCGAGGGTCTTGAAAACATTTTTTCGGAAATATCGGCAAAAAATGAGTGGATGTCAAATAAAAATGATACATCAACGGCGACACCAAATCTTGTTGATCCCTGATAATTGTCCAATCAAGGACTCAAATGTGGAGAACCAATACAAAATAACATCACATATATAAAAGTATCTCATCATCATGAGTTATATGTAGCAAAACAAACAAAAATAGCAACTAGCTATCTGAGATCAGTGCCCTCTCCCCCTTTTACGTGAAAAGATGATGGGGTATTTGCCAAGCCTACCCCTAGCAATAAAAGGCCCAGGCCTTGCACCTAATGTCAAATGATGAGTATTGGGTATGGAGATGTGCTCTCCTATATCTGTAGGAGACGGTGTTGTCGTTGATGCTCCCACAGTCTCTTCCTCCTCCTCCTCCTGTTGCTCCTCCCCCAAGTCCTCCTCCTCTTGCTGCCCCTATACTAATGGTTCCTCCTCTAACCCTGTAGATAACTCCATGATGGGAACCTCAGACTCTACCCTCTACTTTGATAATACATCAATATTGTCTAAGGAAATGGCATCCACATCCAATGGTTTCTCTATTTGCTTCACCCATAGTTGGAGATTGTAGTGCACATACACCAAGTCATTAAGGCGTGAGAACTCCAACTATAAGAGTGTCATAACAAAATTAATGAGTCTTGACACATGAGGGTCATAAATTACAATAAATGTAATTGCTCAGTTGAAAGCTGAAGCACAAATTTATAACATGTTGCACTTCTTTTAGTGTATTTTCTCAAATACACTCCAATTGCGCTCACACCCTAAAGCGCTATAGGTCTGACTCGGGATTTTGATTGCCAATTTCTGCAAATTTGGTGCCCTTGCACCATAGCTTCACCACCAAACATCTACAACAAAATAAAGAAAACTTAAAACATAATTAAATTTTCAAATAAAACATAATTGAATTTAAAAAATCTAGAATTATAAATTAGTAAATTGAAATTCTAATGAGTCATGACTTGTCACTTAAGTGGCATGACGATGGTCCTTTCACAAATAGCATCATCAAATCTAAATAGTCCAACACCATCCCAATACATTTGTATCTCGCGATTGATTTTGCTGCGAAGCTAGGGATCAAGTACCATCCTATGAATACAGGTATGGAGCCCTTCCATCACCTCGCCATCAAAATCAAAGTTGCAGTTGCATGACAATGCAAGGATGGGGAAAAGTATTGATGCATGAATGGGTCGATGAAGCATCCTTGTCCACTAACTATCAATCACATCTGATAACATCATCTGTCTATTAAACCCAACGGAACCCTTGTTTGTATAATAAGCACAAATGGTCTCCTTGGCCCTACCGATGGCCTCATACAAATAAGCCATTGCAAGCATATCCCCATATACCAATCTCAGAACCTTTACTATAGGTTCACTAACTAAGCACACTTCTTCCACTCCTTGCCAAAACGTGTCAGAGTACACCATTTTTGCAATGGCTCTCCCATCCTATCTCTTGTTATATCTACAATCACACCGACCATCAAAAACAAACATTTGCTTCAACTCAAATTGACATCGAACCAAAGACTGAATAGTAATAAAGTTGGTGGAAACACATGTGATTGCAAGACGCTGCAAATCCCTGTTTCTAGTGTATCTCCTCATGAGGCTAAGAACAAAAGCATGCTTCTATACAAGCTTGGAGATGCTCCTAGCCATATCAATCACCTCCTTGATGAAGGAGAGTTTCCCCATATCCTCAAGCATCAAATCGATAAAATGTGTTGCACATAGAGTCCACAACAATGTGCGATGTCTGTCGATAAGCAATCCATCAGCAACCACATAATTAGTTGCATTATCTATTATGACTTGCACCACATTCTGCACACCAATCTCCCAGATGAACCCATCTAACAGCTCACATATCAATGTTGCATCTTTTATATGTGTTGATGCATCCATTGATTTAATAAACATGGTAACTTTAGGACAATGTACCAAGAATTTAGAAGGGTCCTACCCTTCCTATCTGTCCAGCCATTAGACATCACTGTGCATCCAAACACCTCCAATGTTTGCTTCAACTCCGCCAATCTAGAGTTGATGTCCTCCTTTTCTGCTTGAAGCATTGGCCCCCGCAACTCCTCATATGTAGCACTTTTGTACCCTGGGCCCACAATAGCAATAACATCACACATCATAGCAATAAATCACACATTGGCTACAAAAATGGATTGTTTTTGGTGATGTTGAGAGGTAAGCTACTCCAGTAAATACAACTCCCCATAACTTCGTATGCTTCTTGCTTCTTTTTTTAAAAACTGACTTTATGGAAGGTTCTACTCCACATCCGGTTCGTGGAACAAAAAATGATGACCTCCCACTCCTAGTAACATCAACAGGTGACTCTATGGAGCCCCTCCCACTACCCTCAGGCTCAATATCGGAAGCAGATATCCCTGAAGATTTGTCTGCAAGTTCAGCTTTGTTTATAGCCGCCTCTTCTTTCCCTTTGTCGTTTTCCTCAATTGCTTCAAGTGCAAAGCTCTTATAAGCTTTGCACTAGAATTCTTACAAAGCCCAACATCATTTCCAGGGAGTCTAGCCAGATGGTGTTTATCGGGTAACCCCTCCTGTCATCTTGTCCCTACACAATTTGCATTTGAAATATGCCCGATTTGTCCCACCAACAAGTTCCCCATACTGCCAAAATGGGTCCAAGGGCTTTGGCATATTTGTAGTGGATTAATAGACAGCGTCAAAATTCAAACCTAGGGCACCAAAAAGACAAAAAAAATGGCATTAAACCCCCCACTACACAAAAAAAACAACCACCTCATTTTAAAGGTCTATTCCTTACTACATTATTTGCAGTGAAAAATGGCAATTAGAGGGTGCATAAGAAAGTTTTAAAAAAAATGAAGCTTGTTGTCCAAATATGGAGAAAACCCTTGCATTAGTTCATGAGCATGAAAATCATAACAAATGACAAAAAAACAAAGAAGCAAAATGTTGGTAGGCAAAGAGACAAGCAAACATAAGCCTAAATCTATTAAAAAAATCATTAACATAGGGGTTTTTAAGAAAATACCTATTAATGGAAGAAATGAAGTTTGTCTCACTAATCTTGAATGTTTGATCCACAAAAAAAAATTGGTTGGTGATGATAATGGTTGTTTGATCCTCAATCCCTCCTTGAAAATCACCACAAAGCTCTTCCATTTCCTTCTCCAAGACCAACAAAGCAAGATGACAAAAGAAACCACAAAAATCCCTTTTGATAGTCGCGGCTTCGCGCACTCGACAAAATTTTAGGTCATCACACATTATTTCGCCGGAATTTTGAAAATATCACGATATTTTCCAAGCGAAATTTGGTTTGCCAAAAAATATCGCGAAATATTGTCGATATTATCAACACTGCTTGAAACCATACAAGGCCTTCTTTTACTTGCATACATGAGAATCTCTCCCATGCACCTTAAAACCTTACAGCTACATGCTACACACCTCCTCCTCAATCATTCCATTAAGGAATGTTGTCTTCACATCCATCTGATGTATCCACTACCCCATCTCTGAGGCAATAGACATAACAGTCTTGATAGAAGTGTATTTGACGACTAGAGCGAATGTCTCCTCATAATCCACTCCCTCCTTTTGGGAAAACCCACTCGCCACGAACCTAGCCTTATACTTCTCGATGTTGCCATTTGCAACATGTTTGAAATTGAGTGTGAAGATTCATCTTGTAATGACCATTGATTTTCCTATTGCCTTAGTCACAATATACTATACATCATTTTTCATAATGAAAGAATACTCTTTCGTCCCGGTATCTCTCCAAACTTATTGATTTGCTTCCTCCTCAAAGCTAGAATTCTTAGAATCATTGATGTCACTCATAAGTGCCATGTAGTTGATAATTTTCTACAATGGTCTGCTCTCTTTGAACTTTCTCCTCGGGGTCTCCACATGATCCTCAATGTTGGAGAATCAAGTAGGGTTGTTATTTAAACAATTCTCCTTATCCTTGATAAAAGCTTGTGAACTTATGTTATCTTCTTTTGTTCTTTAATAGATTCTTTGCATCAAACAATTATCAAAAGCATAAACAATGAAGATCATAAAAGACAGTGAACACAAACTATAGGCTCCAAGCCAGTGCAAAACCCCTCCAAAGGGGAAAACCCAAAAAGAATCTCTTCTCTTCTTATAGAATCAATTCAAATGAGAAATCCAAGACCCTAAGACCAAAGTCAAGACCTCCTCCAAGCACCAAGTTAGCCCTCCAAGAAATGCTTCCTCAAACAAGCTCAAGTCAACAAGGTCAACGAAAGTCAAACTTCAAAGATTATGCTTCGGTCAAACTTTTCAGTCCTGCAATTCCAATTTGCAGTTCGGCCCTGCAACAGCTGCAGAAACCCTAGTTTCTTTGCACATGTCAGCCTCCCAAGAGATCTTCTTTAGTGAATCAAAGTCAGCTTAAGTCAAACCTTCTTCAAACTACTCTAATCACAGATTTCGGCCTCTACTTCAGGCCTGAAATTCGGACATGCAACTTTGGCCCTTTGCAACTACAGAAACCCTACATCTCCTCACACATGTGAGCATAAATGTGTACAAAAATCAGAATTTTGGTTTCTTCTTGAGATGCTTTTATTCTCCTAGATCTTTGCTCCTTTTTCTTCTTTTGCTTGAGATCGAACCACAGAAGTGTGTGTTAATGAGGTTGAAGTCATCTCCTTTATATACCCTTTACATGTGGTCAAATAGGCCTCTTCTAGGCCGAATTTTCACGAGCAAGGCCGACTTGGTCTTGGAGGTTAAATTTGACTTTATAGACTCAAAAATAATATCTTTTACATGTTACAACTTGCCCAATAGGGTCTTATACAAATGATAAAGACTTTCTTAACTCGAGAAAAATATTCTTTTGACTTGACAAACCCTAGAAGCATGAAATACATGCTTGACCTAGTTGACCAACAAAAAGGAACACGAAACCCATGATTAAAAATAATATTTTTCTTTCTTTTGTTCTTGTAACATGAGATATACATAATGGCATGAGTACAATGACAATAATGAAGATTGAAACTAGTTACATTTTCCAACACTCGACATCCCTAAGAGTCTACCCCAGCCATCTTGGCCTCCTCCTGACAGAACTAAAAGATGCCACTTGCTCCTCCTCTTGATTTGAAGATTGAGTACTTGTTGTTGGTGTTGTTGGCCACTCCTCAACCTTTGAGCCTCTCACTCTCAATCATTTGTCGTTGGTATGGTATCATGTGACTTCCTCAAGGCTTTATGCTCCTCAAATCTCACCACAGTGTTCTCCTGCGATGGAATGTACACCTTGTATGCCTTGGAAGTCTCACTACACACAACAAAAATTCCCTTTGGCACCGAAGGCTCCAACTTTATCCTCTTCTCTGATGGTACATGGCCCATGGGTATATATCGGACACCTAAAGATGTAGAAATGTCTCACCTTCAGTTTCATTCTAGTCAACACCTCCTCAGGAGTCTTGTCGCAACTGCATATTTCACTTGTTTTAGGAAGATCTCACCTATCTTCTACCACACCTCCGACCCCAAAAAGTAGTGCATCATGTCGATGTCCTTCATCTCAAATTTTGCAACTAAGTCTCTCTTGCACATCTCTATGAGCTTCTCTAACCTTGTGAGAAAGAGGTCATCCACATATAGTACCAAAATGAGTGGTTCATCACCAATTAGTATATAATACAGGTTGGAATCTGCATTACTCTTAGTGAAGCTTATTCCTTGTAGATACCCTTCAATCTTCAAGTTCCATGCCCTAGGTGCTTGCTTGAGACCATACAAGGCCTTCTTTTACCTGCTTACATGGGAATCTCTACCATGCACCTTAAAACCTTGCAGCTACTTGCTATACACCTCCCCCTCAATCACTCTGTTAAGAAATGTTGTCTGCACATCCATCTAATGTATCCACTACCCCATCTCTAAGGCCATAAACATAACAATCTTGATAGAAGTGTATCTAGCAATTGAAGCAAACGTCTCCTCATAATCCCTTCTTCTAGGAAAACCCTCTCGCTACGAGCTTAACCTTATACTTCTCGATGCTGCCATTTGCAACATGTTTGATCTTGAAGATCCATCTCAAAGTAACCATTGATTTTCCTATTGCCTTAGTCACAATATCCCAAACATCATTCTTCATAATGGAAGAATACTCTTTCATCATGGAATCTCTCCAAACCTATTGGTTTGCAACCTCCTCAAAGCTAGAAGGCTTGGAATCATTGATATCACTCATAAGTGCCATGTAGTTGAAAAATTTCTGCAGTGGTTTGCTATCTTTGAACTTTCTCCTTAGAGTCTCCACATGCTCCTCAACATCCCTAAAAGTCTACTCCAACCATCTTGGCCTCCTCCTAACATAACTAAAAGATGCCACTTGCTCCTCGTCTTGATTTGAAGATTAAGTACATGTTGTCGGTGTTATTGGCCTCTCCTCAACATTTGAACCTCTTTATCTTGATCATTTGCCACTGGTATGGTATCATCTGACTTCCTCAAGGCTTTGTACTCCTCAAATCTCACGATAGTCTTCATTGTGATGTAATGTACGCCTGGTATGCCTTGAAGTCTCACTGCACCCAACAAAAATTCCATTTTGCACTAAGGGCTCCAACTTTGTCCTCTTCTCTAATGGTACATGGATATACATCGGACACCTAAAGATGTGAAAATGTCTCACCTTCAATTTCACTCTAGTCAACACCTCCTCATGAGTCTTGTCCCCCAGACCTTGTGGGGACTCTTGTTTTGAATGTAGATTGTTGCATTAAACACCTTCGTCCACAGGAACATGGGCAGATCCCAATCATGGATCATGGCATTAGTAGCCTTGAGGATGGCCCTATTTTTCCTCACAGCAACCCTGATGATGGCCTTGTTTTTCTTCTCAACGGCCCTATTTTGTTGCAAGCTATAAGGAAATGTCAACTCTTTCTTGTTACTTGCTTCCCTGCAAAAATCCTTGAACTCATTGGAGGTATACTCGCCCATATTCATATCTAAGGACCTTGAACTTCCTCCTTGTTTGGTTTTCCAGGAGAGCACATGTTGAAGGCCTTATCCTTAGTCTTCATGAAGTAGGTCTAGGTCCTCCTGGAACAATTATCAATAAAGGTGACATAATAGTTGTACCCACTCAAGAACCCCACTAGCCTAGGACCACACACGTATGAATGTACTAGATCTAACAACCCATTGGATCTAGAATCACTACTTGGGAAAGTAGGCTTAACATACTTGCCCAAAGCACACCCTTTGCAAACACCTTACTGCTCCACGCTAAACTTAGGAAGACCAGTGATAGTCTCTTGTAATATAGGCAAAGCCCTATGATGCAAATGTGTCATCCTCCTATGCCAAAGCTCGCACAAGTTGTCATTGTCATGAACCAAGGCCCTCACTGGTTGACCCCTTAGCATATACATATTACCCTCTCTCCTCCCAATGACTCATCTTGTACTCGAACTGGAAGATCTCAGCCTGACAATCACTTGTCCATCTTGCAAAAGAACATCATATCTCTTGTCCTTGGTTGAGATTGCAAGAAGGTTCTTATGTAGCCCTAGAACATATATAACATCTGTAACCTCCATGGGTTCATCAACTCTAGTTCAAATTGTATAGTTCCAACTCCCTCCACTACAGAGTTGACATTGTTGCCAAGTTTCACAGTAAGATCTAGATCATCCTCTTTCAAGTTGGCAAGTAACTCCCTAAATCCTATCATATGACAACATGTTCCATTGCTCATGAACCATGCACCTTTGCCAATGGTGTTAGAAAGACATGTCACCAAGGAGAACTCTTTCTCAAACCTGTTAGCAAACTTGCTCACATGTGAGTCTGTTGATGCAAAAATCTATGACTTCCCCTTGCCCTTCTTCTTATTCAAACATTGGCCTGCATAGTGGCCAAACTTGTGACATACAAAGCATTTCACTTTACGCATATGTTTTTCTTTTCTCCAGCGTTTGAGGTACTCTTTCCTCTTGGGTTCTTCTTGGCCTTCCCCTTGATTGGCAAGGGCAGCATTCTCATCATCAGCCTTAGAGTGGCTCCCATAAGACTCCTCTCTCATCTCCTCTTATATGAAGTCATCTCGTAACCTCTCCTAGGTAGGTAGTGCTCACCTGCTATGATCCCTTTGACAAAGGTTTCCCAATACTTGGAAAACCCGTGGAGGGTTGTCCTCACCAACTCTAGATCTAGCACGACCTTCCCAATTGTAATCAACTAGCTGCAGACCTGTGTGATCTTGGTGACATATGTAGCAATTGTATTAGTATCCAACTTGGACATCTTGGTGTTTCTCAACTTCTCCTTCAACACCATTTTCTTGTTTGCGTTGTCACTCTGATATAACTTAGTCAGAGCCTCCCACATTTCCTTGAAAGATTTCTTTCTGGAAAGATGAGGGATCACATGATCCTTCACCCCATCCAAAATGATTCTCCTGGCTTTCACATCCTTTTGGTTATGGATGGTCAGTTGTGCAACATCGGTAGGAGGTGTGAGTTCCTGATCTACAAACTCCCAAATCCCATTCTCCATCAACACCAATGTTATCCTCTCCTTCCAAGGACTGTAGTTGGATGCACCCTCCAATTAGTCTTCAACCTTAATCTAGGTGCAACCATCCTCCCAACTTCCAAATCAAATACTCAAAACCTTAGAAAATCATTGTTTGAAAATTCTTTTGTTCTTGTAAACCCGATGACAAACCAATCTTCCTACTCAGAGTTTTAGACTTTAGTGCTTTGATACCATGTTAACTTTTAATACCAAATCTAATTTGATTTTCCTAGTTTATGACTCTCAAGCAAGCACCTAGGGCATGGCACTTGAGGATTGAAAGGTATCTACAAGGAATGGGATTCACCAAGAGTGCGACAGATCCCACCTATACTATATATTAGTTGGTCACCATCCACTCACTTTCGTACTTTATGTGGATGACCTCTTTCTCACAGGGTTATAGAAGCTCATAGAGATGCGCAAGAGAGACCTAGTTGCAGAATTTGAGATGAAGAACATTGGGATGATGCACTACTTTTTGGGGTTGGAGGTGTGGTGGTAGATAGGTGAGATTTTCCTTGAACAGGTGAAATACACAATTGAAATCCTAAAGAGATTAGAAATGGAGGATTGGAGGTCTATGTTGACACCCATGATTACCAACTTGAAGAAGTTGAATGCTTCTGAGTCAGAGTTGGTGGATCCCACATTGTATAGACAACTTATAGGTTCTTTGATGTATCTGGTCAACACTAGGCCAAATATATGTTTTGTTGTGAACACACAGAGCTAGTTTATGGTGGAGCCGAGGACGGTTCATTGGGTGGTAGTGAAGCATGTGCTTAGGTATCTTCGAGCTATAGTAGAGTATGGACTCAGGTATGTTAGGTGTGGTGGAGTGCAATTAGTAGGCTATACAAACTCAGACTAGGCTAAGAGTGCAGTGGAAAGGAAGAGCAACTCCAAGTTTTGTTTCATTTTGGGGTCAGCGGTTATCTCATGGTTCAATAGGAAGCAATCCTATCTGGCACTTAGTTCAGTTCAGTTGAGGCAAAGTATATGGCAGCTAGCTTGGCAAGTTGTGAGGCCATTTGGCTTTGCAAGATGCTCACCGGGTTATTTGGCCTCAAGGTGGATCAAATAGTGATTCACTATGACAATCAAATTTGTATCAAGCTCTCAAAGAATCCAATCTTTCATTAAGGTCCAAGCATATAGAGATCAAATATCATTTCATGAGAGACAAAGTCCAAAGGAGAACTACGAAGCTCAAGTATATCTCCACAGATGACCAGGTGGCAGACATCCTCACAAAAGCCCCTAGTGAAGGGCAAGTTTGTGTTTTACAGAGATAAGCTGGGGGTGGTGTAGAGTGTTGATGTTATTAGCTAGAACAAGTGTTTATGCATAGGCTAAGTGATATATATGTTGAACTATGCTCAGATGTGCTTAACAGCTGTATCTATCTCTTAACAACTATGTCTTTAGACACCATCTATATCTTGGAATACTAACTCTCTGACATGCCTAATCCTCTGATTCTCCAACAATTGTTTGACCATTGAAAAGCTTTAAGTGCCCCTGGTTAAGGATTTCCTAGAGGATAGTTAGCAGATATTGAAGCCACTAAAGAACCTAAAATTGGCACAAAGTAGGACGAAATCCCAATAATACCGACACTTCAGTGAGCAGGAATTTGAGATAGGTAATTGGGTTTTCTTGAGATCACAACCTTATAACCAGAAATCGCTCATAGATAGAGGGGGGAGAAACTCGAGCGTAGATATTACAGGCCTAAGGTTTTAGAAAGAGTGGGACATGTTGCATATACTCTAGAGATGCAGTGAGGCCACGAATGCATGGCAATTTTCATGTCCCATCCTTAAAGGTGGAGGTCGGACAGAAGGCAAAAATTTCAAACTCCTTTCCTCCGCTCAATGATGAGAAACATGTTATTTTAATCCCACAGGACATTTTTGCAATGTGAGAGCATAAGTTAAAGACTAAGGCATTGTCGGAATATCTCACTGGAGGATGCCATGTGGGAAGACCTCGAAATATTGCAGCACCCAGTACTCTAATTGCTTTGGGGCAAAGCAATTAAAGAAGGAAAGGCTGTTACGATGCTCAAGGATAATCAGCTTCGGCACCAGTCATTAGTACTTTGTAGGTCCACTTGAACAAATTTTGTGTGGATCATTGGAATATTTAACATTGTTTTATTAGTTAACGGAATTTTATACAAGTTAGTATGCTTTTTTGTTAGCGGATTGAGGTCAGGTTACTGAGTTATACTTTTCGTTAGTTAACAAGTGTATATATTCCATATGCAAAGGGCAAATGAACTAAAGTGGGAAATTAGCTATAAAAGTAGTCTTACGCATTAGAGAAGGGGTCTTTTCGTGAAATGTGCTATTGCATGACTTTCAAGGGACTGTTTTGGACTGAAATAACGTCCATGCAGATTTGGATTAGCCTGAGTTGGCATCCATACCTTCTCAAGGAGTTTTGAGTGTGAGCTTTTCAGTTGCTGTTGCTATTGTTACTGTTCGTTTTTTCCTTCTGTTGTCAGTGATATAAATCTTCTATTGAAATCTGCTGCTAGAATTTTCTGTGTTGGTGTTGTACCTGTGGTTGTTAGTTTGCTTTGATCATTACTGCGAGCTTCTTCTTTCTCTGTTATTGTTTCTGTTAGTGCCTATGAGTGTTCCATTTCTTCAAAATATAAAATAAAAAGATTCAGGTTATTTTCAGTTTTGGCTTGCAACATATCTATTCTACCAATATTCCACCAAAACTCACCCATGACTTGCACCTGGTCCCATCCACAAACATAAGCACTACCAATTCACAAGGGGAAACGAGACCCGAATGGAGCATTAACACCTGCCCACACCAACCTGGCAAGCCCCTTTTGATAAAATATTTTTAGGTTTTAATAATTCCTTTTTAGATATATACTATATATTTTTCACAATATTATTATATTTGCCAATTCCCCGACTCCTAAAAGCCCCCCGGAATGCCGCTCACACACCTGTATTTACAGTGGTTAACTCTGTGAAGGGGAGGGGGTATTTCTAGAATAGTCGCTGAAAAAAAAAACAGATATTCTGAGAATTCAGAAGCATGTGAAAAAAAACATGTTGAGAATTTATCTTCAAATTATAATTGCCATAAGAGAAGCAAACCACAGAATGGATAAGGATAGGGGTAATCCATCAACTGTTCGAGTGCCTATATAGCGCTGCTTCAAATCTATGCAGCGCATGGGACGCATTATATCTGGACAGTGTATTGGGAAAATTGAAAGTGCAGTCTAAGTATTATATGTTTTGCCCTTTTTTGGGCATCTTGTTCAGCCTGAAATCTTACAGGGATTTCTTGGAATCATAAGTTTCAGTATGTAATCTGCAGAATATAAGTGCCCAAGGGATTTTTCAGGAGACTGAATCTCTTTATGTTTTCAAAAAAGTATTTTAAATAGCTAAAATTCACAATCTTGCCAAAACTTCCCAAAAGTTGTATCACCGTTATAACAAAAAAAAAAGCAAAAGCATCCAATAGTTAGACTGCACCAACTGAAAATAGACCCTAGACGAGACCCATATGACATCAGAGTTCTGAAGCTGGAGGACGGCTATGGTGATTTGACACAAATGGGTACCATATCAGGTATTGCAACTCAAGAAATGCAATACCATATCTGAGTTTATATGGGTTCTCAAAATATGCAATATCATATCTGAGTTTATATGGGTTTGGGTTTGCTTTCAACAATATTGGAAGTCAAGAAACAAATACGAGATCTAGGTTTTGATGCGTCTAAGTGAGTTCTCAACCATGATAACATAAAAGATTACAATGTGACACTCAGCTTCTATTTAATTGCTCATTTTCTTTTTATGTACTTGGTCCATTCAGATTACATGAATGTGTCCAGATATTCAGCGTTTCGTTGGCATGCCTGATTGTTGCACGACCAGCCATTTTGATAGTTTTGTGGGGTAAGAGTAGTTTCCACATGATGGGGAGAAAACCTAACTCGGTGTAGGGCAAACAAAAAAAAAAGAACCAGCATGGCATAGCATGGAATGGATAGCATACCTGTCGTTCTGATCTCGTCCAAGATACGGCGCGTAGCTTCTTCTTCTGAGACAACAAGTTGAGCGGCCCTATTAGAATCGGGGTCCTTCATTTTAATGTCGCCGCCTGTAAAGATAGCTTCCATGAGGCGGTCTGCCCCCAATCTCACTTGGGCAATCAGGCGACCCAAATGAGCAAGACGCTCCATAGCTTGGGCCACTTGCTTGGGCGGAGCCGCCTGCGAAGACTCAGAATCCCCTTGCTGTTGATATTGGATATCTCCTCTGTATTCATAGCTTGCGTTGGCAGCAGGGTCACCCTGCTGCTCTACCAAATTGCCGAATAGAGGCGATGCCCGAGGACTCATAAAGCTCGTCGACGGTGAGGAGATGTTGGGGCTTGGCTGCTGCTGCATATTGTATATTCAAATTATTCACCTTCCTGTCGCCAACTTCGAATCTCAGAGTAGTTTTGTGTTAAACTCTCTCTCTCTTTCCAAAGGGAGTTATTTCTTCTGGTTGCGTCTCAAGTAATCTGCGTTGGAGTCGTTATTGTTTCAACGGGATTGGAGTACCGGAGAGTAGCGAGACTAAAGATTTCACAGTAATGAAAATTCAAATTTTTCCTGGGATTGAATATTATTATTGTTTTGGCCCTTTTGTTGGGCTCTTAAAGGAGCATATCACTCATGGATGTGATGATCAATAGTTTTAAGTCAGGGTATAATTATAAAAATTCAAATTTTTCCTCGTGTTGAATATTATTATTGTTTGGGTCTTTTTGTTGGGTTCTTAAAGGAGCCTATCACAAGATCAATAGTTTTAAGTTAAGCCATTTATTATAGCGAGAAAATTGATCATCATTTATTTATTAAACTAGTAGCGAGGATTATTATTATTGATTTTTATTAGCAAATGCAGACTAACTTATTATAGTTATTTAAAGAAAATCATGCCACTTAGAAATATTTATTGGTGGTATGTAAGTGGGGCAAGTTTTCGCTCATGTCAAATGTCTTTAGGCCTCGGGTCATTAATATGTTTCTTTCCATCCAAGGAAGACAAGTTCTTAGCCAATTAATACTACATTAATTGGCTAAGAACTTGTCTTCCTTGGATGTAAGGAAACATATTAATGACCCAAGACCCAAAGATATTTGACATGAGTGAAAGCATGCCCCGCTTACATACCACCAATGGATATTTCCAAGTGGCATGATTTTCTTTGAATAACGGTGATGAGTTAGTCTGCAGTCGCTGATAAAAGCCAGTAATAATTGTCCTCGCTACTAGTTTGATAAATAAAGTACGATAAATTTTCCCGCTATAATAAATAACTTAACTTAAAACTATTGATCACCACATCCATGAGCATTATGCTCCTTTAAGAACCCAACAAAAGGGCCAAAACAATAATAATATTCCACCTTAGAAAAATTTTGAATTTTCATAATATTGTGAAATCTTTAGTCTCGCTAACCCCGCGATACTCCAATCCCGTTGAAATAATAACGACTCGAACGCAGATTACTTAATATGTAAAGTAAGTTAATTTAGCAATAAGTTGATAGAAATTTATCTCTATTAGCGTAAGAATCAATGTAGCAATAAATTAGATAGTTTGACTAAACTTGTTCTAATTTGATTACCAAATTTTTGGTGCATGCACCTCCCTTATCTCCCCATAAATTGTTAAATCATGCATCTTGTTCTCCTTACTTTATATGCTTCACCATATAAAGTATGTCAATAAGCAATTTATCTCCTCTAGCGTAGCTTTGATTCTTAAGGCGGTTTAACATGTGATGCTTGCATACCACCTTGTTGGCATTTGTGGACTAAAGTCCACCCCCATGTTCTCCTTAATTTGTCATATAAACAAAGTCAAATGAGTTTTAGTTTCATTTAAACTTGCCCAAGTTCAAATCTATAACCACCCCCTCCCACATTTACCCAATTTCATTAGGCTGTCAAGGTAAACATGAGACGAAGAGTTACTATGACATGACCCGACCTCCAAGCTTCAGTTATGGAAGTGGGGCCGACAACTGACAACTCACAAACATCCCTCAAGGCTTACAGGACACTTAGGGGCCAAAGAACCACCCCAGGTGACCAAACCATGAGTTGGATTGATTTTTCAGTGACCTGGGCCCATAACCACATGCATGACAAGGCAAAGGTGTGGTTATAGGTCTCCAATCGCACGCCCAAGCCTCCTTCCCTACGGTTATAGCCCATAATCTTCAGCTTAGAGGGTGTGGTCCTAAGATATGAGCCACCTTTCCAAGGCAGCCTCCATACCATTGCCTATAACTTCTCATAACGATAAATGACATAATGATGATGTTATTCATACAAAACTTGAACAAGAACTAGACCTAACCAGGACTAAAGATTCGTACTTATGCTAAAAATGCAATAGAATACAGAGATAAACATAAACACAGAGATGCAACGAAAATAAATCTTTATTTTATTAATATCAAGGAACTGAAAGATGTTTAGAAGCATAATATAAACTAGCCCGGTCGATGGTAGCTTATCTATGAGAAGAGATGTGGCGGCTACATGCCCCTGAACTGTGTTACAATGAGGCTCAAGGACCTTTTTATTATTGAAAACAAAGTGAAACCCTAAACAACTAAAACCCTAACCCCATGAGATGGAACACCAAGAGTTTGTGGGACCCGTTGGGGCTAGTTGGGCAACCAAATTCTTGGGGTCGTAAGTTGGTCATATGACCTTTGTTTGGTATGTATGATACCTCGTTGGAAATATCTCTTTGAATACTACATGATTTTCGACATGCCCTTGACCTAAAAAAAAAACATTGTTTAGGGGATCAAAACAGCTCAAAAAGTTCAGGACTCGAAAAAATTGCTAAAAATAGTAAATGTTGCTATAATCAAGGAAACTGATGAAACCGATTAGAGGTCTAGGTGGAATAGACAGGTGGCCACCAATATCCACCTAGATCTGTCCTCCCCCCTTAGGAAGCAATGGTCCCCATTGAGTGTAGAGCCTCCATGAGGTGAGGAAATTTATGTTGCACCTAGTCCCCAGTGAACCACTTGCCCTGGTGAAGGAGTTGGCCTGCTTTGACAACTCGATATAGTTGGATCCTCTGTTGGCGAGTGTTCTTGATCTGCGTGTCCATGATCTTGTCAATTGTGGCATGTTCAATGCAGCTTGGGTTGAGCTTTGATGGTGTCAAATGCTCAATAATGTCAGATGTGTCCAACAATGGGGGACAGTATGGTCACAGTCGGTCCACATTGAATATTAAGTGAGGGAAAGGAATGGTGGAATGTTGAGCTCAAAGGCATTGTCCTCTACAGCCTTAGTGATGTTGTACGCCCATATCTGAGTGGGCGAAGCCTACGGCGGGGCCTAGCGAGGCGCTCCTTCTGCAAATGTAACCAAACTTTGTCGCCCACCTGAAACTTATGTGGCACCCGATGTTGATCATGATGTTGCTTGTACTTAGAATTGGCTCTGTCCAATATGTCATGGACCTATTGGCATATGTGCTTATTGCGTTCAATAAAGTTGTTAGCCCTGTCAGCTTCGTACTAGACATGAGCCGAATTTGCTTGAGTAGCTGCAAATGGTATGGCCACATTAATGGGTCATAGTGGTTGGAATCCCAACCCCACTTGAAAAGGGTTGTGGCCAGTTGAGCTATGGAGAACTTTGTTGTAGATGTGTTGGACATAGGGGAGGCTTTCATCCCATGTGCATGGATGCTTCGAGTTGTACATGCGCAGAATGTGCACGATCATTCTGTTGACGACCTCTGTTTGGTCATCAGTTTGGGATGGAAGGTCATGGACTTAGTGAGATTGGTATCTAGCCTCGACCAAAGGCTCAACCAAAATGTACTCAAAAACTTGTTGTCCCGATCTAAGATAATGGACTATGGGATCCCAAAGTGTACCCACACTCGTTTAAAGAAGAGCTTAGCAGTGGCTTTTATTGTGATACTCTTCTTGTAGGGCACCAAAATGGCTATCTTAGAGAATATGTCAACGACCACAAAAATGCAGTCGTTGTCATGCTTAGTAGAAGGAAGGCCCAACATGTAATCCATGTAGAAGGATTCCTGAGGCCAACTAGGAGTAGGCAGAGGATTATATAGGCCTTACTTCTAGATTGTCGGTTTGGTAATGGCGCAAGCAGTGCAGGATCTAATGTACTTCCCAACATCCTGTCGAAGGTTCAGCCAACAAAAATACTTATGCAACACTGCCATTGTTTTCTCTACTCTAAAATGTCCGACGAACCCACTATAATGCGCCTCCCAAATAATCTTGGCATGCTCACTTGAAGGAACACAAAGGTGTCCTAGGTGGTACAATAGTGCGCCCTAGAGGTGAAAATCTAGAACTTGCTTGCCTTCTAGGAGCATCTGGTATGTGTTATTGAATTCTAAATCGCTCTTGTAAAGATGTGGCCACCCCGAAGTCTTGTGTCCACAAGAGTCGAGAACAGTGGTCAGCGCCATAACCGGTGGTCGACTGAGACAATATGCAACATTATTGGTGCTCCCCTTCTTGTACTTGATGTTCAAATGGAATTGTTGCATATATGTGGACCATTTCTGATGGTGATCATTCTATAACTCTCCTTGTGTTTGTATGAACTATAGGGGTTGGTGTGTGGACAACTGTTTCCTTCCCCAGAATGTAATGCTTCCATTGTTGGCAAACCTGCACAATGGAATAGAGCTCTTTGTCATAAGTGGGATACTTTCAGATTGTATCTGAAAATGTCTCACTGTGATATGCCACCGGATGCCCCTGCTGGGTAAGAACTACACCAATAGCATAGTCGGAGGCATCTATCTCAATTTCAAATGGTTGTTGTATGTTTGGTAATGTGAGCACTAGTGTAGAGAAGAGGCGATGCTTTAACTCAACAAACGCCTTCTGTTGAGATTTAGGCCAAAAGAATTTTGTTTTCACTCCGCCCTTGGTGACTTGACTCAAAGGCCAAATGATATGAGATAATCCCAACACGAACCTATGATAGGAATTCGCAAGGCCCAGAAAGTCACAGAGCTCTGTTAGAGTGGTTAGGGCTGGTTGATCCTCAATAACTTGTATCTTGGTTGGGTCCACTTGCACACCCCTCTCATCAATGATGTACCCCAGATATTGGACCTGGGTCATACCAAACATACATTTATCCAAATTGGCACACAATTTGTGTTGTTGCAGGGTTTGGAGGACTTGTCAGATATGATGTATGTGCTCCTCCAAACTTCGGTTGAAGATTAGGATGTCATCCAAGTACACTACCACAAATGAGTTGGTGAAGGATCGCAAGACATCGTCCATCAACCTCATGAAGTTTGTGGGGGCATTCGTCAACCTGAAAGGCATGACCAACCATTCGAAAAGGCCTTCCTTGGATTTGAAGGCAGTCTTCCAAACATCAGAGGCTTCGATTGGCATTTGGTGATAACTGGATTTTAAATCAATCTTGCTGAAATATTTGGGCCCCTTGGGCTGGTTCAAAAGGTCATCAATCTGTGGGATTGGATACCTGTTCCAGACAATGATCTTATTCAACACTCGATAGTTAATACAAAGTCTCCAGGTGTTGTCTTTCTTTTGTACCAAGACGATTTGGCTCCCATAGGGTGATGAACTTGGCTTGAAGTGCCCTTTCTACAACATCTCCTGAATCTGCCTCTTAATTTCATCGTTCTCTTCTGTAGATCGGTTCGTTGGGTAGCAGTGCACCCAAGGTCAAATTGATGGAGTGCTTGACTTGACAATGCAGGGGTACCCCCATGGGTGAGGTGAAGATGTCCGCGTACTCCTCCATGACCTTGTCCATTTGTTGCTGCCATGCAGAGGAGCCTTGTCTAGAGGCTGTGGATGTGGTCACAGTCTTCTTCTTGCCTCGAGGGCGAATCACAAGGAAGACAAATTTCCTTGTATGGGAAATGATCTTACTGCATTGCTTCAGAGAGATCAAAGAGATGGTTGTAGGCGGTGCTACCTCTGATATCTTGTATAGCTTATTGCCCAAAGAAATAATAGTAGTGTGCGGCCTAGACTCATACACAACATGATGCTTCCACAAGTATGGTTGGCCTAATAATACATCACAAACTTCAATAGGAGCAACATCACACAGTACCTCATATGTGAAGGGCTTGATGTTGTAGGGAAGCTAACACTGTTGGATGGCGTTGAGATCTCGTCCTTGGTGAAGCCACCCGATGATGTACGGTTGTGGGTGTGGTGTGGTTGGTAGGCCCAACTGCTTCACGATATATGTTGAAATGAGGTTCTTTTGGCTTCCACTGTCGACAATGAATTGCAATGGAGAACCCCTCACCCACATTTGTGAGTGGAAGAGTCACTCCCCTCCTCTGGATCTATAGGCTCAATCTTTTGGATCTTGGTGGTGGCAATGATGGCACTGGGCTCTACATCAACAATCTGCTTCCCTTTATCATTCCCCTTGTCAGGTACCGACTCAGAGTCATAACATACATCTGATTTAGAAGCCTTTATCTCGGCCACCAATGACTCCTTGGGTCGACACTCACTTGTGTTGTGAGTGGGGCTCTTATGGAATTCACACCATTTCCCTACGTCTTACTTTGTCTTCATGGTGTTGTTCTTTGCTTGCGATTTCGGCGGGTTGTCTTGAGTCACCCCGCCTTTGCTTTGTTTTTTGTTATGCGATTGGGGGGTGTCTTTCCCTCACTTTGGATTCGCAAATCCAAAGTCTTGCTTCTTCTATTTAAATTTTTGCCTGATCTTGACAATGTATCAATAGGCAACACCAAGAAAGGAGATGTACAGGAAATCCATCACATCCTAGATGTACTTGTGTAGATAGTTGCGGTACTTGAGTACCAAATGCCGCTCAAAATCCTTGATACTGAACTTCATGCAAAGGGTATGAAAAATATGTGTGAACTCTGACACGTCTTGGTCCTTTCCCTACCACAACGTGGTCCACTTTATGTATTTGTCTTCATAACTTCTGACAAGGTAATATTGTTCCTTGATGGCATCTCAGAAATAATTCCAAGTGGGTGTGGCTGAAAACAATTAGGGTTCCCTCTCGTCCCTGAGTTCAAAGTAGGTTTCCCACTAGTCCTAGACATGGGGGGCGACTTTGAGGAGTACAAAGGTAATATCTTCCCGATTGGAAAAGTCATGACTTGAAAAATATCCTTCCAACAAATTTAACCATTTATCTATGGAGTCTGCATCAATCTGACCTTCAAATATGGGAATGTCAAAGTTGACTTGTACCTTAAAGGGAGTGGTGCCTCCAAAGTGGTTGTTGGATGAAGATGCGTCGCCTGTGGGTAGCTGCTGAAGGAACTAGAAAAAGTTATCCATCATCGCAATCCTTTATCGCTCAAGGGATTCTTCAAACAATATTTTGAATGGATCTCCTCCTCCCTCGTATTTCCTTTCTTCCACCATGGGAGGTCATTGGGGTTTTTGAGGCTGGTATTGCAAAGGTTCAACCAGTTCGAGCCCTAACTCCTTATACCCTAACCTTGTTGGGGACATGCAAAGAAAAATAGAGAAAGAGCAAACCACTTTGATACCACTACTCCAGACTTATGAAGGAATGCAACATAATACATATATAAACATAAACACAAAGATGCAACAGAAATAAATCTTCATTTCATTAATATCAAAGAACTGAAAGATGTTTACAAGCAGAATGGAAATAAACTAGCTCGGGCGATGGTAGCTTATCTCTGAGAAGAGATGTGGCAGCTACATCCCTCTAAATTGTTTTACAATGAGGCTTGAGGGCCTTTTTATTATTGAGCAACAAAGGGAAACCCTAAAAAACCAAAACCCTAACCCCAGGAGATGGAACACAAAGAGTTTGTGGGCCTCGTTGGGGTTAGTTGGGTAGCCAACTTCCTGGGGTTGTAACTTAGTCATATGACATTCATTTGGCACGTACGATACCTCGTTCAAAATATATCTCCGAGTACTACAGGATTTGCGGTAGGCCCTTACCTGTGATTATGGGCCTGCTACGGACCTCAAAAAAACGTCGTTTAGGGTTCAAAACAACTTTGAAAGTTCAGGACTTGAAAAAACTGCTAAAAATAGTAAATGCTGCTATAATCAAGGAAATTGATGAAACCACTCGAAGTCTAGGTGGAATAGGCAAGTGGCCACCAATATCCACCTGGATCACCTAACCATGACAGTCATTTCGTCAAACATATGGTGAACATGTAAGCTACAGGTCTCGAATGTATATCCGATCATAAGAGTCTGAAACTTTTCTGAGAATCACTAAGAAGGTCTAATGCCCTCTCATAATAGATGCAACAACACTTGTTATCCCATGCATTCATTAACCATCAAATACTTATCAAATCCTAAACATGCCATAATTAGAGCACATTACAGATCCGTGCTTATAACCAAATTATCAATCATGACATAACAACCATCAAATCATCATAATATCAAGTATAAGTGCTCGTAGAATACAATAGTAAAATAGTTCTTATTAACTGATGCAAAAGCCAACCAAGTCCGGGAATTCCACGTACCACCCAACCATAAATTGGGTTGAACCAAATATTTATTTCATCTAGCCACCCCTGTGCCATATTCCAAGCATGAATGTGGGATATCAAGACATAAACAAACAGGGCTTCCCAGATATTAAACCACCTCCACGCTCAAGCTAACGTGATGTTTCCAAAATCGGTCAAGAGATCATGAAGCCCCAACAAGCTTGGATGCCTCAGAGTTTCTTCACCTTTACCTTGGGGAATTTGCTTGTCTCCACCCACCTGTTGAGAGCTTCCCAGAGATTAAACCACCTCCACCCCAACCCTTGGGAATTTTTCCTGAGACTACCTCACCCGGTTCCAAAACCTTCCAATAATCCAAAGCTCAAACAGAAATGAATCCCTTCACACCATGGTTATCCAAGAAATGGAAAGGCACGGCTAAAACCATTATCAAACCAGGAAAAATCCATGCCAATGACAACAAGTGAACCAAATAATCAAATGCATGTACCATGCATTCACACCTCAGCTAGGAAATCACACATGCAACATGTTACTTGCAAAATACTCCTACTAAAGTCGCTTGATCCAACCTTCCTTGCTTGTCTTTTTCCTTCCTTTGCTTTCCTTGTCCTTCCTTTTCTTTTAATTTCCTTTGTTTGCTTTCCTTTCTCCAATGTTAGAGTGCTCCAAGAATGCTCTATGTGTGCAAGTGTATGAGAGAATAGAAGAGAGCTCCAAAACTCAACTAACCGAAACTACAAATTGATCCACTGATGCCTTTTTATTATTAATTGTTAGGATATTCCGACACATAGGAAATAGTTAAGTACAACTTGGTCTAGTGTAGAGTTAGGTAAAGTGTGTTTCTTTACCGTTGTACATTTTGTAACTTACAATCCGACGGTCACGATATGTAGTGATCCGACGGTTCATTCTCTCCTCGGTATTTCCGACACTTGATCCATGGCTTGACACCCGATTGGTCCATGAATTCTATTTAAAGCGCATGGAGGGTCATTTGTAGGGTAATCCGTGCATGAGAGAAACATATGTAAATTTTCATTCTTTTATTAATAAATTGCCTGAAGTGGCCGCGTTGGCTCAGGCCGTGGATTGTTTCCCTCTTTGAGGGTTTTAACCACGTCAAAATACTGGTGTATTGATCTGCGATCTGGTTGTGAGCGGTGTCCTTTTGGTGTTCTGTATGAGGAACTTACCCTGTGAATTCCTACATGGTATCAGAGCTATTTTAGGGCTGCGTCCATTGGTGATCCAAATCTGAAGCCGGTAGAACTGCATCCGACTGTTGTTTCCTAGATCTGTTGTTTCTGACTGCTTTCGGGCCAAGAGGACTGCTCTGTTGTGTTGGGAGCATCTGTTCCAGTGAGGAACCCCTTTCGTTTCATGCGAAAAGGTTTCCGGTAGCCCTAGCTATGTCATTTTTAAGATCTGGAGGTATACAGCGTTTATTTGCAGTTTACTGTTATTTTCTCTCTGTTTATTTCGGTTTCGGTTTATTTAGCTTTTTTATTACCGGATCTATACCTTTCATTTCTGCGTATGCTCTTTGCCCTGCGACTCTGTGCGATCTGGGCAAATCAGAAACAGAAAGGAAGAATTTTTCTCATGCATATGCTCTTTTCCCTGTGCCTTAGGGTGATCTCGGAAAATCAGAAACATTGAGGAAAATATTTAGTTTCCGGCCAAAGCTAACTTTGAGCCACAAGGTTCATTTTTGAAAATATTTAGTTTTTCGGCTAAAGCTAACTTCGAGCCATAAGGTTCGTTTTCTTTGCATGTCCGTGTTGGGTTTTGTGTTTTTTGTTTTGTAGGGAAAAAGAGCTTTCTCTCTCTCTCTCTCTCTCTCACAAATTTTTTGTATAGATCAATTGGTTCAAAGCTATTTTAAGAGAGTAGAGGTCTTGGGTTCAAGTCTCCATTTTGTGGGGGCGGACTTTTTCATTTCCGCACATTCCCGCACTTCGTCGGCAACTTCAACAACTTTTTTTAAAAAGCCATAACTTCTTCATCCGGAAGCCGTTTTCAGAGCCGTTTTTTTTAAACCAGCCTAATTTTTCGAGATCTATCCATTGGAAGACTTATTTTCAGCATCTTTAGCTTCAGTTTCCATTGAAATGGAAAGTCAATACCAAGTTACCCTTGACAACACCAACTACTTCCAATGGTTGGCTTACATTGAGGATTTACTTAGAAGTAAAGGTCTCTACAGAATAGCCTCAGGCCAAGAAAAGAAACCGAAGGATGAAGATAAGGCTGCTAAATGGGAAAATAGGCAAGATCAAGCACGTGGATTGATAGGGATGTCTATTTCTCCAGATCTTAGATTCCATATTGCAGAAATTGATTCTCCTGATGAAGCAATGAAACAAATCAATAAAGTTTTTGGGATTAAAAATGAAATTAGAGCCCATCAACTTGAAAATGAGTTGCTTACATTGGACCCTAATAATTTTTCTTGCATTGAAGATTTCTTGTCCAAGTTCAAGACCCTTAGATATCTTTTGGAAGGTGTTAAAGTTAAGAAAGAAGATAGTAACCTTATCTATTCCATTCTTACAAAGTTGGGACCAACCTACTCTGTGTTTGTTTCCACCTTCCATTCTACAAGAGAAGCCTTCATCTCTCAAGGAACAGACTACAAGTCCCCTTCCTTTGACTCTTTTTGTGATTCTTTAATAAGAGAACAAGAAAAACTCTTACACCTTGGTCTTCTTAATCTTAGAAACTCTTCCAAGAAAGCGTTAGCCGCCCAGCAGCAACCAAATTCAAGAATCCTAAGAAGTCATATCCTAAAAAGAATGGTCCTAAACCAAACAAAGGTCCTAAGCAATTTCAGCCCCAAAATGAAAAATCATTTCAACAAAATGATAAGACAAATAAAAACAAAGGAAAGAAGACTGATAGACATTGCAATTTTTGTAATCGAGATGGCCACTTAGAATCAAAATGCTTTAAGAAGATGGAAGCCTTGGAAGCAGCAATGAAGAAGCATAACATCCATTTGGGGCAATCTTCAACTTCAACTTCATCTTCAGGAATGGCACTTTCTGCATGTGGTTGTCAAGCATCTCGGTCTAGCTATGCATTAAATGTATCTTCTTCTTCTCATTCTCATGAGTGGCTCATTGATTCTGGAGCTTCTTATCACATGGTCAAAAACAAAGCCATGTTTTCTTCTTTAAATGATTGTAACACCAAAAATATATATGTTGGTGATGATAGATCTCTTAATGTTGTAGGGACTGGAACTGTTCATCTAGACAATGGTCAGTTTAATGATGTATTATGTGTTCCAACCTTATCCTGCAACCTTCTATCTGTATATCAGATAACTCATTCAGGTGAAGGTAAAATCGTTGAATTTTCACCTCATGATGTTGTAATCAAGGACTTAAGAGATCCTAAACAGATTTTGGCTACTGGCATTGCTGATGATTCTACAAGGTTGTATAAGTTTCACAACTTTGGGTCATCAAATCTTCCCTCAATATTTGTTGCTCATAACGATGAAGTGAGCAAACTTTGGCATGAGCGATTTGGTCACTTAAACTATCGCTCCCTTCAGCATCTATGTAAAGAAAATATGGTGACAGGTCTTCCTATGGTATCTTGCAGAGATGGTGTTTGTTCCGGATGTGTACTCAGAAAACATCATCGGGACAGTTTTGAAAAACGTGCCTCTTGGCACGCCTCAGCCCCTTTACAGCTTGTGCATAGTGATTTATGTGGTCCACTTCCAGTTGTGTCATTCTCTGGCTGCAAGTATTTCTTAACTTTCATTAATGATTTCTCCAGACGCACTTGGGTATACTTCTTAAAACTCAAGAGTGAAGTATTTAACACTTTTTTGGCCTTCAAGGCCTTTGTTGAAAAACAATCTGGACATCAAATTCTTAAGTTAAGATCTGATAATGACGGAGAATATGTTAAAAACACATTCATCAACTATTGCACTGAGAATGGAATTCAAATGCAACATACTGTTCCATATACTCCACAACAAAATGGTGTAGCTGAAAGGAAGAATCGCACCTTAAAGGAAATGGCTAATTGTATGCTACAATCTAAAGGACTTGGTCTTAGTTTTTGGGCAGAAGCAATTAACTGTGCAAATTACATAATAAATCGCACTCCTACTAAGGCTTTAAAGAATATCACTCCAGAAGAAGCATGGAGCTCAATCAAACCAGATGTAAGTCACTTTCGTGTTTTTGGAAGTGAAGCGTGGGCCCATATTCCAGATGAAAAGCATAAAGCTTTAGAACCTAAGAGTGAAAAATGTACTTTTGTTGGATATTCTGAAGATGTCAAAGGCTATAGACTTATTCCATTTAAGTCCAAAAATGTTATTATTAGAAGAGATGTAAAATTTGATGAAAATATATTGGCCTGCGAGCCTAGTCCGGCGGATGTGCCACCTCTCCCTATCTCTTCTACCTTTGAAAACATTTCTTCTTCAGATGATGAAAGTGAGGATGACAATCCTCCCCCACCATCTCAGGATCCTCCTTCAGCTCTTGAGCTTCCAAAATGGGTTCGTGCTACTCGAGATGCAGCAGGTGATCTTGCCGGTGATCCTACAGATCAGCGACGTACACGTTCTCAGTTCGAGAGAGCCTCTTCTTTACTGGCTCAAGCTCCAGTAAATTATGATCCTGACACCTTTGCAGAATCTTCAGGCCATCCAGATTGGGAAGCAGCTATGAATGAAGAATATCATTCATTGTTGGCAAATGATACATGGGATCTTGTTCCTCTACCAAAGGGACGAAAACTTGTTAGATGCAAATGGGTTTACAGAACCAAGTATGGACCAGATGGGAAAGTTGATAAACATAAAGCTCGTCTTGTTGCTAAGGGTTTTTCACAGGTTGAAGGCATTGACTACACTGAAACCTTCTCCCCTATTGCCAAAATGAACTCTATCCACCTTGTTCTTTCCCTTGTTGCCTCTTTCAAATGGGAAGTCCATCAGATGGATGTTAAATCTGCCTTCTTGCATGGAGACTTGCATGAATAAATCTATATGGAACAACCCATTGGCTTCATACAAACAGACTCCAGCCTTGTATGTCGACTTAAGAAATCCCTTTATGGTCTCAAGCAAGCTCCTCCGGCTTGGTATGCCAAAATGGATAGCTTTCTTTTAGAATCTGGCTTTTCTAGGTGTCACTCTGACAATACTGTCTACACCAAGAAAGTGGGCAACTCTCTTATCATCCTTGTTCTTTATGTTGATGATCTTATCCTTACTGGTAGTGATCCCAACCTTATAAACCATGTGAAGTCTAGCCTTAAAAGGAAATTTGAAATGACAGACTTAGGACACTTACACTATTTTCTCGGTCTTCAAGTCTTGCAATCCAAGGAGGGTATTTCCCTTTCCCAGTCCAAGTATGCTTGTGATATTCTACGTCATTTTCACATGGAAGACTGTAAGCCAGCCCCTTCTCCCTTTCAGTCTGGAGTCAAACTTTCAGTCACTTGTAATTCTCCTGAAGTTGATGCTACCTTATACCATCAACTTGTAGGAAAACTTTTGTATCTAACCCATACTCGTCCTGACCTTTCCTTTGCTGTTGGCCTTGTTGCTCGGTTCATGCAAAACCCCCGTGAAAGTCATTGGAAAGCAGCGAAAAGAATACTTCGTTATGTTCGAGGTACAGTTCAGTTTGGGATTCATTACAGTGCCCAAGCAGCTCCTCTATTGGTTGGTTTCACTGATTCCGATTGGGCTGGTGACTCTGATGATCGGAAGTCTACTGCCGGTTATGTGTTCACTCTTGGTTCAGGACCTATTACATGGGCTTGTAAGAAACAAGCTGCCATTTCTCTTTCATCAGCAGAAGCAGAGTATCGTGGTGCCGTAGAAGCTAGTAAGGAAGCCTTGTGGCTTCGTCAGATCCTGTCAGAGTTTGGCTTTCAGTAGCAGCATCCGACTACACTTTGGTGTGATAATCAAAGTGCCATTCAGCTATGCAAAGATCCAGTCCAACATCAGCGCAGCAAACACATTGAACTGCACATGCACTTCATCAGAAAGCTCATTCATGACCATGTTCTTGAAGTGCAATATTGTTCAACAGATGATCAAGTGGCAGACATCTTTACAAAGGCTCTCACAGAGGCGAAGTTCACTAAACTTCGATTTCTGGTTGGAGTTCAGGAAGTTATCACTAAGGGGGGATAGGCTCTAGTGCCTCCTTCCTTCTCCTATTGTGTCATATTTGTAAATCCTTCAATCCTATCCCAAGTTGTTCTTAAGGGGGGATGTTAGGATATTCCGACACATAGGAAATAGTTAAGTACAACTTGGTCTAGTGTAGAGTTAGGTAAAGTGTGTTTCTTTACCGTTGTACATTTTGTAACTTACAATCCGACGGTCACGATATGTAGTGATCCGGCGGTTCATTCCCTCCTCGGTATTACCGACACTTGATCCGTGGCTTGACACCCGATTGGTCCATGAATTCTATTTAAAGCGCATGGAGGGTCATTTGTAGGGTAATCCGTGCATGAGAGAAACATATGTAAATTTTCATTCTTTTATTAATAAATTGCCTGAAGTGGCCACGTTGGCTCAGGCCGTGGACTGTTTCCCTCTTTGAGGGTTTTAACCACGTCAAAATATTGGTGTATTGATCTGCGATCTGGTTGTGAGCGGTGTCCTTTTGGTGTTCTGTCTGAGGAACTTACCCTGTAAATTCCTACATTAATGTTTCTAATTTCTTCATTTTTCCTCTATTTTTCCCTCTTTTCTTTTTCCAACGCCTTTGCTAATTTCCTTAGCCATAATAAACAACAAGTTATGCCCACTATAGAGTTTCGCCCAACATTAGGCTTGGGATATGTGTCCCATGACCTTGGTCTTATTTTGCTTTTATTATCCTTCATTACATGAACTTTTAACTCGGGGCTATTACAAAATCCCAACATTTAGTGTTTGCACCTATCTCATCTACCATAGGAACCTTGAATCTCACCCCTTTGTTCTCCTTAAGTCTTACCATATAAGAAAAATCAATTGGGTTGTGGTTTAATAGCGAATTTTTCAATGTACCTAGTTTGGTTAGTAAGTGCTCGTGTTCTAGGTCCACATGAATCTTGGGATCAAATCTCATCCTATCCTTTAGGATTATCAATTAGCCATGCAATGGAAAATTGATTTGTCTTGCATCTAAAACTTTTGGGCAAGAAATGGTAGAGTTCCATGTGGGATGGCCTTGTACCAATGCCACCAATCTTCACTTAAGTGTCAGAGGGTGGGATGAGATTATTATTATTATTATGCACAAGTAGTCATCATTATCAAATGGAGTTCTCTGAGCTCCATAATAGGAATAATGTTCACTATCAATATCATGGGTAAAGTTTAACTTTGATGGGACATTTAAAGGAATTAAAGAATCGTAGGAACAAAAAGTAATGCATAGATCACAATGAAACTTGTTAATTTTATGTCTTCTTTTTTGCATTAGAAGAACAATAACCAAGGACAAATTGAAGCCTTGGATTTAAGAATTACATGTGTTCTTAAGCTCAACCCTAAAAAAAAAATCAAATATGCTAAAGAAAATTTTGTCATCACCCTTAAGTGTGGAAACAATCCATGTTTGGGATATGATGATTGAGAGCATTACACGGCCTTTGGTTTGTTTTCGAGAATTTAGATCCAAGCATATTAGAAGGTTTATTAACAATGTCACAAACTGGCTTTCTAAGAAGGCTATCTTGAGCAAGATAACATTACCTAAAGTTATGATCACCTTCCTTGTCAAGGAAGAAGAATATTCAAAAGGCTTGCTATCTATGTTAGAAGAGGGGGCTCCTCCATTCTCTCAACCTTTTTGGCAAGCTAATGTTATCCAAAGTTAGCATTGCCTCACCCATTAAGGAAGAAGATTATTTCAAAGGTTTATTATCTAAGTTAAGTAAGGGAACTCCTTCATTCCCTCATCTCATCCCAGCATTAACCATTAATGAGGATGGGTGGGAAGTTTGTCCCCTATTAATGATGGCATCACCTAACTAGTTCCCTTTAGTGGGACATGAGCATGTCTTATCCACATCATGACAATAAGTAGCAGGGAGATTTTTCCACCCACCTCACCTCCATCTTGGGATTATGCTTATACATGAGGTCTCGAACGCACTCAAATTAGCTTCACCATGCACTTAAAGCATTGGAAAGATACATAATGTAAACCTTAGAAGCACATACACATGAAGTTGGTATGGAAAATCCATCGAAGAAACCATGGTGAGTTTTGAGAAACAAGGAAGAGGATTCGCTTTATCTTTTTTATAACCATGAGAATTTGTGGTTTAACATGGGCTCTAATCTATTGTCCAAGTGTTATCCTCAATCTCAAAGAGGTAGAAATAAAAGGCCAAGAAAATTATAATGGTGCAACGTCATTAAGTTTTGATAGAATTCCTTGAGCAATATAAGAAAAATGAGGAGAGGAGCAATGATTTGAGCTTAATGTGATGTATGTTTGTAAATGCATATAAATAATTATTTTCATTGTATTTATCTACATAAAATGCTGAGAAGGGTGTAAAAATTGTTTCATAAGTGAAGGACCAAAAGTTGTAAAATCAAGGCCATTTATAAGATGGACCCAGAAGAACAATTGGATTAGTTGTCCCACTTAGGAAATAATGGCCTCCACTACATCAACTTCCTAGATCCGGGCGGGGGGGGGTTAAGTGGGGGGATTTATGTTGACTCCAGTTCTCGATGGACTGCTTTCCCTAGTGAAGAAGTTAGCATGCTTTAATGACCTAGTAGAGTTGTATGTCTTGATGTTTGGTGTTCTTTTTTTGTGTGTCCATAATTTGGCCCACTATGTCTTGTTAAATGTAATTAAGGTCTACTTATCTCAATTCCAATTGCTCTACCACTTTCTTTGTGTCTAACAAAGGTGTAAGGTATCAATCAAGCACACTTGAAGAGCAGGACAGTGGCAAGCTATATTCAAATTAAGCATTTTCACCCACTTCCTTGGTGATGGTGTAATCCTAGTATTGCATTGGTCTAATATCATTGTGGTTACCTGTAATTTGTTCCTTATCCAAGTGCAACCACATATTATCTCCCACCTTAGACTACTATGGAACCTAGTGTTGATTATGGCACTAGTTTTATGTCAAATATCATGACTTGTCACTAAGTGTGTTGGATCCATTCAAAAAAATTGGTCACTCTATATGCTTCTTTGCAAGCATGGACAAACTCATGTTGTTCACATGTAATGAGAAAATCTATGCCAATTGGGGTCAATGGTTAAAAATTTGGGCATGCTTGAAAATATTTATGGTTGGTAGAACTATGGAGAGTTCTAGTGCATTGCGTTGAACATAAGGAATGCTTTGATACAATGTACATGGATGCTTCAAGTGGTATGTTTCAATAGATGCACAATAATCTCATTGATTGTCCATGTCTATCAATTAATTTGAGGATGGAAGGTAGTTGATTTTGTTAATTTTGTGTCCAACATGGCCCAAAGACTGGACCTCAAAATACTAAAAAACCTATTATCATTATAAAATAATGTTTTTGGAAACATAAAAATAACCCAACACATGCTTAAATAAAATCTCAAGAATGTCCTATATTAATACTCTTCCTATATAATGCTAAAATTTCCATCTTAAAAAATTATCAATAAAATTAAAAACATAATCATGACCATGCTTGATTTAGGGAAAACCATGAAGTCCATGGTGATTGATTCCCAATGTTTATTTGGAATGGGAAAGGATGTACAATGTGCATTTCTTGATTGTTTGTTTTGCAATGACATGGGCAATGCATGATCTAATGTGTTTGTTGAGATATTATTAGAGTTTTGGTGACTAAAAGTATAATTAAAACATTATTGTAGGTTTTAACCTTGTACAAAAATTACTTGCACATGAATTCTTCAAACAAAAAGATAAACAATTGTGAAAACAAAAAACAAATATACATAGAGATTTTCCCCTGGATCCCAAAACCGAGACTACCAGATTGATTTTTCATTATATTCCTGTCAATGTTACAATACATATATATACATGTCGAAGCATTCATAAACCCCAATCCATTAACCGTGGATTCAAACAAAACCGCAGTTCCCCTGACTGAATCTACAAAGTACCATGGGCAGAAAACCATCATGCCCAAAACCATGTGCAAAACCCATGCAAAAAACCATGGGTAGGTTCGCCCACCATCTTTGGGTCTGCCCCCCATCCTTGGGTCCTCATAAAAAAAAAATAAAAATCTTAGGGCGCTGCCACAGAGCCCATGCAGGGGGGCTATTGCCCCCCTTGTGACTCCCCCGCTACACCTGACACAACATATAACGCGTGGGGATAATCATGGAAAGAATGTAACACACACCCAACAATTATCATTGTCTTGTCCATGTTAAAATGAAATTTTCCTTGATAGTGATGTGCCTCCTAAATCATATTCCCATGCTTTCCAAACGAACAAAAGGATGGCGTGGATGGAAAAATTCATAGAGTTGAAAGTCATGAGTTTCTTTACCTAGTGCCAATTAATTATATGTATAA
The DNA here is from genome assembly GCA_031772625.1 of Pinus tabuliformis. Lineage (NCBI taxonomy): Eukaryota > Viridiplantae > Streptophyta > Pinopsida > Pinales > Pinaceae > Pinus > Pinus tabuliformis. The sequence goes on from CM062816.1 coordinate 1,842,984,652, forward strand.
ATGAAGTCAACATCCTTGTAATACAACTAGGGCCAAGATAAGGATCATTTCCACATAGGTTGAGGAATGTAGTCAATGCAACAATTGGAAGGTAACTTAAACAATCTACAACTTAGTTAGTACTCCCCTTGTCGTACTTAATGTTCAGATGAATTGTCAAAGGTAGGTGGACAACTTCTAGTGGCACTTATTCTATACTTGTCTTACGTCTTCTTGAGTTGGAGGGGCTTATGGTCTATGTAAACGATCGTCTTCTTTCCCACAATGTAGTGTTTTCATCATCAACGTGCTTGAACAATGAAGTAAGCTTCCTATCACAAGTGGGATATATTTGAATCATGTCTAATAATGTCTCACCATAATAGGCAATTGAATATCAATGTTGGGTGAAGACTAAACTAATTACATAAAACAAGAGATAGTTCTCAATTTTGAGTGGTTGTTGTATATGCCAAATAATGAGGATTAATGTCGAGTAGAGTCAATGCTTTATCTCCTCAAATGCTTTCTATAATGTATTTTACGAATGAAACTTGTTGTTTACTCCACCCTCTATCACTTGGTTCAAGGGTGAAGTAATGTTGAAAAACCCTAGGATGAATCGAAATAAGAATTTGGCAAGGCCCAAGAAGTTGCAGAGTTCCATTAGTGCCTTTAGTGTCTTCCAATCATAGATGACTTGTATCTTGGTTATATCAACATGTTTATCCATGATACGTCCTCAATATTAACTATATGAGTGCCAAATTAGCACTTCTCCATATTAGTGTGTAACTTGTGTTTCCACCATTATCCCAATTGGATCATTATATTGTTTGTCATCCATCTCGATGCATTTGGAGTGGAAAAAGTGGAGGAATCAGCTCACAGGCATTTTTATTGGCTGGACCCAATTTGGCAAAATGGGGTCTGAAACCTTCTGAGAGCGTTTTGAGGCATCAAATGACATTTTTTGGGGGTAAAACTTTGATGCTTAAGTGTAAGACCTTTTCATGCTATTCTACACATAGAAAGCTTTCCAACGGTGCAAGAATCGCGTCAATCGAAGTCTGTATGCAAAAGTTATGCCACTCAGAAGTTGACCTTCCTGTTTTCACACCTATAGTTCGGGAGGATGTTGCGTTAGCCCCCATTATTCATGGAAAATGGGCTAGCCACGTGTTTGTGATGTAAAATACTATAGAAGAGTCTATTTTGTAACTCTAGTTAAGATTTGATGTAGTCAAACTTAACCACTAGTAGGTTATCAAGTTGTGTTATAACCGGACCACTGGGAGGAAGAGGCATTCCATTATTTCAAGAGCATTTTGTTCCATAGTTGAGAAAAGATAGACATGAGAGACAAGAGGTAGAGCACACAAAGAGGATCTATACACTGTAGTAGCCCATGGGCCACAAACATTACTTCTTTGTATCTGCAGCCATATTTCCAAACAGAGAAAGAGAGTGAAGCGGCCTCACCTTCCAGCTAGGTTTTCTCCCGAAAGGGTTTCCCAGAGAGCATATCTTGTGTCTTATGTGTGTGTGAGCTTATTTTATTCGTTCTCTACTTTTCTGCATAATTTATATTCGCATGCATGCACTAATTACAGTAAAATCTACAGATCTAGAAATTAAATAAAATTGTAATAGTGTAGAATCTTAAATTTTTTTATATAATATTGCCAGATTTGTTGTGACGAACTGTCTGATGGAATATCCATGAAAGTTTATGGATCACACCAAGTGTTCAATACTTGTTGAATGTGGTTTACATTCTTTTTTCATGTTCAGTTGAGATGAGGTTTCCATCTAGGGAGAGGAATAAAAAGAGTGACTAAATGGATGCAAAATATATACATTATACTTGTGAGTTGTGTTGGCACACTAATTAAGTAGAATGCCATGATTAATCACTCAAACACACCTTCCTTGGATTTGAAATTTGTCTTCCACACATCAATTGGTTGGATCGTTACCCAATGATATCTTGATTTAAGATCAATCTCATTGAAAAACTTAGCACCTTCAAATGGGTTGAATCGGTTGTTATTTTAGGGGATCAAGTATCAATACTTAACTCTTATTTTTTTCAAAGCCTTATAGTCAAGACAAACTTTCCATGTCTCATCCTTCTTTTGAACTGTCATAACTAGGATACCATAGGGTGAGGAACTCAACATTGTGTGGTCCTTAAGTAGTAGCCCTTAAATCTTGTACGTATTCTTATCATTCCCCATAATAGAGCATATTTACGCAAGGTTGTTGGGTAGAGGAGCACCAAGTTTTGAATCAATAAAATTATTTATGCAACAATGCAGAGGTACGATTGTATGTGATGTAAAGATGTCTAATTAGAGAGTATAATTGTAGAGGCTACCTTTGGTATCTTGTAGAGTTGATCTAGATTGGATCATTATATTATTTTGCATCCATCTTGATGCTTTTAGAGTGGAAAAAGTGGAGGAACCAACTCATGAGACCACTTTTACCAGTGGGTCCCAATTTGGCAAATTGGGGTCTGAAACATTTTGGAAGCAATTTAAGGCATTGATTGAAATTATTTTGGGGTAAAACTTTTCTACTTAAGCACACACCCCCTAATGCATTATTCTACACATAGATGGCTTTCCAAAAATACAAGAATCGCCTCAATCAGAGTTTGCATGCAAAATTTATGCCACCAAAAAGTTGATATTCCTATTTTGACCCCCTTGATTTGAGAGGATACCACGTCAGTTGTTAGGTCCCTATAATACTAGTGATTCCCCCATTACTATTGCCGTTGTATCCCTTATTGTTATTGTTGTTCCCCTATTGTCCCTATATTGTTATTATTGTGGTCCATAGAATCTCACTATTGTTATTTTTGTGCCTTTATATTATTATTGTTAGGTCGGCTTTGGTTATATTGTGACCCCTTAGACTCCTATATATAGAAATGAGGTTTTGTCATTTGAATCATCTAAGAATTGTTCATTTGTGTAATGTAAATGAGGTTGCCCCCTCAAAGAGGCTTATCTCTAAGGCATTGATCTATCTTTTCTATCCTTTTGTGAGCTGGTTCCTAACATTTGGCATCAGAGCTTTGGATTCTAAGGTTTCGCTGCTCCAAATAGGTCATCGTGGCATTTTTGCTATAACTTTTTTCTACGACATTTCAGAAACTAAAAAAAAAGCCATTTGAGCCGAAATCGTTCTGAACTTCCGGTCTGAAATTCAGAGCTTGTCTCGCTATATTTTGGGAGATATGATCTGTGTAAGTTAGGGTTTTTGCAGATTCCCGAATTACATTCCAAACAAGTGACCTGGGGAAAATCGTCATAAATTATGTTCTAGGTACTAAGGTACTAAGGTCGAAACTATGACATGTGGCACTTAGTACAAGTTCGCTCTACTGAACTAGTCTATAATTAGGTCATCGTGGGAGATTTAGCATAACTCTTCATTGGAGAATTCAATCTTGATCAGACTTGCGGGGTTAGAAAGATTACTCAGAGGGTTACCGCAGGAAGAAATTTCAGACCTTGGAGATTCAAAATTACAGAGATACATCAGATTCAATATCGAGCACCTACAAAGTGAAAAAAGGTGTGTAGTTTTTTTTTTTTTTTTTTTTTTTTTTTGCATAAGCTTGGTTTGAAAAATTAGTTTGAAGGAATTCAAAGGTCATAGTGAAGCATTATTATCGGTAATTAATGCCCCGGAGAAAGAAAATGGAAACACCTAGTAAGCAACCTTAAAGCTCTAGCATGACTCATGAAGAAGAGGAAGAAATGCAACATTATATATCAAAATTACGAGACCAAGTGCAACAAATTTCACTCGCACAAAAACTAACAGAACCTAAGATGGATGGTTTAAAGAAAGATGTAGAAGCTAAGATGTATGGCATGGAAGCTAATATGGATGGTTTAAAGAAAGGCGTAGAAGCTAAGATGAATGACGTGGAAGCTAAGATGGACGGTGTGGAAGCTAAGATGGACGGCATGGAAGCTAAGATGGATGATTTAAAGAAAGGCATGGAAGATTTGAAGACAAATTTGACAAAGTTTCTACAAGAAATGCTTACTAATGGTGAAAGGGTAGTAAAGGAAACTCATGATGAGAACAAAATAAATGTTAATCATGATTTCATAGACTCTAACGTTGGATAAAAAAACCACCATGTTCCTAAGATCGATATGAGGAAGTTTGATGGCAAGGATCCCAGAACATGGATACTACAAATCGAGTAATTTTTCGATCTCCATAATGTGCAAAACACACAAAAGGTACGCATTGCAACTTTATATTTGGAACCAAATCAGTTTGTATGGTATCGATGGCTTTGCTCTCGTAAACAAATTGTCACTTGGGTTATTTTTACGGATGAAATGATAGCACATTATGAGGATACAAAAAGAAACACTTTTTTTAGCCAATTGATAAATCTCAAACAAAAGGGTTCAATGATGGAGCACATTGAGGACTTCCAAAAATTGAATATAAGGGTAAAAGATATTCCAGAGGAGCATAGGATTGATGTGTTCATAGGGACTTTAAAAGATAACATCCAACATGAGGTTCACCTTTGGGAAGCAGATTCATTGGAGAAGGCATTCAGGTTGGCAAGAAAAATGGAAATCAAAATTATGCCAAAAAGGAAGCCTACCACTCACAATCATAAAGATGGAAGTGTTGTTGCTCCTAGCCATCCATAACCTACAAGGTTGACACCACAACTATTGGAAGAAAAGTGAGCAAAAGGGATTTGTTATAGTTGTGATAACAAATACACTAAAGGTCATAAGTGTGCCGAGAAGAAATTATTTTACATAGATTGTGAAGAGGAGGAAGAAAAGGAATAAGAAACATCAAAAGAAGAGGATATACACCAGGAACAAACCCTAGAAAAAGAAGAAATGAATCTGACCATATCTTGTAATGCATTGGCTGAAATTACCACTCCTCAAACTATCAAGATAGAAGGGCATATCAAGAAGAAAAAGGTAATAGTGTTGATTGATTCGGGAAGTACCCATAATTTTATTCATTGTAAGATAGCCAAGGAATTGAATTGCTTCCTATATCCAACACCAGAGTGTCAAGTGATGGTTGCAAGTGGAGGAACCATAAATTGCTCAGGAAAGTGCCATAATATCAAGCTATCCATGGGAGAATATGTATTGAATAGCCCAATGCTTTCCATTCCAATGGGTGGTGCTAATGTTGTACTAGGAGTCCAATGGCTACAATCCTTGGGTACAATAGCTTTTAATTTTCAAGAACTTTTCATAAAATTCTCTTCAGAAGGAAAGGAAGTTGAATTAAGGGGTATCGCAGGGAAATAGAGAAAGATAATCAACTCTAATAGAATGACAAAGCTTCTAAACAAAGAACAATGAGGCATAATTGCACAATTATGTTCACTAAAGGTTCCCACATCGAAATCATCCATTTCTCCAGATCTCCAAAAAGTCTTGGACAATCATTCCAAGGTATTTGAGACTCCCAGAGGCCTCCCACCAATTCGTGATCATGATCATGCTATTAATTTGATTCCAAGAAGTGTTCCTCCAAACATCAGGCCTTACAGATATCCCTATGTCCAAAAGAGTGAAATTGAACATATGGTTGCAGAAATGCTAAAGGCTGGTATAATTCAACCTAGTCAAAGTTCTTTCTCTGCTCCAGTAGTATTGGTTCACAAGAAGGATGGATCATGGCGCATGTGTCCAGATTATATGGAGCTCAACAAGCTCACTATTAAAGATAAATTTCCCATTCCTGTCATTGATGAATTATTGGATGAATTGCATTGATCAATTTACTTCACCAAGTTGGATCTTCGTTCAGGATATCATCAAATTAGAATGAAGACTGAAGACATTCCGAAAACAACATTTAGAACTCATGAGGGTCATTATGAATTTTTGGTCATGCCTTTTTTGGCCTTACTAGTGCACCTTCTACATTTCAAGGTTTGTTGATTTCCATTTTCAAACCCTTCCTTAGAAAATTTGTGTTGGTATTTTTTTTATGATATACTAATCTACAGTAAGTCTTGGAAGGATCATGTCCAACATGTTGACATGGTGCTCAAACTATTGGAGGAGAAACAATTATATGCAAAATTCTCCAAATGTTTCTTTGGATTACAAGAGGTGGAATATCTAGGTCATATTGTATCTCATGAAGGTGTTAAGGTAGACCCTAGAAAAATTAAAACCATTAAGGAATGGAAAATCCCCACATCCATAAAGCATCTACAGCGATTTCTCGGGTTGACAGGGTATTATCTAAGTTTGTTAAGAATTATGGGAGAATAGCATAACCTCTAACAACATTATTGAAGAAAGATGCATTTTCATGGACTCTAGAAGCAACAAAGGCCTTTGAACATCTTAAAGAGGCAATGTGCCAAGCACCAGTCTTAGCTACATCGGACTTCACAAAAACCTTTATTGTGGAATGTGATGCCTCAGGAAATGGAATTGGTGTTGTTTTAATGCAAGAAGAAAGACCCATTGCTTTTGAAAGTCATCCAATCAAAGGAAAGTATTTACACAAAGCTATTTATGAGAAGGAAATGTTGGCAATACTACATGCACTTAAGAAATGGCGACCCTACCTAATGGGAAGACACTTCAAGGTAAAAACAGATCATGATAGTCTTAAATACCTTTTAGAACAAAGATTATCTTCAGAAGAGCAACAAAAATGGGTCACAAAGATGTTGGGTTATGACTTTGAAATCATCTACAAAAAAGGGAAGCAAAATGTTGTGGCAGATGCACTCTCAAGAAAGGATGAGGATGTGGAAGCATTTCTTTGCACCATTTCTATTATCCAACCAGATTGGATAAACGAAGCAAGGGATGAATGGAAGAATAATGAGGAAGTGTGGGCACTCATTGAAAAGATACAACAAGATCCCAGTACATCTGATACATTTAGCTGGAAAAATGATTCGTTATGGTACAAGGATCGGTTATACCTATGTAAGAATTCCCATCTCAAACAAAATATTCTCAGGGAATCGCACACCTCTCCCTTAGGAGGGCACTCAAGATTTCTAAAAACCTACCATAGGGTTAAGAAGGATTTTTTTGGGATGGCCTTAAATAAGATATTCAAAAGTTTGTGGCGAAATGTTTGGTTTGCCAACAAAATAAAGTTGAAACAATTAAGACCCCAGGACTATTAAAACCTTTATCCATTCCAAGCCAATGTTGGGAGGAGGTTTTAATGCATTTTATCACAGGTTTACCCAAGTTTGAAGGAAAGAGTGTTATTATGGTGGTAGTTGACTAACTTACCAAGTATGCACACTTTTGTGCATTATCTCATCCATTTAAAGTGAGTACAGTTCTACTGCATTTATGGATACAATTCAAAAGCTACATGGAAATCCAAAGATTATTATAAGCGACAGAGATCCCATTTTCACTGGAAATTTTTGGACATAATTATTTTCTTGTCTTGGTAATTAGTTAGCTCATAGCTCATCTTATCATTCTCAATTTGATGGGCAAACTGAGATAGTAAACAAATGTTTGGAAGGATATCTTCGTTGCTTTGTATATGATAAACAAACACAATGGGTCAAATGGTTGCCTCTCATTGAATGGTGGTATAACACTTCCTTCCATACTACAACAAAAATGACCCCATTTATAGCACTTTATGGATATCATCCACCATCCATCACATCATATTTAAGAGAAAATTCTAAGGTTCAAGCAGTGGAAGATCACATCGAGCATCATCAACAAGTTCTCCAACTCTTAAAGGATAACCTCACCTTGGCGCAGAATAGAATGAAATAGCAGGTAGATCAACATCGCAGCGAAAGAATTTTTGATGTAGGTGATTGGGTATTCCTACGACTACAACCATATAAACAAATGTCCCTCCAGCAAGCTAAGAAGGATAATAAATTATCACCAAAGTATGATGGTTCATACAAGGTGTTGCAAATGATAGGTACTATGGCATACAAATTGGAGCTTCCTGCATCTTCCCGAGTGCACCCAGTTTTCCATGTTTCATGCTTAAAGAAGGTTATAGGTGACAAGCTTCTAGTTCAAACAATATTGCCAGAACTTGATGAGGAAGGAAAATCATATTGGAACCTAAAGCAGTCAAAGAAACAAGAACTCGACAGCTATGAAATCGACCAATTTCAGAGTATCTCATCAAGTGGAAGAACTTACCCGTTGAATATTCCACATGGGAGAATGAGAATTTTATACAAAAGCATCCAGAACTACTCAAGCGTTGAGGACAACACGTTTCTGAAGGAGAGGGGCATGTTAGGTCCCTATAATACTAGTGATCCCCCCATTACTATTTTCGTTGTATCCCTTATTGTTATTGTTGTGCCCCTATTGTCCCTATATTGTTATTATTGTGCCCCATAGAATTCCACTATTGTTATTTTTGTGCCTTTATATTATTATTGTTAGGTCGGCTTTATTATATTGTGAGCCCTTAGGCTCTTATATATAGAAAGGAGGTTTTGTCATTTGAATCATCTAAGAATTGTTCATTTGTGTAATGTAAAGGAGGTTTCCCCCTCGAAGAGGCTTATTTCTAAGGCGTTGATCTATCTTTTCTATCTTTTTGTGAGCTGGTTTCCTAACATCAGTCCTCATCATTTGTGGAAAAAGGGCTAGCCATGTGATCACTATGAAGAACAATGTAGAAAATTCGATATTGCAACTCTAGTTAAGAGTTGAAGGAGTCAAACATAACCACTAATAAGTTATTAAGCTATGTTATAACTGAAACACTAGGAGGAAAAGTGATTGCATTTTATTTGAGCTCATTTTGATCCATAGATTAGAAGAGTAGCCGAGAGTGCATAGGAAGAGAGAAAACGAAGAGGGTTTGTGTGCTATAGTAGCCCACAATCCACATGTCTCACTTCTTTGTACTTGCATCGATTTCCATTCAAAGAAAGAGAGCATAGAGTAGCCTCACCTTCCAACTTGTTTTTCTCTCAAAAGGGTTTCCTAAGTCATATCTTGTGTTATTATGGTGGTGAGAGATTGCATTTTTGTTTGTTCTCTATTTTTTTAGTTTCCATATTACATCCATAAGAACAATAACTCAATAAATACAAAAGTCTAAGAAAAATAACCCTCATAGCATAGACTTAAGGTTTTCAGTATAAATTTATAAGACTTGTTGTGACAATCTCTCTAGTGGAGTTGTAACCACCCCTCCCCACATTTATCCACTTTTACAAGCCTTCTGGGTAAATGTGAAGCAAAGTGCTACTATGACATGGCTCGATCTCCAAGTTCTAGTTATGGAAGTGGGGTCAACATACTAACAACTTTACTAACACCCCTCAGAGACCATAGACCACTCAGAAGGCTGCAGACCACCCCAGGTGGTCAATCCTTGGGTTGTACCCATTTTTCATTGACCTAGACCCATAAATGCACCCTTGACACTGCATCCATGCGGTTATGAGGCTATAACTGCACTCACAGGCTTGCCTCCACGCAGTTATGGCCCAAATGCTTCAATTTTGTGCCTGTGGTTCCAGGATCTGAGCCACCTTTTTAGGCTATTCTCCAAACCACTACCCAAAACTGCCTGTAACTTTCCAGAAGCATAAATAAGATGCTAATCATTGAAAACTTGAACTAACCATGACAAAAATTTCGTTAAACATATGACAAACATAGAACTACATGTCATGAATGCATATATGATCTTAAGAGTCTGAACTTCATTTGAGAATCACCAAGAAGGTATAATGCCCTCTCATAATAGTTACAATAAGGCTTGTTATCCCATGCATTCATCAACCATTCATTAGCATAATAATTCATGAACAAGATCCAAAGTTAGAACATATTATAGAACCATGCTTATAACCAACATATAACCAGAATATTAACCATGACAAAACAACCATCAAATCAACATAATATCAAGTACAAGTGCTCATATATTACAATAGGAAAATAACTCTTATTAACATATGCAAAAGCAAACCAAGTCAGGGACTTCCACGTACCACCCGACCATATATTGGGCTAAACCATTTATTTTTTCAACCAATCACCCCTGTGCCATGTTCCAAGCATAAATGTGGGATCACATGGGATAAAAAAAGTCATAAACAACCAAGGGAATCTAGAGGTTAAACCACCTCCACCCTCAAACTACCGTGACCTCACCTAAACTGGTCCTGAGATCACAAAAGCAAACCAAGCTTGGATGCCTATGGATTTCTTTACCATATCTTGAGGAATTTTCTTGTCTCCACCCACTGGAGAAAACCATCTCCACCCCCAACCCTTAGGAATTTTCCTGAGACAACGTCACCCAGTTCCAAAAACTTCCAGCAATCCAAAGCTCAACCAAGAATGAATCCCATCACACCATATCTATCTAGGAAATGACAAGGTGATGCTGAAACCACTGACAAACTAGGCAAAACCCATGCTAATGACAACAAATGAACCAAATAAACAAATATATGTACCATGCATTCACACCTCATCTAGGAAATCACACATGCAACTTGTTACCTGCAAAACATTCTTGTTGAAGCCATTGATCCAACCTTCTCCTTGCTTTTTTTTACTCTGCTTGCCTGCTTTCTCATCTTGGAGCTCTCTCTCTCTCTCTCTATTCTCATGCCAAAACTGAAAAAAGTTGTGAACTATTTCTCTCATGCCTTTTTATTATTGATGTCTCATTTTTTTGTTTTCAATATTTTCCTTCATTTTCCTCTAATTTCCTTAGAATGCAAATCTATGTCTCTTCACCTCCCTTTTCTCCCATTTTCCTTATTTTCATAAATAAATTACAATCATTGCCTCTTTGTCTTTGCTAATTTACATGACCAAAAATAAACCAAAAGTGATGCCCACTACAGTGATTTTCCCAACATTCAGCTTGGAATATGTGTCACATGACCTTGGTCTCATTTTTCCTTTATTATCCTTTATTACATGAACTTTAACCCGGGGCTGTTACAAACCCCTCCCCCTTAGGGGAACACCGTCCTCGGTGTTCTATGACACCTATAATCATCAAACCGTTGAAAAACAAAACATATTTCCCATGGAGCTTTATAACACAACTCAATGCAGTATTTACAATGACATACTGTTTAAAAAAAATAGACATACTACTTATTGGAGCTTTATAACACAACTCATCGCGATACTTACAACCATATACATATATACATATACCAAAAACTCATTTTCTTGAACTAGCAAATAACGAAGGATACAAAGCCCACATATGATCAACCATCTCCCATGTAGCTTCATTAGGCCCAAAGTGCTTCCACTACACTTTAACTTGCTTTATTGCTACATTCAGGAGCATGATTTGATTCTGCTGCAATATGCATTGTGGTTATGGTTGGAATTTTCCCTCTGGTTCCACTTGTAATACAGAAAAGTTAATCACATGATCAACATCCTACACGTACTTCTTAAGAAATGAAACATGGAAAACATCGTGAAATTTCACTGTCGGAGTTAGTGTAAGTCTATAGGCCACTGGTCAAATCCTCTCAAGGATCTCAAAAGGCCTACAATACTAAAGTGCCAACTTGGCACATGATCCAATCCTCAAAGCTTTCTTCTTAGGCTTGATGTGCAAGTACACATGCTCCCAACTTGAAACTCTTTGAATGCCCTATGATGATCTACATAACTCTTCTTCCTATCATGTGTTGCCTTCAAATTCCTCTTAATAACCTAAATTTCCTATTCCATTTCTGCCAGCATATTTGGTCCAATCAGTACCCTGTTCACTCGATCACTCCATCTGATAAGATATTACAACTCTTCTTCTAAAGAGCCTTAAATGGACTCGTCTTCAAGGACTCCCAATACCCATTATTATATGCAAACTTTACCAGTGGAAGATACTCTTCCCACTTCCTTCACTGATGCATGACGCACATCCTCAAGATATCCTCAATTATTGACCCTCTCTGTCTATCCATCTGTTTGTGGATGATAAGTTGTACTAAAATCGAACCCTATCCCAAAACTTGCAAACAACTCCTTCTAAAACCTGGAAGTGAACTTGACATCTTTGTTTGATACAATCTTCTTAGGAACACCATGAAACCTCACTATCTCCATGATAAAGATCTTACTTACCTTGTTAGCTGAATTCATAGAATTAACTGCAATGAAGTGAGATACCTTACTCAACATGTCTGCCACAACCATGATGGAATCATGTTGTCTAGATGTCCTCAAAAAACTTGTAATGAATTCCATAGAAATGACCTCCCATTTCCACTCTGAAATTGAAATAGACTGTAATAAACCAGTTGGATGCTTACACTTTGCTTTTACCTACTGACAATCCATACATCTAACAACAAAATCAACCACCTCTTTCTTCAAGTTCATCCAATGATAAAATTTCTTAACTTTTGTCATTGTCTTTTGATATCCCGTGTGACCTGAATATGACTTGACATGAAACTTCCTCAAGATAAGCTTCTTGAGCTCAGTATGATCTGACAAATAAATCAAGTTTTTGAATCTAACCAAGCCATCCACCATGAGGTGATACTTCTCATCCCTATCACTTTCACCCTGCTTTTGTATCATGTGCTTCAATTGTTGGTACATGTCATCATGTTGGCCTGCCTGCAAGATCCGCTCATGTAAATCTATCTCATAAGAACTCACTATTGCAATATGATTCACCTGCATTCTTCTGCTGAGAGCGTCTGCAACCCTATTCTCCTTGTCCTTAATGTACCTAATCTCGAAGTCAAACTCACCGAGAGTAGCCAACCATCTAGATTTCTTGACATTGAGATTGGGTTGGTCAAACAATTAGCTCAACCCACTATGATCGCTCATCAGAACAAACCTCTTACCAAGGAGATAATTTCTCCACATCTTCAATGCATGAATGATAGTTTCCAACTCGAGATCATGAGTCACATAGTTCTACTTGTGCTCATTCAACTTCCTTGAGTCATAACATACAACCTGTCCTTCCTTCCTGCATCAGGACTCCACCAAGTTCTCTCTTGCAAGCATCTATACACACCACGTGTTAGCACTCCTCAGTGTCCCAAGGCTCAGAAAGGAAGCCAAGGAGGTAACTTCAAACCAATCTTTAGACTTGACAACTAGCCCTACCAAATCATAAAGGGCTCTCTCAAGAATCTTATAGCCAATGAAATGACAGGAGAGGGAATTTAGATGTTAGGCTAGATATTAAGCTCAATGGTATTTAATTTAAAGGGTTTGTTGGATGAGGCTCATATATCAAAGAACTAGGCTAAGGTTTCTAAAGATCAATTTCAAAGATATAATGGAGCAAGGTAGGCATGATCCGTGACAGGAATAGGTTATCAAGGTGGTGCAAAGATGAAAAGGTAGAGGACTAGAATGAGCATGTAGCCATGAATTCATTCATCAAGAAGAAAGAACAATAGCATGAAAATATCAACAAAACAGAGCATATAACCTATGAATTCTATTTAAATCTTATGAGAAGATCACAAGAAAGCATAGAGATGTTATGAAAAAAATATAAGAGAAAACTTTGTCACAAAATCATACCACAAGAATCCCAAGATAATAACTGCAATTGTCTGTTATATTACTGCAAAATATACACTAGCTCCAAAGCTATGATTCACAAAACATCCAACCTCTCTTAGAGTCAGAAATCTACTTATTTATAGAGAAATATATCTCTCCATAATCTTCTCACCTGGGGCTAATTTAATCCATTGTTATAGAGACTTGTTCTTATATAATTAATAAAACTTTGAGACTTCATCGAGATTTCTGTTACAATAGAGTCTGAATACAAATGGGAATCATATGGACTGTTACAATAATTTATAACACGACACTGTATTGGTGGAAAATCGAACATCTGGATCTTCAAGTCTGTTGTGTTGTTTGCGTGCTGAAAATGCCATTACTGTTCCACTGTGTCTCGGCCTTGTTTTCTTGTTGTCTCTTTAATGACCATGCTACTGAAGAAATGTCAAAAAATAGTCTTGTTGTCTCATGAAGTGGAAGCATTCGTTGATTTGGACTGTCTGATCCGGGTCGATCAAATCTGGGTAGTTGATCCTTATTGTGATCGTATCCGGGATAGGCCTGTGTCATATTGTAATCACAATACAGAGAGAGGTCTTAACATTAATTTTTCATGTTTTACAGATGGGATAGACTTGAAAATTTAAAAACTTCAATATATAAAATATCGCGTCCGAAAGGATTTTGCATATCGCCATTGGGAAATCAGAAGGGGTTTTAGCGGAAGGAGAACTTAAGATTTTTTCGATCGTCGATTGCGATATCGCAATCGAAGGGGAGAGAACTATCACAATTGGCAAGAGGGGAGGGTGACGAGACTTATTGGTGGAGGAGTTTGTGATATCGGAGAGTAGGAAAGAATTTTGCGATATCCCGATCACAACTGGGACAATATCGGTGGCCAGGACTTTATTGCAATTGGAGGGGAAAGAACTATTGCAATCGACGAGGGGAAGACAAGCGTTGTTTTATTTTTCATGTTTTATGCGACGAGAGCGATATGCGATGCGGGTCTCTGCCCTTAAAAGGGAAATTAACATTTTTTATTAATGTTTGAAACATTTTAAAGGAAAATGGAACAACGACTAGAGTTTGGACTATTATCAAAGCATGGACTTTAGGATAAGGCTAGAGTTAAATAGAATGAGGATAATGGATTTCGGCTAGAGTTTGAGAGTGAGTTTTTTCCAAGGGAAAAATGTGTTTTGACTTAGGATTTAAGGATCTTCTCAAGGAAAAAGGGGTTTTAAATGGAATGAGGGGACTTATGAGGGAAGATTGAGGGAGGTACATGGAGTATGAATGAGGATGTTAAAATAGGCTGAAAACTCCTTGAACATAATTTTTCCCCTGAATTAATACTTCTCATAATGATTGACTATAAGTGATTTCATGACTCTTTTTGACCGTTTTGATGACTTGACCATGAAAAGTAGGGAGTAGTAACATACCCAGACATACTAACCAATGACCACATTTTATTTGAAATCCTATAGAAACTATAAAAATTTGACTTAGGACCCTATCAAAACTTTGAAAGAGTTCATTTGACCAATGGTGACTGGCAGGACTGACAATCACTAACACCGCGAACTCCTTATTAGGATCTGTAATCTTCAAGACTGTAACATTTGTAAGAAAATGCTTCAACTGCTCAAATCTAGTTGCACACTCCTCAGTCCATTCAAACTTCTTTCCTTTCCTCTACAATGATGTAATGATATAGGAAATCCACAAGGAGTTCCCGTTGAACCTCCTGTAATAGCCTGCAAGACCCATGAATGATCATACCCCATCCAAATTCCTAGGAGTTGACCACTTCATGATAGCTCTAATATTTTTTGGGTCCACTGTTGTACCTTCCTTGGAAACAATATGCCCCAAGTAATGAACTTTAGTCTGAAAGAAACTACACTTGCTAAGCTTCACATACAAATGATGCTCTTTCAACAATCCTAACACTACTGCTAGGTGCTCTGGATGCTCTTACTCGTTCTTAGAATATATCAATATATCATCAATGAACATTATCACAAACTTATCTAGACAAGGACACAACACTCTATTCATCAAACACATGAAAGTAGTTGGAGCATCAGTAAGACCAAAAGGAACCACCACAAACTCATAATGCCCATACCTGGTACGAAATGTGCTCTTGTAGATGTCCTCTTCTTTGATGTGTACCTGATGATATCATGATCTCAATTCAATCTTTGACAACATTGTTGCTCCCTTCAACTAGTAAAAAAAATCATCAATCCTCGACAAACGGATACCTGTTCTTGGTCGTCACCTTGTTCAAATACCTGTAATCAATGCATAATATGAGAGTATTGTACTTCTTCTTCACAAACATTGGCACACCCCAAGGTGATACACATGGCCTAATGTATTCCTTATCAAGCATTTACTTGAGCTACAACTTCAATTCCACTAACCATGGAGTGCTCGTCCTGTAAGGTGCCTTTGATGTTGGTGTTGCTCCTGGTACCAACTCAATAGAGAAATCCACTTTCCTATGAGGCGGTAACTTTGAAATATTTGTAGGAAACACATCTTGAAACTGTTGCAAAATAGGATATCTCTTTAAGACTTTAGCATCCTCAACATCCTTCCCTTTGTCACTGGAAACATGCACTGCAAATAATACACACCATTTTCTGCAACTGCGCTTACCTTGCATAGATGTAACCATTCTAACTGATGTAGGCTTCTTCTTTCCCTGCAATTTCTCCTCTCTCCATCATCATCCAAGCACTCAATAGCCTTCTTGTGACAATCTACCTTATACCTATGAAGGTACAACCTATCCATGCTCAAACGCATGTTCTATGAACCAAATGGAAGAACATTTATATGTGTCGATATAGGCATACCATTCATCTCAAATGCACAAGCTCTCACCCAATAATGAACTCTTTTCTTGGTCCCATGTAAGCAACTACACCAACCAAGACTCTGCATGCACTTCTTTACTCAAACCACACTTATTCACCAAGTCAGGATTAACATAACTATAATTAGAGATAGGATCAATCAAAATGGAAACAACTTGATCACAAATCTTACCTTCCATCTCAATAATGGATGCCTGGTGATTTGCCTAGTTGTTATCAAATGCTACATAAATTCGAGGAATGCTTTGACCAACATCCCCAACTTTCTGTGCCTCTTGAGCACTATAAATTTGAGGTCTTCCACCTTGGTACAATGAAAAATCCTTCTTTCTATGATCCTTGCCATAAATCGAACACTGCAACAGTTCTCTACCTCTACCTTTATTCTGCTTCTCTCCAGGATGATATCCATGTCCCTTCTTAGTTGCACTGAACTTCTTTTAAGGAGCCACATTTTCTTTCTCACCAGCGTCTCGAGGTTTTTCACGCTTCTGAGGTCATTTTTCTTCAGCATTCTCATTCCCTTTCTAATCACGCTTAGGCTTAGTCTTGCACTTCAACTACTTAAAACAATGCTTCAAATTCCTGATGACTTCCTCCAATGACTGAAGCTCATCATACTCAATCCGATCCTTGAACGCTAATGGAAATTCAATGATGAACCTTTGAACCTTTGTCTTCTCATCCTTAAGATATGACACATATTTCAATAACTCTAGAAACTTAGTCATGTACTCTTCATCTGTCACAGTCCCCATCTTCAACTCATAGAACTCCTTAGCCTTTCCATCATAATATCTCTCAGATAAGTACTTCTTTCTAAAGAGTCTTTAAACTCATGCCAACTCAACTCCTCTATCCTGATGTCTCTGACACACTTCACATCTTCCCACCAGATATATTCCTTTCCCTTGGGACTGAAACTAGCTATCCTGGCTTTCATATTCTTTGTATAATCATGCAACTCAAAGAAATTCTTCATCCCAAGCAGTCATGCTTTTATATCTTCCAGTTTCTCCATCTCTCCATCAAATGTAGGAGGCTTGCATTTCTTGAACTCATCTGCCAAGTACCCCTCTCACTCTTCTTATAAGGATTATAATGATGATGACCATGATGTCTATATGAACCATAACTGGAATAGAACCCGTAACCACTACCTCTCTTGTCATATGTATCCAACCATCTTCCATCTCTGATTGTGTGATCCTTGTCCAGCATATATCCTGATCGAGACCTACTACCATATGCCCCATTAGCGCTTTCCTCCTATCCATAACTGATCCTTGGCTATCCCTGTCTTTGCAAATCTGATAAACTCTGAAGGATGACCGCATTAAACTCAACTTGGTTTTCCTGAGCTCTGGCAAGCCTTTCTTGTGATTGAATTATCCTGTCATTATTTGCCTTGCAACTTCTGATTTCTACCTTTAGACTTCTCAGTGTATCTAATATGTCAAGGGAGTACTCTTCTCCCTGTTTCTCAACTGATCTATAAGGAGAGTCATGTGAATTGTAATACACCATTCTGATTGCCATCTTTGATCTTCTTCTTCTTGCAAACATACCATGTTAGATAAACCAAATATATACATAATCAAAATCATACCTTAGTGAAGTTGAGGGGATGCTATCTTGTCTACACAAATCAGTCCATATTAACATGATAGACATGTATATACAATGAGATCAACATATCAACATCATGCATGATAACACAAAACTGGAACAATGACCTCATGCATGATAACCATAATTACTATAACGCATGCATACGAATGACATGCATGCATAACAATCACATCCCGCCCATCTAGTCTAAGTGTTTGAACCTGGTAGCTCTAACACAAATCTGTAACCACCCCTTCCCACATTTACCCGCTTTTACAAGCCCTCCGGGTAAATGTGAAACGAAGTGCTATTATGACATGACCCGACCTTCAAGTTCCAGTTATGGAAGTGGGCCAACAAACCGACAACTTTACTTACACACCTTAGAGACCATAGACCACTCAGAAGGCTGCATACCACCCCAAGTGGTCAATCCTTTAGTTGGAGCCCTTTTTCATTGACTTAGACCCATAATTTCACCCTTGACACTGCATCCATGCAGTTATGAGGCTATAACTTCACTCACAGGCTTTCCTACATGTAGTTATGGCCCAAAAGCTCTAGTTTTGTTCCTTTTGTTCTGGGATTTGAGCCACCTTTTTAGGCTAGTCTCCGGACGATTGCCCAGAACTACCTGTACTTTCCAGAAGCATAAATAAGATTTTAAGAATACTAATCATTTAGAACTTGAACAAGAACTTTACCTAACCATGCCTAGCCATGACAAGCATTTCATAAAACATGTGACAAACATAGAAGCTACAAGTCATGAATGCATATTTGATCTTAAGAATCTGAACTTCATCTAAGAATCACCAAGAAGGTTTAACGCCCTCCCATAATAGCTGCAATAACACTTGTTAGCCCTTGCATTCATCAACCATTCACTAGCATATCAATTCTTGGACAAGAGCCATAGCTAGAAGATATTGTAGAACCATGCTTATAGCTAGCATGTAACCAAAATATTAATCATGACAGAACAACCATCAAATCAACATTATATCAAGTACAAGTTCTCATAGATTACAATAGGAAATTATCTCTTATTAACATATGCAAAATCCAACCAAGTTAGGGACTTTCACGTACCACTCGACCATAGATTGGGCTTAACCAAATCTTTATTTCAGCCAATCACCCTTTTGCCATATTCTAAGCATGGATGTGGGATCTCATGGGATAAACTAAGTCTTAAACAATCAGGGGAATCTAGAGGTTAAACCACGTCTAGCCTCAAACTATCGTGACCTCACCTAAACTAATCCTGGGATCACAAAACCAAACCAAGTTTGGATGCCTCATAATTTCTTCACCATACTTTGAGGAATTTTCTTATCTCCACCCACCCGTCGAGGGCTTCAAGGAGAAAACCATCTCCACCCCCAACCCTTGGGAATTTTCCTAAGGCCACCTCACCTAGATCCAAAAACTTCTAGTAATCCAAAGCTCAACCAAGAATGAATCCCATCACACCATAGGTATCCAGGAAATGGTAAGGCAAGGCTGAAACCACTGTTAAACCAGTAAAAACCCATGCCAATGACAACAAATGAACCAAATAAATAAATGCATGTACCATGCATTCACACCTTAGCTAGGAAATCACACATGCAACCTATTACTTACAAAATCTTCCTGCTAAAGCCGTTGATCCAACCTTCTCCTTGCTTTCCTTTTCCTTCCTTGCCTGCTTTTCCTTTGCTTGCTTGCTTTCTCCTTTTGGAGCTCTCTCTCTCTCTCTCTCCCTCTCTCTCTCTCACTATTCTTAAGCCAAAACCGAAAAAATTGTGAACTGGTTCTCTGATGCCTTTTTATTATTGATATCTCTTTTTTCTTCATTTTCGTTCATTTTTCCTCTAACTTCCTTATCACGCAAATATATGTCTCTTCACCTCACTTTTCTCCTATTTTCCTTATTTTCATAAATAAATGCCAATTATTGCCTTTTTGCTTTTGCCAATGCCTTTTCCAATTTCCATAGCCATAAATAAACTAAAAGTGATGCCCACTATAATGTTTTTCCCAACATTCAGCTTGGAATACATGTCTCACAACCTTGGTCTTACCTTTACCTTTATTATCCTTTATTACATGAACTTTAACGTGGGGTTGTTACAGGAGTATCATTAGTAATTTACAAATCATATTAGTACCAAAGTAGGATTCTTTGGGTATATTGGGTGGAGTTGTAGCGGATCCATATCGGCTAAGTTGAAAATCATAAAACCCCATCCATGGTTGAAGAATCTATTAATAACCCTCGAGATCCACTAGAATAGAGGTTTTCGTAGATGAAGCACAAGTCATAATCTTAAACCTAATGTGAACCTTCTCTTTGTGGCTGTAACCAATAAGCTTAGGCCATATGAAGAACATGGAGGTTCTAACGTGGAGGTCAAATCAAAGGGGAAATTGGAAAATTGGGAAGAACCAAGGAGGGAATCTAAGAAAGAATCTAAAAAGGAACAACCTAATTCAAGCATTGTGAACCATTCACAGTCCTTATTCAGAAAGGAAGTGAATGTTAACACCAAGCCATATCGACGTGAGATTGATGCTCTTGTGACAAAATGGGAGGATTTTAAAACTCACATAAAGTCATAATTTTACCCTATCAAATATGTAGAGGACCATTTGATCTGGTGGCATTACTTCAGGAAAATATAGGGGCAAAGTGTAAATGAGTACACCATAGGATTTAGAAAGATGGGCATAATGCTAGGTATCTCCCCAAAGAACCCAAACATACCCAGGTATTTGGGGGTCTACACATCCATCTGCGGAAGCAAGTTAAGTTGTTCAAACCCATAACTATTAACAAGCCTGATCCACAAACACAATACTCGAAGAACATATGCCAAAGAAAGGATCAATTAGGTCAAAGTAGATGGAGCACCAGGAAGATTCTGAGGATGGTAAGAAGAAGTGGAAAGGGGGGAAAACAAAAATACAACAACGACAACACATCAGTGCAAAGATATTGTAAATCACTACAATAACTATAAAAATGATGGTCATAAAGAGGAGAAGTACAAGAAGTTTCATCAAGAGCTCAACTTGAAGAACTAAAAGAAAGATGTTAAGAATAAAAATCTCATGACCACTAATTCAAGCAAACAAGTGGAAAGTTTCTCAGATGTGGATGAGAATATTGTTTATACATCAATGCAAAAGGGGACGAATCTAAGTAGCCTTCAAGAACAAGAAGAGAACGAAATGACTAGATTCTTTCATATAAAGATACATGTTAAGAACAAAAAATGATCTCTATTCAACTCAAGATCACAACAAAATCTCATAGTAGTATGTTTGGTTAACAAAATGGGAATGGAGACTCATGACCATCTTGGTCCATATCCATTGGGATGGGTCAATAAGGAGGTAGAGATAAAGGTAAGAAAATAGTGCAAAATCAAATTTGCTATCAGTGCTGATTTTCTTGATGAAGTAGAATTGAATGTAGTTCCATTAGATTATGTGGTGTTGGGTTTGGGAGTCCCCATATGTACACGTTGGATGCAATCTTCATGTGGAGAACCAACCAATACTGATTTATAATGGACAAGAAATCCTTAATCACTAATGTGCATAAGGGAAAGTCTAAGATCTCATTGGTAAGTGCCAAATAGGACAAAAATTTGATCAGTTCTAGCAATAAATCTGTCTTTTTAATTTAAGAGGATATCAATCTATAGTAGAGTGCATGAGTGCTAAGTCATCCCTGGAGGGTTGTACTAAGGAACATAAACAACAAGTGGAGGAGTTGTTATAGGCATACAAGGGTGTGTTTTAGGTGCCTAGAGGGCTACCACCTAAGAGGGAAGTGGAGGATGAGATCCAGTCATTGTCAAACAATGGGTTATATAGGGAATCCATTATAGAGGCAAATGAGACGAAGAATCGGCTGCAATAACTACTTGAACATGGTGTCACTCGACCAAATAACTCACCATGTGGGTCACCCATACTCATTGTGCCACAGAAGGATGGGACTAGGTGGATGTGCATTAATTATAGGGTGTTAAACAAAATTACACTCAAGAACAAGTATCCCCTGCGCAGGATAGATATCACCAAGTTCGAGCCAAACAAGAAGATACCTGGAAGACTATCTTCAAAACTAGGTAAAGTTTGAATGGGTATTTAGACAAGCCATTTGGCCTATAGAATGCACTAGCTTATTTTATGAGGTTAATAAGTGATATAGTGTTCCCTTTTGTAGATTCATTTATTATTGTCTATTTGGACGATATATTGGTATACAATTCCACTCTGGAGGAGCACATCTCACGTTTGATGTAGGTATTAGAGACATTAAAGTGGCACTCGTTGCTAGTAAATCTTAAGAAGTGTGATTTTACACGATAACCTTTGGTGTATCTAGGATATGTGATAGGTGGAGGAGAGTTAAAGATAGATCTTGCCAATATGGAGGTCATTATGAAGTGGCCAATGCCTACTAATGTTTTTAAGTTCAGGAGTTTGTTTGGGATAACATAGTACCTGAGGAAATTCATAGCCTTTTTTCAACAATAACAACGCCACTCTATACAATTAAAGTGAGTGGCAAGTATTTCCAGTGGGGTAATGCTCAACAAAGAGCCTTTGAGTCAAAGAAGAAGACCAATCAACCACTGGTTCTAGCATTACCAAAATTGCAATAGCGCTTTGAAGTGGACACAAATGCGAGTGGGTATGTTATGGGAGCGATCTTGATGTAGGGAGGAAGACTTTTATGCTATCATTCTTAAGTATTTCATGGAGCAGTTCTCAACTAACCTAACTATGACATGGAATTCTATGCTCTAGCGCAAGCTGTGAAGAAGTGGAAACATTATCTGATGAAAAAAGAGACATTTATTCACAGAGCACAACTTTGGTAACTCCTATGCACATGGATACTTTCACCCATGATGCAAATGGAGAGGCATGCAAAGAGGATGAGGACTTTGTTTCATGCCATTTTATCTTTTCACCATTTTTCTCCAACCATTGATGAGACACATCTTTCAAATATAATGTCCCCCTAACCCCATACAAATTGCATTGGAAAGCTCTCTATGAGCTCTTCATTGTATGGATAATCTTGAAAAAAAATAGGCCTGACTTGAATTTGTTAATGTGAATATCCTCTTGGATCACTAGTGAAAACTATAAGAAAAGAAGGGTAACTTGAAGGCAAGGAAGAACACTACAAAGTGGTGTGAGTTCCTCAAAAAGTTCTTAGCACAACATAGATGAATATCACTTGAAGAATTCCTTATTGGCCAAGTTAAAAGAATTAGGCTAAACTCTAGCTTGAATCTATGTAAGTTTTAAAACCATACAATTAAGTGTTGCAAATAGATTATTAATAAAACTGAATAGTTGTAATGGAAAACACACACATTAACATAGAGATTTTATCGTGGAAAACTAAAACCAAGAAAAACATAAATATTTTTCAATATATTATTCTATACAATATTACAATACAATATATGATTTGTAAAGTGTCGTGGACATTCCACTGGACAATTTGTCACAATAGATTTGATAAAATTATACTTAAAAATCTAAATCTAAACTATGAAGGTTTATTTCTCTTTAGATTCCTGGGTCTGTAAACCACTATTTATTGCATATGCTTGCAAATTATAATAATGTAGAAAATAGAGCAAAAATAAATAAAAACTCACAAAACCACGATTGACCCAAGATATAATGTGGGAAACCCTTTTGGGAGAAAATCGAGCTAGAAGGTGAGATCACCTTGCTCTCTTTCTCTAAATAGACAATGGTTGCAAGTAAAAAGAAGTAAGGCCTATGGCCCATGGGCTACTATAAAGCACAAATCCTCTTTGTGTGCTCTCTCTCTATCCCTCATAGCTACTGTTAGGGTCCTATAATAATAGGATTCATAATTTTGAATTGTCTATGGTTAGTCTTGTAATATTGTACATACTTTTGCTTTCTGTAAAATGTTTTTCATATTAAAAATTCAAGAATGTAAAGAGGGTATGTCCCAAAAGAAATATCAAAGGACAAAAAGAATAAGAAAAGATAAAAAAAGTGAAAAAATATGAACCCCAAACAAAAACAGATCATGAAAGTGTGCAAGTCTAAGTGCCACTACTTTTTACTTTACTATACAAAATAAAAGTTGTGTGCAGAAGAAAGGTTGCAGAAGTACAAAGTTGATTGAAGCATAAGCACACTTATCATGCTTAATCCTATGTTTCAGTGTGTAGGAGCATTTATGAAAGTGAAAAAATGTTCAAAAAGCTGATTTAATTAACTTCCTCTCATTTCATTTCACCCCCCACTACATACTTACTAATTTCCCCATTATCCCATCATTTCTTAAGAAAATACCCTTTTTCCATTCATTTTCACACTTTTCCCTAGACATTTCCCTTTAAAAATCACCCCCCCTATTAATTTCCTTTTTTCCCTTGTAAACTCACTAAAAAACCTTATCCTAAGTTTAAATCCCTCGCCCCCCTCCCCGCCGGCCACTTTATTTAACTTTAACTCCGCCATACCGTATTTTCCACATTTCCCCTAAAAACACATAAAACCCCCTATATCCTAAGTTTTGTCTCCCTCCCGCTTTATTTAAATTAATTGCGCAAATTCACCTTCTTTTTTTTTCCCGATATAAATTAATTACCCTCAGTGTTGTTAACAAAACCCCCTCATTTAACCCCGGTCCCACTATATTAAACCCATGCATTGTACTTTTAACCCACTCCACTTATTCATTAAATAATTACAGTTAACTATAATTATTCCCCGGGCCTCGCTAATCTTTGCTCCTTTGCCCTTCGTGCAGCTTCACCGCGTGATAGCCATCAGATCTTTCACCCCCAGATCTGACGGCGCGCATCCATATTGCGCGCTCTTGACGTCTGACCTTTACCTGCCCGAGAGCATGCGAGATTCGTGGTTTTGCTCGAGCCCCTTTTGGTTACGTGGTAGCTCCACGCTAACTCGTGTGCTCTCAAGAAAATACCGTCTGATGGCCAAAATCGGTGCGATGGCCTCTGAAACCGCCTCCCCATGTAAGTCAAAACCATCACTATTCATATTATAAAATTCAACGCCAATTTTAGTCGTTACCCGTTAAAATGCCAAAGACGCTCATTTTCACTCTTTTTGCTTGTTTTTCACTAAAAAGCCGCCTTAGCCATTTACGCCACTCTGAACCTTTGCAACCAGATTTCACCATGGATTACCTCCCGAACACGCTCTGGACTCTGTCCATAGTTCTTCCAGTTCAGTACAGCCTTCGGTCACCTCCTCGCAGGCCTATGTTTTTATTAACAATTGTTTTATTTTGCAGGTGATTAGCAAAATAGGAGCTTGGATAAACAGTTTTGATACTAGTTCCAAAACCTGTTTATTCCAAGATTCACAAGGAAATGAATTCAAAAGCCTTTATTCAGAAGAAAAAGACAATTATCACATGGCAGAAAGAAACAATTTACACAGTAAATGTTTAAAACACCAGATGAAATTATTTTCACTAGCACAACAGAATATTCTTACAAACTATTGTCCAAGCGACATTTTGTATTCTTATAGTAAAAATCATTTTTGACTAAAAACAATGAAATAGGAAAGAGTGAGTAAGATTTACTGTAATAAGTAAAAGTAAAAGCAGGTGATAGAGCATTAATGGTAAAAGAAATACAGTTGACAGACAAACAAAGGAGGCAGATGAAAGCGTATTAGATGAAAGGTAATAAGTAAATATGACATCCAGTTTTGAAGACCAAATAGGCAAGCGGATTAAAGGGCAAAAGGTCAGAGACTAAAAGACAATAGAACCTAAATAACAGGGATAGCAAACAACAGTTCAATAACTGTCTCTATCTTCTTGCATGAAGATATTTCCTTTTCCTAGATTAGTTCTCAATGTAGTTTGAGATATTTTGTAAATACTTTTTGTATAAATACTTCATAATTTGAAGTATTCAGGGTGGATTTCTATACATTTGTAGAGTTATTTTGATCTTAAACCTAAGCGTGACTGTACCAATTTTCAAGTCAATGGACTGGAGCAAGTAATAAAAATATTGCACTAGAGGATTCATGAGATGAGCTATTGCAGTGAAGTATCTTCTTTGTCTGATTTTGTTACCTTCTTATGTGTTTCATAAACTTAATTGTTTTCTAAGTTTGAATGAATTAACTAGAAATTTAACTCAGAATTTGTTTAAGTACATTCTGTTTTGCACAGTTAGTCAGTTATATGTTTTCCTCTGATACCTGTATTTGAGAACCTTTAATTGCTCTCCCATCACGGTTGACCTCTTTCACTTCTCTTTATGATCCGGCTTAGGGAACCCTTAATTGCTCCCTGGATCCGATTGGAAACCATTTCACCTTCAAGCCTTTGAGATCTGTAGTAACTCCTCTATCTTGCCCTCTATACATTGTTTTTAAAACTTAATCCAGTCTTGTTTGTCTGACATTTGACCCCATAGCCCAATGGTAAAAGTGTTGAAAATAGCAACAAGAAATGATAAAAATAGAAATGCTATAAATAACATTACTATAAATAGCATTTCAGGTACCAATGTTGAAAATAACAGCAAGGAATGATAAAATAGAAATGCTAAAAATATCATTGCTATAACATTTCAGGATAGATTCCAATTTTAATTAGTCCCTATATTAAAATTCGAATTTAATCTCACTAGCTGTTTGAAAAATAATTAATTAAATAATCCCCATGTGGAGCCACTATTAGGGTCCTATAATAATAGGATTCATAATTTTGAATTGTCTATGGTTAGTTTTGTAATGTTGTACATACTTTTGCTTTCTACAAAATGTTTTCCATATTAAAAATTAAAAAATGTAATGAGGGTATGTCCTAAAAGAAATATCAAAGGACAAAAAGAATAAGAAAAGATAAAAAAAGTGACAAAATATGAACTCGAAACAAAAGCAGATCATGAAAGTGTGCAAGTCTATGTGCCACTACTTTTTACTTTACTGTACAAAATAATGGTTGTGTGCAACTTGTCATAAATGCCACAACCCATGATAGTCAAATAGTTTAATCTTCACTACTTCATGTTTTAAATTTCATGTTTATAGATAAAGAATAAGGATATAGCCAAAATGTTTAATCTTGGCAAATCAATAGTTAGGTAGAGAAATAAAATGTGCTCATAAGCTTAATCTGAGCCATTGGAAGATATAAGATTAGAATTAGATAGTTTACTTTTCAAAAGAAAAAATTAAAGAAAGGGTCTGCTAGCTTAAATGCACCCAATAAAGTGAAGAAAAAATGTTAGGGTAAGTAAAGGGTAAGTAGAAGAAAGGTTGCAGAAGTACAAAGTTGATTGAAGCATAAGCACACTTATCATGCTTAATCCTATGTTTCAGTGTGTAGGAGCATTTATAAAAGTGAAAAGGTGTTCAAAAAGCTGATTTAATTAACTTCCCCTCATTTCATTTCAACCCCAACTACATACTTACTAATTTCCCCATTATCCCACCATTTCTTAGGAAAATACCCCTTTTCCCTTCATTTTCACTCTTTTCCCTAAACATTTTCCTTTAAAAATAATCCCCCCTTATTAATTTCCTTTTTTCCATTGTAAACCCATTAAAAACCCTTATCCTAAGTTTAAATCCCCCCCCCCCCCCGCTTTATTTAACTTTAACTTCGCCATACCATATTTTCCACATTTCCCTAAAAAACCCAAAAATTCCCTTATATCGTAAGTTTTGTCTCCCTCCTGCTTTATTTAAATTAACTACGCAAATTCACTTTTTTCCCGATATAAACCCATTACCCTCGGTGCAGTTAACAAAACCCCCCCATTTAACCCTGGTCCCACTATATTAAACCCACACATTATACTTTTAACCAACACCACTTATTCATTAAATAATTACAGTTAACTGTAATTATCCCTCAGGCCCCGCTAATCTCTGTCCTTTTCCCTCTGTGCAACTTCACTGTGCAATAGCCGTCAGATCTTTCACCCCCAGATCTGACGGCGCGCATCCATATCGCGCGCTCCCGATGTCCGACCTTTACTAGCCCGAGAGCACGCGAGATTCGTGGTTTTGCTCGGGCCCCTTTTGGTTACGTGGCAGCTCCACGCTAACTCGCGTGCTCTCAAGAAAATACTGCCCGATGGCCTCCGAAACCACCTCCTTGTGTAATCCGAAACTATCACTGTTCATATTATAAAATTTCACGCCAATTTTAGCTGTTACCCGTTAAAACGCCAAAGACGCTCATTTTCGCTTGTTTTTCACTAAAAAGCTGCCTTAGCCATTTACGCCACTCAAAACCTCTGCGACCAGATTTCACCATGGATTGCCTCCCGAACACGCTCTAGACTCTGTCCACAGTTCTTCCCAGTTTAGTACAGCCTTCGGTCACCTCCTGGCAGACCTGTGTTTTTATAAACGAATTGTTTTGTTTTGCAGGTGATTAGCAGAAGAGGAGCTTGGATAAAGAGTTTTGATACTAGTTCCAAAACCTGTTTATTCCAAGATTCACAAGGAAATGAATTCAAAAGCCTTTATTCAGAAGAAAAATACAATTATCATAGAGAAGAAAGAAATAATTTACACAATAAATGTTTAAAACACAGATGAAATCATTTTCACTAGCACAACATAACATTCTTACAAACTACTCTCCAAGCGACATTTTGTATTCGTATAGTAAAAATCATTTTTTACTAAAAACACAGAAACAAGAAAGAGTGAGTAAGATTTACTGTAATAAGTAAAAGTAAAAGCAGGCGACAAAGCATTCATGGTAAAAGAAATACAGTTGAAAGACAAACAGAGGAGGCAAATGAAAGTGTATCAGATGAAAGGTCATAAGTAAATACGACATCCAATGTTGAAGACCAAACGACCAAGTAGCTTAAAGGGAAAAAGATCAGAGACTAAAGACAACAGAACCTAAATAACAGGGACAATAAACAACAATTCAATAATTGTCTCTATCTTCTTGCATGAAGATATTTCCTTTTCCTAGATTAGTTCTCAATGTAGTTTGATATATTTTGTAAATACTTTTTGTATAAATACTTCATAAATCGAAGTATTCAGGGTGGATTGCTATGCAATTTTAGAGTTATTTTGATCTTAAACCTAAGGGTGATTGTACCAATTTTCAAGTCAACAGACTGGGGCAAGTAATAAAAAGATTGCACTAGAGGATTCATGAGATGAACTATTGCAGTGAAGTACTTCTTTGTCTGATTTTGTTATCTTCTTATGTGTTTCATAAACTTAATTGTTTTCTAAATTTGAAATGAATTAACTGGAAATTTAACTCAGAATTTTTTAAGTACACTCTGTTTTGCACAGTTAGTCATTTATATGTTTTCCTATGATACCTGATTTGAGAACCCTTAATTGCTCTCCCATCCCGGTTGACCTCTTTCACTTCTCTTCATGATCCGGCCTAGGGAATCCTTAATTGCTCCCTGGATCCAATTGGAAACCATTTCAACTTCAAGCCTTTGAGATCTGTAGTAACTCCTCTATCTTGCCCTCTAGACACGTTTTTTAAAACTTAATCCAATCTTGTTTGTCTAACATTTGACCCCATAGCCCAATGGTAAAAGTGTTGAAAATAGCAACAAGAAATGCTAAAAATAGGAATGCTATAAATAACATTGCTATAAATATCATTTCAGATACCAGTGTTGAAAATAACAACAAGGAATGATAAAATAGAAATGCTAAAAACAACATTGCTATAAATAGCATTTCAGGATAGATTCCAATTTTATTTATTCCCTGAATTAAAATTCGAATTTAGTCTCACTCGCTGTTTGAAAAATAATTAATTAAATCATCTTGAGTTAATTAGTTGGAGAAAAGCAAACATGAAGTCTATGTGAAGACATGCAACAATTATCCCTTTGATTAAGGAAGTTATCCCTTAATTAAGGAGATCAGGATGAGTTGTACTTTGAGTTGTAATTAGTTAACTCAGTTAACTGTGTTAAGTCCAGTTAGATTAGTTCCAACAGTTTGAGGAACTGATTGTGAGTTCAGTTAGTCAATGCATGCATGCATGCAACTAGTGTACTTCATATAACTGAATATTCTCTCATAAATAACTCATGCATGTCAGTTCAGACAGAGACCCAGTTGAGATCAAAGGAAGGGACAAGGTACTATCGGTTGGAGGAATTTTCCTATAAAGAAAACTCATCCATGCAGAAGGAATTATCTCCTTCAGGATTGCGTAGTTATTTCAAAGGTCAGTGTTGTGTGTGAGGTGAGAATTACACAGGTTGCAGCTAGAGGACCCGGGAGAAACTGCGCAAGGAAATAGGAGGCTTGGATGAGTGAAGGAAGGCATATGTGTTGTCTATTCTGTCTATGAGCAGCATTAAGGGATTGTACTGAGAGCTGGATAGCCTGTGAGCTAAAGCTTTGTGTAATCCTGAGATATTTCCACTTGTATGATAATACAGACAGTGGGGTTTTTAGCCGAGGCTTTCCCTAGAGTATTCTTCTGTGTTTCATGTGTATGATTTCTTCTTCTCTATTATATGTGTTCCGATTGATCTTGCTCAAATTGATTAAAGTTCCGCAAAGTTTGATAGTAGAAGTAGATCTAGTATTTTGCTTTAGCTACATTGCATTATCAGGTGATCTATAGTGATAATTTCTACAAAAAGACAACCCTTTTTCATCTAAGTAAGTGATCCCACCACCCAAATTCAAATAAAAAACCTAAGCATAATCATAACTAGCCTAAAATTAATTAACTAAAGCAAAGTTAAATCATAAAGAGAGAGCCCTCTCTGAGATTAGGAAGACTACGTCCTGATCTCCAAAAGTGGTTTGTTGTTACCTCTATCATTTCTTTTTCTAACAAATTTGAAGAAACTTTGGAGTGATAACAGCTACTCTACTCATCTATGGAACAAGATGCACTACAAAAGAATGGAACCCCTTTTTCTTTTAGTGGCCTGATTATAACACAACTTGATTATATATTAGTGGTCAGGTTTGACTCCCTCAAATCATAACTAGAGTTACAATATGAAACTTCTAGAGTATTCTTCCTCATGGTCACACAACTATCTCCCTTTCCATGAGTAATCGGGGATGATGTGGCATTCTATTGAATTATGGTGGTCGAAACAAGAAGGTTAACTTCTAAGTGGCATAACTTTGCATACAAACTTTGATTGAGGCAATTATTGTGTTATTGGAAAAGTATCTATGTATTGAATAGGAAAAAAAATGGTGCAACTCTAAAGAAGAAAAGTTTTACCCCCAAAAAAATGCCATTTGATGCCTCAAAATGCTCCCGTAAAGTTTTAGATCCCAATTTGCTAAATTGGGTCCCACAAGTAAAAATGGTCTTGTTAACTGATTCCTCCACTTTTTCCACTCTAAAAGCATTGAGATGGATGACAAACAATATAATCATCCAGTATAGATCACACATCCCCATTTTGCGAGGCTTTTGGTCCCTAAAAGCTTCGATTGAATAAGGTGAGGAAATTCGTCCACCACCTTTTCTCGGGTGTACCATTTAGCCTTGCCTGGAAGTTTTCCATTGAACCTAATATGCCAAAGGCCATCCCACCTCTATCTTACAGTTTTTGATCTCTTCTATAAAATTGTATCCTCTGTTAAATTTTCTTGAGCATCTAGTACCAAATCCTCTATAGAAGGTAGGACCTATTCCTCTTCCTGATCCAACATTGAAGACTCATAGAGTTTCATATTCTTTACATTCACAATTGAGTAAATGTGCATGTATGAGGGTAGAAAGAGTTTATAGGAATTATCTCCCACATTTTCCAATGCCTCAAACGGGCCATATCAAAACCCTTGATTTGCTTACTGGAACTTTCTAGACTTTCGTTGTTCAACTGTAACCATACTCTATCTCTCACCTTGAACAACTTCATTGTTCTATGCTGATCATGATTGGCCTCATATTTTTCCTGTGACTTCTACAGTGTCTCCTATAACTATATATGGATCTTCATTATATTCTCAACATTTTTTATGCCCTTAAGGCATCCCCTATAATATCCCCCCTTACTCCTCCTTGCTACCCATACATAATATCCAAAGGTGAAGGTGGGAAATACCCAAAACAAGTTTGAAATGAGGACGTACCAATAGAAGAATGGATTGCTCTTTTATAAGAGTATTGTTTGTACACTATATTTTCATTCCAAATCTTTGGATACTTCTAATTGTAACCCCACAAAATTTGCACCAAAGTGTTGTTGACTACCTCTGTCTTCCCATCTATCTGTGGATGGAATATCGTAAACCTCTTTAACTTCTTGTCCATCTTCTCCCATAATACAATCCAAAATGTACTAAGAAATATTGTGTCCCTATCTGAAACAATTCTCCTTGGTATCCCAAAGTGAGCCAAGGCTTGTCCAAAGAGCAAGTTCGTTGCTTCTTTCCTACTTATGGTCTTTTTACAGAGCATTAAACACAAATCTTGTTGAACCTCTCAACTCCCACAAACAGGTAGTCATGTCCCTTCTTGGTTGTGAGTAAACCTCCCACAAAGTCCATGGAAATTCTTTCCCAAGGATGAGTGGGTACAAGTAAGGGATGATATAAGCCCTATTTCTCGTTACTATGCTCGCTGGTACAACAAAGCATGCATCCTTTTATGAATCTAACTACCTGCTCTTGCATCTTAGGCCAATACACATAGTATATCAATTTTTCCACTATCTTCCCTACACCAAAGTGCCCTGCAACCTTAAAGGTGTGGGCCTCTCTAATCAACTCCAACCACTCACTATTAGGAACACATAACTTATCTAACCTATAGAGAAACTCCTCTGGAGATCGTAGTCAACTATGGTGTCACCATCGTGCACATGAATTTGGATCTGCAACTATTGAAACACCTCCTAGAAGTCGTGTCCTTTGAATATGCCTCTTTATATGCATAATGGGTGAATGGATCCAAGTGCATCAAAGTTCCCAAATCTATGACCTCTCATGTGGGTGGCCTTGAAAGCATGTCAACCAACTTGTTTGTGTTTCCCTTCTTCTACTTGATCACTAAATGAAACTATCATAGAAACCTCATCCACTTGTAATGGCTAGTTTGTTGTAGCTTACTCTGGGCCTAAATGTATTGTAGTGGCTAGTGATATATGCATATTATTGTCTCTTTTACCATCAGATAGTGTTTCCACTTCTTCTTAGCTTGCACTATGGCATACAACTCCTTATTGTAGGTAGGTAGTTAAGAATTGCTCCATGAAACACTTTAGAATGTTAGCATACAAACCTTCCTCTCTACATCAGGACCGCTCCCATAGCATACTCACTCACATCTATCTCCACTTCAAAGGGTTGTTGCAAGTTCAGTAATGCATTAAATGGTGCTTGACTGATCTTCTTCTTTAGCTCCTTAAGGGCCCTCTACTGACCCTTTCCTCACTCTAAACTCTTGCCACTTTCGGTTATGGTGTGGAGTGGTGTTGCTACCTTTGAAAATGAGCTACGAATTTCCTCCAGTATTGTGATACTCCAATGAAAATCATAACCTTAGAAACAGTAGTAGTTACTAACCACTTCATGATGGCCTCCATCTTGGTAGGATTTATCTTCAGCTCTCCTCCACCTATCACATACCCTAGATACACCAAAGTCTGTTGTACAAACTCACACTTCTTGAGATTTTCTAGTAGATGGTGCTTCCTTAATGTCTCCAACACTTGCGTCAAATGTGAGATGTGCTGCTCCCAAGCAACACTATATACTAGTATATCATCCAAATAAAAGAATAACAAATGAATTTATAAAAGGGGACAATATATCATTCATTAACCTCATAAATGTAGTTGGTGCATTTCATAGGCCGAATGACATAACTAACCACTTATACAAACCTTGCCTACTTTTGAAGGCGGTCTTCTAGGTATCTTCTTCCCTAACTTAAAGCTGGCAATATCTAAACTTTAAGTCCATCTTGGTGAATCATTTTGCTCACTGCAACTAATCTAACAAATCATATATTCTAGGCAAGGGGGTACTTGTTCTTGAGCCTATTTTTTTCAACGCCTTGTAATATATACACATTTTCTAAATCACATCATTTTTTGACACAATGACGATGGGTGACGCACATGGTGATGTACTTGGTCAAATGGAAAATTGTTCTAGTAGTTGTTGCAACTGTTTCTTCACCACTCTTGCTTCTACAATAGATTTGCTATAGAACCCATTGTTTAGGAATGGGGAGTCCGAAAATGACTGGATCTAGTGATTTACTTCCCTCCTGGGTGGCATACCTTTAGATTCCTAGAACACATCCCTATATTCTTGTAGAAACTCTTCCAGTTGTTGTTTCTATTTCTTAGTAAACCCTTATAGGGATGCCTTTACTTTCACTGAACCTTCTACAAACTTTTGTTCTATTAAAAGTAGTAAAACACACTTCTTGCTAGATTTGATAAGTTTCTTGGCTTGGTTGGCGCTTCATAGTGAAATTTTTTACTTGCCTTTATGTGTGTTGATGGTGAATGATTATCCATCCTTGATGAGTTGATACTAGTTGGCACTCTACATGAAGATCCACATGTACATGTAGGGACTTCCAAACACTAGTCCACATACATCAAGGGGAACTACATTTAGTTCTACTTCATTAATAAAATCAACACTTGTAGAAATTATAATTTTGCATTTCTTTGTTACCTTTAGCTTTGAACTCTTATTTACCCATCCTAATGATATCGACTTGGATGATCATAAACTTTCAATCCTAATTTGTTGACCAGTTCTACTGCAATGAGAGTCACCTGTGATCCTGAGTCAAACATAGCACTAATCTTGGTATTTTTAACTTGTATCTTAATATGGAAGAGCTTGGTATTTTCACTCTCTTCCTATTGTTGAAGGCTACTCAGATTCACCTCCTTCTGCAATGATGTATGGTCAATATTCTCATCCATGTCCGAGCTTCTTTCAACTTGGTTGCTTAAATCAATTGCCACGAGGTTCTTCTTCTTTGCGTCTTTCTTCTTGTTCTTTGTATTAAGCTTTGGATGCAACTTCCAACACTTCTCCTATGTATGATTGTCAATGTTCCAATGGTCGTTGGGATTTTTGCACTAGTGCGTTGTAGCTTCCATCTTTTTATCTTTTCCCCATTTCTACTTCTTCCTCCCCTCCTTATAAGTCTCCCGCTACTCCTTCTTCTTCGACCCACTTGATTTTCCTTTCTTCGGGTCTATGTTCTCCAAATACTATGTTTGTAAACAAGCCTCATCCACCGATCTAGGCTTGAACAACATCACTTGATTCCATAAATGGTTGTGTATAACCCAAAGATACTTGAGGAGTACATCTAGGTTCTTTAGAAAGATACCCAACATTATGGACATCTTTCTAAATTTTGTGGCGTACCCCTGCACACTTTGCCCTTGTTGTTGGGTCCTTCATTTTTGGAGACATAATTTTGGATATTTTGACTAGAAAGCAGTTGCACATAACACAACTGAAGAAAAGGAAAGGAAGAAGCCAAGAACAATTAGACGCCGAGGATGATGAGAAAGTTGCATAAAAGAAGAAGGAAGGAGCAGTTAAGGAAGAGCTCACCTAAATTACTAGAGAAAGATAAGTGCGTGGAAACGAGCAGTTGAAGGCAAGTTTACAAAAGCCGTTGAGGAGGAATGGCCGTGATATCTAAGGTGACAACAGGCATAACAAGCGATCATAATTGGGAGGAAAGTCTATAAAAGCTAAAGGGATGATAACAAAAGTAGAGACAGAGGACCCTATGCCGAGATGCTGCCACTTCGTCATTTGAAGGCTGCTCTATGCATTTCTCTATCTTTCTGAGCTTTAATATGTATGTAATTGATTCTCCTACTATAATGACCAAGCTACTGTGATGTACTGATGATATTATCTATTAATAAAAGGGGAGTTGCGGAAATGTCCTATGTCCATGAAATGTGATGAAATCAATGGGCCCTTTAAAATTTTCTTTTGTATAAGATATGGATGCTCTGCTTTTCCTAGTCATGTTGCAAATCTATATTTTCTGCATGATGCATGTCTATTAATGGGGACTTCTGTTATGAATGTGTGAACCAAATTGTCTATTCCATTACTCCTTGAGGCCTTTTTGTGATCCCTTACCTTTATTAGTCTTAGCATGGCTCAGGTGAGACACCTTGCTTTCTCATTAAGTAAGGTGAAAATGCTGGTGTAATTCTAGACTATAGCAGATCCCTTTGTTAGTGCCCTATGCCTGAACCTAGGGTCTCCTGCCATTAAAATTTCGAGCCAACAAATGGTTCCGTCGACACGACCCAAAGTTTCTTGAAGGGATCTGGACCATGGTATCGAGGATCCTTAAGGGAGATCTTCAGGATTGGTGGCATGAGTAGGTGGATCACTTTGTTTCCCAACAAGCGCAGTTATGCCAGAAGAGTATGAAGTGGGTAAAGGAAGAAGTTTTGTACTCTGAACCTGTGAGTGACCATTATGAAACATTTTGGTGCACTTTTCTTAAAGATATTTGCAATTGGTTGTAGATGCCATGGGTAAAAGGGGGAGTTGGAAAT
This sequence comes from Pinus tabuliformis, assembly GCA_031772625.1. NCBI lineage: Eukaryota > Viridiplantae > Streptophyta > Pinopsida > Pinales > Pinaceae > Pinus > Pinus tabuliformis. Next base: position 1,843,021,267 of record CM062816.1, read on the forward strand.
CAACATAGATCCCCTCGTACCTGGGCCCCTACTGATCTAGCTAATCTACACAAGCTAGATATGAAACTGACAAGAGCCGTCGATTATTGGGTACAGGCAATTGTAGAGAGCTATATCATCGAATTCGATGCAAGAGACTATCTTTCCTTCTCTTGAGTAGAAGTTGTGTTCAAATTAGGGTTGCGGGGAAGGTTGCTAAAGGAGATCCCCCTATAGGTTAAAGTTTTGATGGTAGAAGAGAACCTACTGCCATTCCAAGGCTAGATGATGGTTGCTTAAACTCTAAGTACTAGGGGTAGGATCTAGGGGATAAGTGCTACCTAGTTGTGGGAGATGAAGATGTTGACCTAATGGACGCAAATGATGTTGACATGTTTGTGTTGCCATTGATGTCACCTGTTGAAGTTATGTACTCATGAGTCCCTATGTATCATCTTGAGTCTATTGTATACTTGTTGAGGGCTGTCATGCTGATGTAAAATGTTGTCATAGTCTCAGAAGGTTTGTAGAAGAGGTGTCATGAGGTAATAAGGCCTCATCTGAAGCTAAGCTACATGTGTGCTAGAGGTCTAGTTGATGATGTGTGTGGAGTCTTGTTGAAGTTATGAAGTTGGTTTCTTGATGTCATGATGGGCTTGGAAGGCTGATTTGTAGGTTGACATGATCCCCTGAAGCTTTGTTGCAAGTCTGAGGGCCATATTTCTTGTTTTAGCCTATGCTTTGCCTTAGTCGCTGGGATGATGGGTTATGGGAGCGACTGAAACTTTTCAGTTGCTGGCTTGCTGTGTTGTGCAAGCGACTAGTCAGATCTGAGTAGGCTTGTTCATGTGACCGAAAGAATTCACGAAATTTTCTCCAAATTTTGGGCACTCATTTGAAATCTTCGAGAAAAGGGTCAAGACAAGTCATGGGGCCTCTAGAAGGTGATCAAAGTTGAAATTATCAAAAGGCTAGTGGAATGAGTGGCTTGATTTGGTCAAAAAGTCCAACTCAATCAAATCTGAAGCATGTGAATAGGTTTTGGGTGAGCTCCATCACCTGAAAGAATTAATTGATCTCAAATATTACAAATATGTGGAGAAAGGTTGCTCATTTGGTTGGTTCTCTAGCAGTGTGAGTGAGTGAGTGCACAAATAGAGAAAGTGCACAACCCAGTGACTGTAACAGTGAGTTTAGAGCTTCAGTATTACAGTGTATGCTTCAGAAATTATTCTTCAACATTGTTTCAGAGTTGTGTGCAAAGATTGAAGATCAATTTGGAGAGTGTGTGTGGAGATATTTGTTCTCTCATTTGGAGTGTGTAATTGTGGTTGCATGAGGGTGCTTAATTGATGATAGTTTTGTTTATGCAACAATGTTTTCAATTCAGAATTATATTATCTTGTTGCAAAATTGTTTGTACTTGGAGTGGGGGCTTCAAGATAAGTGCATGTTGATTGTCTATTGTAGGAGTGGGTGCTCTATTGCTAGCGTTGGCTAGTTGATGTAATGTAAATGTGAATATTTTCAAGCAATAGATAATAAGAAGAAGCAACAAAAAGTTGGGTGGTTTTTTTCCCCGGAGGGGGGATTTTCCATCTAAATAACCAGTGTCTACGTGTGATGATTGTTTGTGTTTTTCATGTGCATGATATTGTTACATCTTTCTGAAGTAAATTTATAAATAATTTTTAATTATAGAAATAATTTTTATATTTCAGTAATACTGATTCACCCTCCCCCCTCTCATTATTACTTTTGTCTAACAATTGGTATGAGAGCAGGCTCCTTTGCTACAACTTGACCGTTGAAAGGAGAATTTGAGAAGGGACAGGCCATGATGTGAAGGTTCCAATTTTTTATGGTGAGAACTATAATCTATGGAAGATGAGAATGGAAGGGCATCTCATGAGTTTAGGCATTGATGTTTTCTTTACTGTGGTGACCATATATGTTGTTCCTGATGTTCTTCCTTCAGACCCTAATGGAAAGAATATTTTTCAAAACAATGCTAAAGCTAGAAATGCTATTATTGCAGCCCTTAGTGAGAATGAGATGATAAAATTCATGCATTGTAAATCAGCCAAAGAAGTTTGGGACAAACTTGAGAATAACTAGGAAGGTGATAAAAATGTAAAGAAAGAAAAGCTCCAAACCTTTAGGACGAGGTTTGAGAGATTGACAATGAGAGAAGATGAAATTATTGCAGAATATTTCCGAAGGGTTGAAGCACTGACCACTATGATCAGGAGCATAGATGAAAATTTTGAAGATGAAGTCATTATTCAGAAAATCTTGAGATATTTGCCAACAATATTTAATCCAAAGGTTTCTTCTATTGAAGAGAGATCTGATTTGAGGACTCTTACTATGGAGCAATTGCTTTGAATTCTTATTGCTTATGAGATGCACATTGTAGAAGAGAAATCTAAGTCTAGTGAAGTTGCATTCAAGGCCTCCAAGAAGGTCAAGGCTATTACCAAAAAGCTCAAGAAACTTCCAAAGAAAATCAAGGAAGAGGAAGAGTATTCTAGTAGTGAATCTGATGAAGAATTTGCTCAGTTTGCCAATAAATTAAAGAGAGGTTCTGGAAAGTATAAAGGAAAGCTTCCTTTCAAGTGTTTTGAATGTGGATAAGTTAGACATTTTGTTGCAAAATGTCCACATAAAAGAAGTGAAAAGGAGGAAAAGAATAAGGAGATCAAAAGCAAGGATAAAATTAAGAAATTTCGAAAAGCTAAAGATCAAAAGAGAAGGAGTTACTACTCCGAAGAAAAAAGTGATATTTTAGATGAAAGCAGTGATAAATCTTCATCAGAAGAAGAAGAGCATAATGAATGTGTTCTTATGGCTTTTGAGTCCAAAGATGAATCATATCTTGAGGATGGAGAGATTGATTATGAAGGTGAGCTCATTATTGCACTTGATGAGCTAAGAAAAGCTAGAAACAAAAATAAGTTGTTGAAAGAGGAAATACACAAACTAAAGGAGAATAAACCTCCTTTGGTTGATAATTATTTGAAGACCCAGTTGGATGAGCTTGAGAAATTCAAGGAAAATTTGTTGCAACAAATTGTGGTTCAACAAAATAATTTGGTCGAGTTGGAGAGAGAAAATGAATATTTGAAGCAAAATATTGGTGGAGCTCCTATTGCATGCACCCATGAAGAAGACATCATCTGCTTAAAGAGAGAATTGGAAGAAGAAAAAATGAAAGAAAATGTGCTCACCAATCAGCTAGAAGAATGGAAAGAAAATTATCACAAACTTGAGGAAGAAATTGTTGCATTAAGGGCCAATCTATCAAAAGCATAAACTAAAGCATGTCTAAATCAGAAATTTGTTAAGGGATATGAAATTTTGCAAAATATTCTCACAATGCAAAGATCACCAGAGGATAAATTTGATTTGGGGTTCAATCCTCCTCTACAAAATTTCAAAGATCAATCAAGTACCAATTTTGTTGATGCTTTGAAAGGAAAGGAAAATCAAGGAAATAGTGGAGCAGTTAGCAAGAGTGGGCAAAAGAATGAAGCTGAAATCAAATTAGCAGAAAATCAACAAGTGAAGCAAACAAGATCCTCAAATTTCACTTCTCCATCGTGGCAACAAAAAGTCAGGTATCCTACACTATTTTATGGTTATTGTTTTTCATGTAATAATTTTGGACACAAAGCCATAAATTGTAGGTTGAAGATGTTTCCTAGAAGAAATGTTGATAGATCAAGAGTTGCTCAAGGACCAAATATTTTGCATGCTAATGGAAATAATTATTTTTCTCCACTAATGAATGAGATCAAGTGTTTCAGATGCAATAAATTTGGTCACAAAGCTAGTGAGTGTAGATCTAACTTTCCAAACACTTTCACACAACATTCTCAAGAGAAATCTAATGAGCAGAAAGTTGAGAAAATATGGAAGAAAAAGGCTGAAAATTGTAAACTTGCCTTGATAGCTCATGAACATGAGAAATTGTTGATTGACAGTGGTTGCTCCAAGCATATGACCAGTGATAAGATCAAATTCTTGCAGCTAAAAGAGTACAAAAAAGGCAATGTCAATTTTGGAAATGATGCATCAGTTCCCATGAAAGGAAAATGAACAATTAGATTGGATAAGAAGATAAAAGCTCAAAATGTGCTTTATGTTGATGTATTCAAACACTCCTTAGTGTAAGTCAAATGTGTGATAATAGGCATGAGTTGACTTTTAGATATAAAGAGTGTGAGATCAGAAATGCAAAGTCAGGAAAGTTCGTGGCAAAGGCCATTAGAAGTGAAAACAACATGTATATTTTTTATGACACTAGACATAGTTAGAGGATTACAAAGGTTGGCTAAACCAGATAGCACAATATGCAAGTCATGCCAATTTGGGAAACAGTCAAGAGTATATTTCAAATTCAAGGAGTTCACTACAAGCGGACCATTGGAGATGATCCATGTCTATGTATGTGGTACTACAAGGAAGCAAAGACCTGTGAGACATATTTCATATTATTTTTGATGACTTCACTAGAGCCTCATGGATTATGCTCATGAAATAAAAATTAGAAGCTTTAAGCAAATTTAAGTATTTTAAGGCACTTGTTGAAAATGAGGTTGATTTGAAGATAAAGTGTCTTAGATCTAATAAAGGAGGTGAGTTCATGTCCAAGGAATTTGATGATTTTTGTGAGGAGCATGGGATCAAGAGGAAATACTCTGTAACAACCTTGGTGAAATTTCCATGTAGTAAAAGTTAATAAAGGCAAAATAATAACCACAGTTGATGGGACACTTATACCAAGATGAATGTTGGGAAGAATCCTAGTGATGTGGATCACTTGTGATTGATTATTAGCTAAGGAAATTGGAAAAGGAAATGGCTAAGGATTTGGAAAGGAAAATGGCATTTTTGGCACATTTATATATGAAAATAATGGAAATTAGGAGAAAAGGGAGGTGAAAGGTCACAGGTTTCATGTGAGGAGGAAATTGAAGGAAAATAATGGAAAATGAAGAAAATAGAGGCCTCATTCATAAAAATACTTGTGAGGATCAGTTGGTAACATTTTGTCAGTCTAGTTTTGAAGCTCTCTCATTATTCTCTCTCTCTCATACTCTTGGAGGGTGTGGCATACTTCGATTTTCTGAGCAAGAAGGCAAAGGAAGAGTAGGAAAGCGCAAGGGGACATCGGGATCAACAACTACAAAGGGATTTTCTTGCAGGTACCGAGTTGCACGTATGTTTTCCTCACTAGTTTTGGCATGCATGGCATATGCATGTGGTTTTTTAGTTGTGATATGTCATTGGCATGGAGGATGGCCAGTGGATTGCCTAGCCTTGCCATTTCATAGATAATCTTAGAGATTGTGTGTTCCTTTTTCATTGTTTTGTTTTGGGTTGGCTCTCATATTTCCTTAGCTTGGGTTGAGCTATTAGTCCTGGAGCCTTGGTTGGAAAAACACTCTGGATCCTTGTAACAACTTGGTTGATGGTGGGTTGAGTTACTAGTCCTGAAGCCTTACTTGGATAAACGCTCTGGAGCCAGGTAAAAGATGTGGGGACAGTTACCAGTCCTGGAGCCTTGGTTGGACAAACACTCTGGAGCCCTGGAAGGCTTGGATAGAGACCAATCTGATGATGGTTTTGTGATGTCCGACCGTGAGGTGGAATCACTAATTGATGGGTTGAGGTAGATGGCCTCTGGAAGCCTTGGATGGTTTTTGATTGATGTGTTCTATGAGATCCCACAATCATGCTTGGAATATGGAATGAGGGTGAATGACTGATGAACCTCATCATAGAGTAATTATATGGGCTTTAATTGGCCTTAATTCACCTCCTAGCTTAGCCAAATCAACTATTCTCACAACTTATTGCATACTTTTGATTATATTTTGCTTATGAGATGAGTTAGAGTTGGATATTTTTCCTTGTGGTCTAATGTGCATGTAATGCAGGTGTTACACAGTAATTTGTCACCGTTTGTCACCGTCCCTATTACCCCTCTCCCGCACGCTGGAGGACTCATTCCGGGACCTGTGAGAAGTGGAATGACCTGAAACCACTTGCATTATATTCCTCTAAGTGTGAGCTTCATATGCCCTGAAGACATCTCCTGCAGTATACCCATAAAAACAGCCCTTTTTGCATTAGCGCGGGTCCGCAGTGTACTTCCCGCGCCAATGGGGGAAATCCTCTAAAGAGGGCGCGCCAGTTGGCGCTCTGTCTCAGAGTCGCACTCGCGCCAACCCAGTTGGGTAAAGTTTTTAACGAACAAACTTCCGAAGGTTCTCCTTAACCCATTCACCAACTGAATCCATGTTGAGATAGGATGGTTTGGCTTCGAATCTCCATAGAAGGGAAGTGGTTTGCCACCTTTCATGGAAGCTTCTTAGTGATAAAGCCAATCCCATGAATATTGTGGTTGATCCTATCTCCTTCCCCTCTATCTATAAAAGCTTGTTCTTTTGCCTTGAGCAAGCTAGTTCCAGCAGAGTGCTAGTGATAGTAAGAGTTCTAGGAGTTCAAGAGATTGAAGTTGCAAGAGCCTTCTTTGCATCCATAAGGCCAAATCTAAGTGAGGAGATTCTTGTCACCAAGGAGAGAGAGGCTTGTTTCCCATCCCAACAAGCTTTGCAAGACTTGTGTAGCTGATCACCCAGCCAAAGGAGGATTTGACGTCAGAACTATGGTTGTATTCTTCTTTGTTGTTTATCAATAATAGATGACTATCATTATGGTTCCACTCTCATTGTCCTTTGTAATGATTGATGTTGAGTTATATCTTTTCTGGCTGATATATAATTGCATCTATTGGATTTTATGCTTGTATTTGTGTTGTTCTTTGCATGTGCAGGTGTCCAATTATGGAGATCGTGGGGATCGTGACCGGCCAAAGCAAAGGAACGAGAGCGACGTCTCTTCTCTGAGTATTATCGTTGGAATCCAAGTAGGTTCTCATCATCCACCTTTAATTTGCAATTAGGAACTTGCGTGATAGCATTGTTTGATTGTTGCTAGACCCGGTCTGGGCTAGTAGGGATCGTCTCTGTCCGCAGAGGGGATTTACCTCCACAACAATTTGGCGACTCCACTGGGGAGTTAGCTTGTTGTTTGATTTGTAAACTTTAGACGGAGCCTGAAGTACAGCCAGATAGCCTTCGAAACGCTATTGCTTTGCATTAGCGAAGTAGATCAAAGCCACTTCAGTCAATCTCCGGTTTGGTTTGCAGACTAAACAACTTGGAGTTTGTCTTGTCTCTTTGGTTTTCTCTTGTTTGGATTGCTTAGATAGCTTTCTGGGTTGGATTTCTTGCTGTCTCTTGCTTCTTGGTCTGCCTGGATACTGTTAACCAAGCCTTGGACTGCTTGTTTTTATTTTTGACCTAGCAAGCTTGATTAGCGCGCCTTTTTGCCTGACAGTCGCGCCAGGCCTGTCAACTTTTCCAGTTTGCTTGTTTGCAAGCCTTCTGAGCTTGGATTTGTATCTTGTCACATCTTTTTCAATTACTGGAGTGTGTCAGAGTCTTGTTTGACTGGTTTTGAGTCTCTTTTTTGAGAAATTCTTAATTTGATTTCCTTTGATCATTACTTGGAGGTTTGTCTTAGTCTTTTCACAATTTTGCATCTTTTTGCTTTTGTTTTTGCAAAAAAAATTCCCCCTCATTCGTCGGGGGGGGGGGCAGCTAAATTGTGTTTGAGTGTTAATCGCCTTTGAGTGTTTTTATTTTATGATATTTGGAACTCTCACCCGTTTTTCTTGATTTGCACTTGATTGATTCTTAGATTACAATCATCTTGTGTTTGAGAATTCTCTTGCATAGATCACACTTGCACAATTAGAATTCTCATTTTCCGGATATGAATGAAAAGTGTGCATAGATTACATTTGCATACTTTGGGTGTTTGCCATTTTCTATCAATTTCACGTTTTAGCCCTAGGACATCTAGTGGCTTTGCGTGTCGAATTTTTGGTCTTCTATCATTCTAGTCGACTTTTTGGTTACTCTCTTGCACTTGTTCAGTGGTTGTTAAGTATTTTATTGCGTTATTTGAGTGATTTACTTCTTTTTCACTTGGATTCCGCTCAGCTTCATTTTGGGCCTAGATCACATGGCTCATTGAAGTCTTTGGTGTTTTTATTCGTTTTGAAGGACTGCCTTGGTATTTCGAGGACTTGATTGCGTTCTCATTGAGTGAAATTTGTCTCTTTTACTCGGTGTTATTATCTCTCAAAATTTGTTTAGTGCACTTTGCCATTGAAAAGAAAACGAACAGTCTCTTTTGCGTTGAATTAGTTAATGGAAATTAGAGCTTTTCATTGATTAGTGACTTTAAAGAAAAGTTTCGTTTATTGCCATTAGCTGCATTAGAGTGGTTCTTGATTGTTTATGGTCATTTTGTTTGGTTGAAAAGTTCTCAACTCTCTCGTAGTTAGTGTTCATCGAACGAAATGATACTTTTTGGCATATAGCTTGCATTTAGGGAATTGTGAGAGATTACATACGGTAGGACCTGGAAATCGAAACCTAATCAAAGATCAACTGTAAAATGAACTGAATAAACTTAAAAACCCATTGGAACATAACACTCACTATTTAGAGGTCTAGGCTAGAGACGTGCTCCGGCGTCGTTAAACCTAGTCACTTTTGTTACACTTAAGGTTGGGTGATTCCTCCTTCCGTGACGCAACAAGTGGTCTAGCACGGACTTGAGCTCCCACGTATCGTCGAGTATATGGGGAGAACCCACTAGGTTATCATCCTTTATCCACAAGAAGCCGTGTCTGCTGCCTTACAAGCCGTAACGCACCGAACACAGCGTTCGGGAAGATTGACTGCCGTACGGGAAGTCCTTGGTTTTCATATGACTGCCAAGGTGTATATGCAGTTTTACGGATTTGTTTGGTAAACCTTTTTGCCTAGCTCTCCAGAGTAGTCACTTTTGATCCTTTTCAGACTCCTTAAAAGAAAAGGCTCACTTGAGCACTTGTCACTTCGGGCTCACAAAACATTCGAAGGCGACTAGAGTCATCTTTTTGTCCTTTTCTCGACTCTTAAAACATGAAAAGGTCAAGTTGTGTCCTTGCGTCTTAAAATTTATTCGGCCGCGTTCACATTTACCCAGTTAGATCTTGTTTGCGTTAGCTTGAGTAGGCTTCTTTTCGTTCTCGATGGCAACTTTTCCGGGGTTCACCAACCCAGGGATCCCCTCTGATGGGAACCCTGGTCATTTCGCTCCTTTTGGAAATGTTGGTGCTCCTTATATGGCGACGTTGTCCCTCCCAGGGTTAACTGTTGGGTTGCCGGTTTGGTTGTTCTCAACCTCTTTGGTCCCTGCCGTCTCACCGTCTAGTCAATCCGTCCCTCCACCTGAACAACATCATGTTGATTCTAAGGTGGACCTCTCCCCTTCTACGCCTCACTTCTACGTCCTCATCTTCTACTTCACCTGGTGAAAGTCTAGATTCGAGTAACCAGGTGGCTAAGAAGAAGAAGAAGAAGGCTCCTAAGGGAGAGGTTACAAGTGCAGCTACCCCCTCGAGTACACCTGAAGTCAGGCCCCCTTCCGCTCCTCCGCAGAAGGTCAAGTTTCCTTGTCGATTATGCAAGGAGGACCATCTTCTTCGCGATTGTCCTGGCATTCCCAGGGTACTAGAAGTATGGTTTCGCGATCCGGCCCGCCCCTCATCGTCCTCTGAAGCTCACGGCGATGCTACCTTATCAGTCGAGAATGGTAAGGGAAAAGGGAAGATTTGAATCCCCTGTAGACTTTGTGAAGGCAATCATCCCCTTCACCTTTGTCCACTCATGGATGAAGCCTCCGTTGTCTTGGAAAGTCTTACAACCCCTTCACCCCAACTTCCCGTTGGTTATCAACGTCTCTCTGTAGCCGCAGATCGTTCCCCTGCTGACAAAGAGATTGATTCATATCCTTCTCTTGTCCAGCCTCCTCTTCCCGAACGTGGCTGTGCCCAGCCTGTTCCAGACCAACCATTGGTTGGAAAGAGTGTCGACTCGAGTTCACCACCCGTCGATCACTCTGTTTCGGAAGAGCATCACTCCCATGTTCTTCTCGTCTCCTCAGATTCTCCTGAGTCCGGAAATGACTCTCCTATCCCAGCTGCTCCCGAGAGTCCTGCTTCAGTTTCTTTAGAGCAGGGGGTCAATCATATGATTCCCCCACCAAGTAGTTCAGTCGTTTCCTTCGACTGGAGTCGTTTGACTACCTCCCCCCTTCCATCCCATGTGCCTTTCTGGGTCACGGTACATGCCTATAAAAAGGTGCTACCTGGCACTGTGTTGGATGAGGGAGCATCGATTAGTCTTATGCCTGCCACTACTTGGCAAGCCTTGGGTTCCCCACAGCTTGTGCCAGCCGCACCGAATCTGACGGCTTTTGATGGAGGAACTAGTCAACCATTAGGGATCCTTCCACAGTTCCCTGTTACTTTGGGAGGCAAGACCGTCTATATAGACGTATCGGTTACCCAAGGTGCTTTAGACTTCAGTCTTCTCCTTGGCCGTGACTATGTTTATGCCATGGGGGCCCTGGTCTCTTCACTTTTCCGGGTGGTTTGCTTTCCACACGATGGAAGGATAGTGACGATAGATCAATTATCGTTCGTCCGTCCCCGGGTGCCTCCTGCGCAGTTGTCATCCCCTCCTGGTTTTCATCCACCAGTTGCATCTGCCCCATCATAGATCAACTACGTGGCCACCTATCCCGTGCCTGGATCCAGTGATGTCACCGTCGTGCATAGTGTCCTGGAGGCATTGGGCCCTGACTTCCAAGATGTTGGCCTTCCATCAGGAGTGGCACTCTTGGGAGCCTCAACTTCCTATTCATTATGGTGAAGTTCCATTGGAGCATAGTTCGTTTCCCTGTGCAAAGCTCCTTAAACAATGAAACTAGGTGCCGAAGCACAGTTCCTTGTCTTGTGTCAAGCTCGTTAAAAAATGAAACAAAGAGTCCGGAGCACAGTTCCTTGTCTTGTGTCAAGCTCGTTAAAAAATGAAACAAAGAGTCTGGAGCACAGTTCCTTGTCCTATGTCAACCTCGTTAAAAAATGAAACAACTCCTCCTTTTCCAAATCGAGTCTTTGATTAAGATCTCGTAAAATCCAAGTCGAGTCTTTCTAAGATCTCGAAAATGAACCTTCATTCCATCCACGTTGTTGAATGCAATGAAGCTTGGGGGGCATGTACCTCGTTTTGCGTCATTATGCTGGGGGCATGCGAACTCATAACAAGCATAGTTTTTCGTTTCAAGCTTGTGTAAACATGAAACAGAATCCAAGCAGAGTTCTCCATGGTTCAAGCTTGTGTAAAAATGAACCCATACCCGATTTACATCTTGTGATTGCCGTTTATCTACTAAATTCTGCTAGATGAGCCTTGATTGTTTTCATTCCATCGCCACCATCTCTTTGGCCGATCATATGCTTTCACTTGGTTGTTTTTCCTTTCCTGAGGGACTGCAGTGATGAGTGGTTTTGTTAGCCAGCCTCTTGACCATTACATGTTTTGAGCAGTTCCACCATTGTCGGAACTAGTTGCTACCCTTTATACCACTCATTCCTCTAGGATGAGTCACCTTTAAGCTCTTTTCTGACTCGTAAAATATGAAAAGATTGCCGAGTATTTTCCCTTTTTGACTCGCTAAAGAGAATAAAAATGGAGGTATGCTTTCAGCTCTTTTTCGACCGTTTAAAGATGAAAAGATTGCCGAGTTTTTCCTCTTGACTCGTTAAACGTAAATAAGAGGCGGTCGTCTTTAAACTCTTTTCTGACCGTGTAAAAACGAAAAGATCGTCGGACCCTTGTCATTTCAGGTTCGTTAACGGTTACGAAGTGACGTGGTTTCGATCGCTTTTTTACTTTTTCAGGTCGAAATCACTACTCATGAAAAGTACTCCTCGATCGTAATGGTCGGGCGGTTCTTTCGAGCATTGTTTTATACTTTTTCGGGCTCGAGAGACACAACTTTACGAAAAAGGACCCCCCTGGAGTTCACTTTTCTGTTGTCTTTTCAAACTCTCTAAACATGAAAAGACGCCGAGTTCTTCCTTTGTCAGGCTTGTTAAAACCTGATGACATCGGATCCCGTCGGAATGACGCCTCACAACCATATGCTATCCCCGTCAAGCTTGTTAAAAATAACTGGGGTACTCGCCAGAAATGGTGGGGAAATGGACCCATAATTATTGTCGTGTCGGCAGTATTTCGCTCTTGAACATGGCACTTGTCTGCTTTCGTGTCTGGGTGGGGACATCTCATCTTGTTTTGACACTTGCCTCCGTGGGTTTGGGTTATCCTGTTTGACCTCTCATCTGCTCATTGCCTCGTCACCATGACCTTTGATCCGTTGATGTCAAATACTGCCAAGTCCACTGTCGTGCCGCCGATATGTTCAAGAGAAGTTGATCTCTGCAGAATTACAACCTCCCTCTGATACCTCACATAATTCTGATTCACCACAACATTCTTCCTCTGTCTCGTGTCAATGATGTGGGAAACACTATGGCCCACCTTTGATCAAGGTCACTTCCTGTCGACTTCAGCTCATTATCCAGGAAGCTGATCTAGAGACTCCCTTCCGGTGCCTTGGAGCCTGCATGCCTCAATGGCAGGTTCTTTGTGTTCGACGAGAGGTTTTCATCATTGGCCTCCGATCGAATGATTCTACGGGTGTTCGACGCCAGCTCACTCATTCGCACGCCGTAGATTGTACCTATAGTACCTTGAGGGCCATTGTCATTATTGGTGGTACCTCTCGCGTCTGTTAACAGTTTTCACTATTGGCTGGTAATAAGATGATATTCATGCATGTTCGACTCCAACTCATGCATTTGCATGCCTGAACTTGTACTCTGTTCGGGTCGAGATGGAGCGCAAGACCCTGGATTTTGTTTGTTGGAATCCAGGCTGCGATTTGTGGCTTATTATGATCATTACATGACTCATTCACTGGATGGCTGCGACCATGCCTGAGTCTATTTATTGATCCTCACTGGATGGCTGTGCCCATACCTTGGATCTAGATTCTTGTGTGCTCTGTTATGGATGGCTACGCCCATACCACATATATCATGTACTTGAGATATCAGTTGTACTTCTTTATGCAGGTTCTCCGGCAGCAGTGTTTTCAGTTACGCCTATTCTTGTAAAAGCATTTCACCCCTCTCTCTCTCTCGGGCCTCATGCTTTAGGGGGCATCTGTTACATAGTAATTTGTCACCGTTTGTCACCGTCCCTGTTACCCCTCTCCCGCACGCTGGAGGACTCATTCCGGGACCTGTGAGAAGTGGCATGACCTAAAACCACTTGCATTATATTCCTCTAAGTGTGAGCTTCATATGCCCTGAAGACATCTCCTGTAGTATACCCATAAAAACAACCCTTTTTTCATTAGCGCGGGTCCGCAGTGTACTTCCCGCGCCAATGGGGGAAATCCTCTAAAGAGGGTGTGCCAGTTGGCGCTCTGTCTCAGAGTCGCACTCGCGCCAACCCAGTTGGGTAAAGTTTTTAACGAACAAACTTCCGAAGGTTCTCCTTAACCCATTCACCAACTGAATCCATGTTGAGATAGGATGGTTTGGCTTCGAATCTCCATAGAAGGGAAGTGGTTTGCCACCTTTCATGGAAGCTTCTTAGTGATAAAGCCAATCCCATGAATATTGTGGTTGATCCTATCTCCTTCCCCTCTATCTATAAAAGCTTGTTCTTTTGCCTTGAGCAAGCTAGTTCCAGCAGAGTGCTAGTGATAGTAAGAGTTCCAGGAGTTCAAGAGATTGAAGTTGCAAGAGCCTTCTTTGCATCCATAAGGCCAAATCTAAGTGAGGCGATTCTTGTCTCAAGGAGAGAGAGGCTTGCTTCCCATCCCAACAAGCTTTGCAAGACTTGTGTAGCTGATCACCCAGCCAAAGGAGGATTTGACGTCAGAACTATGGTTGTATTCTTCTTTGTTGTTTATCAATAATAGATGACTATCATTATGGTTCCACTCTCATTGTCCTTTGTAATGATTGATGTTGAGTTATATCTTTTCTGACTGATATATAATTGCATCTATTGGATTTTATGCTTGTATTTGTGTTGTTCTTTGCATGTGCAGGTGTCCAATTATGGAGATCGTGGGGATCGTGACTGGCCAAAGCAAAGGAACGAGAGCGACATCTCTTCTACGAGTATTAGCGTTGGAATCCAAGTAGGTTCTCATCATCCGCCTTTAATTTGCAATTAGGAACTTGCGTGATAGCATTGTTTGATTGTTGCTAGACCCGGTCTGGGCTAGTAGGGATCGTCTCTATCCGCAGAGGGGATTTACCTCCACAACAACAGGAATAAAGGATAAAAGCAAGGAAAATGCAGGGATAAAAAGATAAAAGCAAGGACCTATGGTAAAAGACCTTGGTAAAAACTCGAATGGGATAAGGGAGAGGAATTACAGGAGTAAATCCTCCTCATTTACTGCGCCTCCATTTGAATATCCCTCCATCAGCTAAAAGTACAAACTACCAAGCAAGTGAAGGTGCAAGTAGCCAAATCAGGAGTACTAGAAGGTAGCCAGGCAAGTGAGAGCGCAAAACAAGCCAAATCAGGAGTACTAGAAGGCAACCAAGCAAGTGAGAGCGCAAAACAAGCCAAATCAGGAGTACTAGAAGGCAGCCAAGCAAGTGAAAGTACAAGCAGCCTCCCTACTAGAAGGCAACCAAGCTAGTGAAAGGGAAAGCACGAGTTTATCATTGAGTTGGGAGTTGTGCCTCCCTAATTTTGAAGGAAGTCATTGGAGACTTCAGATGTATAAATAGAAGGGTTTAGGACCTCAGTTTTTTAGTCAGTTAGTAAGCATTAGAAGTATTCAGACTTTTTACTCTACTTTGTGTCCAAGTGAAGACTTGTAACAGTTTTGATGTAATACAATGTTCTTTTATAATGAAGATGAGTTTTGTTTGGAGCCAGCACTGAGCTAACTCAGAGGGTTGAAGCTCCTGGGTTAGGGCCCAACCCTAGCAGAAAAAGCTCCTCTTTATTGTATTGTTACGTAGCATAGTTTCCTGTTTTCTGTTCATCTGCTTAAGTAGTTCATTTCCATTAGAAAGGTTTATTGTTTAACTGTTCATTTGTTTAAGTAGTTGTAGTCTCATTACAGTAGTGTAGAGTAGATCATTTATGATTTCATTCAGTCAGTAGGTTGGCAAAGAAAAGATCCACAATGTTTCTCATAGGTGTTTAGGCCTCACCTCCTCCCTCTGGGACCATGACGTGAGGAAGAAACCCTGCAGCAACTCCAAAAACATAGGGTTTTGGTTTTCATAGGGAGTTTGTTGTTTAACATAGTCATTGGGTTCATTACATTGTTACTCTGTTCCTTTTATGATCATCTGCTCCTTCACTCTCTTCTCGTCATTTGATCTCCCTCACATCCCTTTCATTCTCCTTCAGCATGAAAAGCTGAGTGGAAGCTGTTAATCCACGTTCAAACAATTTTTACCCATAGATCGTCTCACGCAGCAAAACTGACCAATCACCACCCGAATTCACTTTTAGCGTTTGACTTCGTGCACTTTAAATCCCAACCATCGATCTGCCTTATCATATTAGATGACTATCGCACACCCACTCACCAGCCAGCATGGTCAAACTCCACCGCTGATCTACCTTGCCAGATCTAACGGCATTCGTGCCATATCGCGTGGATTTCTGTCCGATTGTTATCCCCCCGAGGGCACGTGAAATGGGGGGTTTCCCTGTGCTAAGTGTCAGCCAGGGAGGCTAATCACGTGAAATTTGAGAAAACTGCTTACAGCTTTGAGGGCATGCGAAACACTGCTTACCACCCTCTAAACCCGCTCCCTCATTTCTGCATGTTCCTTTAAGCGCTCCAATCTCCACCGTCAATCTGTCTCCTGATCTGACGACCATCGCATCACCTGATACCATTTCAGCACGTTTCTTTTGCCCGCGATATAATCTCCTCCGTCCATCTGCGTTTGTCCTCGTTCATTCATCTATTCACTCGACCGCCCGTGATATAATCTCCACCATTCATCCTATAGTTAACCCTGTTCGCCCATCTACCTATGTACCCTCCTGCGATCCGATCTCAGCTGTTTGTTTGCCTTTCACCCGCCTGATCTAACGGTTCTTTGGCGCTGTTGCTCCCTCATGTCCTCTTTTCACCAATTTAACCTCCGACTGTTCTTCCGCTTAGGCACAGACTTCGCTTAGTTTCCGTTGTTTACCCCTTAGCCTAGTTTTGATGCTTTTACTTCTGCAACTTAGATAATTAGCATTAGATTAGTGATTGATCTAGCAATTTTTCTTAGCATAGTTGTTTAATTGGTTAGCTAGGGTTTTGTGTGATTTTAGCATTACATGATTGCTTTCTTCATTTCTGCAGTAGAATAGCTCTCCCCTAGAATAGGTTTGCTCTCCTTCCATCAAAATCAAGCTTCTTCTGACCCTATAGAAGTCTGGCTTGGAACCCCTGGGGTCTCTTGCTAGATGAGCAGTGACAACAGGCAGTACCTTCACCTCTACTTGTGTATATAGCACAACCACCTCCAAGTTTGTACGAACCTTGGGTTGATAAGTAAAGCTGGTAGCCCTGGGAGTTGCAACATTCTTGCTGCAATACCTAGGCTCATCAATGGCTGAAGAGACATTTGGCTCGGCCATTCTACGGTCAGGTGGAACGTGGAAGTCCCATCCCGGGTTTTAATTTTTCTTCATCAATATGAGGTTATTTCTCCTTGTATTTGTATGAGCATTATACTAGATATATGTGCTTTATATGGTTGTGATTTAATTGGTATTTCTGTTGCTATTATGATGGTTATGTACATGTTTTATGAAAATAGCTATATATGGATCTCTTCATGTTTTTACTGGTAAATGAATGAACAATGTATCTATGACCTAATGGGTGACATGGCAGTTGATTTGTTGAGGCATCAATGCTACTTAGCGATTCTCGGCTAAGTATGAGACCCTATGCTTAGATTTGTTATTTACACCTGTAGATTACATATTCGTGATATGTTTGATGAAATGCCTATCATGGATAGTAGGGGTCCAGTCAAGGTCTCATTCAAGTGATTGCATTTATACTGTCATTTCCTTATTATTTTACTGTTATGAAGACGTGATTCAATTCTGGGCACTGACCTGGGCTTTGGGCATTAAAAAGTGGCTCAAAGCATGGGGATGCTGGCAAAACACTATGCAAAAGAGTCCTTGGATGCTGGCTTGCAGGCCTGTGAGAGCGTCTAGAGGTCCCTGGACGCTGGCATGCCCATAGCATAAGAACATCCATAGGACATGTGGTCCAAAAGCTCAATGGGACCCAAGGGCTGGTTGGTAGAAAGGTTGGATTGGTTCCTGAGGGTCCTAATGTTTATGTTGAATGTCTGTATGGTGTGTTTCCATTGGTTCCACTTCCTTAATGTGACTTAGGAGGTAAAATCATATCGTAGTGGCCTCTCATCGCATGTTTACCTCAGCTGGACAGTTGCTTGGGTAGATGTGGGAGGAGGGTGTTACATACTCCATAGCTATAACACCACAACAAAATGGTGTAGTGGAGAGGAAAAATAGGTTGGTCCAAGATATGACACGAGCTATGTTAGATGAAGCTAGTGTGTTAGACACTTTTTGGGGAGAAGCAACTCAAACAACAATATATTTGGCCAATAGAGTTCTTCTTAGGCCTAACAGTGACAAAAATCCATATGAGTTGTGGAAAGGAAGACCAACAAAAGTTGACCACTTCAAAATATTTGGGAGCAAATGCTACATCAAGAGGATGGAAGACAAACTTGGCAAGTTCGAACCAAGAGCTGATGAAGGCATATTCCTTGGCTATTCCTTCAAGAGAAAGGGATACAAATGCTACAACAAGAGAACCAAAAAGGTAATTGAAGGTATTGATATTTTTGTTTGTTATCACAAAACCCACCCCTGATAGGCTGTTGATCAGGTAGACCTTGTGTAACTCTTTCAAACCTATTTTTGGCTGAGGCTTAGCCTCCT
Organism: Pinus tabuliformis; assembly: GCA_031772625.1. Lineage (NCBI taxonomy): Eukaryota > Viridiplantae > Streptophyta > Pinopsida > Pinales > Pinaceae > Pinus > Pinus tabuliformis. Next base: position 1,843,039,269 of record CM062816.1, read on the forward strand.
CAACCTGAGAGGGCTCTCTCAAAGGATTAATGATATTGATAATGGATTAGATGGCTAACTCTATTTAAAAAATGAATAAGTGTAAGTGGTTGAAACACAATCAATAAACATCCATTGGGCTTATGGAGTCAGAAAAGCTTAGTATGATAACAGTATCAGCTAAACATGGAAGTCAGGGCATCAACAGTTCAATATATAAGTTAACACATAGAGACATGTAGGAAAACACAGTCCATAAATGTATGAAGGAAGTTAGAGCATGTCAATGAGTTCTAAGTATCATACATTCATACTACTGCACATAAGGAAATAAGGACAAACATAAACAAGCCACCATTGAACTCCTTCTGAATCCTGAGAAGTAAAGCCAAAGTCTGCATTCATAAAAACATAATCTTCTACAATGGCACAATATGAGTCTTTCTCTGAAAATTTCCAACCCTTTGTACATTAGATCTTCTCCTATATATAGAGCTCTTTACATAACTGAGATTCCTCCTCTAGGATGATGAGAATTCGAATTCTTCTTGACCTGACACCTATTGACACTTAAAACCAACTATTAAATGCAAATGACAGCTAACTAGTAGTCCTAGAGACCTAATACAACTAGGAGTGTAACTCCTCATTATGATTAAAACAACCTTGTCTAGGAATTAAACAATCCTTTTGACACCTATAACTCCATGAATTCGAATTTGATGGTGCTCATAACCCTCCAGTTGGCCCTTGATGACTCATCCTTTTACTGTTCCTGGAAACTAGGAAATTGTTCCTTGCTCTGTTCTGGCTGAAAAATAGGTCTTGGGACAAAGCTCATATCTTTTCATAAAAAATGTATTTGGAAAAACTAAAGGAGGCTTTTGTGAACCAATCCATGCTGAAAAAAAACCTCTTTTTGTTTTTTGAAAAAACTTTGCTATCGCCCGAAATGTGTCTTTGAAAAACATGTGTAAAACAAGAGAAACATGATTGTGAAAAACTGCACCTACAGCAGTTTCGTAGCACAAGTTTGGTCATTCATTTCTCTCAGATCATAATGGATTTGAAGAAAGTGGAAGAGGTTTTTGTACTTCAGTATCTTAGGAATGAAAACCTCTTTCACTTTTCATAGATGAGTTTTTAACTGCTCAGAAACTCTTCTAGAAGTTGACTGGTAAAAACAAGCTATGAAATAATGACCACCTTTATAACATATAGCTTAGAGTTCAAAGATGTCCTTCTTCTACTTGTTTTGCCCTTGCTGAATGTTGAAACTTTGTAAATGATCCTTTGTAGAGATTCCTGTTTGAAAATATTTCCCTTTGTCTCTCAAAATTGGTCCACTAATTCATAATATGCACCTACAACAATTTCGTAGCACGCTACGAAACTGTTGTGTGATTTCAAAAACACATTTTTATGCCAAAATTTGACTTATTTGAGTTTTATTTCCTTTGAAATGACTTTTCCATATGCCATGAGGCTGTTCAAAAGTGAATGAACTGATACCATCCTTCAAAGTATACTTCAAAAGGTGATCCACATCAAAACTTTAGGATTTAACCTTACCTGCTATGTAGCTTTTCTTAGCTGAGTATATCCTTCAGGCTTGCTTAACTGAATTTGCAGGTCCTCAATCTATCTCACTTACCTCTGGCTCATTGACTTCTGGTTATCAATAGACTGCTCTTGTACCTCTTCCTTGATCTGAACCTTTTTCTTCTATGCCTGCAGATATGACTTCAGAAGACATTGGTATTTCTAGCACTCCAACTTTTGAATTCAAACCGGTGAAATTAAAGGCAAAATCCTGGGTTATTTGACTGTGACCTCCCTGGAGTTTTTTCACGAAACATCCAGCAGCCTACCTGTTTGAATGCTTCTTCAAACTCTCTATTCCTCGTGAGAACATCTAAGCCTTCAAGCTCAGGTCTAAGACATCGGCATAATCTGTGATTTTTCCTTTCTTTAGACATGTCTATGAAATCCCTGGAAGGAAACTTGAAGATAAACCTACACTGTATTGGTTTCAACACTGCCTCGGTTGAATTTGAAACTAAGAGCTACCTTGCTTGAGTTTTCAAAAGAGTTATGATGAGTTCTATCCTTAAGCTTTCCAATTGTCTTCTTATCCATGAAAGGAACATGGGAAACAACAAGACTAACACACCTCACCTTACTTTTTTGAAATTTGAAAGAATGCGTACAAGACATCTAACGAATCTAATGATGAGAAGGAATGGCTGCATGTGATAGGCATGGTTCAAGGAGTGACACGTGGTGTTGAAACATTAACAGATTTTGATGAAAAAGACAGCTAGACAAGATCTGGCAGGAATCCCCGATTTCGTAGCGCAGCCAGTGCAAAATCTGGGTTTTGCGCTACGAAAACACCTAGACTGGATTTTTGCGCTACGAAAACTCCTAGACAGTTTCATAGCACATAAGAACCTTGAAACAAGTTTCGACATATGATGTTCATGTGAGCTATGAGACCAATGATAGACTAAGACAGAGAATTGACCCCTTTTGACATACCAACAAGATTCTTAACAAGACTCCTATTCAAAATCTTAGACTCTAAAACAACATGAAAAGACCAGACCAAGACTGACACCAACCTTTTGACAAATTTAAAAAATTGATGCTTAGAATTTGAAATTTTTTCTTAAGTGATAACATTGTTGATGAAAATTTGCCTAAATCTAATGATTCCAAAGATGTTGCAGCTGATCATGATTTCATAGAATATGAGTACCAAGAATTCCCTGAAGAAGAGGAAGAAGAGAGAAGGACCATCACTACAAAGAAGGCTCCACTAAGTCACATCCAAAAGAAGCACTCGGAAAGTCAAATTCTTAGAAACAAAGAGCTTGGAATGCAAACAAGGAGGAAGTTGTTGGATAGTTTAAATCAAGCATATTTTGCATTATTGTCTCAAATAAATCCCAAAAGCTTCAACGAGGCTAGAGAAGATCAACTTTGGGTCAAAGCAATGAATGAAGAGTTAGATCAAATTGAGAAGAACAATACATGGGAGCTTGTGCCAAGGCCAAAGGACAAACACATCATTGGAACGAAGTGGGTGTTCAAGAACAAGCTAAATGAAGAAGGCAAGGTGGTAAGGAACAACACAAGACTTGTGTGCAAAGGATATACTCAAGTAGAATGTATTGATTTTGATGAAACTTTTCACCCGTAGCTAGATTAGATGCAATCATTTTATTTTTTATTTTTTATTTAATGGCCAAATGGATGTTAAATCAACTTTCTTGAATGGTGATCTAGAAGAGGAAGTTTATATAGAGCAGCCTGAAGCTTTTTTATTGGGTGATGATGAGAATCAAGTGTGTAGGTTGAAAAAGGATCCTTATGGATTGCAACAAGATCCAAGAGCATGGTATGCAAAGCTATACAAACATCTACAACAACAAGTCTTCAAAAAGGGATCCACGAACAACAATTTATATATCAAAATTGAAGGAGATCATTTTCTAATAATTGTTGTGTACGTAGATGATATTATTTTTGGGAGCGATTTGGAGAATATGGGCCAAAATTTTGCTAAGAAATGCAAAAAAGAATTTGAGATGTCAATGTTGGGTGAGCTTACATTCTTCCTTTGTTTGTAGGTCATTCAAGATGATACAGGTATTTTCATTTCTCAACCAAAGTATCTTAGAGAAAAATTAAAACAATTTGGCATGGAAGATTGCAAACCAGTGTGCACTCTTATGGTAGATGGTTGTAAATTGAGTAAAGATGATGAATCACCAGAAGTAAATCAGTCCATGTATTGTTCCATGATTGGAAACTTATTGTATCTAACTACTTCTAGACCTGATATTATGCAAGTTGTAGGATTGGTCTCAAGATTTCAAGCTAATCCCAAGGAGACTCATCTTAATGCAGTAAAAAGGATCTTCAAGTACCTTCAAGGCACTCTTGACTATGGATTATGGTATCCCAAAGGTAAACATTTCAATTTGGTTACTTTTACTGATGCTGATTGGGCTGGTAGTATTGATGATAAGAAAAGTACTTCAGGAGTAGCTCACTTTTTGGGAGATTGTTTGGTCTCTTGGGCTAGCAAGAAACAAAGTTTATCTCTTTGTCCACAACTAAAGCTGAATATATAGCAACAACCACTTGTTGTACACATATATTATGGATGAAGCAAACTCTTCAAGACAAGCATATTGAGTGTGAAGAGCCTCTTCCCATCATGGAAAACAAAAAAAGTGCAATAAGCATCTCCAGAAATTTGGTTTTTCATTCCAAGACCGGGCAAACGCCAATGAAATATCATTTTCTAAGAGAACAAGTGGTCAACAAAGTTGTGAAGTTGGAAAATATTGATTCAAATGAACAAATTGTATATATCTTCACCAAGCCACTTCCAAGGGAGCAATTTGAATATCTTAGAGAGAATATGGGTGTTGTGCCTTTTTGAAGGATTGAAGAGTTTTTCATGGAGTTATCTGCTGTCATATAGCCGCCATCGAGAGCACTTTCGACTGCAAAATTTGGAGAATGGGTGGTGATTGGTTGTTTGCATGCTTTTCAAGGCATTATGAATTATTTTCTTGCTTCTTCTTGCTTCATTTCAAGATGGATTGCTTCTTCAAGATGGTGTGGTCTCAAATATATTCAGGGGGAGAATGTTCAACAACTCAAGGGGAGTATTGGTTGCACCTCTTGAGGGGGAGTACTTCATTTTTGGCTATGTATCACATTGTTGTTATGTATTTTCTCTTGCCATGTAAAATCCCTTGCCATTGATGTCAAAGGGGAGAGAGAGTGAGTTGTGTATGTGCTCAACTTCATATTGTTATATGTAAATGTAATATTTATTTTCAGAAGCTACAGGTTGACATCATTGGCAAAGGGGGAGTTTGTTGGCATGTTTGTGTTGCCATTGATGTCACCTGTTGAAGTTATGTACTCATGAGTCCCTATGCAGAGTTTGTTGTATACTTGTTAAGGGTTGTCATGCTGATGTAAAATGTTGTCATAGTCTCATAAGGTCTGTAGAAGAGGTGTCATGAGGTAATAAGGCCTCATCTGAAGTTGAGCTACATGTGTGTTAGAGGTCTAGTTGATGATGTGTGTGGAGTATTGTTGAAGTTATGCAGTTGGTTTCTTGATGTCATGATGGGATTGGAAGGCTAATTTGCAGGTTGATATGATCCCTTGAAGCTCTGTTGCAAGGTCCAGATTTCTTGTTTTAGCCTATGCTCTGCCTTTGTTGCTAGGATGATGGGTTATGGGAGCAACTAAAACTTTTATGTCACTAGTTGGTTGTGTTGTTTGAGTGACTGAAACTTTTCAATCGCTGGTTGGATGTGTTATGCGAGCGACCGGTCAGATCTGAGCAGGCCTGTATGTGCGACCGAAAGAATTCACAAAATTTTCTCCAAATTTCATGCATTCATTTGGAATTAATTTTTTTTTGGCGAAGTCTATTGTCATAAATTTCTAGAAAAAGGTCGAGACAAGTCGTGGGGCCTCTAGAAGGTGATTAAAGTTGAAATTATCAAAAGGCTAGTGGAATGAGTGACATGATTTGGTAAAAAAGTCCAACTCCATCAAATCTGAAGCATGTGAATAAGTTTTGGGTAAGCTCCATCACCTGAAAGAAATAATTGATCTTAGATATTACAAATATGTGGAGAAAGGTTGCTCATTTGGTTGGTTCTCTAGTAGTGTGAGTGAGTGAGTGTGCATGTAGAGAAAGTGCACAAACTAGTGATTATAGCAGTGAGTTCAGAGCTTTAGTATTGCAGTGTATGCTTCATAAATTATTCGTCAGCGTTGTTTCAAAGTTGTGTGTAGAGATTGAAGATCAGTTTGGAGAGTGTGTATGGAGAGATTTGTTCTCTCATTTGGAGTATGTAATCGTGGTAGCATGAGGGTGCTTACTTGATGATCATTTTGTTTATGCGACAATTTTTTCAGTTCAAAATTATATTATCTTGTTGCATAATTGTTTGTACTTGGAGTGGGGGCTTCAAGCTAAGTGCATGTTGATTGTCTCTTGTAGGAGTGGGTGCTCCAAGTTGGTTGTGGCCAATATTTCTCATTTCAGTCAAGGAACGGGTGCTTTGTTGCTAGTGGTGGCTAGCTGATGTAATGTAAATGTGAATATTTTCAAGTAATAGATAATAAAAAGAAGCAACAAATAGTTGGGTCGTTTTTTTCCCTGAAGGGGGTTTTTTCCACCTAAAAAAAGTGTCTACATGTGATGATTGTGTTTTTCATGTGCATGATCTTGTTATATCTTTTTGAAGTAAATTTCCAAATAAGTTTTAATTGTAGATTTTTTTTTTTATATTTCAGTAATACTGATTCACTCCCCTCTCAGTATTACTATTGTCTAATAGATGAATTGTGGAGGGCTCAATATTTGAGAGCACAAAAGAGGGTGCAGATCACTGATGAGTGGTGGGAGAAAACTTTGCAGGAGATATGAAGGCGACAGAGAGAACTACACCAAATAGGAGTAGCGTTGAGTAGTCCAAAGTTGTGGGAAGGAGGATCAAGTTAGTTGGAGTCACAACAAGTGGAGGGTAGGGACAAGGCGAGTCCTAACCAAATAGGAGGGGCTAAAACCAGTGTTGCAGAATGGATGAAGGGAAGAAACGAAGATCGCCATGTACCAAAAAGAATAGAGACACAAGATGAATTAGGGACTACAATCTCAGTAGTGGGCCAAGATAACTATCCTAAGGACATCATGCATTTTGTGATGTGGATATTGTTTTTGAAGATGATGTGTCTCCTGAAAGCAACAATTCATTTCTCACTAGCAGAGGTAACACCTCCCCTGACCTTCCCCTAGCACCTATCAATACCTTGCTCATTTTCTTTCAAAATTAGTTAAAGTCATATAGGTTCAGATAATACATAGTACCCACACAACCAATACTTCTGGTGGTAGTGGTAGTAGTTTCCACTCAGATTTTCCAAGACCTTTGCAACTCAGTTCTCAAGGTTTCATACTTATATTTCCCGGTCAATCGAGAGTTGATGGTAACATAGAGGGTTCATTCACTCAATATCCTGAGTTCCCGAGACAAGGGAATGAAGATGTTGAGAAACATTGGTACTTGTGTGAAGCCATATGGAGAGCTCGCCAAACTCTAGATGCTACTAAACTCATTGAGTTTCATACCACCCTGAGAGAGAGGGATCTTAGGTGGTTCATTAAGTGGTCTTCTCTGCACCAAAATCCCTCAATAGATGAGGTTCAATGGGAATTTGTTCAAGAATTTATACTTCCATAGACAAATCAACAGGGTTTGTCAAAGTTGTGGAAGATCAAGCAACGTGAAGGGGAAAATGCACGGGAGATGATGCAACAATGTTAGATCCCTATAATACTAGTGATTACCCCATTACTATTGTAGTTGTATCCCTTATTAATATTGTTGTGCCCCTATTGCCCCCATATTGTTATTATTGTGCCCCATAGAAACCCTCTATTGTTATTTTTGTGGCTTTATAGTATTATTGTTAGGTCGGCTGGGTTATATTGTGACTCCTTAGACTCCTATATATAGAAAGGAGGTTTTGTCATTTGTATCATCCAAGAATTGTTCATTTATGTAATGTAAAGGAGGTTTCCCCCTCGAAGAGGCTGAATTCTAAGGCGTTGATCTATCTTTTCTATCTTTTCTTGAGCTGGTTTCATAACATTTGGTATCAGAGCTTTGGATTCTAGGGTTTCGCTGCTCCAAACAGGTCATCGTGGAATTTTCGCTATAAATTTTTTTTCTGCGACATTTCAGAAGCTAAAAAAAACAAACATTTGAGAAGAGATCACGCTGAATCTCGGGTCCGAATTTCAGAGCTTTTCGCTCTATATTTACGGAGATATGATCTGAGGAAGTTGGTCTTTTTGCAGACTCCTGAATTACATTCCAAACAAGTGACCTGGGGAAAATCGTCATAACTTTCTCTCTGAGCATCAGATTGAAATTTCGTAAGAAGGTACAGAAAGAGGATGGATTGTAGTTTTCTTTTATATATTTTTCAGAGCCAAAGGTCAAAACAATGACTCGTGGCACGTCATACAAGTTCGCTCTACTGAACTAGTCTATAATCAGGTCACTGTGGGAGATTTGGCATAACTCTTCCGTGGAGAATCCAATTTGGATCAGACTGGTGGAATTGGAAAGAGGACACAGAGGGCTATTGCAGGTTGCAATTTCAGAACTAGATGATTCGAAATTATAGAGATACATCAGATTCAATATCAAGCTCCTACAAAGTGAAAAAAGGTGTGTAGTTTTTTTTAAATTTTTGCATAAGCTTGGTTTGAAAAATTAGTTTGAAGGAATTCAAAGGGCATAGTAAAGCATTATTATCGGTAATTGATGACCCGAGGGAAGAAAATGCAAACACCTAGTAGGCAACCTAAAAGCTCTAGCATGACTCATGAAGAAGAGGAAGAAATGCAACATGATATATCAAAATTACGAGACCAAGTGCAACAAGTGTCACTTGCACAAAAAGCAACAGAATCTAAGATGGATGGTTTAAAGAAAGATGTAGAAGCTAAGATGGATGGTTTAAAGAAATGCGTAGAAGCTAAGATGGATTGTTTAAAGACAAACATGGAATATTTGAAGACAGGCATGGAAGATTTGAAGACATATTTGACAAAGTTTCTACAAGAAATGCTTACTAATGGTGAAAGGGTAGTAAAGGAAACTCATGATGAGAACAAAAGAAATGTTAATCATGATTTCATAGACTCTAATGTTGGATCAAAGACCCACCATATTCCAAAAATCGATATGAGGAAGTTTGATGGCAAGGATCCCGCAACATGGATATTATAGATGGAGCAATTTTTTGATCTCAATAATGTGCAAAACACACAAAAGGTACGTATTGCAACTTTATATTTGGAACCAAATCAGTTTGTATGGTATCAATGGCTTTGCTCTCGTAAACAAATTATCACTTGGGCAATTTTTACGGAAGAATTGACAGCACATTATGAGGATACAAAAAGCAACACTTTTTTTAGCCAATTGATAAGTCTCAAACAAAAGGGTTCAATAATGGAGCACATTGAGGAGTTACAAAAATTGAACATAAGGGTAAAAAATATTCTAGAGGAGCATAGGATTGATGTGTTCATAGGGACTTTAAAGGATAATATCCAACATGATGTTCGCCTTTGGGAACCTGATTCATTAGAGAAGGCATTCAGGTTAGCAAGAAAAATGGAAAGCAAAATTATGGCAACCAGGAAGCATACCACTCACAACTATAAAGATGGAAGTGTTGTTTCCCCTAGTCTTCAACAACCTATAAGGTTGACACCACAACAATTGGAAGAAAAAAGAGCAAAAGGGCTTTGTTACGGTTTTGATAGCAAATACACTAAAGGTCATAAGTGTGCTGAGAAGAAATTATTCTACATAGATTGTGAAGAGGAAGAAGAAAAGGAGCAAGAAAGGTCAAAAGAAGAGGATATACTCCAGGAACAAAGCCTAGATAAAGAAGAAATGAATCCGACCATATCTTGTAATGCATTGGCGGGAATTACCACTCCTCAAACCATCAAGATAGAAGGACAAATCAAGAAGAAAAAGGTAATAGTGTTGATTGATTCAGGAAGTACCCACAATTTTATTCATTGTAAGGTAGCAAAAGAATTGAATTGCTTCTTATATCCAGCACCAGAGTGTCAAGTGATGGTTGCAAATGGAGGAACAATAAATTGCTCTGGAAAGTGCCATAATATCAAGCTATCCATGGGAGAATATGTATTGACTAGCCCAATGCTTTCCATTCCAATGGGAGGTGCTGATGTTGTACTAGAAGTCCAATGGCTACAATCCTTGGGTACAATAGCTTTTAATTTTCAAGAACTTTTCATGAAATTTTATGCGGAAGGAAAGGAAGTTGAATTAAGGGGTATTACAGGGAAACCGGGAAAGATAATCAGCTCTAATAGTATGACAAAGCTTCTAAAAAGGAACAAAGAGGTGTAATTGCACAATTATGTTCGCTAGATGTTTCCACATCAGAATCATATATTTCTCCAGATCTCTAAAAAGTCTTGGACAATCATTCCAAGGTATTTGAGACTCCCAAAGGTCTCCCACCTATTCGTGATCATGATCATGCTATTCATCTGATTCCAGGAAGTGTTCCTCCAAACATCAGGCCATACAGATATCCCTATGCCCAAAAGAGTGAAATTGAACGTATGGTTGCAGAAATGCTAGAGGCGGGTATAATTCAACCTAGTCAAAGTTCTTTCTCTGCTCCAGTAGTATTGGTGCACAAGAAGGATGGATCATGGCGCATGTGTCCGGATTATAGGGAGCTCAACAAGCTCACTATTAAAGATAAGTTTCCCATTCCTGTCATTGATGAATTACTGGATGAATTGCATGGATCAATTTACTTCACCAAGTTGGATCTTCGTTCAGGATATCATCAAATCAGAATGAAGACTGAAGACATTCGGAAAACAACATTTAGAACTCATGAGGGTCATTATGAATTTTTGGTCATGCCTTTTGGCCTTACCAATGCACCTTCTACATTTCAAGGTTTGATGAATTCCATTTTCAAACCTTCCTTAGAAAATTTGTGTTAGTATTTTTTGATGATATACTAATCTACAACAAGTCTTGGAAGGATCATGTTGAACATGTTGACAGGGTGCTACAACTATTGGAGGAGAAACAATTATATGCAAAAAGATCCAAATGTTTCTTTGGAGTACGAGAGGTGGAATATCTGGGTCATATTGTATCTCATGAAGGAGTTAAGGTAGACCCTAGCAAAATTAAAGCCATTAAGGAATGGAAAATTCCCACATCCATAAAGCATCTGCGAGGATTTCTCGGGTTGACAGGGTATTATCGCAAGTTTGTTAAGAATTATGGGAGAATAACAGCACCTCTAACAACATTATTGAAGAAAGATGCATTTTCATGGACTCCAGAAGCAACAAAGGCCTTCAAACATCTTAAAGAGGCAATGTGCCAAGCACCAGTCTTAGCTACACCATACTTCACAAAAACCTTTATTGTGGAATGTGATGCTTCAGGAAATGGAATTGGTGCTGTTTTAATGCAAGATGAAAGACCCATTGCTTTTGAAAGTCGTCCAATCAAGGGAAAGTTTTTACACAAAGCTATTTATGAGAAGGAAATGTTGGCAATACTACATGCACTTAAGAAATGGCGACCCTACCTAATGGGAAGACACTTCAAGGTAAAAACAGATCATGATAGCCTTAAATACTTTTTAGAACAAAAATTATCCTTTGAAGAGCAACAAAAGTGGGTCACAAAGATATTGGGTTATGACTTTGAAATCATCTACAAAAAAGGGAAGCAAAATGTGGTGGCAGATGCACTCTCAAGAAAGGATGAGGATGTGGAAGCATTGTTGTGTGCCATTTCTATTATCCAACCCGATTGGATAAACGAAGGAAGGGAGGAATGAAAGAATGATGAAGAAGTGTGGGCACTTATTCGAAAGTTACAACAAGATTCCAGTACATCTGATACATTTAGCTGGAAAAATGATTCGTTATGGTACAAAGATCGCTTATACCTCTGTAAGAATTCCCAACTCAAACAAAAGATTCTTATGGAATTGCACACTTCTCCCTTAGGAGGGCACTCAAGATTTTTAAAAACTTACCACATGGTTAAGAAGGAATTTTTTTGGGATGGCCTTAAATCGGATATTCAAAAGTTTGTGGTGGAATGTTTGGTTTTCCAAAAAAATAAAGTTGAAACAATTAAGACCCCGGGTCTATTACAACCTTTATCCATTCCAAGCCAACGTTGGGAGGAGGTTTCAATGGATTTTATCACAGGTTTACCCAAGTCTGAGGGAAAGAATGTCATCATGGTGGTAGTTGACAAACTTACCAACTATGTACACTTTTGTGCATTATCACATCCATTTAAAGCCAATACAGTTTCTACTGCATTTATGGAAACAATTCAAAAGCTACATGGAAATCCAAAGATTATTGTAAGTGACAAAGATCCCATCTTTACTGGAAATTTTTGGACAGAATTATTTTCTTGTCTTGGTACTCAGTTAGCTCATAGCTCATCTTATCATCCTCAATCTGATGGGCAAACTGAGATAGTAAACAAATGTCTGGAAGGATATCTTCGTTGCTTTGTCTCTGATAAATAGACACAATGGGTCAAATGGTTGCCTCTAGCTGAATGGTGGTATAACACATCCTTCCATACAACAACAAAAATGACCCCATTTATGGCACTTTATGGATATCAACCACCATCCATCACATCATATTTAAGAGAAAATTCTAAGGTTCAAGCAGTGGAACATCACATCGAACATCAACAACAAGTCCTCCAACTCTTAAAGGATAACCTCGTGTTGGCACATAATAGAATGAAAGAACAGGCAGATCAACATCACAACGAAAGAAGTTTTGATGTAGGTAATTGGGTATTCCTACTGCTACAACCATATAAACAAATGTCCCTGAAGTAAGCTAAGAAGGATAATAAATTATCACCAAAGTATTATGGTCCGTACAAGGTGTTGCAAAAGATTGGTACTATGGCATACAAATTAGAGCTTCCTGCAGCTTCTCGAGTGCACCCATTTTTCCATGTTTCTTGTTTAAAGAAGGTTACAGGTGACAAGCTCCCAGTTCAAACAATATTGCCATAACTTGACGAGGAAGGAAAAATTATATTGGAACCGGAAGCAGTCACAGAGACAAGAACTAGACAGCTACGAAATCGATCAATTTCAGAGTATCTCATCAAGTGGAAGAACTTATCCACTGAAGATTCCACATGGGAGGATGAGAATTTTATACAGAAGCATCCAGAACTACTCAAGCGTTGAGGACAACACTTTTTTGAAGGAGAGGGGCATGTTAGATCCCTATAATACTAGTGATTACCCCATTACTATTGTAGTTGTATCCCTTATTAATATTGTTGTGCCCCTATTGCCCCCATATTGTTATTATTGTGCCCCATAGAAACCCTCTATTGTTATTTTTGTGGCTTTATAGTATTATTGTTAGGTCGGCTGGGTTATATTGTGACTCCTTAGACTCCTATATATAGAAAGGAGGTTTTTTCATTTGTATCATCCAAGAATTGTTCATTTATGTAATGTAAAGGAGGTTGCCCCCTCAAGGAGGCTGAATTCTAAGGCGTTGATCTATCTTTTCTATCTTTTCTTGAGCTGGTTTCATAACAAACAATTTAAGTACATTATTGGCCAGTTGAGTTACCATATCGATCCAAATCAACAGTGAAATTGGTTCATCAAGGCTTTGCTGACATTAACTTGGACACCATTGACTTGACAAAAGATCGAGACTCTTCAGGATGCATTAGAAAAATCAACCAAGATTGAATCTATGGAAGGGTAACCTCATGAGCACTGGGGGGGCCTACTTCCAATCATGTTTCCCTTATTGGACTACAATAACAATTTGTTGATCTGATTGAGAAGTTAAAAGATATGCACTTTGCATGGCCTATACAACCTCAAGTGTGGTGTACCAATTTCCATGTTAAAGGATATCACGCTACGGAGTGCACGAGGCTGAGGGGACCGGGTACATCCTCCATGCCTACGGATCCCTCTCCACCCTTGGTATGCATAATTTATATCAAGGTTGTTACAGGTCATTTGTCTCACCCGCTTAAAAGGCTTGAAAACAGATCAAGAAACATCCTTGAAACACTTTTTCATTATCCCTTTGCAAATCCCTAATCATTACTTCTCCAAAAGGTTTGAGTTTCTGGGTCAATCAGTTCAAAAAACATGTTTTTAGCCCCAGTGCACCCTCCATGGCTATTCACTTGCTATGGTTGCAAGCTGCATAACTGATCATCTGCACTAATCATCACATGTTACTCTACTCTATAGGTGCAACGATTCTAGAATTTTGGGAAATTTAAAAAATATTTTCAAATCTTCTCCTTCCATAAGCTTCTAAGGTAGTTTTACCTATATACCAAGATAAAGATCTCAAATTCCTATATGATCCTATTCTAGTGATATTATCTCTTATCCCTAAAGCTTATCCTCCCTCATATGTGGATGTCAAGCCTAGATTGAAAATTCCTGAACTACCACTTTCATCCTATAAATTTGCTGCCTCCCATAGAGTCTAGTTTACCTTTTGGAGATTACTGGTGCCCTCATGCTGCTGCCTTGAGCTTAGGGAATCATCATCCATTTGTGCATTAGGGTTGAGTTTGGATATTTTCTTTGTGGCAATGAAGGATAAGACAATTGTGGAGACATATACAAAGTCAACATCTATAAATGGTTGTAACTCTCTCTATTTATTAATACAAAAAGCACTCAGTTTTACTGTACTTGTGTCATGTTGATGCTTATGTATTTCAATGCCATGTTGACTCATTGATTAGAGATATTGGATTATGCTATGTGGATATTGTGGTTCCCTTGCTCATTTTAGTCTTTGTTGCAGGTTCCATTTATAGTGTGAGGAGCTAGAGTTGGATCTCACAAGAAAGGAGAAGAAGTAGACTTACTACAGATTCCAGGTTGGTCTCTTTTCCATATTCTAATATCTCTAAGGAAACCGTAGATATTTTTTCCCTCTGTTGTTCTAGAACAAACCACTAGATCTAGGCAGTTCATTTTTGTTTGCAGAAGTAAATTTTCCATATAACAAATTGGTGACTCCACTGGGGATTGAGATTTCCCTTAGTGGCTTCCTTTACCTTAACATTTTTTCACCTTTCAAAGCGACCTTAATTGACTTATTCAGACAATAATTGACCTTAACAAAACAAAATTTTGAGATTGGTAGGGTTTCTTTTGCCATATTTTGACCAAATTAACCCCAACACACTCTTTGTTCTGAGACAAAACGCCTCAGTGCGACCTTTTCTATCTGGAAGTGTGATGAAGCACGTTGGTGCCCACTCTGCATTTGCGATGATCCTGTAGAATGCAAAAAATTCATTTCTTTACCTTGCTCTTTGTTATGCATTGGTCCAGAAGGTTTGTCTCTAAATTTGTCTGTGTCTCTCAAAATCCATCATTGAGTTTACATTTGTATTGATTTCCTTTGATGAGAGTTTGTTTAATTTTTCTTTCTTCTTGTCATTAGGGTTGTAAACACTTGAGCTTGATTATTGATTGGCTAAAAAGATTTTTCATATTACAGTTGTAGTCTGTGTGAGTTATTTTGGTCAATGATCTAGCTTCATTTTCATTTTCATTGCATTTGAAATTGAAAAGGAAATGAAAAGAAAAATTTTAGTTTCTTAATAATTTTTTAGTGTTTTTGCTTTCATTTTGGCAAAACATTTCCACCCGCAATCACGAATTGTGTATGAGTGTTACTCGCCTTTGAGTGTCCTCTCTTTTGTTCTTTGGACTTTTCACCTAATTTTAGTTTGAGTCCTCTTTTAATGAAATTTCAGATTACATTTGATTTCATTTGAAATTGTGCATATATTACATTTGCATAGTTTTTAGGAGAATTGTGCATAGATTACATTGCACGGTTGGTCATGTTTTAAGGTTTCGAATTCAATTGGAATAGTGAGATTGAAAGATCTAGTTAGGAAGCTCTTTTTTTGTTGCACCTTTTCTTCCTGAATCATTTTTTTTCTTGCTTCCGATAGATATATCTTCATCGAAAGTGAAAGAGTTCTTGTTATCATGCTAGTTGCATCCTAGGGAATTCAGGTGAACTCATATAGTGATCATTGAAACTGAAACATAATTGAAGATCAACTTCTAAAATTTACTTAATCAATCTAAGGAGAATTTGGAACATTAACGAACACATAGAGGTCTAGGTTAGAGACGTGTTCTAGCATTTTAAATGTAGGAGTTGTCGTTACTTGTTTGCATTACATTATGGGGGTAGTTGGTATTCCACGTACGCAAGTATATCGGGTCATTCTCCACGTACCTTCAGGTATATCAAATGGTGCTCCACGTATGAAAAGTATATCAGAATACTTCTTATTGCACAAGACACATTAGATAACACTACTACAAACTGAACTTCCATGTACCTCTAGGTATGTTTTGGAAGTCCATTATAGGTTTTTCTCCCACCATAGGTAACCGAGTCGGCCGCCTTGTCCACTATGATACACTGAACACAATATTTGGGGAGATTGCCTGCACATACTAGAAATGGTATTCCATTGTTCACAGTGACTTCATAATCCTTTCTACCTAGTTACCCCCTTGATTTATTTTATGTTTTTAAAGTTCTAAAATTTATCAACCCATCATGGAAGAACACCCTCAACAACCCTGTCGTTCGCGTATAATGCAAAGATTGCCTCCTCTACTTCTTGAGGCAACACTTCGTCGTCGAAAGAATAAAAAGACGTAAACTACCAAAACTAGTACTTTAGAAGCTTCCCCTTCTGGAACTGCATATGAAATCACTCAACCAGAATCATTACTTCCCACAAGTATTGATCCCGAAATCACATCTTTACCAACTAGTGAGTCCAACACAGTCGAAACTTAAAGCCTTGAAGCTTCACTACCTGAAGTCATTGAACCTGAATTTCCTAATTCCAATACATTACAACTTGAGGTTATATAGCCCGAGGAACCTCAATTAACTAAACCTATTACTTCAGTGCGTTCTCTTTCTCTTCCTCTACCTTTGACCCAACCACCACCCATATATTTCGATCCCGACGGAGAAGTACTTCCACTTGATATTTTAAGTATTGAGGAAATTAATAAAGATTCTTGATCTTCATCTCCTGTCCATTTAATATGGAATCATCTTTATCAATCTCATCCTTTTCATACTCCTCATACTCCTCATACTCCAATACATGCTCTTACACCTAGCACTCCTCGTTTCAACCCACCTTTGAGTTTCCCTAAACAAACTTCTTTGGGAAGTTTAACCATGACTGAGTCATCGATGGTTTTTCAACCCATACCCGCTGTTATGAGTGAGTTAACCGAATTTGCAACTACTTCCATGTTTGCAACCTCACTTGAATTCCATTTGTATGGTGGTCCGCTAGTGCCACCTGGTTACCAGTTATTATTTAGAACCTTTTCTGGTGCGTCAACTAGTCCATGGAATTCTCCCTTGTCATCTTCATCTAGAATGTTATCCGATACTTGTTTGATGAGCGCCTCACCATATATTCCACCTATTGTGCCCCAACCTTCTTTGGAGAAACAATATGGTTCATTTGTTAGTGGATTGGGACATCTACAACAACCTACTCCATCCTATACTGGGTACTCCCCCCAGTTTCCTCCATATACTCCTTATCCCCCGGCAGGGGGGCTACTTGTTGTTGCCATGTCTCCATCTCCTGATAAAATTTCACAAATGGGTGCTCAATCCTATTCGAGTCCTCCATTCCCTAGAATGGATTCTTGGAATCCTATGTTTCTTGTTCAACTTGGTTTGGTTTTGAATCAAATTCCCACTTCACAACCTACCTTGGTCACACCCCAGGTTCCCACTTTCCAACCTATTCAATCTATGCCTCAACCTACCCAAGTTTTATCTCAAGTAAGTCAACTTGTCCAGGTTGTATCTCAAACACAACCTATTCCACTGATATTTTGGATCTCTCAAATCCCACCTTCCTAGCCTCTTCAGGGTGCGTTGAAAACCCCACCACTTGGTCAATCTATACCTCAAATGTAAGTGAATCAACCTGTATATGGTATGGCCCAAGTACCAACCAGTCAACCCAATGTAGGGATGATGCAAAATCCCTCTGGGAAACCATTCCAAAGTATCCCACAAATGCCTATTGGTCATACTATTATTATTAAAATTCCTTATCAAGGCCAACATATTCAAACACAACCATTCCAACCTTTTCAAGGTTATCAAGGAACTAGACCACCTGGCTATGCTTATCCTTGTTATCAAAATCCTCCAAGATCAAGGAACTAGACCACCTGGCTATGCTTATCCTGGTTATCAAAATCCTCCTTATCTTGGAATGAAAATTTTGGTTGCTCAACCCATTTCGTCATACCCAAGATATCCTCCAACGAACTTTAATAGGCAGTTTCCATTCGTGGAAACACTCGAATTACCAAATTTAAATTGGCTAATGAATGACCCTATTTTTCATTCTCCTTGGTGGTCGACCATTCCTACCAAATTGTCGAGCGATATTCCAAAATTCAATGGAAATCCTGGAGAAGACCCATCTACTCATGTTATGAAATATCATTTATGGTGTTCATCCAACTCCTTAAATGATGATTCAATTCGTTTATGGCTTTTCTAGAGGAATCTTACTGGTACGACAATAAAGTGGTATGTTGAATTTCCACAAGATTCATTTAACAATTTAAATGCCTTGGCAACTACATTTTTGACCCATTTTTAATTACCTATCCAATATGAAACTGGAACTGAACTTTTGACCTCTTTGAAATAGTATGACTCCACTCATATCTTTGATCATATTCATGACTGGAGGTGCCAGCGTTGGTTGGTCTAAAATTTCTTCTTTGACCAGTTATTAGCTGAATGGTTTATCAAATCTTTGTTACCATCCATAACTAAAGACGTTTCTAAAGGTGGAGTTGTTATTGAAGAGCAAGTCATTGCTCGTGCCCAATACCTTGATTTGATTTATACTCAATCTGGCACGCTCTACGACAAGATACCCAATGCTCTGCGACCTCAACACACTGTTCCACCACCTCCCACTAAAGAATCACATGCCACTGATGGTGTGATTGGTTCTGCTAGTCAACAGACAGTGAGTAAACTATTTGGTTCATCTCCTGTTGTGGCTACTCAAAACCCATCCTCTGCTACTCCTGCGACTACTTCTGAGATTAATGTCGTTCAATCCACGAAAGGCAAATCTCAACAACTTGAAAGTAAGAATAAAGGTAAAGGAAAGAAGAAGAAAGACAATTCTTTGCAGGAAAAACAAAATAATTAGTCTCCTAAAGACAAACGAAAGCCTCATTATCCTTGCCTTATTTGTAATGAGGAACATTTTACTCGGGACTATCCACATCGGGTGGAAGTTAATCAATTCCTGAATTCATCATCTAACACACCTACTGTATTAAACAATACCTTTCCCAACCAGGATACAAATATGGTTGCACGAGATCCAGCTTCCTCTTCTGAGGTTATGATGTTATCTTCCACCAAACATAGAGACAAGATCATGGTGGCTATGAGAAATAAAGACTATGGTAACCTAAATCCCTCGAATGGTAAGGCTACTGATAAAACTACTAGTTCCACTCAATTTTCTTCAGATCCTTCTCCAAATGTGATACCGATTTAATTAACCATTAAACCTCCTGAAGGTGTTATTCACAGATCCCCATTTAATCCTCATGCGAGAGTTGCTCAAAATTACAACATAGTTCAGGACTTGGCCCAAGCTCCTTTTGCTATGTCAACTCTCGAGGTATTGCGGAATTTTCTTGTTCAAAAGAGGTTGTTGCTTGCAAAAATTGGAGGGATAGATCCGTTAGATTCGAATCTTGTGGTTTTTAATCGTGAGAATCATACTCCCGAACTTCCACCCCAATTGAAATTCATGATCTAGGTTATTTTTCGAAGTAAAACTATCCATCAGACAATTGTGGATGAAGGTGCTTTGACTTGTGTCATGTCATTTTCATGTTGGAAAGCTATTGGTTCTCCACAACTTAATCAGCCACCCACCACTCTTAAAGCTTTTGATGGAAGATGTTTCAAACCTTACGAAAAATTGAATACATTACAAGTATAATTAGCTGGAAAAACAGTTTCAGTAGAAGTTGAAGTTATAGATGGAACTTTATATTATAACCTTTTACTGGGTGCAATCACACATGAATTTATGCCATGGAAAATGTTGTCTAAACTTATTTTAGGATGATTGCTTTCCCTCACCGGGGGACATCGTGGACATTGACCAACTTACCTTTTTTTCCAATAATTCTCAAACTACTGGAAGCATATCACTTGTGGGTGAATCCTCTCAGTCCTATCAACATGTCAGAGTTGGATTACTAAAAGATTCCTCTTTGATGGAAAATTTGTCACTCCCTCCTCCTGATATTCCAAATCCAGTTGCCTTTGTTAATATGGTTTCCTCTTGTACTTTTTCCATTCAATCTTTGGATAGTACCAAAGGTCATACTCAATTTCATGCTTTCCCCATCCAACAAAGTGCATCTTTGTCCGAGTACTATGAAATATGTTGTGCGTATGGACACCTCCCCTGCCCATGTCCTATCCTACAAAAATACTCAAGTGTCCCAAACAATGTCTTCTACAAATTTTGCGAGTCACCAACTCATCACACAAATCAGTGTAGAGCTTTGGATGCTCTGGCTGATGGAATGGATCATTATGCCTTTAGAATAAATGAAGCTCCTTGAAGGCGAGGAGGTGGAGGAACAAGGGGGGAAGGACTGGAGGAAGAGGTCCAATACATTGCTATAACTGTGACCAAGAGGGACACGTCACCCACGACTGTTTGTTACCCAGAAGGCATTGGTCTTCACAATGTAGAGTGAACACACATGCAATAGAGGATTGTCTCGACTTGATCACTAGGTGGGAGGAGCATAATGGGCAGAGAGGAGCAAACTTGATCAATGTAGAGCCTCGAGAACCTGATCCAGTGCCTATGTCTAATATCAATATAATCACTTGAGGAGGAAAGAGAATGGGAGCAGACTCTGATGTCCTTGAGCAACCAATGGTGATCAGACTTGCATTGCACAAGGGGTCCTATAACTCTACGCATTAGAAAGAATAGTATAGATATGTGACAAAAAATTTCAAGCAGCTGGCACCAACCCATAAACCTTGATAAAAATGACCAGAGCAATCAAGGTTAGGAAGCCCAAGGCCCTCAAGGGACGTGCCCAGCCTATGCTAGACTGGTTTAAGTTATTCTTACAAATTATGGGCGATGAGCAGATGTCGGGGAAGTTACAGAAGAAACTTAAGGCTATTGTTAAGGATGGAGATCTTGCAAAGGGACTTATCTCTACAAATTTTTCAAAAAGGAACTCCAGATGAGTTCGGCGAAATAAAAGGAAGACTGGAAGGGAATTCTGGGTTGATGCTCATATTGCAGGGTTCCAGATCAAGGATTCTATGCTAGATTTGGGCTTTGATGTTAACATCCTACCAAGGAAGACTTGGGAAGCCCTTGGGAAACCAAAAATAGAATTTTCCCCAATTCTTTTGTGAATGGGCAATTAATATTTGTATTATTCCTGTTGGATTTGTTGTTGGGTGTTGAGCCTGATTATCATCCTAATTGTTCAAAGGATTTTGGTTTCAGCTGTGATGGATCCTTATTCCTAACAGGGTGGCAACTCTGCCCATATGATTGTCGTCAGGGGGGTCCAGTGGGACACCCCCCCAGTAGGGGTTTAGAGGTAGCACCCCTGAAGCTAAAATAAGATGAAAAATTGCCTTGTAAAATATTGTAATTTCGTAGTCAATCTGGGCTATTCATTAGGCAGATCACCTGATGGTATAAGTTATGTTAATTTAGGGTTTTTTTCTCTGGAAGGTAACCCTTGGTTTATATGAGGGAATTTCATTGTGGTTGTGTATAATTATCTCGAGTAAGAAAGAGAAAAGAAATCGTGCGAGATAAAAGAAGAAATTACAATGGATCTAATGTAGGTTGTATCTCTTCATTTTGCTGGATAATACAAAAGGAAGGACTGGCTATTTCTCTATGGACACAACCCAAATTGGGTGAACAACGTGTATCTATGTCTCTCTTATTTTATGTGTTTCTGTGTTTTTGTTTCCACAATATTGTATGTGTTTCATTGCTCCATTAATTATTTTTCTGACAATTGGGATGAGAGCCAAAGGTGTATTTGGCTGATAAACTCATAGGAGAGAAGGGTTCCTAGTTCGAGTGGGAGCAATGGCAGAAGGTGGTATGTTTACGGTCAGGAAATTTAATGACCAAAAATACTAGTTTTGGAAGATGCAGATGGAAGATTATCTATGTCAGAAAGATATGTACTACCATTGATCGGAAAATCAAAGAAGCTGACAAGTATGACAGATGAAGAATGGGATCTCCTCGATAGAAAGGAACTAGGAACAATACGACTATCCCTGGCAGCATCAGTGGCATTCAAAATTTAAAAGGAAACAACAACAAAAGGTTTAATGACAACATTGGCCAAACTATATGAAATACCCTAGACCTCAAATAAGGTATTTCTTATGAAGTGTCTATCTAATATGAAGATGTTAGAAGGTGGATCCATTAATGACCATTTAAATGAATTTAACACAATTACCAATCAATTACGTTTTGTAGGGGTAAACTTTGATGATGAAGTTAGGGCTCTTTTATTTCTGTGGTCACTGCCAGAAAGTTTGAATGGCTTAGTTATGGATATTAGTAACTCTGTCTCTGTATCTAGTACTTAAAAGTTTGATGATGTTGTTGGTGCCATCCTTAATGAGGAAATGCAAAGGAAAATATCAAGTGAGACATCAGGTAATGCTTTGACTGTAGAGACTAGGGGAAGAAAAATGGAAAGAGGAAAGAGCCCAAGACGTTACAGTAAGTCAAGGAAAGGCAGATCCAAGTCTAGATTGGGGATAGTGTGCTGGAAATGTGGGAAGAAAGGACACCTGAAGAGAGATTGTAAGTCTTGAAAGGGAAAAGAAGGAGATGGACATCAAGGGAACAATCAAGAAGTGAATGTAATAGACGATGTGTTGCAAGATGCTCTGATTCTTTCATCATAAAATATTATTGATGCTTGGGGAGTAGATTCAGGGGCTTCATTCCATGCCACACTTGATAGGAAACATTTTCATGACTATGTTCAAGGAGAGTTTGGACATGTTCATTTGGGTGATGATAAACCTTGTAAAATTATTATAATGGGTAAAGTTTTTATAAAGCAACAAAATGGAAACCAATGGCTATTAAAGGAGGTAAAGCATGTTCCAAATCTGAGGAAAAATCTAATTTCAACAAGGCAATTGGGGGTGAAGGCTATGTAACTACATTTATAGACAAAAACTGGAAGGTCACAAAAGGAGCCCTAGTAATAGCAAAATGACAAAAGGTTGGTACGTTGTATTTATGCAATGGTATTTCTAATTATGTTAGTGATTTAACCTCCACAAGAGTCGATACGACACTATGGCGTTATAGGTTTGAGAACATGAGTGAGAAGGGGATGCAAATTCTTCACGCAAGAAATTTGTTGCGAGGTTTGAAGCATGTTGATTTGTATTTTTATGAAAATTGTCTTAATGAAAAACATAAGAGAGTCAAATTTGTCAGGGTTGGGAAGGAAAAGAAGAGCAAAAAATTAGAGCTTGTGCATGTAGATGTATGGGGACCTTCTTAGGTATCATCTCTTGGTGGCTCTCGCTATTATATTAATTTTATTGATGATGCAACTAAGAAAACCGAGATTTATTATATTTAGAATAAATATGACGTTTTTTATACTTTCAGGAAATGGAAAGCTTTGGTTGAGAATGAGATAGGAAATAAGTTGAATTGTGTTAGATTAGACAATGGAGGTGAATAATGCAACAAAGAGTTTGATAACTGCTATTAAGAGCATGGAATTCATAAAGGAAGACAGTTCCAGGAACACCACAGGAAAATGGTGTGTTAGAAAGGATGAACAAGACAATTATGGAGTGTGCAAGGTGCAGGAGATTGCATGCAGGATTGCCCTTACAATTTTGAGCATATGTTGTAGATATTGTTGGTTATCTAATAAAAAGAGGCCCTTCAAGTTCCTTGGATGGTGGTATTCCAAAGTAGGCATGGACAGGTAAAAAGGTAACTACTCATTTTTAAAGACTTTCGGTTGTGAATCCTTTGTCCACATTAATAAAGAAAATAGAACAAAGGTTGAGGCAAAATCAAAGAAATGTAATTTTACTGGATATGGTGTTAATGATTTTGGTTATCACTTATATGATTATGAAAATCACAAAATCATTAGGAGTAGATATGTCATATTCAATGAAAAGGTCTTGTATAATGATCATATGCAGGGAAATAAACAGGGAAAAAAAATCAAAGAATACACAGTGCTTGATGAGATCACAAAAAAAGTGAAGGTGCTTGAAAGTTATAATGATCAGCAACCACAAAAACAACAACATGCACCTTAAACACTTTAAAGTGGTGTCAGAAGATCTACTAGGATAAGTAGACCCCCTGAACAATACTCTCCTTCATTATATTATGTATTGTTGACAGATTTTGGTGAACCAGAAAGATATGAAGAAGAAATTTAGGTAGAAATCATGAAAAAGTGGGAGAAAACCATGGAATAAGAGATGGACTCTTTGATGCGTAACCAGACTTGGGACTTAGTCAAGTTGCCTGCAAGTAAAACACCATTGTAGAATAAATGGGTTTACAGGTTGAAGGAAGAAGATGGATGTATAAGGAAAGACTTGTGGTGAAGGGGTTTGAACAAAATAAAGGTGTAGACTTTGATGAAATTTTTTCTCCTATTGTTAAAATGACTTCAATTAGAACTATTTTAAGTCTAGTGGCATCAGAAGATTTTCATTTTGAGAAGTTAGATGTAAAGACAACCTTTCTCCATGGGGATTTGGAGGAAGAAATATATATGCAGTAGCCACAAGGGTATGAGGTTAAAGGAAAGGAGAAATTAATGCGCAAATTGAAGAAGAGATTGTATGGCTTAAAACAGGCTCGAAGGTAGTGGTATCTAAAATTTGACAGGTTTATGTCTGAACAACGTTATACTAGATGTCACTTTGACCATTGTGTTTATCTTAAAAGAAAAAATGATGGCAGCTATATTATATTGTTATTGTATGTAGATGACATGCTCGTTGCAGGGTCTAACATGTAGGAAATAAATGTGCTCAAAGGAAAATTGTCAAATTCTTAAGCAATGAATGATTTGGGTGCTGCAGTGTAGGTTTTAACCCCATACATAAATTACCTGCATACGAATTCTAAAAACAGAAAATAAACAATGGCAAGAAAATAACACATAAAAAGAATATACACAGAGACTTTTCCCTAGATTTCAAAACTGGGACTACTAGATTGATTTTTCATTATGTTCCTTTTAATGTTACAATACATATATATACATGCCAAAGCATCCATAAACCCCAATCCATTAACACTGGATTAGAACATTACCGTAGTTACCTTGACCAGTTCTACAAAATACCATGGACCGAAAACCATCGCACCCAAAACCATGTGCGAAATCCATGCACAAAACCATAGGTAGGTCTACCCACCTAATATAGGGTCCAATTTTTTTTTATAGCACAACCCAACATTCTCCCACTTGTTGTTTTCTTTCCACAGGGGGCCACATGAGAGCTTAGTCATTGATCCAACCCTGCAATGCCCATTGCTTGTCCACACTAAGAGAACTTCTCAGAGCTCACAGATTTTGTCAATGCACCTGCATTATTCTTCAAAGTGCCCACCTTTACCAGCGAAACCTTTTTTTCTTATACCATATCCCTCACAAAGTGATATTAAACATCAATGTGCTTTGTCTTTGAATGATAAGCAAGGTTCTTTGCTAAGAAAATTGCACTTTGGCTGTCACAGTCTATCCTTATAGCTCGCTGTACTAAATGCATACTCGAACACAATCTCTGCAACCAAACTGCTTCCTTGCTTGCATGAGTGGCTGCCATGTATTCTGCCTCTATAGTTGACAATGCCACTACATATTATATCTTACTCATCCAAATGACAGCACCTCTGAATAGGTTAAACACATACCCACTTGTATATCTTCTCTGATCCAGAACTCCATCCCAGTCTGCATCAACAAAGCCACGAATGTCCAAAACCCTGTCCAGTCCTAGTATTCCTTGGTAGCATAAACCATAATCACTAGTGCCATACCTGAAAACTTGCTTCACTGTTGTCCAATGCTTCTTCCCTGGTTTTGACATAAACCTGCTCAATACTCACATTGCATGTGCAATGTCTGGTCTAGTACAAATCATCGCATACATCAGGCTACCGACTACACTTGCATTTGGAACACGAGACATGTCCTCTTTCTCTTCTTTTGTCTTGGGACACTGTCCAGCAAATAACTTTACACCTACAGGAATAGGAACCTTCACCGGTTTACTATCTTGCATATTAAACCTCTGCAGTATTATCTCGACATACTTCCTCTAGTTTAACTAGAGCTTCCTCTTTGCCTGATCTCGTTCAATTTCCATGCCCAAAATATAGTTTGCAGCACCAAGATCTTTCATGTCGAATTTTGAGGACAATTGGGTCTTCAAATCCTGGATAATTTCTTTGTCATTTCCAACCATCAACATATCATCCACATACAAGACTAGATAAATAACATGGTCACTAATTAATTTAAAATATACGCAGTGATCTGCTTTGCTTCTGGTGAAGCCAAGTCATCGTATAAATGTATTGAATTTCTGATACCACATCCTTGGTGAATGTTTTAACCCAAACAAATACTTTTTTTAACTTGCATACTAGTTCTTTCTTACCCTTCGCCGCAAAGACTTCAGGTTGCTTAATGTAGATCTCTTCTTCTAGATCCCCGCAAAGAAATGTTGTCTTCACATCCATTTGTTCTACCTCAAAATCAAAGCCAACAACAACAGATAAAAGTAATCTAATAGAAGATACCTTGTCAACAGGAGAAAAAATATCACCAAAATCAATTCTCGACACCTGGGAATAACCTTTTGCTACCAATCGAGCTTTGTATTTCTCCACCTTCCCTTCTAAATTCATCTTCTTCTTGAACACCCATTTGTTGCAAATGGGTTTCCTTCCAGTCGACAACTCCACCAGATTCCAAGCCTCATTTTTGTGCAAAGATGAAATTTCATCAACCATGGCCTCTTTCCAGAGTTTTCCATCCTTTGAATCTACTATTTCCTTCACAGTTCTGGGATCATCATCAATATTAGATAAATAAAAATTTGAACAGAAAGCAGATGGACTATACCTTTCCTGCTTCCTTCTTTCTCGAATTGATCTTCTCACAACCAGAGTTTGTGGCTTTTCATCTTCTGATTCCTCTTCTACTGTAGAGTTTGATTCTTCCTCCTTTAGCTCAAAATCTATCTTCTCAGGTTCCTCTGGTAGGACTTCATGTTTAATAACATATTTCACCTCTCTAAACACCACATCTCGGTTGTACACAACCTTCCTTGTTACTGGGTTCCAAAGCTTAACCTTTTAAACCATTCTTATACCCAATAAAGATTCACTTTTCAGATTTACTATCCAACTTTGTTCTTTTCTACTTTCTAACATGTACATATGCATCACATCCAAATACCCTCAGATGTGAAAGAGAAGGTTTCTTACCAATCCATACCTCTTGTGGAGTCTTATCCTCTAACGCTGATGAAGGTGATCTGTTGACTAGGTAACATGCAGTGTTGGGTGTGGAACCTGATTATCTTCTATATTCAAAGGTATCGCCGCATTGGACCCTAGTTCGTAGTGGGGTAGAAACGCTGCCCCTAAAATATTCACTGCACGGGGGGTCCGGGGGAGGGGGGCCGGTGGCTGCGACCTTTGGGAGCCCCCCCTGGTGGGGGGATTGGGGGAAATGCTCCCGAAGCTAAAAACTAGATGTAAAATTTCCTTGTAAAATGTTGTAATTTCGTAGTCAATCTGGGCCCTTCATTAGGCAGATATCTGACAGTAGAAGCTATGTTTAATTTAGGGTTTTTTTCCCTAGAAGGCAACCCCTTGCTATATATGAGGGAATTGTATTGCATCTATATATATCTGTATTTTGAGTGAGGAAGAGAGAGGAGATTGAGAGTGAAGAGAGAATTACAGCAGATCTGCTGTAGGTTGTATCTCTTCAGTTTGCTAGATAATATAAAAGGAAGGACTGGCTGTTTCTCCGTGGACGTAGCCCAAACTGGGTGAACCACATATATCTGTGTCTCTCTTGCTTTATGCATTTTCTGTGTTTATATTTTTGCAATATTTTATGTGTTCAATTGCTCTGTAATATATAATTTTCTAACAATTGGTATCAGAGCCGAAGGTCTATTTGGTTGATAAACTTGCAGGAGAGAAGGGTTCCTAGTTCGAGTGGGAGCAATGGCGGAAGATGGTAGGTTTAGGGTCGAAAAATTTAACGGCCAAAACTACCAGCTGTGGAAGATGCAGATGGAAGATTATCTATATTAGAGAGATCTGTACCAACCATTGAGTGGAAAGGCAAAGAAGCCGATGAGTATGACAGACACAGAATGGGATATTCTCGACAGAAAGGCACTTGGAACAATACGGTTGTGCCTAGCGGCATCGGTAGCATTTAATATTTCAAAGGAAATGACAATATAGGGTTTAATGTCGACATTGGCCAAACTATATGAAAAACCCTCAGCCTCAAATAAGGTATTTCTTATGAAGCATTTATTTAATATGAAAATGTCAGAAGGTGGATCTATTGCTAATCATTTAAATGAATTTAATACAGTTACCAGTCAGTTAAGTTCTATAGGGGTAACTTTTGATGATGAAGTTAGGGCTCTGTTATTTCTATGCTCATTGCCAGAAAGTTGGAATGGTTTAGTTATGTCCATTAGTAACTCTATCTCTAGATCTAGTACTTTAAAGTTTGATGATGTTGTTGATGCATTCCTTAGCAAGGAAATGCGACGGAAAAGCTCCGGTGAGACATCAGGTAATGCTTTGACTACAAAGACTAGGGGAAGGAAAATGGAAAGAGCAAAGAGCCATGGATATCACAGTAAGTCAAGAAAAGGCATATACAAGTCCAGATCAGGGATAGTGTGCTAGAAATGCGGGAAGAAAGGACACCTGAAAAAAGACTACAAGTCTTGGAAGGGAAAAGAAGGAGACACGCAACAAGAAAATAATCATGAAGCAAATGTAACAGGTGATGTGTTGCAAGATGCTTTGATTATTTCTTTAGAAAATATTATTGATGCCTGGGTGGTAGATTCAGGGGCCTCATTCCATGCCACACCTGATAGGAAACTTTTTCATGATTATGTTCAAGGAGAGTTTGGACATGTTCGATTGGGTGATGATAAACCTTGTGAAATCATTGGAATGGGTACAGTTTTCATAAAACAGAAAAATAGAAATCAATGGCTATTGAAGGAGGTAAGGCATGTTCCAGATCTGAAGAAAAATTTGTTTTCAACAGGGCAGTTGGGAGGTGAAGGTTGTGTAACTACTTTCATAGATAAAACCTGGAAGGTCACTAAAGGATCCCTGGTAATGGCAAAAGGAGAAAAGGTTGGTACATTGTATTTATGTAATGGTATTTCTAATTCTGTTAATGCTTTAACCTCTATAGGAGAAGATACAACATTGTGGCAACATAGGCTCAGGCACATGAGTGAGAAGGGGATGCAGATTCTTCACTCAAGAAATTTGTTGCCAGGTTTGAAGCATGTTGATTTAAAATTCGATGAGAATTGTGTTTATGGAAAACAGAAGAGAGTCAAATTCCTCAGAGTTGGGAAATAAAAGAAGAGTGAAAAATTAGAGCTTGTGCATACAGATGTATGGGGACCTGCTCAGGTATCATCTCTTGGTGGCTCTTGTTATTATGTTACTTTTATTGATGATGCAACTAGAAAAACCTGTATTTATTGTATTCGAAATAAATCTGATGTATTTGATACTTTCAAGAAATGGAAAGCTTTGGTTGAAAATGAGACAGGAAAAAGGTTGAAGTGTCTCAGATCAGACAATGGAGGTGAATATTGCAGCGAAGAGTTTGATAGGTACTATTCAGAGAATGGAATTCGTAGAGAGAAGACAATTCCAGTAACACCACAAGAAAATGGTGTGTCAGAAAGGATGAACAGGACAATCATGGAGCGTGCAAGGTGCATGAGATTGCATGCATGATTGCCTTTAAAATTTTGGGCATATGCTGTAGATACTGCTGTTTATCTAATAAACAGAGGGCCTTCAAGTTCCTTGGATGGTGGTATTCCAGAGGAGGCATGGACAGGTAAAAAGGTAAACTACTCATTTTTAAAAACTTTTGGTTGTGAAGCCTTTGTCCACATTAATAAAGAAAATAGAACAAAGCTTGAGGTAAAATCAAAGAAATGTACTTTTATTGGATATGGTGTTAATGATTTTGGTTATCACTTTTATGATTATGAAAAACACAAAATCATTAGGAGTAGAGATGTCATATTCAATGAAAAGGTTTTGTATAAGGATCAGCTGCAGGAAAAGAAATAAGAAAAAGAAAACAAATAATACACAATGCTTGATGAGATCACAGGAAAAGTGATGGTGCCCGAAAATCATAATGATCAATGGCCAAAACAAAAACCACAACAGCAACAAGCACCTCAAACACCTGTAAGTGGTGTTAGAAGATTTACCCGGATAAGTAGACCCCCTGAACGATACTCTCCTTCATTATATTATGTATTGTTGACTGATTTTGGTGAACCATAATGTTATGAAGAAGCAGTGCAGGTAGAAACCAGGAAGAAGTGGGAGCAAGCCATGAAAGAAGAGATGGACTCCTTAGCACATAACCAGACTTGGGACTTAGTCAGGTTTCCTGCAGGTAAAACAACATTGCAGAATAAATGGGTTTACAAGTTGAAGGAAGAAGATGGAGGTAGAAAAAGGTATAAAGCTAGACTTGTGGTGAAAGGGTTTGCATAGAAAAAGGGTATAGACTTTGATGAGATATTTTCTCCTGTTGTTAAAATGACTTCAATCAAAACTATTTTAAGTCTAGTAGCAACTAAAGATTTGCATCTTGAGCAGTTAGATGTAAAGACAACCTTTCTCCATGGTGATTTGGAGGAAGAGATATATATGCAGCAACCACAAGGATATGAGGTAAAAGGGAGGGAGAAACTAGTGTGTAGGTTGAAGAAGAGCTTGTATGGATTAAAACAGGCCCCAAGGCAATGGTATCTAAATTTGACAGGTTTATGTCTGAACAAGGTTATACTAGATGTCACTCTAATCATTGTGTTTATCTCAAAATAAAAAATGATGGTAGCTATATTATATTGTTATTGTATGTAGATGACATGCTTATTGCAGGTTCTAACATGCAGGAAATAAATGTGCTCAAAAGAAAATTGGCAAACCCATTTGCAATGAAGGATTTGGGAGTTGCAAAACAAATCCTTGGTATGAGAATAACTGGAGACATGAAGAATCACAAATTAACATTGTCTCAAAGTGAGTACATAGAAAATGTGTTGAAAATGTTTAACATGCAGAATGCAAAACCAGTTAGTATACCTTTGGCTATCCATTTCAAATTAAGTAAGGAGGAGTGTCCCAAGACTCAGGAAGAAATGGCTCATATGTCTAAAGTTCCATATGCATCAATAGTTGGAAGCTTAAGTATGTAATGGTCTGCACAAGGCCTGATATTGCACATGCAGTGGGAGTTGTAAGAAGGTACATGAACAATCCAGGAAAAGAACATTGGATGGCAGTGAAGTGGATTCTCAGGTATTTGAGAGGTACCACAAATCAAGCATTATGCTTTGGTTGTTAAAACATTGCTCTATAGGGATATGTTGATGCAGATATGGCGGGTGACAAAGATAACAGGAGGAGCACAATTGGGTATGTGTTTACTATAGGTGGAACAACTGTTAGTAGGGTCTCAAAAACTGCAAAGTATGGTTGCACTCTCAACAACAAAAGCATAGTATGTTGCTGCTAGAGAGGCTAGTAAAGGAATGATTTGGTTACAAAGGTTTCTAGATGAATTGGGTAAGAAGTAGGAGTTGGGCAGGTTATACAGTGATAGCTAGAGTGCCATACATCTTGCAAAGAACTCTGCATTTCATTCCAAGACTAAGCATATACAACTCAAGTACCATTTCATACGGTCAATGTTGGAAGATGAACAATTGAAGCTGGAAAAGATACACACTAGCTAGAATCCTGCAGATATGTTAACAAAAATTGTAACTAGGGAGAGACTGAGAATTTGCTTAGTTTCAAGTGGTCTTCAAGTATGATGAAGAAGACGAGAAACAGCTAGGTCCAAGTGGAGTCATTATCCAACAAATGAAGTAGTTGTGGAGTTGCTATAATTAGTCTCAAAGTGGGAGATTGTTGGGTGTAGAGCCTGATTATCTTTTGTATTCAAAGGTATCGCCACATTGGACCCCAATTCGTAATGGGGTGGCAATGCCGTCCGTAAAATATTCGCTGCAGGGGGGGTCCAGGGAGGGGCGGCTGTGACCTTTGGGAGCCCCCCCTGGTGGGGGGATCGAGGGTAGTGCCCCCGAAGCTAAAAAATAGATGTAAAATTGCCTTGTAAAATGTTGTAATTTCATAGTCAATCTGGGCCGTTCATTAGGAGGAGATCTGATGGTAGAAGTTATGTTTAATTTAGGTTTTTTTAACCCTAGAAGGCAACCTCTCGCTATATATGAGGGAACTGTATTGCATCTATATATATCTGTATTCTGAGTGAGGAAGAGAGAGGAGTTTGAGAGCAAAGAGGGAATTACAGTGGATCTGCTATAGGTTGTATCTCTTCAATTTGCTGGATAATATAAAAGGAAGAACTGGCTATTTCTCCATGGACGTAACCCAAATTGGGTGAACCACGTATATCTGTGTCTCTCTTGTTTTATGTGTTTTCTGTGTTTATATTTTTGCATTATTTTATTTGTTCCATTGCTTTGTAATATATAATTTTCTAACATGTAGTCTCCACCGCCTCTGCCCAGAATTCTTGTCCTAACCCGACACCACTGAGCATGCTTCTTGCCCTTTCCATCAATGTCTTGTTCATTATTTCTGCAACTCCATTTTGCTGAGGTATGTATGGAGTAGTCTTCTGCCGTGCTATACCACACTTCTTACAGAACTCTTCAAATTCCTTCTTGCAAAACTCTCCACCGTTATCTGTCCTCAACACCTTTATCTTCTTCTCTATCTGGTTTTCCATCAGAGCCTTAAATTCTTTAAACCTATCAAAGACTTCAGATTTCTTCTTGAGGAAATATATCCATGTATTCCTTGAGAAGCCATCTATAAATGATACATAGTACATAGACTTACCCAATTATGGAATCGACACAGGTCTAAACACATCACTGTGCACAAGCTCTAATATCTGTTTCACCCTCTTACCACCAGAGGGGAAACTCGCCCGATTCTGCTTCCCATATACACAATTTTCACATAAATCAAAATCTAGAGAGCTATTAGACATACCTTCTACCATACCTTTACCATGAAGTATTCGAAGGCCCTTCTCTCCAATATGTCCAAGCCTTTGATGCCATAACATGGTCTTTTCTCGAGAGACCACTAGATTTTCTGCTCCACTTTCAGGAACCACAAAATTGTTTCACCCATCAATAACAATGCTACCTTGCATCTTGTACAGAGTTCCAATCTGAACTCCCCGCATCAATACCAGTGCTCCTTGAACCATCTTGCAGGTATCTTTGTCGAACACTGTTTTTACACCTGCATCGTCCATCTTGTTTACAGAAAGCAGATTACTGACCAATGCAGGAATATGCAAAACACCTAGAAGTGTTCTAATCCTTCCACCTTGCAACTTCAACTTGGATTTTTTGCAACCAACGATTCTAGCCTTCCTGTTATCCCCTAAGAAGACATCACCACCATCATATTTCTCATACTCGCAAAACCACTCTCTATGGGGAGTGAAGTGAAGGGATGCACCTGAGTCAATCAACCATGGCTCTTGATCTACATGTGTACTTGAAGAAGAAGAATCCAAGTACACATCCCCACCTTCATCTGAGGTGGTTTCTGCCTTTGCAAAAGGAGCATTATCAGATCCCTTTCCTTTCTCAGGAGCTTTAGATCTACAGTCCCTTTTGTAGTTCCCTTCCTTTTCGCATTTCTAGCACATCTTAATAGGTTTTGCTTGGAGATTTAGATCTTCCACTCGAGGACTTATTTTTGTTTCAGTTCTGGGACCGTCCTCGTACAATCAAGGCATCACCATTCTGGATCTCCATATTTTTCCGTCTCATCTCCTTCGTAAGTAAGGATGAGACTATTTCATCAAACTGCAAGGAAGTTGCATTGCTACCTATTGCAACAACCAAACTATCCCATGAATATGGTAGAGAACACAACAAACTCATGCACTTATCTTCATCTGAAATTTTAATATCAACAGATAATAACTGGCTTACCATAGTATTAAATGCGTTCAGATGCTCTGCTACCAAGTCTCCATCTTTCATCCTCAGGTTATAGAACTTTTTCTGTAGGAACAATTTATTCACCAGAGACTTAGATTGGTACAAATTCCCTAACTTGTCCCACAAATTCTTCGCCGTAGCTTCCCCTGATACATTCAATAATATTGAATCTGAGACACAATCGTATTGTGTTTTGTGCCTTCCCATACAACTGCTTCCAATCTTCATCGGACATTGTCATTGGTTTAGTACCTGGATCTACTGCGATCCACTGATATTTATCCACCAACAGATCCTCCATCTTGAGTTTCCACAACTCAAAACTCTGACCATTAAAGTTCTTAATCTTTATCTTTCCACTGCTCGCCATCTTCTTTATCCACAAGAATCGATCCCATAGATCTCCCACTTAATAGGGTCTACTATAGGCTCGAGCAAGACCTCTCATCAGCAAAGGTGTCCCCTTGAAGCCAAAACAACTCTGATACCAAATGCAGGTTTTAATCCTGTTCAGAAATTACCTGCATACAAATTCTAAAAACAAAAAATAAACAATGGTGAGAGCATAACACATAAAACAAATATACACAGAGATTTTTCCCTGGATCCCAAAACCGGGACTACCAGATTGATTTTTCATTATGTTCCTTCCAATGTTAGAATACATATATATACATGCCGAATCATCCATAAACCCCAATCCATTAACCCTGGATTAGAACATAACCATAGTTCCATTGACCAGATCTACAAAATACCATGGACCGAAAACTATTGTGCCCAAAACCATGTGTGAAATCCATGCACAAAACCATAGGTAGGTTCGCCCACCTAATATAGGGTCCAATTTTTTTCCCGGGGTGATGCCTCAGACCCCATAGAGGAAACCCCCCAACAGGGGGGTTGTCGCCCCCCCTCTAACCCCCTTGTTTCACTACTGAGGTTAGTCATGGAAAGAATATAACACAATCAACATGAAAACACAAATCCTTAGTATGAGAATAACTAGAGATAGGAAAAATTGCAAAATAACATTATCTCAAAATGAGTACATAGAAAAGGTGTTGGAAATATTTAATATGTAGAATGAAAAACTAGTTAGTTCACCTTTGGCTAGCCATTTCAAACTAAGTAAGGATATGTGTTTGAAGACCCAGGAAGAGATGGATTATATGTGTAAAGTTCCATATGCATCAATAGTTGGAAGCTTAATGTATGAAATGTTTTGCACAAGGCTTGATATTAAACACGCAGTGGGAGTTGTAAGCATGTATATGAACAATCTAGGAAAAGTGCATTGGATGGAAGTGAAGTGGATTATTAGGTATTTGAGAGGTACCACAAATCAAGCATTATGCTTTGGAGCTTCAAACATTTCTATACATGGATATGTTGATGTAGATATGGTGGGTGATAGAGATAATAGGAGGAGCACCACAAGGTAAGTGTTTACAATTGGTAGAAAAACTATTAGTTGGGTTTCAAAATTGCAAAACATTATTGCACTTTCAAAAACAAAAGCAGAGTATGTTGTTGCTACAAAGGCTAGTAAAGAAATGCTTTGGTTATGTTGATGGTGTTGGACCTGCCAACATTCAAGGGCTCTCCTCGATATGTGGTCCCAATTAGACCTCACATCGTTTGGGATAGGAACCCCATCCAGAATATGGCCCAGTTTTTAGTCTCTTAAATATTTGCCTTAGCTAACTGTCAAAAAGAGAGAGGAACACAAATGTGCCTTCGAAAAGAAAGTAAATGTGCCTAGTGAGTGTTCGGTTATAGGCGTCTCAAGGTTCTTCTATTGTGGAGGGAAAATAAAGTGAGACTCTAAGAGAGAGGTAATAGTACCACTCTGGTAGAAACACACACGAATGAGAGATATCCGTCTAAAATTTGACGGAATAGTCCACAAAGATGCGGAGGACATTGCAACCATTACAACACATTCTTAATATGATAAGCACTTAAATAACCGAAATAATTCAACTACTTTAGTACATGTGAAAACAAAAATGAATCATAAAGATTCACATAACATTCTTACAAACATTCGTAATCCATGCATGAAGAAAGTGTTGGCCATCAGTCTTAATATATTAAGTAAAAGTCCCAAGACACATGTATACATCGAACACCACTAGCTCCAATAGTGGAGCATTGGAGCCACCACTTTCTCCTCAAAAGAACTAGCTTGTCTCTCTAATGCCTTGCAGGAGGAGCCAAGGTGAAAAGTCCTTTGCTCATACAATGAGGGTGTATATGTAACCAATGGGGTGATGATTCACCTCATTATATCTCTTTGACTACCCTCATGATTGTTTGACTTCCTATGAATTTTCAACTTTACATGACTCTTCATCTTCTGTACATGTCCTTTGGACTTCCACTTTACAATACATTTTCAAATAGTAAATTACATAATCCACAATAATGATGTGGCATATGATGACTCATGACATGATATGACATGACACTACTGACATGGAATGCATGATGACATGGCAATGTCAAGCCATTCTTATTTCTCCTTGCTATGTTTCTTCTTGAGTATGCTATTTTGTCCACCTCCATTTGGCTTAGAGGTGAGGAGTCTTCAATGATATCAAGTCTTGAGTTGTGATTGCAAACTGGTGTCCCTTTGCTTTGTGTTGATTGATCAGCTTGCATAACCAGCTACAAAGATGTATTTCAACATGTTTCCCTTCTCCATATCCTTCTTCATCATCCTATCATGGGCTGATAGAGTACCTACATCTATAATTCACTCATGACGAGATGACATCAGTCTGATAAAACCCTAGTCTAAGATGTTGCATGCTGATCCACTGACTGAGTGGAACTGGGTTGTTGGATGAGGGAGAGGCTCAGTGACTGCGTAGTTGTGCAACTCAAGAAGTCAGGGGTGAAGCTTGAGCCTTGAGACTACACAACGCACAGTTCAGGTTGGACTGGGTATGTTATGAAACCAGCTCACAAAAATATAGAAAAGATAGATCAACGACTTCAAAATCAACATCCTCGAGGGGGAAAAATCCTTTACATTACACAAATGAATAATTCCTGGATGATACAAATGACA
Organism: Pinus tabuliformis; assembly: GCA_031772625.1. Taxonomy (NCBI): domain Eukaryota; kingdom Viridiplantae; phylum Streptophyta; class Pinopsida; order Pinales; family Pinaceae; genus Pinus; species Pinus tabuliformis. Next base: position 1,843,076,525 of record CM062816.1, read on the forward strand.
AGACCTCCTTTCTATATATAGGAGTCTAAGGGGTCCTAATACAATCAAAGCCTACATAACAATAATATTGTAGGGGCACAACAATAACAATAGTGGGCTTCTATGGGGCATAATAATAACAACATGGGGACTATATGGGCACAATAATACAATAAGGGGGTTGCACTAATAACAATAAGAGGTTACACTAGTAGTATAGGGACCTAACATGCCCCTCTCCTTCAAAAAGTGTTGTCCTCAATGCTTGAGTAGTTCTGGATGCTTCTGTATAAAATTCTCATCCTCCCATGTGGAATATTCAGTGGGTAAGTTCTTCCACTTGATGAGGTACTCTGAAATTGATCGATTTTGTAGCTGTTGATTTCTTGTTTTTGAGATTGCTTCAAGTTCCAATATGATTTTTCCTTCCTCGTCAAGTTCTGCCCATATTTTTTGAACTGGGATGTTCTCACTTATAACCTTCTTTAAGCATGAAACATGAAAAATTGGGTGCACCCGGGAAGATGTAGGGAGCTCCAATTTGTATGCCATAGTACCAATCTTTTGTAACACCTTGTACAGACCATAATAATTTGGTGATAATTTATTATCCTTCTTAGCTTGCTTGAGGGGCATTTCTTTATATGGTTGTAGTCATAGAGATACCCAGTCACCTACATCAAAACTTCTTTTGCTGCAATGTTGATCTGCATGTTGTTTTATTTTATTCTGCGTCAAAGTGAGGTTATCCTTTAATAGTTTGAGAACTTGTTGTTGATGCTCAATGTGATCCTCCACTGCTTGAACCTTATAATTTTCTTTTAAAGATGATGTGATGGACAGTGGATGATATCCATAAAGTGTCATAAATGGGGTCATTTTTGCTGTAGTATGGAAGGAAGTGTTATACCACAATTCACCTAGAGGAAACCACTTAATCCATTGTGTCTATTTATCAGATACAAAACAATGGAGATATCCTTCCAAACGTTTGTTCACTATCACAGTTTCCCATTAAATTCAGGATAATAAGATGAGATATGAGCTAATTGAGTACCCAAATATTCCACATCTTGTACTCCAAAGAAACAATTGGAGATTTTTGCATCTAATTGTTTCTCCGCCAATAGTTTTAGCACCCTGTCAACATGTTGAACATGATCCTTCCAAGACTTGATATAGATTAGTATATCATCAAAAAATACTAACACCAATTTTCTAAGTAAGGGTTTGAAAATGGAATTCATCAAACCTTGAAATGTAGAAGGTGCATTGGTAAGGCCAAAAGGCATGACCAAAAATTCATAATGACCCTTGTGAGTTCTAAATGTTGTTTTTGGAATGTCTTCAATCTACATTCTAATTTGATGATATCCTGAACGAAGATCCAACTTGGTGAAGTAAATTGCTCCATGTAATTCATCCATTAATTCATCAATGACAAAAATGAGAATTTTTTCTTTAATAGTAAGCTTGTTGAGCTCCCTATAATCCGAACACATGTGCATGATCCATCCTTCTTGTGTACCAATACCACTGGATCACAGAAAGAACTTTGACTAGGTTGAATTATACCAACCTCTAGCATTTCTACAACCATATGTTCAATTTCACTCTTTTGGGCATATGGATATTTGTAAGGCCTGATGTTTGGGGGAACACTTCTCAAAATCAAATGAATAGCATGATCATGATCACGAATAGGTGGGAGGCCTTTGGGAGTCTCAAATACCTTGGAATGATTGTCCAAAACTTTTTGGAGATCTGGAGAAATAGATGATTTTGATGTGGGTACCTCTAGTGAACATAATTGTGCAATTTCGCCCCATTGTTCTTTCTTTAGAAGATTTGTCATGCTGTTAGAGTTGATTATCTTTCTCGGTTTCCCTGCAATACCTATTAATTAAACTTCCTTTCCTTCCCAAAAAAAATTCAAGAAAATTTCTTGAAAATTAAAAGCTATTGTACCCAAAGATTGTAGCCATTAAACTCCTAGTACAACATCCACACCACCCATTGGAATGGAAAGCATTGGACCATTCAAGACATATTCTCCCATGGATAGCTTGATATTATGGCACTTTCCAGAGAAATTTATGGTTCCTCCATTTGCAACCATTACTTGACACTTTGGTGCTGGATATAGGAAGCAATTCAATTCCTTGGCTATATTACAATGAATAAAATTATGGGTACTACCCGAATCAATCAACACTGTTACCTTTTTCTTCTTGATATGCCCTTCTATCTTGAGAGTTTGAGGAGTGGTAATTCCTGTCAATGCATTACAAGATATGGTCAGATTCATTTCTTCTTTCTCTGGGATTGGTTCCTGGTGTATATCCTCTTCTTTTGACATTTCTTGTTCCTTTTCTTGCTCCTCTTCCCCATCTATGTAAATTAATTTCTTCTCAGCACACTTATGACCTTTAGTGTATTTTCTATCACAATTGTAACAAAGCCCTTTTGCTCTTTTTTCTTCCAATTGTTGTGGTCTCAACCTTGTAGGTGGTGAAAGGCTAGGAGCAAAAACACTTCCATCTTTATAGTTATGAGTGGTAGGCTTCCTTGTTGCCATAATTTTTCTTTCAATTTTTCTTGCCAACCTATATGCCTTCTCCAATGAATCAGGTTCCCAAAGGCGAACCTCATGTTGAATGTTATCCTTTAAAGTCCCTATGAAGACATCAATCCTTTGCTTCTCTGGAATATCATTTAACCTTATATTCAATTTTTGGAAGTCCTTAATGTGCTCTTCCATTGAACCCTTTTGTTTGAGATTTTTCAATTGGCTAAAGAAGGTGTTGCTCTTTGTATCTTCATAATGTGCTATCATTTCCTCCGTAAAAATTGACCAGGTGAAAAGTGGTTTACGAGAACAAATCCCTTTATACCATACAAATTGATTCAGTTCTAGATATAAAGATGAAATACAAACCTTTTGTAACATTTTCACATCATGTAGATCAAAATATTTCTCCATCTGTAGTATCCATGTTATGGGATCCTTGCCATCAAAATTCCTCATATCGATATTTGGAATATGGTGGGTCTTCAATCCAATGTTAGATTCTATGAAATCATGATTAACATTTATTTCTTTCTCATCATGAGTTTCCTCTACTACCTTTTCGTCATTAGGAGGCCTTTCTTGTAGTAGCTTTGTTCCACCTTCCTTCAAACCTTCCATGTCTTTCTTCAAATATTCCATGCCTTTCTTCAAATATGCTTCCCTACCATTGATATTAGCTTCCATGGCATATATAAAACTATTTGTCTTAGCTTCGATCGCATTATTCAAATCATCCATCCAATTTTGCTTACTAGGTGTTTCTATTTTCTTGTTTCGAGTAATTCTTTTTCTTGCTTTTAGCAGCTCGACCTTGAATATGTTGTATCTCTAAAATTTTAGATCTCCAAGGTCTTAACTTGCGACCTACAATATCCCTCTTCATCCTCTTTCCAATGCCACCAGTATAATCAAAATTGGATTCTCCAAGAAAGAGTTATGCCCAATCTACAAAGATGACCTGATTATATACTTTTTCAGTAGGGCGAACTTGTACGAAGTGCCATGTGTCATTGTTTCGACCTTCAGACCTGAAATACACAGAAAATTACAAGCCATATTCTTATGTAACTTCTTACGAAATTTCAATCTGATGCTCGGAGACAAAGTTATGATGATTTTCCCAAGGTCACCTGTTTGGGACGTAATTCAGGAGCCTATAGACACCCTAAATGTCTTGGACCATATCTTCAAAAATATAGTGAAAGAAGATCTTAAATTTTGTCCTAAGCTTCACCAAGATTTCGACTCAAATGGGTTTCAATTTTAGAGTTTTAACCTTTGTATAAAACAACTTATAGCAAAAATGCCACGATGACCTGTTTGAGATGGAATTTTGCAGCTTGCAAAAACCCTAACTTCCTCATATCATATCTTCGAAAATACAGTGAGACCAGATCTAAAATTCGAACTCGAGGTTAAGAAATATTTCGGCTCAAATGGTTTTTTTTTAGCTTTTGAAACTTTGTAGAGAAAAAGTTATAGTGAAAATTCCATGATGGCCTGTTTGGAGCAACGAAACGCTAGAATCCAAAGCTCTAATACCAAATGTTATTAAACCAGCTCACAAAAAGATAGAAAAGATAGATCAACGACTTCAAAATCAAACTCTTCAAGGGGGAAACCTCCTTATAAATAAATAATTCCTAGATGATACAAATGAAAAGACCTCCTTTCTATATATAGGACTCTAAGGGTTACCAATACAATCAGAGCTTAGAAAACAATAATATTGTAGGGGCACAACAATAATAATAGTGGGCTTCTATGGGGGATAATAATAACAACATGTGGACTATATAGGCATAATAATACAATAAGGGGTTGCACTAATAACAATAAGGGGTTACACTAGTATTATAGGGACCTAACAGGGTAGGCAGATTGCATAGTTTTGAGGCTAAGTGAGTTGGGCTGAGGGGGTTTTGCACTGTTTCAACCAAATGCATCGTTATGGGAGGCAGATCAACCTTGGTTATTCCACAATTGCACAGATTAGGAGCTCAAGGATTGGGCTTGAGCTCAGAGACTGCGCAATGCGTAGTTGGGACTAGAATGGAGGGCTGAATTACGCAATTCTAGGAATCAACGTCTGGGCTTGGGCACTGAGGCTGCACAGTCCTAGGAGGCAGGAACTACATAATGCATAGCGCCAAGAGGTAGGGTTGCAGCTTGAGGGTTGGGGCTGCACAATGCTCAGTTGAGGAGGGACAGATGATGCTAAGTTGATTGAAATTTTTTAGAATTTGGCTAAATGTGGGATTAATGAAATTGACATGAGCACTGATATGACTTGAATATGATCACACACTTAGAACACTTGATGAAAAAACCACATTAAAAACACATTTCCCTCAATGCGACAACTTATGACAAGTGTGACACTAAAGATACACTTTGCGACGACCGTGATGACACTTGTGCGACAATGCTTACAACTTTGGGAATGAGTGTGATGAATGTTTACATGGTAAGATCAACTCATTCACACAAAGATAACCCCTTGAAAGCACCAAAATAGGCTTATATATATTATGCGGCACTGAACATGTGAAAAGACAACATTTTTCTTTTCTTGCAAAAGGGACCAAAACACTTAGAGAAAACACATGGAATGGATTTCAATGTTTGCAATGACAATATACAAGACTAGGGTAGGCTTTGAAATTTGATGCAGGACAAAATTTGGAGGTGTTGATGGTGCTGGACCCGCCAACATGTCAAGGGGATCTCCCCGGTAAGAAGTCCCAATTAGACCTCAGATTGTTTGGTGTAGGAGTCCCAACAGTGGGTCGTAAGGTAATGCCTTGACCGCGATGTCGCACAGAGGCAAGTAAGATAACTCTGTCAGTAGCAAGGGTGTGACTGATGCAGTGAGTCAAGGAATGAGTATGAAAAGTTTCCAACACTTCAGAGGGGGAGGAAGGTGAATGTGAGTTCTAGGTTGAAAGGGATCAATCCCAACTTGGCTAGGAACACACAACATAAAGGACATGCACAACTTCTGGCAGAGCAATCGACATGGATGCAACAATCCCAACATACAAGGTAAGATAACACAAACATCACCCATGGATCAGTCTGCGACGAGTGTGACAGTTGATATAACAAGGTTTAGAGAAAGGTCTGTCTGGTGTTCGACAGAGCAGTCGACCCGGATAGTGACAACATTAACAACATATGCAACACATTAACAACATGATTCATATAACTGCATGTGAATCAGTTCATACACAAGTACGTAAGTTAAACAACATATATCATTAAGGCAACCGGATTAGTCCAACTACAATAACAACATATGCATGAAAATGTGCTGGCTTTTATTATATAAAGAAGTGTAAGTCACAATCATACAATACACCATGTAAACCTGCTAGGCCTATCAATAGAACGTTACAGTCAAATCTCCCTGCTTCTCCAAAGAGATGTACTAGCTCCATGTAGTGGAGAAGCCAAGGCGCGTTATAATATTGTTTAAGCCTTCTTCAAGATAGTCTTAGTAGAAGCTTGGCTGACCAAAAGCCTATACAATGAGTTATGAGGGACTATTTATAGCAAAGGGTGGGGTGACCCTTAACATTCCCCTTTGTGACCATTCAACTACCCTCATGACTCTTCACCTACTCTATGACTGTTACATTCACTCTTGAGACTTGACTTACACTTGACATGACTCAACAATACAAAGCACATGTACCCATGTGAAAAATGGCTTGAACAAGCCAAACTAGACACCACTTTGACTTAGACAACTATAGAAGTCCAACTGCTCGACATCCTCATGCTAATCAACAGTAACATATTGGTGCCAAGATTGGTAGTCTCTGATAGTGTCCATGTGTTCCACTGTGACATCCATCTGGAACCTAAACCTTGCCTCCATGGCATCCGGGTACACTGCTTGGGCTCCTTTGTCCAACTCATCTGAAAGAATGCGCAACAATGTCCTCAATGTGGCCAGACCAACAACATACTTGCGCATGATGTCTACACTGATAGGCAAGTCTGGACTAGTGGCAACGCACATCAACTCATCGAAGTACGAGTCAAGCTCCTGTTGGACCTGCTTCTTGGTCTTCGCTTGGGTGAGAGTCCCAAGTGATGGAATCGCATATGTGTGCACAACATCCTCCATGCTCTTGAATACTCATGCATGGGAAGCCTGTATGCCAGTGATGAATTGCAGTAGGTCTTCATAGTTCTGGATCTGTGCATTGGCCTTCATCATCTTGGGCAAATGAAGCGGGGCTCCTTTATACTTCATCATCCATGCTCGCATGTTATCAATGACAACATGTATGTTCTTCAAGATGCAAGATCTTCTCACACATGGATGCTGCCATCTGTGAAGATGAACGATTGCTTGATGCACGATACTAAACTTGGAGTACAATGCCCACATAACTGTGTCCAAGGACAACACTTCCTCCAATATTTCATTCTTCAGATCATCTCGGGCGGACATTGTCACCAAGTCTCTTCCCTGCTTGGCCACCTGTAGTTCCTTCACCATTCACTCATTCTTAGTTATGAGGGAGTGAACAACGGAGCTAATGGCTTCGACATACACTCTAGTTGTGGCCAAAGCAACTGGGTCCTTGTGCACATTGGTCATGATCACTTGTTCTTCAACTTGCTCAGGGGATGTTTGGTCCTCCAGAGTTGGTACTTTGTCAGGGTGCACAACTCTATGTTGAGATTCATCAAAGGAGCTGTCGCACATCTCTACTTCTGGCTGACCACCAAGGATCTCAGTGCATCCTTGGTCATTCGAGACTTGCTCATCATCTGGATGCATTGCAACAGGTGAGTCGACCTCTCTGTGGTGAGGCATGAGGTCAGTGTCATGTTCCAATTTGGTTGCTCCATGTCTGCATCCAACTGTTCAAAAGCCTATTCTATCTCATGAGCAAAGTCTTGCCCCTGCGAGGGCTCACCCTGTTCACTTGATGCCAATTGTTCAGAAGAATCAACTACTTGTATGGGCACTGCTTCATTTGTCTACACATGATGACCCCCTGCTAAATCTGTTGTTGCTGCACTTCCTTCTTCTGTTGGTGTAGCTCTTGTTCTTTCCAGAGTTGCTCCCTCAGCTCATGCAACTCCTTCTTTGCTTCTTCCATTCTCTTCTTATCTCTCTTCCTTTGCGCTGCTACCTCCTATGTTGAATAGCCATAATTGCTTGTTCTATAAGTGGATTTGCTCGAAACTTGCAGCTTTGTTCCTCCTCCATGCGGTCGACAATATTTCTCTTCCCTTTATCACACACAGGTATGCTTGGCTCTGCTACCTTTGCTATTGCTGCTACTGCTGGTGTTTTCTGTGGTGCTGCTTCATGCTGCTGTGCTAACCATTCTACGACAAACCGACCTGTTCATTAGGTAAGGAATGATGGTAAAAATGCCTCCATGAGTCTCTGATCCAATTGAAATGAACTCTCATGTAGTGATCCTTGATAATGCAATGTGGGTCATACGGGTTGAAGCTTTGGAGGTCGAACAGGTACTTCTTCATTTGTTCAGCTTCGACATCCACTTGCTTGATGCTCTTGATCTCATATAACCCAATCCGCAACGGAAGAGTGGGCCAAGGTGCCTTCTTCTTCTGTTGCAACCTAGCTGTTAATCCTGTTGATATATGATACGCTACTTCTTGGATGACTAGCACGTCCAAAGCAAACTTTAGCAAAAAATGTGGAGGCTTCTCCACACTGAACACTCGGATAAATGTTTTTTCCAGTGAGGCTTGCCAATCTACAATGCCTAACAATGCCTTCATCACTTCTTCTGACATGTAGGGTGGATCCTGTTCAAATATCAACCTGTACATTGGGGCGACAAGATGGTCGGATAGCCGTTTGATCACTCCTCTGAAGCTGCACTCAGAGAATAGCTTGAAATATGTGCTCACAACAGTCTCCGTCAGTGACCATGCCCACTCTAAGCCCAGGAACTCATGTCGGGCACATAATGCATCTAGAATGTAGGCGGACATATAAATATCTACATGCATGCTTTTGGGCGACTGTCGAGCCTTCATGATTTTCTCCTTCAGCTGATGAGCTAATATGTCGGACCAGTTGCATGATCTTCCTTCTCTAACCAGTTAGTTTAGCGCGACCACCCAACTCTGAGGGAAGGTCTCAGTGCTTACTTGGCCACTTAGTCGACATGTAAATATGACCAAGTATTGATATGCCTTCCTCAACATCTTCATCTTATAGATTCGGTTAGGGGTCATCTTGAAACGAGCTGGCTCCTTTACCCAATCCTTCATAATATCTCTGGAGTGGCCCCTGCTATTGGGAAAGCTGAACGGAGGGGTCATGACAGTCATGGGATCGTCCATTTGATACATCTCATCGTAGTCTCGTGCCCAGAAGGTTGTAATCTTCTTCCCACTTGCACTCCTAAAGGTCATTGTTTAAGGCTTAGTGTGGGAGACGATCCAGTGAATCATATCCACACATGGGAACATGTGGTATCTGCATGCAATCCGATACAGGCAGGATTTGTGAATGTTCACGTACACCTGACGGTCTTCAAGGTCTTCCCCAAAAGTACTTGTGAATGTTTCATTCACCTCTTGCCACTTTAGTTTGATGTCATTGTCTAGATATAACTTTGTATCTTCATAAATCGACATGCTAGAGGACACCTGTTCAACTACTGTTCCAACTACAACACCATCAGTGTCCTGGGATCCTATTCTCTTGGAAGCCATTGAGACAGATGAACACTTGAAAGATCTGGAAACAAGCAGCATGCATGGCAAGAAATATGTCAGTGAAAATAAAGCAAATCCGGGGAAGGTCATAGCATATACCTGGGAACTTATGAGGAAGATTGCGTAAATTTCACTAGGAGGTTGAGTGACTGGATGCCAAAACTGTGCAAAAGGCAGTCTGGATTGACTGGGAAGCTGAACTGGCAGTTGTATCTATAAAATGCACAATTTAGTTGGGTAGTTGGCTGCTGGGATTGTGCAATGCGCGATTCCAGCTCGGACAGATTACAGGCCCAGGGACAATTTTGCGCAAATTTTTGGGCCAAGCAGCCACTGACCTCCAGAAATGCGCAATTTAGTCTAGGAGGTCAGTGTTGGGCCAGAATGCGCAAATCAGGAGAGGAAGGTGAGCCTTCCTTCTCCAGATTGTGCAATGTAGCCATGGTGAAGGAAGAGACTAGGTCAAGGTTGGCTCGACTTGTCGATGGGCAACTGAAAGCCAGTAATTTGATGAAATGCATGGCAACACTAAGTGATAGCATAAGTGATAAACAATGCATGCAAAACATGAATGGAAAATTAATCAAACAGATTAACATGCATGTGGGTGAGGCCATTCGCCGGTTGGGCGAATGTCCGTGCAAAACAGTTTCATGCATGCGACAACAGTGAGATAGCAATGAAAATTGAAACGGAGCTAGAAAAAGATAGAATATATGTAAATGACAAAAGCATTCAAAGAAATTAAGCAAACAACACTCACACAAGCGAATACACAAAAAGTGACAGAAATGCTGAAAAAGACAAGTTGAGGCCACTTACCTGTGAATAGCTGAGCCAAATGTGTCGAAGAGTCCAAGATGTTCTGTAGGATGTCAGAGCTCCAAGATCGATGTGAATGAATGAGCTTTGATGCGTTGAATAAATAAGTTTGGCCTCAAGATGCACATGCCACAAATCTAGGAAAAAACGACACTTGGAGGGAAACTTCTAAAACAATTTTGCATGTAACCCCCAGCTGCTAAAAATAGTTCCCTGAATCATGGGATACCTTTTGCATGTTGCCTCTTGCTATTCCAGGAATATCAAGTCATGCATGCATGCAAGTCAAGTTTCCTCGGTCCTGGGTGGGACTGGTCAACCAGACTATCCATGCATGCCAATGCTCAACTGCTTGGGAAAAATGCACATTCCTAACTATAAGCTGGGCTGAATGCCCAAGGGGATTGTGTAATTTCTAGGCCCAGCAGCTGACTGCTTCCCAGATTTGCGCAACTCCTCGGCTGAACTGCATGTTGGTGGGAAAAATTGCGCAATCCCTGCTGGGAGGGTTGGCTGGTAGGATTGCGCAATCCTAGACACCAACAGGTTGTCAGAGAGGATTACGCAATTCCTGGAGGGACAGGCTTGTTGCCCTCTAGCAATGTGCAATTTTCAAGGGGAAGCTGCTTAGCCTGCAACTGGACCAAGTTCGGGTAAGTAGCCTGTGAGGGGAATGGATCGACTGTGTTCTACAGGCTGCGTTTGTGCGAGGAAAGCATTGAAGCTTGAGTACTTGACAAAGCAAGACAAAGTGCTGTGCAAGGTTGGGAGGCTCCAAAACGGGCAAAGGAACAATTTTGGAGGGTGGTTATAGCCGCTACAACAGGAGGGTGTTGTAACAATGACAACACTTGCTAACACATTGGTAGAATTCCAACTTCTCTGTCTTGGTTGACTCTTCTGTGCAAGGTATTAATTTTTTGGGGAGTATTGATTCATCATGTAGATTACTTTGGCTTCCCCACTTACCCCGTGAATAAACATGGTCCCCTTTGTGCCTTCTCAGTTTAAACACAATTATAATATTCAACAATATCACAATGTTTTGAATTGGAAGGGTAGTGTAGTTTCTGAGCTTTATATTTTCAAAGGATAGTTTTTCATCGTTGGTGTTGCTCCGCTACTAGTAGGTGTGGAAAGTACCCCAATAGAGTCACTACAGGAACACAACATTGCTCTACTGCTAGCGAGCCCTGACAATACCTCGGTGGAGTTGTTTGCTTCACCTATTTGCACAAAAATCCTTTATCTTATTTCGCCTTTATTTATACATTTAAAAGAAGACTGTGCGTTGGAACTTATTTATTTTATGGGCGGAAGGGGGATCTAGACTTATAGAGAGTAGGAGAGGTTGTTCCGTCAAAGAAGCATATGGATACCTCTGATTTAGATTAGCTCATTTAGTTTTTTCCCCTTTTCCTTTTCTACTGATTGGATAAGCTAGAAAACACTAAAAAATAAGAACTAAGCATGGGCATAAGGTTTCCCAAATAGACACGAGTATCATGGTTCAACCAAAACTCTCCTTACGGACGGATCATATTTTTTGTCAGAACTTCATCAACCAAAATATGTAACCAATGTTAGGAAGGAGGATCGAAACTTAGCCAAATGTTGTGGTGTCAAAAGACTCTTTTCAATTCAACCACATGTAAAGAAGCTAGAAAACACGTTCACACATGACGCTTATTTACGCAAATGAGAAACAAAAAAAAGACCAAACAAACAAACAAGCAAGAAAAGAAAATATGCATATAGGGCAGAGCACAACCCCAAATCATCACTAAAAATAATGTTTCAAGTCTTGGACATTAACAGGAAGAGAGGTAACCTTCTCGTCTAGTGATTGAAGATGATATGTGTGTTGACCAAGCTTTTCGTGTATGGTGAACAGTCCAATCTATAGGGATAGAACTTAATGTGTTTGCCTTTGTCCTGGTGGGATTTTTCCCACTTCAAGACCAGGTCACCCACACCAAATTTATTTCTCCCTGCAGACTTCTTATCGAACCACCTCTTGATATGACTGTGGTGAAGCAAAAAAAAAATCTTCTGCTTTTTGTCTTCATTCTTGGAGCTTGTGAAGGGTGTGTATCCTATGTTGAACTGGTAAGCATAACTTGCCTTGGAATTTCTGTGAAAGCTGAAGGGCAGGAAAGTAGATGTTCGAGGGTAGGATGGATTCTTTTCTATACACTAAGAAGTAAGGAGACATATTCTGAGAGGGTTTTGGCGTGACTCGGTCATCCCATAAGGCATTCAACAAAGTGGAGTGTCAGTTCCTTTGTTCAAAGAAAATTGTCTTCTTGATAATGTCAATGAGATTCTGTTTGTAGAATAAGCAAGTCCATTTCCTTGCGGATAGTAGTTAGCTAAATGTTTCAAGACAATTCCATTTTCCAATGCAAAATCATATAATAACAATGTCAACTTTGAAACAGGAACTATAAACTCAAAACAGGAACTCTAGCCAAAAAACCCCAAAAAAACATGAAAAACAGTGCTAAAAACGAAAAATGTTGATGCTAGAATAACACCTTTTTTTTTTTCTAGGGTAAATTTTCAACATGTTTTAAAAATGGCAGTGAAAACCAATTTTTTGTGCAAAAATTGTGCAAAAAACACCCTCAAAACGAAAAGTGTTGATGCTGGAATAACACTTTTTTCTTTCTAGGGTAAATTTTCAACATGTTTTAAAAATGGCAGTGAAAACCAATTTTTTGTGAAAAAATTGTGCAAAAAACACCCTCAAAATGAAAAATGCTGATGATGCAATAAAACTTTATTTTCCTAGGGTAAATTTTCAACATGTTTTAAAAATGGCAGTGAAAACCAATTTTTTTGTGCAAAAATTGTGCAAAAAACACCCTCAAAATGAAAAGTGTTGATGCTGGAATAACATTTTTTTTTTCTAGGGTAAATTTTCAACATTTTGAAATAATGGCGTAAAAGATTTTATCATGACTCCGAAAAACATTAAAATTTCAAAAGAAAAATGAAAACAGATATATATATATATATATATATATATATATATATATATATATATATATATATATATATATATATTTTCAAGAGGAATGGTTAATTTTTATTTAATGATAAAAGGTTGGGCCGGAGCCTAATCAACCCCTATTACATATTTCTTCAACAGATTGCATCCATTCAACACAGAATCTTCAGAATCCAAAGTTGATCCATTAGCCATGCGATGATACATATGGCCGTCATAAAAACCATCTTCCGCATTAGTTGTTGTTGTAGTTACATAGGATACCTTGGAGACGAAGCACAGGAGCATAAAAAAGAAGAACAATCTTATGATCCATTTCTGTTTCTCAGTGATAGGTTTCAACGCTATGTTCTTGGCTACCTTCATGGAAACTTGAGCCGCTGCTTTATAAACTTGTTTGTTTGTTGAAAACATAGAAAATACCTTAAGCGAGAAAGAGAAATGGTCGTGTTGACTGGGGCGAGCAGGGTATGAAGTCCTGTCTGTAATGCTGTAACAGAGTCATGACAAAGACCGAGCAGTCATCAGAGTTCAGAAGTGATGAGATCGTTTGTGTGTAACCTGCGAAGTTTGTTTGGAAAAAACATGGAGACAGATACATTGTCGTATGGAGAGCGTAACAAGGAGAACATTGCCGCCATTGTCCTGTTCTTGCACAACTGGAAAACTTCTCTCTTATGGAATAGGGTACCAAACAAGTGCTTTGTCATTCTTTGAGAGTTCTCCTTGGGCTAAGAGGCAGCCCATATTTTCCCTTACATTTGATTCCCTGTTCAAATTTCGGAGGATGTGATAGAAGGAACTGGTGTTGAAATTATGGAACACTTTTTGGAGTCTCTATAGGGTCTTGTTGAGTGCTGGATTGTTGAGATAGTCACCTGTGTTTAAGATTTTTATTAGGATTTCCGAATCCCCGAAGACTTGAATGTTTTTTCCTCCATTCCCCTGAGAAAGCTGGCAAGCTTTGAGCAGTCCTAAGATTTCTACCTGATTGTTAGTGCTCTACCCTAGGCCCCAACTGAAACTGTCTTTGTTGTGCCCGTCCGGGGAGTAGATTACACCCCCTGCTCCTGATGTCCTCGGGTTTCCTTTGGAAGCTCCATCGAAGAAATCGTGACTTTTCCCTACTTCTTCCACCACTTTTAAAAATCCAGATTAGGAGTTCGGAGCTGCCACTCTGGGTTGGAGCAAGGCTGAGAGGGGTTCTTTTTATTGCTGGCTCTCTTTAGAGACACACCAAGCTAGCTATTCTCTTTAGGGAGGAGCAAGTTGTCTTGCTTGTGAGGCTGATTTTCCATAGTTTCCAGCATCAATACTCTGGCTTTGGCAGCCACTACAGTGGGAGAGCGTAGACTATTTTTGAAAGTGACTTCATTCCCTGCTAACCACACCTCCCAGCAAATGAATTTTGGTATTGCATACCAGATTTTGGCCCACGTGGATTTTATTTTCAATGCGTGAGGGGATCGCCCTTTCCAAGAGGTGAATAAATTAACTAATGTGAGTTGCGATGGGGTTTGAGCATTGAGCCCGTGCATAGCCTGCGTCCATATTTCTTAAGTGAGGGGGCAGTTAATAAACAGATGATCAAGCATTTCCTGAGCCAAGCAACAAAGAGGGCATCTATGGGGCCCGATAATACCATGTTTCACTAAGTTGTCTCCTGTCAGGACCCTTTTGTGCATGAGAACCCAGTAGAAGAAATTGATCTTTGGGAGACCAAAGGGGTCCCAGACGTGCTACCACAATGAAGGAGAGTGGATTTGTGGGTGTTGTTCTTGGAGAGCTGCGAAACCCTGTGATGCTGTGTAAGCACCGGTCTTCCCCCAACCCAATTGTCCCTTGAGCGTAGGTGCACAGGAGCCATTCCCGAGATTGCAGCAAGGAAGAGGCGATGTTGAGGATGCAACCTATCTGGGAGGCGGTGGAAATCCCAGGTGATCCAATTCCCACCAGAGTCCCATGAAGAAATATCTGCCAGCTTGTGGATGCCATGTTGAGTGAGCCAGTCACGCAGATCTATGAATTCAGGGGCGAATTTGAGGGGTTGGAGGCCCATGATCTTATCTTCCCACAACCCGATTCTTTTCCCATTTCCAGGGATTCTGTACAGGTGATCTTTAAAAAACTCCCAGCCTCGGCTGCATAGCTTCCATAGAGTGGTTCCTTTACATGAAGCTCCTTCATCCATATTGTTTATTGAGAGCCCACACAAATACTTTTTAATGAGTACTTGGCTTACAGGATGTCGGTGGTTTGAGAAGATTTTCCAAAGAATCTTTCCTCCCAAAGCCAGATTGGCCAACCCGGGGTCTCTTACCTGAAGACCACCTTCTGATAATGGCCTTTTCACAATGTCCCAGCTTACCAGATGATTTTTTTTTTGATTCCCCTTTCCTCCTTGCCATAGGAAATTTCGAATCAACTTAGAAAGCTGCTTGGTGATCATTTTTGGAGCCAAAAGAAACGAAGCCTGGTAAATTGGAAGGGAGGAGAGAACAAATTTTACAAGGATAAGCTTCCCAGCTGTGGTAAGCCACTGACCGCCCCAAGCAGTCATTTTTGCCTTAATTTTGCTGATAATTTCCAGCCAATGGGGGGCCTTGTTGGTTCCCAGAGTTAAAGGCAGGCCTAAGTACTTGAATTTATCCCAAGAGGCGAAGCCCATGAAGCCCAGGGATTGAGCAATCCGAAGAATGGTTTGTTGATCTACCGCCCAGCCATACACTACACTTTTCCTCCTATTGACCAGAGCTCCGGAAACTCTGCAGAAGCTTTGAATAACATCGTTAAAAGCCCTTGCAATTTTAAGGGAAGCACCTCCCAGGAGAAGAGAGTCGACGAACAAGGCGTGGTTGATTCATCACCCTGATGCCTGGAAGTGTCCCATTTAAATTCTCTATTGTCAGCTTTCGACTTAGAGAATTTGCCATCAAAATGTACAGGAAGGGGGAAAATGGGTAGCCTTGCCTTATGCCCCTCGAAGCTTTGAAATAGTTGGCCGGCCTGCCATTTACTAAAGGGGTGATCCACGACTCTCCTATACATGCTTTAATCAATTTTATAAAATCAGAGCTGAAGCCAAAAGCAGAAAGAACTTGGAGGAGAAAAGAGTGCCTTACTCGATCAAAGGCATTCGCCATGTCTAGCTTAATGAGCATCCCTTGCTCTTGGCATTGGTGACTGGAATGAATGGTTTCCTGCACCAGGATCACATTATCCAGGATATGCCTGCCTTTAACAAACCCACCTTGGTTGGGAGAGATGAGTTTTTCTAGCAGAGGCTTAATTCTGTTCGCAAGAAGTTTGTAGGATGCATTTCATAGAGAAATTGGCCTAAAATGGTCAAAAGCCATTGGGTTCACTTCTTTTGGGATTAGCGCTAGGAAAGTGGAATTTGTGCTTCCTCCCACTTTGGCTTTTTGGAGGAAGCCTTTGATCATTCGAAATAGATCAACCTTGATGATGTCCCAACAAATTCTGTAGAAATGAATGGAGAACCCATTGGGTCCTAGAGCTTTGTCTTGTTCCATCATCCAGATGACATTACTAATTTCGTCTTCAGTGAATGGATTCAGGAGGCTTGAGTTATCCTCCTCATTTACCATTCTTGGAATGTGAGTGAGGAAGTCTGATGATTCCTCCTCATCGTCCAAACCTTCTTCTTTGTACAACTGCTGGAAGTGAGAGGTTGCAACCTCTTTTAACAGAGTTGTACCTTTGAGGATAGTCCCATCAGGGGAGGTAATTTCAGCAATGTGGTTTCTAGAAAGACGAGCTCGAATTTGCTTATGGAAGAAGGCAGAATTTTTGTCTCCAGACACGAGCCAAAGATTATGAGATTTGAGCCTCAAGGATTCTTCCTCCACTCTGAATGATTAGAGAGTGATGAGTTGGGCTTCTTGCTCATTCTGAATTTTTGAAGAGGTAATGTCTTGCAGCTCCATGTCTAGTTGCAGATCGAGCAGCTGCTTGGTGGTCTGCTTTCTAAGCCTAGTGGGGGAGTCTGAAGGCTTTTTTATCCATTCTTTCAAGGCTGTTTTGGTGGCCTTTAGTTTTTGTTCCCACACATAGTTGGGCGATCCAAGAACAAGGATGGACCAAGCCTTCGAGACTGTATCCATAAACCCTTCCCTGTTTGTCCAGAGGGGGCTGAACCAGAAGGGGATGGGCCCCAGTTTTTCCTCTTCTTCGAACAACAGAAGAATGGGTTTATGATCTGAAGTCAACTTTGGTAGAATTTTAGTGGAGATAATCTTATTTTTGGAGAGGAAGGTGCTATGAAGTAAAAAACTATCCAAATGGGCTGAAATATGCTCCGCCCTAGCTCTATTGTTTGACCAAGTGTAGAGCCCTTTTTTGGCTTAAAATCCAGTAAGTCCCATTGTTGAATCAGGTCTTCCACGAAGGGAAGGAAATGATCCCTACTACTGATACCTCCTCTTTTTTCCTTTGGCTCAAAGACTAGATTGTAGTCTCCTGCTAGAATTATATTCTTGGGGGAATAAGCATCTAGAAAATTGGACAGGGTTTGCCAGCAATATTTCTTTTCTGCATAGAGGACTGGGACATAAAGATTAAAGAGGGTGAAGGTGATCTTACTTGCAAGGTGCCAAAGTTCGGTATAGATCCAGTGCTGCATTTTGAAGGAGCTCTCAAGATGAAATTTGTCTTCCTCCCAGAGAGTGGCGAGCCCACCACATGTACCCCTTGCACTTACTGCTTTTTCGAATTTTGTTTTCCATTTCACTTTGCTGAGGTCGAGAAGGGAAACCCCTTCTATTTTAGTCTCTTGGAGCATGAGGATCTCCGGGGATTCTAATTTCAAAAGGTTCTTCATAGCTTCAGCTTTCAAGGGATTCCCCAAGTCTCTGCAATTCCAAGAGACTAATCACATTATTTACTAGCAGAGGAGGGAGCAGACCCTCCTTTGGGAGGTCTGGCTTTAGTATTTCTGTCGATGGACATCTCAATCGTGGGCTGGCTACCTTGCATTTTTTGTCTCTTAGCCTATTCTTCCCTTGCCTCTCCGTTAGATTTCCTCCCAACTCTTTTCGAAGGCCTCTTGAATGTCACATCTTTCGAGGATCCAAAGATCTCTGGAGACTTCTTCTTTGTCATCTCTGCATCAGACGGGGGGCTAGAGGATCCTCTTGGAGGTACGGCCTGTAGAGGGCCTGTTTCCTCTGGTCTTTTATCTTCTACCACAATAATGGGCTGCTGTTCGAACTCTTCGATTTTTGGAGCTAGGGGTTCTTCTGGGGTGCCAAATATTTCAAAGGGATTGTTGGATGTTTCTGCTATTGGAGGGGCTGAGCTCCCCTACCCTTGTATCATGGGAGGTGCTCCGCTCCTTTCCCTTTGGTTCTGCTATTCTGTTTAGCTAGAGTCGATTTCTAGACCTGAGTCCATTGTTCTCCCTTTGAGTTCTTGACCTTCTTGTCCGTTTTCTTTTTGTAATGCCTGGCGAAGTGCCCGTAGCCATGGCAATGCCGGAATTTAAACAGGAGTTGCTCATAGTCTAACACTTGAATGTAAGACCAATCAACCACTGTGAGGTTTATAGCTTCAGGGAGACCTTCCTCCAGGTGGAATTCTACACAAATTCTCGCGCAGGAGTACTAGTCCCTCCTTTCTACACAGTCTATATATTTTCTGAGCTTATTGCCTATGCTTTCTAGAGATTTGGGGTTCCAGCAGTGCAAAGGCAAGTGAGGCAGGTGTACCCAAACTGGAATAATCGAGGAAACATCCTGAGATGGATCGAAATTTGGGGTCCATTGGTTTAAGTATAGACCCCGAGGGCCCGTGAAATATGGGCCATTTTTGAAGATGAGGTTCCTATCCTCTACCGAGTCAAAGACAAAAACGAAGAAACCCTTCCCGACTAAGTAACTTCTGATTCCTTCTTCGACCAGATATCTCCAGTTCCGTTGCACCCAAGCATCAATGGCTTTGGGTGAGGGCCAGAGCCTGGTGAACTACCCTATAAGCCCTCGTTCTGCTAGGTTTAGAGCCGATCTACAGGGTTCTTCGGTCGGCAGGGCAACCGTGGGGATGGTTTCCAACCTTTTGACAAACTTCTGCTGGTGTTTGTTTGCTGGGCATTTGTTGCATGCTGCTACAAGCTTCCTAAACACCGTCAACTCGGGTGGAAGAGGAGGGGCAACCTCGGGGCCCCCTCCTAGGGCCATGGCGTTGGAGCATCTTGTAGATGCACTCTGGATCAGAGGTCACAGATGCGCCACACACATAATTTATTGTAAAAAGAAAAGTTAAAACAATGAAAAAAAAAGTTAAAAAAAAAACAAAATGTAAATAAAAATATATATTAAAAAAAAAAATCAAATATATAAAAAGACAAAAAAAATCAAACATGAAAAAAATTAACAAAAAAAAAAAAATTCATGATATTATCAGACAACTATGATCAGCCCTCTCTTAGCTAAGTTATATGGTAGTATTTTGGAAAATAAGTTAAGCATATGGCTTGAAAGTGAAGGTAAGCGGGCTAAAGGCCAAGCAGGTTTCAGAAGGCATCACTCAACAACATAGCACCTCGTTATGCTTAGGATCATTGCAGAGGAATGTCGTAATGATAAATCCAATTTATTTTGTTGCTTTGTGGACTTTAGAAAGGCTTTCGATATGGTTCCTAGATACAACCTTTAAAAAAAATAAAAAATAGATATTTTTTTTTTTAAATTTAATTAATTAATTTATTTTTAATTTAATTTTTGTTTTTTGTTTTTTTAATTTGAGTATATTTTGCTTTTTAGTTTTTTTTAATGTTTTTAATCTTAATTTTAGCTGTTTTTAATTTTATTAATTTTCTATATATTTTTTTTTTTTTATAATCTAGTTTGTTTGTTTTTGTTAAAGTTTTTTTAAAATTTTCTATTTTTAGTTACTTAATTTTGTAGGTTTTTTTTCAAATTCTTTTATGGTTTACAAGTTTTTTGTTTTTGTTTTTTTATGTATACATAATAAAGTTTAAAGTGTCAAAAATGTAACATTTAAAAGAAATATCTCTAAAAAAAAGGTTGATGCTCCATCAACACGTTTCAAAATCAGCATGAAAAACACTAACATTTAAAAAGAAATTTTTATATTTGATACATAAGAAAATTTAAAGTGTAAAAAATATGCTCCGAAAAAGAAGTGTATTCTGCATCACCACTTTTCAAAATCGGGTCACTTTTTTGCTACCTCTACGAAACGGGTAATCATATCAGTTATTTAAAGTGTCAAAAATATATTCCGAAAAAGAAGAAGTGTATTCTACATCACCGCTTTTCAAAATCGGGTCACTATTTTGCTACCTCTACGAAACGGGGAATCTTATTAGTTCCCGTTTCAAAGTTTACATTGTTTAATTTTAATGATGAAAAATATGTTGCATTGTCGAAAACAAGTGAAGTCGGAATGCCAGACCTGGAAATGATATTTTGCTTGAGGGTGGCTTGAGGAAGTTGATTCTTGCTGTTCATTCACCTGTTTGAGTGGAACTACTTCTACCCACCGAGTGAAGTAGTCTATAGAGGTAAGAATATAGTGGTGCTACTTTGACAAGTGCGGGAAAATTTCACCAATCTCATCTAAGCCCCATTGTTGAAATGGTTCTTCCATTGCAATAGGCTGCAATGGGGCAGCTTACTTCTTTCCTCTGTCGGTACACCTCTGACAGACTGAACACTTGCAGGCATAGGCATGAGCACCTTTGAATAATGTGGGACAATAGAAACTGGTCCGCATAACCTTGCATGCTATTGTGTTCCCCGTGAAGTGTCCCCAGGCTTGACCATCGTGGATATCACACAATACCTTCTCTGAATCATGCGCTTCCAAGCATTTGAATAGTACTCCATTATGGTTCTTTCTAAAAAGCACCTCATGCACCAACTGATAAGATAATGCTTTTAGCCTAAGTGCCCTCTTTTGTTGTGCAGATAAGTGTGAGGGCATTGTGTTGTGCTCAAAATACTGACGCACGTCAGCATACCAAGAGTTTGTGATGATAGTGGTGGAAGCTTGCTCAAAATTATACATTTCATTCTCATGCTCCCATCCGGATGGATCTTCTTCTTTTACATCTACCGCTTCTGCTACTAGCCAACATAGACCATGGCCCTTGATCATGTAAACTGACTTGAACTCTAAGTCATACTCTTGCAAACCAATCATCCAGTTCACTCTTCTCTCACCAAGCTCTTTTTGAATAAACAATGATCTAACTGTTAGGTGTGGAACAAAGATAATGCAATGGTTTTTCAAGAGATAGGGCTGAAAATGCTTCACTGCCTTTTAGACTGCATACACCTGCTTATCAATGGTGAGATAGTTAAGTTATGGTCCTTGTAGGCTGGCACCCATGAAAGATATTGGCCACTCATTGTTTTGATCATCCTTTTGTGTAAGCACAATGGAGAGAGCAGTGTCAAAAGCGAAAGTATAGAGCATGAAGTCTTTATTGAAATATGGGCTGTACAAGGCAGGTGCCACTACAATAGCTTGTTTAATACAGGAAAATGCATCCTTTTCTCTCTTGTCCCACTTGTATATCACATACTTCTTTACCATCTCCTGCATGGGTTTCACAATCTGAGCGTAAATGGAGATGAGCTTGCGAAGAAACTTAATCTTTTTCAGGAAGGACTCCATAGCTTTCTTGTTTACTGGGAAGGGAATCTGCGTAATAGCTTTGACCATTTCTGGGTATACACTAATCCCACTCATTGCAATAATTTGGCCCAAGAGATTACCCTTATAACTTGCAAAAATGTTCTTCTTAGGATTAAGAGATATCCCGTGTTTGCGTAAGTGGTCATATCCCTTTTTGGAAAACACCGTGACATCATCAAGATAGACCACTACGCTCTTCCCCATCAGTCTGCAAAATATGATGTCCATGGCACGTTGGAATGTCACACTGACATTTACCAACCCAAATGGAATTCTTCTGAATGCGAACGTACCCCACTTCATGCGAAATATAGTCTTTAGTCTTTCAGGCTTTGAGACTAGAACCTGGTTGTAACCCGAATAACCATCCAGCAAAGAGAACATCTATGACCTTGATATTGTCTATGGTATCTATTCATAGATGAAAAAAGGTAATTATCTTTGTATGAGTCATGGTTCAAGTTGCGAAAATCAACACACAAGTGGATTTCCCTGGATTTCTTCCTCACTGGGACCATATTTGATACCCAGGTTGAATGTCGCACTTTGTAGATGATCTGAGCATCCAACAGTTTCCTTAACTCCTTTTGAATAAGAGGCTCAAGTGTCGGGTGTACCTTCCACAGTTTCTGTTGAAAAGGCTTGGCCCATTCTTTGATCGGAATGACGTGTTGGATTATTCACATGTCATAAGTTATGAGCTCATCATATGTTCATGTGAAAACATCTCGGTACTGCTTGAATAAGCAGATAAAGGCTTGCTGCTCCTGTGGTGTGCAAAAAGTACCGAGATTAACAAACTTCATATCTTTTTTTGTTCCAAGATTTACTTGCTCGTGCGACAACGTTGAACTATAGGTTTTCGCATTAATTGGCCTGCAGAAGCGATTCTGCAAGTCATACAATTTTTCCAAATATAACGCGCCTTTTGGCATGGGATTTTCCCTGTTTGCATGATGTATCCTGCAACGCTTTCTTGTGCTCGTCTTCATTGATAGTTGCATCCTTGAAGACATCAACGTTTTCCATAAAGTGCAATATCTACTGGTCATCATTGAAAACACGTAAATTAGTAATATTATCAGGGATGGATGGCTTGTAAATAATTACAGAAAAACCATCGCTAAGCGGTGATAACGTAGCAAGAATATTTGCAAATGCATCTGCAACTGCGTTATGAATTCTAGGAACATAAATAATATTGAAAGCTTGGAAATAAGAAATAAAACTCCATACCTCTTGTTGTTAACCTTTTAGATGCAGTGACACATAATGAATAGTATTGCGTACCTATCGTATGACGATTATAGAATCACCTACAACTTTGAGGATCCCAACATTTAGGTCAATGGCCTTCTATAAGCCCAATATGAGTGCTTCGTATTCTGCAGTGTTATTTGCGCACTCAAATTCCAAGCGGATCAAATGTTTTCTTTGTCGTGGGTCTACTAAAACAAAATCAACTCTAGAGCATTCCTGCATCTTTGAACCATCAAAATACAATGTCCAAACATCATATGTACAAGGACTATGCACTAAAGTAGTACTACTAATACTACTACTACTTACTGTACAAATTTCATTTTTTTTCAGTTGGACTAGGAAGGAGTTCCAACTGTGTGTCTGGTGGTACTAGGGATGGATGAGCAAGGTATCACCCCAAATCATTTTCTAAAAAGCAATTCCCAAAGATAAGATTCACAGAGGCAACTGACTCCTTTTTTCCCTTGAAGGGAGTGACGATATGTTTCATGTGGGCTTTGAGTTTACCTGGATTTGATTGTTTCTACCCTTATATGAAAGCCATAAATATGACTCGTCCATAGCAAAGTACCCTTATAGTTTGTTGGACCAATCTCTACTCAACAGAACACTGTACACTTCTGGAATGTCCACAATTACTATATTTATACACTAGTGAACTCGATGATCGGATGATAAGCGAATAAGAACATTTCTAAGTTCACCTACAACATAGACAAGAGTTTTGTCTAGATGAATAATATGTGCATCTATCTTATCCCATCTTGCATTAATTTTCTTAGCTACAGACAGGGGCATTATGTTCACTGATGCACCGTAATCAACTAAGCAATGAAGTTAGCATAAAAGGAGTGTGCACGAGATCTAAAGGCCCCATATTTCCAGTAGAAGGTAAGGAATGAAGTTGCTTGTCTACATCGAGAAAGGCTATCAATCTTTTATTTGGCCATACAGAGGAAAGGAGTCATCTGATAGTCAAGAAAGAGGAAAGTAGTCATCTGGCTTGTGTACATTATAGTTGAAAATTTCAAATTTTAACAAAAATGGAGGGTACGGTTTGTTAGCATCTAATGTTAGAGCATTAACCACATACTCTAGGGGACCAGAGGACTTACTGGATCCCTTCTATGTAGAGGCGTTGTTACCTAAGACATGTCTTTCAAGAGCGCGAATAAGTAGTTCTCGCTGGCTTGTGATCCTTGTAAATTCAAAGAGAAAAATGTTCGCATGAGCTTTCTTCATGTCTTCCACTATGATATAATCCAATGCGGGAGACATTGCCAAAGTGTATGGAGGCATAACTTGGTATGCTACTTCCTGGACAATGGAATTTATTTTGTTGTTTGCGTAAGAAGCTTTTGCTGTAGCATTATTTCGAAACTTGTCTTGAGTGTTCTGGGTTGAGTTGACGGGCGGTGTGATCTTCCTTAGCAAGTGCTATTTCAATTTCTACTTTGTTAACTCTTGTCCAGAGGCTGACCCTTTCCTTCTCAAGTTGTATTGAGTGTTTAGCTATTGGGCCGAGGCCTA
Organism: Pinus tabuliformis; assembly: GCA_031772625.1. Classification (NCBI taxonomy): domain Eukaryota; kingdom Viridiplantae; phylum Streptophyta; class Pinopsida; order Pinales; family Pinaceae; genus Pinus; species Pinus tabuliformis. The sequence goes on from CM062816.1 coordinate 1,843,101,112, forward strand.
ACTCACTATCTATTCTTCGACACTTCTTTTTAGCTATGTAAACACAACTAAATGTATTCACTGCATGTCCAACACTCATAGTTTCTTCATCTGCAACATTCTCTTCCTTCTCTTCCACTGGATCAATATGCTCATATGAAAGTATTGTATCAATGAAATGGACAACTAGATCGTTCATTCCGTGGTTCGATTACGAGCATGTTCTTTTTGAATGATACTCTTGATGAAACAAGCAGTATTGGTCCATGCCCATACTCTCAACATTTAGCAAAACATTCAAGCTCTGTGTAGATTTGGATGGCTAATTGCTATCACTGCTGGAGTTGGAAACCCTTCCCAGAAAGCTAAATTTAGGAGGCTTTCTACTCACGGTGGTCTCGCTTGTCCTTTGTTTTAACCCTACTAATTCATTGGACAAAGACTTGACAACGCAAGTCAAGTTCTCAAGATCGGTTGCCTCCTTCTCCTTGGCCTTACTTATGGAGGCTTAAGACCTTTTACCCATGTATTTGAATTAATTTTATGGCTCATCATATGTGATGACTCCAATCACAAACAAGTCCTTTTCAATTGCAATTGCCTCTTCGTAATTTTTAGCCAAAGTTGGCTTCACAGTTCTTTTCAAAAACTGCGCAATGCTTGTTGGTAAGGCAACTATGTAATAATCAATGGTGATGGAGTCATGAGGTTTCATATGTTTTGGAAATATGTTCAAGAAACAATTTCTTAAAACCCCTCCAATTCTGGATTGAGTTCGGAGGAAGGCTGTGATACCATACAACTTCTCTGCCATCTAAGGTACACGGAAAAAGTCTACATGCAACATCATCATAACATACCTCAAGCATTTGTAGATGTAGGTAGAAGTTGTCCAAGTGGTCCTTCACCTTCACTACTTTGTTAGGGTCATACTTTGTTAATAACTTCTCCGGGTGCCTTGACATCTTGTGTAACACACCTGACAGTGCAAGTGGGCCCTGAGTCATCCAATCCAGATCTTGGTCTACCATATCTTTGTCTTTGTGCTCCTCCTCTTTATCAGAGTTTGATGGATCTTCTTCTTCTTCTTCGGAATATGATGGGTCTTCTTCTTCTTCTTCACCACCTAACTCGTGGAAAGTATCGTATGAGAGTATAACGTTATTTGTGTCACCTCTATTAAAAGAGGGAGGCTGCTATGGTTTCTCTACACTTTCTTCAGTCTCTATTAGTTCTTCAAGAGTGTTGAGAAATAAATCTTCAACTGTTGAAACCACTGTCCCAGTAGGAGTGGTTGCGTTCTTCTTTGGAAAATAAGGTTGATTATGTACTCCAGGAATGAATCCGATAGCCTTTTCAAAGTTATGGGGTATAGGAGGTATGACCTGGATGTGCTCATAAGAGATTTCACAAGTTTGTTCAAGACCTGGTTGAGACGATCTGCCAACTGTAGGAATATAAATAGGGGAGGCATTGAGAATATTGTTGCCTTAACAAGAAGATGTATGGTGTGGGTGGGTGAGGTTATCAGCCATAAAAATCTGGCTTCCCTCCTTTTAGCGCTAGAAACGTTGACAATGCTGGACCCACTAACATTCAAGGGGTCTCCTTGATATGTGGTCCTAATTAGACCTCACACCGTTTGGGATACCAACCCCATTCAAAATATGGCCTAGTTGTTGGTTTCTTAAAATTTTTCCTTGGCTCTAACTGTCAGGTAGAGAGAGGAATGAAAATGTGCCTTCGAAAATCAAGTAAGTGTGCCTGGTGAGTGTTTGGTTGTAAGTGTGTCAAGATTCTTCTATTGCGGAGGGAAAAGAAAGTGAACCTTTAAGAGAGAGGTAATAGTACCACTTTGGTAGAAACACACACAGACAAGAGATATCCGTCTAAAATCTGGTGAAACAGTCCACAAAGATGAGAGGGGAATTGCAATCATTACAACACATACTCAATATGATAAGCACTAAAATAACCAAAATATTTCAACTACTTTAGTGCAGGTGAAAACAAACATGAACCATAAACATTCAAAAATAGTCTTACAAACATTCATAATCCATGCATGAAGAACGTGCTAGCCATTAAGCTTCATATATTAAGTAAAATTCCTAAGACACATGTATACATCGAACACACTAACTCTAATAGTGGAGCGTTGGAGCCACCACTTGCTCCTCAAAAGAAGTAGCTTGTCTCTTTGATGCCTTGCGAGAGGAGCCAAGGTGAAAAGTCCTTTGCTCATACAATGAGGGTGTATATGATTGTTTGACTTCTTATGACTTTTCAACTTTACGTGAATCTTCATCTTCTGTACATGTCCTTCAGACTTCCACTTTACAATACATTTTTAAATAGTAAATTACATAATCCACAATGATGATGTGGCATTTGATGACTCATGAAATGACATGACTTGACACTGCTGACATGGACTGCATGGTGACATGGCAATGTCAAGCCATTATTTCTTCTCCTTTCTATGTGTATTCTTGAGTATGCTCTTTTGTCCACCTCCATTTGGATTAGAGGCGAGGAGTCTTCAATGATATCAAATCTTGCGTTGTGATCGCACACTGGTGTCCCTTTGCTCTGCGTTGATTGATCAGCTTGCATAACCGGCTAAAAAGATGTCTTTGAGCATGTTTCCCTTCTCCATATCCTTCTTCATCATCTTATCATGGGATGACAGAGTAACTGCATTTTCAAGTCACTCATGATGAGATGACATCAGTCTGATAAACCACTAGTCTAAGATGCTACATGCTGATCCACTGACTAAGACGAAACTAGGTTGTTGGCTGAGGGAGAGGCTCAGTCACTGTGCAATTGCATTACTCATGAAGTTAGGGGTGAAGCTTGATCCTTGATACTTCGCAGTGCGCAGTTCAGGTTGGACAGGGCATGAAGATTGCGCAGTTTTGAGGTTCAATGAGCCAACTGGGGGGTTTTGCCTTATTCAGCCAAATGCGTAGTTCTGGGAGGAAGAGAAGCCTTGGTGACTATGAAATTACACAAATTAGGAGCTCAAAGACTGGGCTTGAGCTCAGAGACTGCATAATGCACAGTTGGGACTAGGCTAGAGGGTTGAATTGTGTAACTGTGGGGATCAAGGTCTGGGCTTGGGCACTAAACCATTAGTCTAAGATGCTACATGCTGATCCACTAACTAAGACAAAACTAAGTTGTTGGCTGAGGGAGAGGCTCAGTGACTATGAAGTTGCGTAGCTCAGGTAGTTAGGGGTGAAGCTTGAGCCTTGAGACTTCGCAATGCATAGTTCAGGTTGGATTGGGTAGGAAGATTGCACAGTTTTGAGGCTCAGTGAGCTGGGCTGAGGGGGTTTTGCATTATTTCAGCCAACTGCACAGTTATGGGAGGTAGATAAGCCTTGGCGACTATGAAATTACACAACTTAAGAGCTCAAGGATTGGGCTTGAGCTCAGAGACAACATAATGCACAATTGGGACCAGGTTGAAGGGTTGAATTACGCAATTATGGGGATCAAGGTCTTAGCTTGGGCTCTAATACTGAATGGTGCACAGTCTTGGGAGGCAAGAACTACACATTGCGTAGTGCCAAGAGGTAGGGTTGCAACTTGAGGGTTGGGACAATGAAATGTGCAGTTTAAGAGGGCCGAATGATGTTAAGTTGCTTGAAAATTTCTGGAATTTGGCTAAGTGTGGGATCAATGAAACTGACATGAATAGTGATATGACTTGACTATGATCACACACTTAGAACACTTGATGAAACAACCACATAGATCATTTAGGACACATGAACAACACATTTCCTTCAGTGTGACAACTTTGCAATGACTTACGACAAGTGCGACACTAAAGATACACTTTGTGACGACCGCGATGACAGTTGTGTGACAATGTCTACAACTTTAGGAATGAGTGCGAAGAATGTTTACATGGTAAGATCAAATCATTCACTCAAAGATAACCCCTTGAAACCACCAAAATAGGCTTATATACGTTGTGCAACACTTAACATGTGAAAAGACGACATTTTTCATTTCTTGCAAAAGGGACCAAAACACATAGAGAAAACACATGGAATGGATTTCAATGGTTGCGAAGACAACATACAAGACCAAGACAGGCTCTGAAATTTGGTGCAGGCCAAAATTTGAAGGGTGTTGTAGTAGCAACAATATGTTACAAAGGTTTATGGATGGATTGGGCAAGAAGCAGGAGATGGGAAAGTTATATAGTGACAGTCAAAGTACTATTCATCTTGCAAAGAACTCAATATTTCATTCCAAGGCTAAACATATACAACTCAAGTACCATTTCATATGGTTAGTGTTGGAAGATGGACATTTGAAGATGCAAAAGATACACATTAGCCAGACTCCTACAAATATGTTAACAAAAGTTGTAACTAGGGAGAAACTGAGATTTTGCTCAATTTCAATAGGTCTTCAAGTATGAAGGCGAATATGAGCAACAATCAGGTCCAAGTGGAGTCATTGTCCAACAAGTGAAGCAATGATGGAGTTTATATAATTAGTCTCCAAGTGGAATATTCTTGGGTGTGGATCCTGATTATCTTCTTGATTATTTAGAGGTTTTTAGTTTCAACCACGATGGATCCCTATTCTTAATGGGTCAACAACGCTGCTTGTATGATTGTCGTCAGGGAGGTCTAGGGGGGCACCCTCGAAGCTAAAAATGGATGAAAATTTGCCTTGTAAAATATTGTAATTTCATTGTCAATTTGGGTTGTTCATTAGGGAGATGGTTTAACAATAGAAGTTATGTTAATTTAGGGTTTTTATCCTCTAGAAGGTAACCCTCAATTTATATTAGGGAATTTTATTCCATCTGTGCATAATTATTCTGAGTGAGAAAGAAAGAGGAGGCTGTGTGAGAGCAAAGAGGAAATTACAATGAATTCGTTGTAGGTTGTATCTCTTCATTTTGTTGGATAATATAAAAGGAAGGACTGACTGTTTCTTAGTGAACATAACTCGAATTGGGTGAACCACGTATATATGTGTCTCTCTTTTTTTATGTGTTTCTGCAATATTGTATGTGTTTTATTTCTCTATTAATTATTTTTCTAACACGTTTAGAAGATGTTGAGGTGGATATCACAGGGGTGAATACATATGCATATTTTGAGTTGATAGACATTATGGGAGGCTTTGCACTGTTGGGGATAGATTGGGCCTTTGATAACTATGATATATGTTATAGGCCATTTTGTCACATCTGATTAGTGAGCCTCATAATGGGATCAATCAACATCCTATTCCCCCTTGTCACTATATTGCACAAATCCTTAAGCATGCACCTTTCATTTCCCAAAATTTCAGCCCTAAACTGCATCATCTGAGCCAATTTGAGGACCAACACACGCTCTAAGCCTACTGGGGTGTGTTCACCTACATGTTGCTCTACTGTGGCCTACATTGGTCACTAACAGGTTGCTCCCCTTTGCACCTGCGTTGGTTCTAGAAATCTAGGAGAATGATCGGGATTCTGGGAGCTTCCCCTTCGAGGAGTTTCCAGAAGTTGTTACAACTACTTACTTTGGATAAAACATTCAAATCCTATCCCTCCATCAAAGGTGGATCTCTTACCTTAGATTGGTAATTAGATAAGAACTCCCAACTTACCCTACTTATCTATATATTCTTAGCCTTCGATGTGGTTGGGGGTTGGATTTTGGAGAGTGATTATGCCCTTATGCTGTTGTAGTGAGTGGCCATCATCTCACACATTTAGGGTGATTAAAGGTGCATATTGTGACAAGGAAAGGACAAGTCAACGACTTGGAGAAAATCTTCTATAAGATCAACTGCTACTTATGGTTGTGATTTCCTTCCATTTATATTAATGCAAAGAGTTCATTGTTTTCCTATATGTGATGTTGTTATTTCACTTATTTCAATACCGTGCTGATCTATTGAATGACGTACTTAGATGATACTGCATAGATCTTATAGTTTCTTGGATTGTGTTATCTGACTGTGTAGGTTCTAATTTTGGAATTTAGAGCTGGAATTATACCTTCCAAGCTAAAGGAGTGAAGTGTGCAAAGGATTCCAGGTAGGCCTCACTCCGTCATCTATTTACTTTAAGGAAAAGCATTGTGTTCCTTGTCTCTCTTTTGTTTCGGTTTAGCCGCCGACCTAGGGGAGATACTTTTGTCCGCAATCATAAATCCTGTATAACACTATAATTGATATAAAATGGGAAACAATGAATTTTGAAGTGAATGGGGTCAGAGTGATTCAATCCCTGGATCCTTATTAGGGTCCTAGATTTACAGAACCAGTGGACGATAGAGAGGAGTTTAGTCTTCTGGGCTAGATATATAGAATCACTATAGGGAAGAGGGAGGATTAAATAAACCCCACAACTAATGGTTCCATTAGTTGGAGAAGTGTTCAAAGCACAAAGGTTAGTTCAAAGGTTGTGTGGGATGATTGGCAACAAGGAGATCATGAGTTACATGCTAGAAGATGTGCAATTGCCCATTATGCCTGTTGGATTGGTATTGGGGTACAAAATTATCCTACTTTCAATGGTATGGGGTTTGCTATTGATTTCATTAACAAAATTTATTTCTAAGTTGAAGAAACACAAAAGATACCCTTGTTGGACGTATCCCTTCAAGCAACACTAGCGAGGTGGTGGGGAGTTCATTGCAACCAACTCCAAGGATCATAATTTGTCAAATTTTCTTTACTGAGTCGCTTTGGTGGCCCAAGGGACTATTCAACTAATGTTCTTAAGTATGAGGGACACACTGATCCATAGAAAAATATTCAAAATTACAAGACTAAGTGGACCAAGGAACAACTTCCTGAAGCATTGTGAGTGCATCAATTTATCCATACCTTGGGAACATTTATGCAGGATTGGTATGTAAGGGAGGAAATGAGGAGACAAACAATTGCATGGGAACCAATGGTAGCCTAATTTTCCAAGGATTTCTCTTTTTCTGATGAGGATGAAAATATTGCGGGAGCCTTGAAAGCAATCAAGAAGGTTCAGTTCCCCGTAGGGAGGCCTATGGAGGATTATGCTGGTCGAGATATTTTAATCATATATATGAATCAAGATTCCATTAGGCTATCGCTTATTGGAAAGTAAATATAGACCCTTATGACCATGACTTGGAGGAATTAAGGCACTCAACTTTCAAAGAATCGGAAGGTGGGTGAGATATAAAGGATGGGCCTATCACAAATGATCCACACCTAGAGCCACTAAAGTTGCCGAAGCACAACATTGGAATTGAGGAGAAACCTAATCTAGCTTCTGTTGGTGATTACTGGGATGAGCAGACTGCCAAAGAGATTTTTGACCTTCTAAAGAAATATGAACATCTTTTTCCTGTGACAATTACATAACTTAATGGGATTAAGGGAGATTTGGGAGAAATGAAGATTGTTATGAAGTCAGACGTCAAAACAGTGAAACATTAGCCATACAAATTGAATCCTAGAGTAAAGGAGAAGGTAAAGAAATAAATCGATAAGATGTTAGCAACCAACCTCATTTTATTGTTAATGAAGCTAAGTGGGTCAACCCCATTGTCATTCAGGATAAAAGGTTTAAGATGATATTCAAGTGTGCGTAGATTATCAGAGCATTAACAATGCATGCAAGCATGAACCATTCCCTACTTCATTCAATGATGAGGTCTTAGATAATGTTGCTTGCAATGAAGCGTACTCCTTCAAGGATGGATTTCCAGGATATCACTAGGTTCGTATTACTGATGAGGAGAAGTGCAAGACCATATTCACGACCAATTGGGGCTCCTATGCCTACCATGTGATGCCCTTTGGCCTTAATAATTCCCCAACGGTCTTTTCAAGGATCGTTATTGCAGCCTTTCGGGAGTACATTCACAAATTTTTAGAAGTTTATATGGACAACTAGACAATATACAACTTGTTGAAGAAGAATTCTAGTCTCTTGCGAGTGATGTTAGATTATTGTCGACAGTTGCAAATCTCCTTGAATTTGAAGAAATGTATCTTTGTTGTTCCCTTTGGTACTTTTCTCAGCCACATTGTCTACAAGGATGGAGTATGCATAAACCTGATGAAATTCACAATTATTTTGAACATGTAGCCACCTACCAGTGTCAAGCAATTGCATTTGACCCTGGGACATATTGGGTACTACCCTATGTTTATTTGCAACTATGGCATGATCACGACTTCTCTAGGAAAGCTATTAAAGAAAGTCTAACATTTTTTGTGGGGTGTCGAATGTGACCCTGCATGTGATACCCTGAAAGAAAAGATTTCTAGTGCACCAATTCTATTCTACCTCGATTGGAACAAGGAATTTCATGTGCATATAGATGCTTCGGGGATTGCTTTAGGAGCCATTTTGGATTAACCAGGGGAGGGAAATCTAGATCACCCTATCTATTTTGCTAGTAGGAAGCTCTCTACAACAGAAAAGAATTATACCACCACAAAGAGGGAGGCTCTTGCGATGGTATACTCTCTTCAAAAGTTTAGGCACTATCTACTTGGAGGACCATTCAAATTCTTTACTGACCATTTTGCGTTGAAGTATTTGGTAAACAAGCCTGTTCTAGAAGGAACAATATGCAAATGGATCCTTTTATTCTGGGAGTTTACATTTGAAGTCATCATGAATTTGGGCCGGACTAATGTGGGACTTGACCATATTTCTAGGCTAGAGTCAGGAGAAGTAGGGGGGTCATTGGATGACTAGTTGCCTGATGCAAATTTGTTTCAGGTTGAGGCGGTCCCCGACTATTTTGAAGTCATCACCATGTTCCTAGCCACGGTAAGTGCCCTCATGGTTACACAGTGACCGAGAGGAGGCATATGGTGGTTCGAGCTATAGATTATCAACTTATCACAGGGAATTGTACAAAATGGGGTTAGATCAGATCTTGTGGTGTTGTGCCTTAGACCATGAGAAAGAGTATGTGCTATGGGAGTTCCATTTTGGGGTTGCGAGAGGATATGCAGGGAGGAAATCCAACTCAAGGAAAGTCCTATAGGAGGGGCTATGGTGACCCACTCTATTCAAGGACGCAAAAGTGTATGTCAAGAGGTGTGATGTTTTCCAATGGGTTGGTCGACCATTGTGATGGGACGAACTTCCACTACAACCTGTTCGGGAACTTCAAGCATTTGAAAAGTGGGTTGTTGATTTTGTTGGTCCCATCAATCCACTTATCTGACACTCATGCCCAATACATTATCATTGCAATGAAATACTTAAATCACTAGGCTGAAGCTGTGGTTGTCAAGGATTGTACTATTGATACCGTTGCACAGTTCATCTTTGAGAATATCATTACCAGATTTGGATGTCCTAGAAGCCTCACTAGTGACCAAGGGTCACACTTCATTAACAAGATTGTTGATACTTTGCTACAGAATTTTATGATTTAACACCATAACAGAAACCCTTATCATCCACAGGCAAATGACACAGTCGAAGCTTTTAATAAGATTTTTGAGAAACGAATGACGAAGATATGCTTTGCAAACAAGGACAATTGGGATGAGCGTGTACCAACTATGCTATGGGCCTACAGTACCACGGTGAAGCGACTGCATAAATACAATCCATTCCATCTTTTTCTGGGAGAGAGGTTATGGTACCAACTAAAATCATTATTCCTAACCTCTTTAATGCTAAAGCTACGAAAATGACAGAAGATGAGTCCATCGCAGAATGACTATATGAGTTGTGGGAGTTGGACGAAGTGATAGTTTTGGAAGATTTCCACTAAACTGTCGAAAAGCAATGACAAAAGGCCTGACATGATCAACATATAAAGAAAAAATCCTTCTCTATTGGTGATCAAGTCTTACTCTATTGCTAAGATTGGTGGATGACACATGCATAAAGCCCTTCTATGGCTAACAAATTTCTCAATAAATTGTTGATCTCCGAAAGGGGGTCATAGTTAGGATTAGGGTTGAGTCAGTTTCAGTTGTTTAATTGTGAATAATGTACTTCCATTTGGTTTGTTAGTCTAGCTAGTTGCGACCCATCACAACTGATTATGGTTGGGGAGAAACACTATAGATGGGGTTGTGTCTGGTATCTTGATAGTGGAGCCTCATTCCACATGACTGGTGATAAAAAATTATTCAGTGCCTTGGAGGAGAAAGAGCTCAAGATGCACATAGAGATGGGTGACGACGGAAGGTATGGTGTTTCAGGAGTAGGCACAGTTGCTTTTAAGAGGGAGCATGGAGCTCCTCTCACCTTGACAGATGTGATGTATGTGCCTGGACTGAAGAAGAACTTGGTATCAGTCGCAATGTTGGAGGACAAAGGCTACGATGTTGTCTTCAATAAAGGAAAGGTGTTCCTAAGACACATAGCCACGGGTTAGACCAAGAGGATAGGGATTCAGGTGAAGTGTTGAAAAATGGCAACAAGAAATGCTAAAAATAGAAGTGCTAAAAATAACACTACTAAAAATAGCAGTTTGGGTACCAGTGCTGGATTGGGAAATAGGGAATGAAAAATGGAAGTGCTAAAAATAACATTTTATTTTTAGCAGTTCAAGATGGATTCCTATTTTAGTCAGTCCCTGGACTAAACATAGGAAGTAAAATCTGAATTTGAACTTAACAGCGATTTGAAAATAAATTAATTAATTCTCCATGAGTTAATTAGTTGTGAAAATCAAACATAAAGTCTATGTGAGGACATGCAACAGTTTATCTATTAATTGAGGAATTTATCCATCAGTTAAAGAGATAAGGATGAGTTCTAGTTTGAGTAGTAATTAGTTGGCTTAGTTAACTGAGTCAAGTCCAATTATAATTGATTTAAACAGTTTGTTTAAATTAAGTAAGTTCAGTTAGTTAATGCATGCTTTCATATAAGTGCCGCACTTCAGATAACTGAAGATTCTCTCATGAATAACTCATGCATGTCAGTTCAGACAGAGACCCAGTTGAGATCAAAGAAGGGATAATGTACTGTTAGTTGGATGAAAATTTTCCTATAAAGGAAGCTCATCCATGGATGAGGATTTATCTCCCTCAGGACTGCGTAGTTGGATCAGAGGTTAGTGAGTGTGTGAAGAGGCCAATTCACACAAGTGGCTGCACTGGACCCCAATCAAAATTTCACAAAAAAATAGGAGGCTTGGAGGGTAGACCAAAGGTTAGATAGAGGCCTTTGACTATCTATGAGCAGCAGAGGTATTGTAGAGAGAGCAGGATAGCTTTTGCGCTGATTCTTTTTGTAATACTGGCTATATTTCCACTTGTATGATAATATAGAGTTGGGGTTTTAGGCTGAGGCTTTCCCCTGGTTATATCTTCTGTTTTATGTGTTATTGATTTCTCCATATCAGTTATATGTGTTCTTATTGATGTTGCTCATGTTCGATTAAGCTTTCGCTAAATTGGTTGTAGAAGTAGATCTTGTATTTTGCTTTAGTATATTGCATTATCAGGTGATCTACAGGTGGGAATTTCTACATGGTATCAGAGCGAGGTTTTGTAGAAAAATTTCTACATGGTATCAAAGCGAGGTTTTGTAGAAAAATTTCTACATGGTATCAGAGCAAAGGTGATGAAAGGAGAGAACAATATACTGAGAGGAGATTTCAAAGTTTTGAGTTTTGGGATGAGAGTTTGCAGAGGATATATGAAAATTTTTGTACAAAATTTTCAGAAACAAATAGCAGATTTGGATTCTTTGCAGAAAAATACCCAAATTCAAAAAAAAGAATCGGCTAAATCGGAGTTTGGATGAGGGAGATATCACTGATTTAAAATCATCTCTTTTTTTAAGAAAATTTCGTGACGACGGGACAATGGAAACAGATTGGTGTGCTAGCCAAGAACCTGTATGCACTTGAGGTATAAGATGCATGCAAAACCTTAAGGATCAAGGCAAAGGTTAGATACTTGGTGGTTGAGAGGGAGAGTAAATTACCTCTCAATATGCAGCGCGAGAAGAAGTCTCAGATGATTGTGGAGGAGCCACGATTGGTGCAGCAACTTCAGGAGGTTGTGGAGTAGCCACAACATGGGAAGATGAGTGGAGATCGAGTAGAGACATCTACTCATGCAGAGACCTCCAATAGGGGAAAAATTTGAGCCAGGTGGGCAGAGGGATCACATGCAGCCATACCTCTAGGTAGGAGGTGGGGCGATGTGGAGTGATTGTCCCAAGGAGGAGGGACATGATCCCTGAGGTACCCAACCTCTTTGATTCGAATTTCCTACAGGAGCCTCAATGAGGAGTAGCAAGACTAACTGATTAGGTAGAGACAGATGTGGATGGAGCGACAGAGAGATCTATAGTGCAGGAATCTCAAGACAGCACAGAGCTAGCAGGCTGCAATAATGCGAGAGGTATAAGAGTGTTGCACCAGTGCAAGTTGGCATAGAGAGGTGTGCAACGGTGCGAGATGCATGGAGATGTTGCAGTAGCGCAGAGGTTAGAGAGGGAGCACTTATCAGTAGCAGGTAGAGCTTCAGCATCAGAGTATGTTTCTAGCCCAACAGAGAGGTCAGTTGGGAGTTTTTTTTGTTCCAAGAGTTGCTGGAGCAATCACACTTGGTAGATGTGTTGCATGCAAAACATTCCAGAGGTACAAGATCGGGTTCGTTTTGAAGCCTTTCTTGTTGAGAGGGAGTGTTGAAAAATGGCAACAAGAAATGCTAAAAATAGAAGTGCTAAAAATAGCACTACTAAAAATAGCATTTTGGGTACCAGTGCTGGATTGGGCAACAGGGAATGAAAAATGGAAGTGCTAAAAATAACATTCTATTTTTAGCAGTTCAGGATGGATTCCTATTTTCGTCAGTCCCTAGACTAAACATAGGAAGTAAAATTCGAATTTGAAGTTAACAGTTGTTTGAAAATAAATTAATTAATTCTCTATGAGTTAATTAGTTGTGAAAAATCAAACATGAAGTCTATGTGAGGACATGCAACAATTTATCCATTAATTGAGGAATTTATCCACCAGTTAAAGAGGTAAGGATGAGTTCTAATTTGAGTAGTAATTAGTTGGCTCAGTTAACTAAGTCAAGTCTAATTATAATTGATTTAAACGGTTTGTTTAAATTAAGTAAGTTCAATTAGTTAATGCATGCTTGCATATAACTACTGCACTTCAGATAACTGAAGATTCTCTCAGATAGAAACCCAGTTGAGATCAAAGAAGGGACAATGTACTATCAATTGGATGAAATTTTTCCTATAAAGGAAGCTCATCCATGGATGAGGATTTATCTCCTTTAGGACTGCATAGTTGGATTAGAGGTTAGTGAGTGTGTGAAGAGGCCAATTCACACAAGTGGCTGCACTGGACCCCAATCAGAATTGCACAAAGAAATAGGAGGCTTGGAGGGCAGACCAAAGGTTAGATAGAGGCCTTTGACTGTCTATGAGCAACAGAGGTATTGCAAAGAGAGCAGTATAGCTTTTGAGCTGATTCTTTTTGTAATACTGGCTATATTTCCACTTGTATGATAATTTGGAGTTGGGGTTTTAGGCTGAGGCTTTCCCCTGGTTATATCTTCTATGTTATGTGTGATTGATTTCTCCATATCAGTTATATGTGTTCTTATTGATGTTGCTCATGTTCGATTAAGCTTCCGCTAAATTGGTTGTAGAAGTAGATCTTGTATTTTGCTTTAGTATATTGCATTATCAGGTGATCTATAGGTGGGAATTTCTACATGGTACCAGAGAGAGGTTTTGTAGAAAAATTTCTACATGGTATCAGAGCAAAGGTGATGAAAGGAGAGAACAGTTTACTGAGAGGAGATTTCAAAGTTTTGAGTTTTGGGTCGAGAGTTTGCAGAGAAGATCTGAAAATTTCTGTACAATTTTTTTTGAAACAAATAGCATATTTGGATTTCTTGCGGAAAAAGACCCAAATTCAAAAAAAAAAATCGGCTGAATCGGAGTTCAGATGAGGGAGATATTGCTGATTTAAAATCAGCTCTTTTTCCAGAAAATTTCATGACGGTGGGAAAGTGGAAACAGATTGGTGTGCTAGCCAAGAACCTGTATGCACTTGAGATATAAGATGCATGCAAAGCCTTGAGGATCAAGGCAAAGGTTAGATGCTTGGTGGTTGAGAGGGAGAGTAAATTACCTCTCAACATGCGGCGCCAGAAGAAGTCTCAAACGATTGTGGAGGAGCCACGATTGGCGCAACAGCTTCAGGAGGTTGTGGAGCAGCCACAACAGGGGAAGTTGAGTGGAGATCGAGTAGAGACATCTACTCATGCAGAGACCTCCATTAGGGGAAAAATTCAAGCCAGGTGGGCAGAGGGATCACATGTAGCCATACCTCAAGGTAGGAGGTGGGGCGATGTGGAGTGATTGTCCCAAGGAGGAGGGGCAGGATCCTTGAGGTACCTAACCTCTTTGATTCGACTTTGCTATAGGAGCCCCGATGAGGATTAGCAGGACTGACTGATTGGGTAGAGACAGATACAGATGGAGCGACATAGAGAGCTATAGTGCAGGAGTCCCAAGACAACGCAGAGCTAGTAGGCTGCAACAGTGCAAGAGGCACATGAGTGTTGCACCAGTGCAGGTTGACACAGAGAGGGGTGCAATGGTGCGAGATGCATGGGGATGTTACAGTAGCGCAGAGGTCAAAGAGGGAGAACTTGTCAGTAGCAGGTAGAGCTTCAGCATCAGAGTATGTTTCTAGCCCAACAGAGAGGTTAGTTGGGAGTTTTTTTTGTTCCGAGAGTTGCTGGAGCAACCACACTTGGTAGATGTGTTGCATGCAGAACATTCCAGAGGTAAAAGATCGGGTTCGTGTTGAAGCCTTTCTTGTTGAGAGGGAGTGTTGAAAAATGGCAACAAGAAATGTTAAAAATAGAAGTGCTAAAAATAACACTACTAAAAATAGCAGTTTGGGTACCAGTGCTGGATTGGGCAACAGGGAATGAAAATGGAAGCGCTAAAAATAACATTCTTTTTTTAGCAGTTCAGGATGGATTCCTATTTTAGTCAGTCCTTGGACTAAACATAGGAAGTGAAATTTGAATTTGAATTTAACAACTGTTTGAAAATAAATTAATTAATTCTCCATGAGTAAATTAGTTGTGAAAAATCAAACATGAAGTCTATGTGAGGACATGCAACAATTTATATATTAATTGAGGAATTTATTCATCAGTTAAAGAGCTAAGGATGAGTTCTAATTTGAGTAGTAATTAGTTGGCTCAGTTAACTGAGTCAAGTCCAGTTATAATTGATTTAAATAGTTTGTTTAAATTAAGTCAGTTCAGTTAGTTAATGGATGCATGCATATAACTGCCGCACTTCAGATAACTGAATATTCTCTCATGAATAACTCATGCATGTTAGTTCAGACAGAGACCCAGTTGAGATCAATGAAGGGACAATGTACTATCAGTTGGATGAAATTTTTCCTATAAAGGAAGCTCATCCATGGATGAGGATTTATCTCCTTCAAGACTGCGTAGTTGGATTAGAGGTTAGTGAGTGTGTGAAGAGGCCAATTCACACAAGTGGCTGCACTATACCCCAATCAAAATTGCACAAAGAAATAGTAGGCTTGGAGGGTAGACCATAGGTTAGATAGAGGCCTTTAACCGTCTATGAGCAGCAGAGGTATTGTAGAGAGAGAAAGATAGCTTTTGAGCTGATTATTTTTGTAATACTGGCTATATTTCCACTTGTATGATAATACAGAGTTGGGGTTTTAGGCTGAGGCTTTCCCCTGGTTATATCTTCTGTGTTATGTATTATTGATTTCTCCATATCAGTTATATGTGTTCTTATTGATGTTGCTCACGTTCGATTAAGCTTCCGCTAAATTGGTTGTAGAAGTAGATCTTGTATTTTGCTTTAGTATATTGCATTATTAGGTGATCTACAAGTGGGAATTTCTACATGGTATTAGAGCTAGCTGATTTGTAGAAAATTTCTACATGAAGAATCTCTATAAACTAGAGGTATATGATTGTGTAGCATTGAGTACGAAAGCAGAATTGGTGCAAAGCCAAGACATTGACGAGTTGTGGCACAGGCGGTTGGGCCATTTGCATCATGGGGCTTTGAAGATAATGTAGTAGATATCTACAGGACTTCCCAAAGGTAAACTTGAGCAAGTTGACACATGCAAAGGTTGTACCTTGGGAAAGTACACCAAGTCTTCCTTTCATGATCGAGACAGTCGAGCAGAGGCTATCTTAGAGCGAGTTCATACTGATTTGTGTGGACCATTCTCTACAGAATCCACAGTGAAGCAAAGGTATTATGTGATTTTTCATTGATGACTATTATCGTAAATGTTGGATTTATTTCATGCAGAAGAATGACCAAACTTTCACAAAGTTTTGTGAGTTCAAAGCTTTGGTTGAGAAAGAGTC
This sequence comes from Pinus tabuliformis, assembly GCA_031772625.1. Taxonomy (NCBI): domain Eukaryota; kingdom Viridiplantae; phylum Streptophyta; class Pinopsida; order Pinales; family Pinaceae; genus Pinus; species Pinus tabuliformis. Next base: position 1,843,117,465 of record CM062816.1, read on the forward strand.
AGGGAAGAAGATCAAGGCCTTGAGAAGCAACAACAGTGGAGAATATGTCTCTCAAGAGTTTAAGGACTTCTGTGCAACGGAAGGAATTAAACGAGAGTTGACAACACCTCATAACCCACAGTAGAATGGGGTGGCTGAGAGGAAGAACGAAACTATTGTAGGGGCAGCACGGGCAATGTTGCATGACCAAGGCCTACCACTTCACTCGTGGACTGAGGCATGCAACGCAATGGTTTATTTGCAGAATAGAAGCCCACATTGCATACTTGGGATGAAGACACTAGAGGAAGCTTTCTCCGGTAAGAGATCAAATGTGGGTCACTTCAGGATCTTTGGCTCATCAGTATATTTCCATGTGACAAAGGATCCACGGGAGAAGCTTGAGCTGACAACAGAGTTGGGGATATTTGTGGGGTACACTATTACACCTCACAACTATCAGATGTACTTGCCTACCAGTCGGAGGACAGTGGTTCGCAGAGATCTTAAGTTTGATGAGTAGAAGGCCATGCGAGTTTCCCTTGAGAGGGAACTCTAACTACAGGCTGTGGAGGAACTGTTGGTTTCTAAGGAGGAGGAGCCTCAGATTGATGCAGAGTAGCCGTATGCAGAGGTTCCAAGGGTGGATACATCCACTCAAGCAGAGTCTTTCAGAGATGGACGAAAGCGCACAAGAGAAGCTGATAGATTATTGGAGGATGCGAGAGAGAATGTGGGAGCACCATCTTCTCAACACAGACAGAGGAGGTCACCTGAGAGGTACACTGGATACATGGACCTTGCTGGGGAATGTGTTGAGACCGAGCCATCCTCCTTTGAGGAAGTAGTGTAGCAGCCGATTTGGGTTGATGCTATGGTGGAGGAGTATGACTCTATAGTTCGTAATGGTGTTTGGGACGTGGTTCCTAGACCGGAGAGCAAGTCAGTTGTGAGTTCCCGTTGGCTTTACAAGGTAAAGAAAGTTGTTGATGGTAGTGTGGAGAAGCATAAGGCAAGATTTGTTGCCCATGGCTTTTCACAGATCATGTTGCTGCAGTATATTAATAGTGTGTAAATTCGAGTTCCATAGAGACATGATCGGGGTGGCAGATAATCCCTTTCTTGTTGAGAGGGAGTGTTGAAATATGGCAACAAGAATATTCCAATTTAATTTGTCCTTGAATTAAATTGTGAATTAAAATCGAATTTAGTCTTAACAACTACTTGGAAATAATTAAATAATTTATTTTAAATTAATTAGTTGGAGAAATTCAAGTTAGAAGTCTTTCTGAAGTCATGCAAGAGTTATCCCTTAAATTAAGGAGATGAGATTGAGTTATATTTGAGTTGTAATTAGTTAACTCAATTTACTGAGTTAAGTCCAGTTAAATTAGTTCCAACCTGTTTGAGGAACTAATAGTGAGTTAACAGTTAGTTGATGCATTAATGCACTCAATTATTGCTACTCCAGTTAACTGAAGATTCTCTCATCAGAAACTCATGCATGTCTATTATGAGAAAGACCTAGTTGAGATTAATGTTCAAGGACAATGTATTATTAGTTACATGTGTTTTCTCATGGATAAAACTCATGCATGCAGTAAAGGATTCATCCTTGAGGATTGTGCAGTTTTGGAAGGCTAATCATCCACAAGGAACAACGCAAGGAAATAAGAGGTTGGAGGGCAGAGAGGAAGGTTGGAGAGAAGCCAAGATTACCTGTGAGCATCTGTGAGGATTGTACTCAGAACTAGCTAGCTATGAGAGCTAAGGCTTTGTATAATTCCTATGTATTTCCACCATGTATGATAATACAATAGTGTGGGGTTTTTAGCTGAGGCTTTCCCCAAAAGTATTTTCATGTGTATTGTGCCATTGATTCTTCTTCTTTTGGTTATATTGTTCAACTCGATCTTTAAGCTTCCGCAAATTGATAGTAGAAGTAGGTTATAATATTCTGCTTTGATTTATATTGCATTATCCGGTTAACCTATCACCGATTTTCTACAGAAGTGGTGTCCTCCTAAAGGGCAATAGATTACTCCAGTTTCAAATGATCAACTTTTGGCCCTTGCGTACCTTCCATGTAGGGTGTCAGGGGACTCAAACATTACGAAAATAAATGAAGAATCTTTCACTAGATGGTATGCCAAGATGGTCAACGTTGTAGAAAATGTCTCCCGAATACCAATACCACTTCTCAATGCGTAATTTCATTCCATATGGTTTGGAATTCGCCATGCCACTGCTTATGTCCGACCAAAAGTTGTCAATGAAGGTACCTTTCAAATGAAATCGTTGCTCTTCTACCTCTCTGCGAGGAATTTCACAATGAATTTCTCTCTTGGCCCAATATTGGCTATGAAATTTGAGATAATAAGCCTTTATATTCCTTTGCAGTAATGTTTCCACATCCACTATCGGGGAAATTCAGTCCTCATCAAGGAAACACATCGCTAAGGAGGTCCTTAATCCCGTCTTCAAGTAATTCAAGGAGGCTGTTTTCTCTGCTCGCAACACTAGGGAAGCTCTCAATCCCCTAGTAAGTTTTGTGCCCCTTCCTTCTGATTTTCACACTAGTTTTCCCATTGATCATCAGATACTCAGGCCATTACCTATCTATTTGGGTGCCATGGGCTCTACCTATACCACTCAATGAACAATTCCTGAGCCTCTTCACTTCACTAACCTTTTTTTGTCCCTAGTTCAAAACAATATGCCTCCTCACAAGTCCCAGATTGTAGACCTCATCGATGAGGAACCCCATGGGTTTATCACTGACGCTCAAATAATTGAGGAACCCCCACATTCTACACATGCTACTTCCCCATTATCTCACAACATTTCGTCGCATACAACATCCCCCTCTGCCACCATTTCTGATCTTCCACAAATTGGTAACCTTATTACTGTCGAGAATGAAATGGAGGTCGAATCAATCATTTAGGACATTACTAAGAAGACACCCGATGTATTAGATATGAGCACTGCCCCTGGTGATATTGTCGTAATACCTATAGCACATACCTTGCCTTCGATGCCATGTATGAAACTTGCAATAACTCATTTCATCTAACTTAGCTAAGATCCTGACAAGTACCAAGAAGTATTAAGCAGTGTGGCACAATATTTTAACCTTATTCCCTCATTTCCATCACCAACGATTGAAGATGTCCACACTAAATGCCATAGTGAGCAAAACTAGGAGAAAAATATCTCCCCATAGGGTCATTATGAAAAGTTTTTCGCCAACAGGAAACCTCTGCAAGCACTATTTCCTTTACCTAGTTTCGTGTCGTCAGACGCTCTCCAAAGATGGTTGTCGTTTCAATTGTTTAATTTTATACAACTCTCTGCTTGACAAGTAGGAGCCCTACACAATAACTTAGCCATTGATAATGAACAACAACAACAACAGATTCTTTCCCTTACTGCTGAGCAGGATTAGCTTTTACATGAAAATAAATAATTGCAGCACTAAGTCAAGGATATCAATGCCAAATTCTAGAAGCTATGACCAATTATTATTGATGTGGTGTTAAATGCACTTGAATATTTTTCTACTTGTACCCTTTTTTAATTCTCTGACCACATTAGAGTAGTGTGTACTAAGCTTGTTTATGTAAACTAGGAGTTGAAGCATACCATTGCATCCGCCTAGACAACACTTCTAGACCCCACCACCCAGTATGCCATAGAAATTGAATAGAAAATCATAGAAGAAACTTATCTTAAAGAGTCTCTATGTGACAGTACAACAAATGGGAAGAAATCTCCCATCACGTTCACGATTGGTCTGGATTCCTGGACAAAAAGAATCAACTTGTATATGAGCTACATTAACAAGCCCAATAGTTGTTCAATTAAATTCTAATCATGGCTAATCTCAATCAACAAAATGATTTTTTTTCTCAGACTGATTCGTTGGAGAATTAGATCCACCAGATTAAAGAAGACTCTCACGCCACTAAAGCTTTGTTGTGCAACCTGAAACCATCGACACAGACTCATTTTCAAAAGTTTCGACAACTCAACATCAAAGATGAGAACCAATGGGAGGCCCTCATGAGTGCATGACCAGAACACCCCACTGCTGAACTTACCACACCATTTATTGATCAGGCTATTGTTTTGATGGATTCCTGGTGGTATGTGATCACTGCATACTCTCAATTCAAAGACTATGATATACAGTTAGTGCCTGAGTTGGGTATTCGTTTGAAGGTAAACCCGCAGATAAGGAAGAAGAAACACATAAAGAGGCATGAAAATAAAAATCAAAAGCATAAGCGCCAACAAATAATTGACTCGAGGACGAGTCAATAGATTGTGGTCGGGGCCTGTTGGGTCCTTCGTTTTTGGGAACATAATTTTGCCATATTTTGAATGGGTCCGACCGGAAAGCAGTTACACAGAAGACAGATAGATAAAAGGAAAGGAAGAAGCCAATACTATAGGTTTAGGATGATGAGAAACGTGCATAAAAGAAGGAGGAAGGAGAATTTAAGGTGAAGCTCACAAAAATTGCCAAAGAAATATAAGTTCATGGAAACGAGCAGTTGAGGTCGATTTTACAAAAGTCAATGAGGAGGAATGAACATGATATCCAAGGTGACAATGGGAAGATCATACAAGTATAATTGGGAGGACCCTATGCCAAGATTCTGCCACTGCGTTAATTTAAGCCTGCTCTGTGCATTTCTCTCTCTTTCTGAGCTTTAGCATGTAATGTAATTGATGCTCTTGCTGTAATGACCAAGCTACTATGATATACCGATAATCTTATCTATTATTGAAATGGAAATTGTGGAAATGTCCCGTGCCCATGAAATGTGATGAAATCAATGGGCCCTTTAAAATTTTCTTTTGTATATGATATGGATGCTCTCTGATTTTTCCTAGTCATGTTGCAAATCTATATTTTCTGCATGATGCATGTCTGTTAATGGGGACTTTTGTTATGAATGTGTGAACTGAATTTTGCGTTGCGTTACTCCTTGATGCCTTTCCATGATCCCTTACCTTCTGAGTCTCGGTGCAACTCAGGTGAGATGCCTTGCTTTCTCATTAAGTAAGGTGAAAATGTTGGCGTAACGCTAGACTACAATGGATCCCTTTGTTGGCACCCTGTGCCTGAACCCAAGGTCTCCCTCTGTTAAAATTTGGAGCCAACACTTGCTTCTGCCTGAAGTAGTGCCATTGGATCCACTGTTCGTCTACATACCCTATAGGGTAAAATTGTGACTTTATGAGGGTTTTAAAGTCCTCCCAGTTAGTCACTTGAAGATCTCCCTACAACCTCAAGTTCTTTGTGTCGCTTTCCCACTAGGTCAAGGCATGGCCCTCGAATTTTAGCCATGCAAATGAAATATTTTATTCTTCCTCTATATGATGAACACTCAAATAAACTTCTAATTTTTGTAACTAGTGATTTAGCTTCAAAGTGTGAATCTCACCTTAGTACCACTTGATATAGCTCTTTGCTTCCATTTTGAATAGGGATTGTAAATGGTTCACGACACCTGAATTGGGTTGATCATTTTCGAGTCTTTTCTTCTACTCATTCTCTATTTCTTCCCAATATCTTGATCTCCACTCTGATCATACCTCTGCATTAGAACCCCCATCTTCTCTGAATATCTCGAACTTATTGGGTCACCATGAGGAGATTCACATTATGATTTATATATGCAACTTGTGCTTCTAGTTGTGAAAACCTCTCTTTTGCAGGATCATGAGGGTTATTCACATATTCATCATCCATGACTAGGGTTTTATGGATTTTGGATTAGCTTATATAGATCCCATACAAATATCCACAAAATACACAAAGAAACTTGTTTTGATACCAATATCATACATAAATATTTGTGGATATTCCACTGGATAGTTCGTCACAACAGATCTGATAAAATTATACTTTAGAATATGAAACTACACTATGGGGGTTTATTTCTCTTTAGATTTTTGGATATGTAAATTATTTTTTATTGCATACACATGCAAATTATAATCATGTAAAAAATAGAGAAAAGTGAAATAAAATCTAACAAAACCATGATTGATACAAGATATAACTTGGGAAATCCTTTTAGGAGAAAACCCAATTGGAAGGTGAGGCTTCCCTGAATAGAAAATGGCTATGAGTGCAAAAACGTAAGGCTTGTGGCTTGTGAGCTACTACAATGGACACATCCTCTCCTTGTATTCTCTCCCTATCCCTCTCGATTGCTCTTGTTGTCTATGGAACAAGATGTAGTTAAAAATAATGAAACCTCTTTCCTCATAGTGGCTCGATTATAACTATAACACCCTCCTCCCACATCTACCCAAGCAACCGACCAACCAGGGTAAACATGCGACGAGAGGCCACTACGATATGTTTTGACCTCCTAAGTCATGTTAAGGAAGTGGAACCGATAGAAACACACCATACAAACATTCAATATCAGCATTAGGACCCTTAGGAACTAATCCAAGCTTTCTGCCAACCAGCCTTTGGGTCCCACTGAGCTTTTGGACCACTTGATACTTGGATGCTCTCATGCTATGGGCATTCCAACATCCAGGGACCTCTGGATGCTCTCACAGGCCTACAAGCCAACATCCAAGGACTCTTTTGCACAATGTTGTGCCATCGTCCCTGGGATTTGAGCCACTTTTTCATGCCTAAAGCCTGGGTCACTGCCAAGAATTGAATCATATCTTCAGAATATTAAAATAACAAGGAAATGATAGTATATATGAAATCACTTGAATGAGACCTTGATTGGACCCCTACTAGCTATGCCAGGCATTTCGTCAAACATATCACGAATATGTAATCTACAAGTGTAAATAACAGATCTGAGCATAAGGGTCTAATACTTAGCTGAGAATCACTAAGTAGCATTGATGCCTCAACACATCAACAAAATTTTCACTCGTTACGTCATAGATACATTGTTCATTCATTTACCAATAAAAACATGAAGAGAGCCATACATAGCTATTGTCATAAAACATATACATAACCAACATAATAGCAACATAAATACCAATGAAATCACAACGATATAAACCACATATAATATAGTATAATACTCCTAGAAATACAAGGAGAAATAACCTCATATTAATGAAGAAAAATCCAAACCCGGGATGGGACTTCCATGTTCCACTCGACTGTAGAATCGCTGAGCCAAATCTCTCTTCAGTCATTCACCCCGTGCCATATTCCAAGAATGAATGTGGGATCTCATAGAACAGATCAATCCAAAACCATACAGGGCTTCCATAAGCCATCCACCTCAACCCATAAAATAGTGATTCCACCTCATGGCCATACATCATAAAACCATCATCAGATTGGTCTCTATCCAAGCCTTCCAAGGCTCCAGCGTGTTTGTCCAAACAAGGCTCCAGGATTAGTAACTCAACCCACAACTTTTACTGGGCTCCAAAGCATTTGTCCAACCAAGGCTCCAGGACTAGTAACTGAACCCACCAAGGGCTCCACAGTGTTTGTCCAACCAAGGCTACGAGACTAGTAACTCAACCCAAGTTGTTACAGAGCTCCAGAGCATTTTCCAACCAAGGCTCCATGAATAATAGCTCAACCCAAGCTAAGGAAACATGAGATCCAACCAAAAACAAAACAATGAAAAGGAACCCATAATCTCCATGTCCAGGAAATGACAAGGCTAGGCAATCCACTGTCAATCCTGGCCACCCTCCATGCCAATGATAGATCACAACCAAAAAACTACATGCATATGCCATGCATGCCAAAAATAGTGAGGAAACATACATGGAACTCGGTACTTGCAAGAAAATCCCGCTATAGTTGCTGATCTCGATGTCCCCTTGTGCTTTCCTGCTCTTACTTTGCATTCTTGCTCAAAAAATTCAAGTATACCACACCCTCCAAGATTGCTCCAAGAAAACTCTAAGTATCCAAGAGTACAAAAGAGAGAGAATAATGAGAGAGCTCCAAAACTGGACAGAAAAAAGGTTACCAACTAATCCTTAGAAGCCTTTTTATGAATGAGGCCTCTATTTTCTTCATTTTCCATTATTTTCCTTCAATTTTCTCCTCACATGCAACCTGTGACCTTTCACCTCCCCTTTCCCCTAATTCCACTATTTTCATAAATAAATGTGCCAAAAATTCCATTTGCCTTTCCAAAGCCTTAGCCATTTCCTTTGCCAATTTCCTTAACCATTAATCAATCACATGTGATCCCCATCACTAGTATTTTCCCCAACATTCAACTTGGAATAAGTGTCCCATCAACCGTGGTTATTATTTTACCTTTATTAACTTTTATTACATGGAATTTTCACCAGGGTTGTTACAAAACCACCCCCCTTAGGGGAACACCATCCTCAGTGTTCAACAACACCTATAACCACAAGATTGCTGTAAGCAAAACATACTATCGATGGAGCTTTATAACTTAGCTCGATGCAATATTTATAATGATCAACCTGCTGAGAAGCAAACCAACATGAAAACATAACAACATAACATCATAATGACATGACACCCATACCACTTATTGGAGCTTTATAACATAGCTCATGGTGGTATTTACATCCATATACATATGTACATATACCAAACATCACCAAAACATGTACCAAAACATATACCAAGACATATACCAAAACACCATACCAAAACTGCTTTGCCTCAACCAGCAAACAAGGAAGGATACATAGCCTGCATCTAATCCGCCATCTCCCATGTAGCTTCATTGGGCCCAAAGTGCTTCCATTGCACCTTAACTTGCTCGATTGCTCAGTTTCGGAGCATGAGCACCTTTTTCTTCAATATACACTGAGGCTTCGGCTGGAATTCTCCATCTGGTTCCAACTGCAATATAGACGAGTCAATCACATGATCAACATCTTTAACCTACTTCTTAAGCAATGACACTTGGAAAACATTATGGACTTTCACTGTCGGAGGCAGTGCAAGTCGATAGGCTACTAGCCTAATCTTCTCAACAATACTGAAGGGTCCACAAAACCGTGGTGTCAGCTTGGCACATGATCCAATCCACAAGGAGCTCTTCTTTGATTTGATACGCAAGTACACTTGTTCCCCAACCTGGAACTCCTTAAACAACCTATTCTAATATGCATAACTCTTCTCCCTATCTCGTGCTGCCTTTAGATTCTTCTTTATAACCTGCATCACCTGTTCCATGTATGCAAACATGTCCAGTCCAATCAACACCTTGTTAATTGGATCACTCCAACTAATGGGATTGCAACTCCGCCCATACAATGTCTCAAATGGATTCATATTCAAAGATTCATGATACCCATTGTTATAAGCAAACTCTACCAGTGGAATATACTCTTCCCACTTCTGTTGCTGATGCGTCACATACATCCTCAACATGTCCTGCAATATCCTATTGACCCTCTCAGTCTGTCCATCTATCTGCGGATGATAAGTTGTACTGAAGTCCAACTCTGTGCCCAAATTTGAAAACAAGTCCTTCCAAAACTTGGAAGTGAACTTTACATCCCTGTCTGACATGATCTTCCTCGAAATACCATGAAATCTGATCACATCTATGATGAATACCTGTACTACATCACTATCTAAGAATGTAGACTTCACTAGAATGAAGTACGTAACCTTCATCAGCCTTTCCAGAATAACCATGATGGAATCATGTTGTCTCGCTATCCTTAGCAACCCTGTGATGAAGTCCATGGAAATGACCTCCAATTTCCACTTTGGTACCGCAATTGGCTGTAACATTCGACTTGGATGCTTATACTCTACCTTCACATGTTGACAATCAAAGCACCTAGTCATAAACTTTGCTACATCCATCTTCAGATTCGGCCAATAATAAAAATATCTTCACTGCTGTCAGTGTCTTCTGATAACCTAGGTGATATGAATATGGCTTCGCATGAAACTCCCTCAAGATCACCTTCTTGAGTTCACTGCTATCTTGCACATATATCCTATCTCTGAATCTAACCAATCCATATGTTGTAAGGAAATAGTCCACATCCTGTGCACCTACACCTGGACCATCACCTGTACCTGTAACTGCACCTATACCTGTACTACCACTTGTTCCTGTATCTGTACTATCACCTGTACCTATGCCTATACTACCACTTGTATATGTACCAATACTCTACTGCAACTTCTGCATAATCTCCATATATCTGACATCCTGCTGACCAGCCTGCAAGGTCCTATCCTGTAAGTTTGTCCCATAAGAGCTCATAGCTTGTAAATGATTTACCTATATCCACTTACCGAGAGCATCTTCCACTCTGTTCTCTTTACCTTTAATATATGATCTCAAAATCGAACTCACTGATCGTAGCCAACCACCGAGCCTGCCTACCATTCAGATTCGGTTGGTCAAATAGATATCGCAAACCATTATGATCACTCATCAATGTAAACCTCTTGCTTTAAAGATAGTGTCTCCACATCTTCAACACATTTATAATCGCTGCCAACTCAAGATCATGTGTGGGGTAGTTCTGCTCGTGCTCATTCAGTTTTCATGACTCATAGCATACCACCTGTCCATCCTGCATAAGGACTGCACCAAGTCCCTTCTTTCAAGGATTTATGCATATCAAAAACTCTTGGTTAGGATTTGAAATCTTTAACACTAGTGCATGTGACAACAACTGCATAAGCTTCAAAACTAGCCTGCCACTCCTCTATCCATTTGAACTTCTTACCTTTCCTTCGCAATGATGTGATATGATAGGCAATTTGTGAGAAGTTCCTGATGAACCTCATGTAATAGCCTACCAATCCCATGGAAGATATCACCTCATCTACATTCCTAGGGGCCACCCACTCCATGATGGCCCATATCTTTTTTTGGATCTACTATAATTCCCTCCTTGGAGACAACATGCCCCAAGCAGTGTACCTCAGTTTGAAAGAAACTACACTTGATGAGCTTAGCATACAATTAATGCTCTCTTAGTAACCTCAAAATTGATGCTAAATGATTGGCACACTCTTCCTCATTTTTAGAAGATACCAATATGTCATCAATGAACACAATAAAAAACTTATCCAAATATGAACACAACACACTATTCATCAAGAACATAAATGTAGTTGGAGCATTAGTCAAACCAAATGGAATTGCAATAAACTCATAATTCCCATACATGGTTTGGAAAGTTGTCTTGTAAATGTCTTTGTCTTTGATGAATACCTAGTGATATTTGGATCTCAGATCAATCTTCAAGAACATTGCTGCTCCCTTCAGCTGATTGAACAAGTCATCAATCCTCAGTAATGGATACCTGTTCTTGATGGTCACTTTCTTCAACTGCCTGTAGTCAATGCACAATTTGAGAGTACCATCCTTCTTCTTCACAAACAATACCAGTGCGCCGCATGGTGATACACTTGGCCTAATGTATCCCTTGTCCAAACTTTCCTTCAACTGTAGCTTCAACTCTACCAACTTAAGTGCGCTCATCCTGTAAGGTGCTTTTGATGCCACAGCCACCCCTAGCACCAAATCAATAGAAAAGCATACCTCCCTGTGAGGTGGAAAATCTAAAATATCCTTAGGAAATACATCCTTAAATTGTTGTAGAACTGGGTACCTGCTCAAGACATATGCATCCTCAACTTCCTTACCCTTGTCACTAGAAATGTGTACTGCGAATAACACACACCCTTTTTTGCGATTATGCTTGGCCTACATAGCTGTCACCATTCTAACTGATGTGGATTTCTTCTTTCCTTGCAAGACTCTTGGTTTCCCATTGTCATCCAAGAACTCAATTTCTTTGTCATAACAATCTACCTTGGTTCTATGAAGGTACAACCAATCCATTCCCAACAACATACTGTATGATCGCAACAGTAATACATTCAAATGTGCTGCTATATGCATACCATTCAAATAAAATGCACAAGATCTTACCCAATGGTGAACTCACTTCTTTGTACCTATAGCCAACTGCACCAACCAAGATTCTGCATGAAATTCCTTACTCAAACCACACTTATCCACCAAGTCAGGACTAAGACAGCTATAATTAGATACATGGTCAATCAAAATAGAAATAACTTGATCACAAAGCTTACCGTCCATCTCAATGATAGATACCTGATGATCTACCTATTTGTTATCCAATGCTGCATAAATACGAGGAACAATCTGACCAACATCCCCAAAAGTCTGTGTGTCCTATGCACTATATATCCGAGGCCTACCACCCTGACTGTGGACAATTCCTCCTGTGATGATCTCCTCCACAAGTCCAATACCCCACGGGCTCCTTATTCTGCTCCTCAGATCGATGTCCTTATCCTTTATCTAATGCATTGAACCTCTTAGGTGGTGCAACATTCTCTTTATTACTTAAATCCTGTGGTCTTACCCAATTTTTGTCCCATTTTCCTTTGTTCTTGGCATTACCTTTCCAATTTGGTTTAGTCTCAAACTTGTGCTTCGATTGTTCATAGCAATGCTTTAGTTTTCAAATGGAATTCTCCAATGATCTAGGCTCATCGAACTCAATCCTATATTTGAATGCCATTGGTAACCCACTAGTGAATCTCTGAATCTTCACCTTCTCCTCCATCAGGTAAGGCACATACCTCAGTAGTTCTGAGAACTTGCTAGTGTACTCATCATCTGTCATAAATCCCATCTTTAGCTCATAGAATTATTTTTCCTTGTCATCAAAGTATCTCTCTGACAAACACTTCTTCTTGAATAGCCGCTTAAACTCACTCCAAGTCAAATCTTCCTCGTGCATACCTCTGACATTCTTCACATCTTCCCACCAAATGTCTGCTTTACCTTTGGGACTGAATGTAACTACTTTGGCTTTCATGTTCTCCGAATAATCATGAAACCTAAAGAACTTCTTCATACCAAGAAAACATGCCTCTGCATCCTGCAATTTATTCATCTCTCCATCAAAAGTAGGTGGCTTTGATTCCTTAAACTCATTTGGAAAGTATCCCCTATCACTCCTCATGTAAGGATGATAACGATATTGATCATCATGCCAGTCAGAACCAGAACTAAAATGGTACCTGTGTCTATCTCTCCTCCTATCTGGAGTGTCCAACAATTTGCCATCTTTGACCATGTCATCACTATCTGACCTGTGACCACCATGCGACCTACTACCATATGCCCCATTAGTTTTGTCCTCTTGCTCATGGCTGATCCAAAGTGGTCCTTGTCACTGCAAATATGACAAGCTCTGAAGTATCACTGCATTTACCTCTACTAGCTTCTCTTGTGCCTGCATGATTATGTCATTATCTACCTTACAACTCCTTATTTCTTCCTTTAAGCTTCTTAATGTATTTGCCAAATCAAAAGAGTTCCCAACACCATATTGCTCTTTTGATTCATAGGGAGAGTCTTTGTAGTCTACCATCTTGCTAGCCATTTGATATTTCTTCCTGCAAGGTATATCATGTCAGCTAAACCAAATCACAATAAAACAACGTACCTTAGTATAGCTTGAGGAGGATACTTTGTCTGCAAGATAAACAAATCAACATGATACATGTATAACATAATCATGACAACATATAGAAACATAAAAAATAAGCATATTACCGTGCAACCATCATTCTAGCTAGGGTACAATCATCAATGCACGACCTTAACAACAACACATATCACACCCTCATGCATGACAACAACTAGTACATCACAGTACACTTGAGCACAGGCAAACATCAACATGCGTAAGCAATGCATAACCAACCACATACATGCATAAACACATGTGATCAAGCATAAATGAACAATACTTGTAACCAAACCTACAAGAATGATACATGCAATCGAGCATACAAAATGAAACCAAACATACAATAATGTAACCAAGCGTACAAAATGATACATGTAAGTAACATATAACGACATTTAACTGATCATATCTTCACGACGATGCACTCCACATTAACAACATCAGCTTCCACATGACAACATCACTACAACTATGATCAACATCATGCAAATGAAACAAGCACATGGAATGTAAGTGTAAAAGACACACATGTAACTGACATGCATGCATGACCAACACATAATCCATCCAGTCCAGGGGGTGAACCATGCTCTGATACCACTCTGTAACACCCTCCTCCCACATCTACCCAAGAAATTGGCTGACCGGGTAAACATACGATGAGAGGCCACTATGGTATGATTTGACCTCCTAAGTCACGTTATGGAAACACACCATATAGACATTCAATATCAACATTAGGACCCTCAGGAACCAATCCAAACTTTATGCCAACTAGCCCCTGGGTCCCACTGAGATTTTGGACCGCTTGACCTCTAGACACTTTCATGCTATGGGCATGCCAGCGTCGAGGGACCTCTAGATGCTCTCACAGGCCTGCATGCCAGGATCTAGGGACTCTTTTGCACAATGCTATGCCAATGTCCCTAGGATTTGAGCCACTTTTTCAAGACCAAAGCCCATTTCACTGCCCAGAATTGAATCATATCTTTAGAATAGTAAAATAACAAGGAAATGAAAGCATGAATGCAATCACCTGAATTAGACCTAGACTATATCCCTACTATCCGTGACAGGCATTTCATCAAACATATCACAAATATGTAATCTATAGGTGTAAATAACATATCTGAGCATAGGGGGTCTCATACTTAGCTGAGAATCTCTAAGTAGAATTGATGCCTCAACACATCAACTGCCATTTCACCCATTAGGTCATAGATACATTTTTCATTCATTTACCAATAAAAACATGAAGAGAGCCATAAATAGGTACTGTTATAAAACATATACATAACCAACATAATAGCAACAAAAATACCGATGAAATCACAACCATATAAACCACATATAATCTAGTATAATACTCATAGAAACACAAGGAGAAATAACCTCATATTGATTAAGAAAAATCCAAACCCAGGATAGGACTCCCACATTCCACTTGACTGTTGAATGGCTGAGCCAAATCTCTCTTCATCCATTCACCCTCGTTCCATATTCCAAGAATGAATGTGGGATCTCATAGAACACGTCAATCCAAAACCATCCAGGGCTTCCAGAGGCCATCCACCTCAACCCATCAAACAATGATTCCACCTCATGGTTGGACATCACAAAACCATCATCAGATTGGTCTCTATCCAAGCCTTCCAAGGCACCAGAGTGTTTGTTCAACCAAGGCTCTAGGAAAAGTAACTCAACCCACAAATTTTACCGAGCTCCAGAGCGTTTTCCCAACCAAGGCTTCAAGACTAGTAACTTAACCCATCAAGGACCCCATAAATTTGTCCAACCAAGGCTACGGGACTAATAACTCAACCCAAGCTGTTACGGGGCTCTAGAGAGTTTGTCCAACCAAGGCTCCAAGACTAATAGCTCAACCCAAGCTAAGGAAACATAAGAGCCAACCCAAAACAAAACAATGAAAAGGAATCCATAATCTCCATGGCTATCTAGGAAATGGCAAGGCTAGGTAATCCAATGTCAATCCTGACCATCCTCCATGCCAATGACAGATCACAACCAACAAACCACATGCATATGCCATGCATGCCAAAACTAGTGTGGAAACATACCTGCAACTTGGTTCCTACAAGCAAATTACTGTAACTGCTGATCTCGATGTCCCCTTGCACGTTCTTGCTCTTCCTTTGCCTTCCTGCTCCAAAAATCCAAGTATGCCACACCCTACAAGAGTGTTACAAGAAAACTAAGTCTCCAATAGTATGAGAGAGAGAATAATGAGAGAGCTCCAAAAATGGACTACAAAAAGGTTACCAACTGATCCTCAGAACCCTTTTTATGAATGAGGCCTCTATTTTCTTCATTTTCCATTATTTTACTTCAATTTCCTCCTTACATGCCACCAATGACCTTTCATCTCCCTTTTCTCCTAATTTCCATTATTTTCATAAACAAATGTGCCAAAAATGCCATTTTCCTTTCCAAAGCCTTAGCCATTGTCTTTTCCAATTTCCTTAGCCATTAATCAATCACAAGTGATCCCCATCACTAGGATTTTTCCTAACATTCAACTTGGAATAAGTGTCCCATCAACCTTGGTTATTATTTTGACTTTATTAAATTTTATTTCATGGAATTTTCACCAGGGCCGTTATAATAAAACATTCTGACAATGTACTAGTGGTTAGGTTTGACTCCCTGATCTCTTAACTAGAGTTACAAAATGGATTCTTCTAGAGTCATATTCATCATGGTCACGTGGCTATCCCATTTTCCACGAGTAATGAGAGTTGATGTGGAATCCTCTCAAATTATGGTGGCCAAAACCAAAAGGTCAACTTCTGGGTGACACAATTTTTGCATACAAACTCTGATTAAGGCAATTCTTACGTCATTGGAAAGGTCAGCTAGCAGTGTTGCATGGGTGTCGCATGCCCTTCCAGGAGTGTCTAGTATGTGTTTTTGAATTCTGGATTGTTCTTGTAAATATTCAGCCACCCCGAAGTCTCATGCCCATAGGAGTCGAGCACAGTGATCAACGCTATGACTGGTGGTCGGATGAGGCAATCTGTAACATTATTGGTGCTTCCCTTCTTGTACTTAATATTCAAATGGAAAATTTGCAGGTATGTGGACCATTTCTAGTGGCGATTGTTCTGCAACTTCCCCTGTGTCTGTATGAACTGCAAGGGTCGGTGGTATGTGTGGATGACTGTTTCCTTCCCCATAATGTAATGCTTCCATTGATGACATGCCTGCACAAAGAATTACATTACTTTATCCTAAGTGGAGTACTTTCGGGCTATTTCTGAAAGTGTCTCACTCTAGTAAGCCACTTGATGCCCCTGCTGAGAAAGAACTGCACCAATAACATAGTCGAAGGCATCTGTCTCAATCTCAAATGGTTGTTTTATGTATGGTAATGTGAGAACTAGTGCAAAGTAGAGGCGATGCTTCAACTCAAAAAATGCATGCTATTGGGTTTTGGACCAAAACAAATTTGCTTTCACTCCACCCTTGGTGACTTGAATTAAAGGCCAAGTGATATGGGAGAACCCCAATAGAAACCTACGGTAGAAATTGGCAAGACCCAGAAAGTTGCGAAGCTCTGTTAGAGTGGTTGGGGCTGGCCAATCCCAAATGACTTGTATCTTTTCTAGGTCCACATGCACACCCTACTCATCAATGATGTACCCTAGATATTGAACCTGGGTCATGCCAAAAGTGAATTTCTCTAAATTAGCACACAACTTGTGTTGTCGCAGGGTTTGAAGGACTTGTCAAATATGGTGGAGGTGCTCTTCCAAACTCTGGCTGAAGATCAAGATGTCATCTAAATACACCACCATGAATGCATTAGTGAAGGGTCACAAGATGTCGTCCATCAATCTCATGAAGGTTTCGGGGGCATTCATCAACCCAAAAGGCATGACCAACCATTTGAAAAGGCCCTCCTTGGATTTGAAGGTAATCTTCCACACATTAGAGGGTTTGATAGGCACCTGGTGATAACCTAACTTCAAGTCAATATTACTGAAATATTTGGCCCCCTTGAGCTGGTCTAGAAGGTCATCAATCCACGGGATTGGGTACCTATTCCAAACAATGATCTTGTTTAGTGCACGATAGTCAATACATAGTCTCCAAGTCCCATCCTTCTTTTATACCAATACAACCAGGCTCCCACAGGGTGATGATCTTGGCTTGATGTTCCCTTTCTTCAACAGTTCATGAATCTGCCTCTTGATCTCATCATTCTCTAGAACATAGCGTCAATAGATCGGTCCATTGGGCAGTGGTGTGCCCGGGGTCAGATCGATGGAGTGCTTAACTTGACAGTGTAGAGGTACCCCTGTAGGTGAGGCGAAAATGCCCTTGTACTCCTCCATGAATTTGTGCATCTACTACTGCTATGTGGAGGAGCCTTGTTTGGAAGCTGTGGCCACATCCTTATTCTTTCCTTGAAGGAGAATCATAAGGAAAACAAATTTCCTGGTCTGGGAAATGATCTTAGTGCATTGATTTGCAGTGATCAAAGAGATGGTGGTAGGCGGGGATGCATACAGTATCCTGTACAACTTATTGGCCAAAGTAATAATTACAGAGCGAGGTCTAGACTCATATACAACATGTCGCTTCCATAAGTATGGTTTTCCTAATAATACAACACAAACTTCAAGAGAAGCAACATCACAAAATACCTCATCCGGGAAGGGCTTGATGTTGTAGGGCATGCGACACTACTAGCTAACACAGAGATTTTGTCCTTGGTGAAGCCACCCGATGGTGTACAACTGTGGATGTGCTGTAGTTAGTAGGCCCATCCACTTCATGACCTCTACTGAAATTAGGTTCTTTTGGCTCCTGTTTTCGACAATGAACTACAGCGGAGAACCCTTCACCCACATTTGTGAGTGGAAGAGGCATTCGCCCTCCTTTGGATCTTCAGGCTCATTCTTATAGATCTTGGTGGTGGCCATGGTGGTACTGGGATCCGTGTCAATGATCCTCTTCCCTTTGTCATTCACCTTTATAGGTTCTAACTCAGAGTCGGAACATGCATATGATTTAGAGGCCTTCAGCTTGGCCACCAATGGCTGTTTGGCCCGACACTCACTTGCATTGTGAGTGGAGCTCTTATGGAACTCACACCATTTTCCTGTGTCCTTCATTGTTTTTGTGGTGTTTCTCTTTGCTTGCAACTTTGATGGGTTGCCCTAGGTAGCCCCGACTTGGCTCTGTCCTTTGCTTTGTGGTTTGGGGGTGCCTTTTCCTTACTTTGGATTTACAGATCCAAAGTCCCACTTCTTTTGTTTAAACTTCTTCTCAATGTTGATAGTGTATCGGTACGCCATTCCGAGTGAGGAAATTTCCAAGAACTCCATCTCATCCTGGATGTACTTGTGTAGACAAACGCGGTACTTGAGTACCAAATTCCTCTAAGAATCCTTGATACCCAGCTTCGTGCGAAGGGTATGGATTTGTAAAATCTGACACATCTTGGTCCCTTCCCTACCGTAGCATGGTCCACTTTATGTATTTATCTTCATAGCTCCCAATAGGGTAATATTGTTCTTGGATGGCATCTTGGAAGTAATCCCAAGTGGGTGCGGCTGAAAACAACGAGGATTCCCTCTCGTCCTTTTGTTCATAGTAGGTTTCCCAGGAGTCCTTAACGTGTGGGGCAACTTTGAGAAGTGCAAAAGTAATATTTTTTCGATTGGAAAAGTCATGAACTAAAATATCCTTCCAACAGATTTAACCATTTATCTATGGTGTTTGCATCTATCTGGCCCTCAGATATGGGAATATTGAAGTTAACTTGTACCTTAAAAGGAGCGGCGCCTCCAAAGTGGCTGCTGGATGAAGATGCATCACCTGTGGGTAGGCGTCAAAGGATATGGGAAAATTTATCCATCATTGTGTTCCTCTGTCCCTCGAGAAAAATTTTAAAAGGATATCCTACCCCCTCATCTTTCTTTTCTTTCTCCATTGGAGGTCGTCGGGGTTTGCGAGGTTGGTCTTGCAAAGGTTCAACCAGGTTGAGCCCTAACTCCTTATACCCTCTCCTTAGTGGGGACATGCAAAGAAAAACAGAGAAAGAGAAGACTGCTCTGATACCTGGGATCTGAACTTAAACAAGAACGTAAAAAATTATAGATATAACCATAAATACAGAGATGAAGTAGAAATAGCACTTCATTTCATTAATAGAAAAATACTAAACTATGCTTACAAACATAATGGAAATAAACTAGCTTGGGCGATGATAGCTTATCTCTGAGAAGAGATGTGAAGACTACATGCCTATGAACTATGTTACAATGAGGCTCAAGGGCCTATTTATTATTGAATAACAAAGGAAAACCCTAAACAACCAAAAACCTAACCCCAAGAGATGGAACACCAAGAGTTTGTGGGCCCCGTTGGGGTTAGTTGGGTAGCCAACTTCCTGGGGTCATAACTTGGTCATATTATCTCTGTTTGGTGCATATGATACCTTGTTGGAAAGGTCTCTCTGAGTATTACAAGAATTGTGACAAGGGCCTACCTATCGCAATGGACCTACTATGGACCTAAAAAACGCCGTTTAGGGGGTCAAAACTGCTCCGGAAGTTCAGGACCCAAAAAACTGCTAAAAATAGTAAATGTTGAAATAAACAAGGAAACAAATGAAATCGACTGGAGGTCTAGGTGGAATAGGTGGGTGGCCACCAATATCCACATGGATCACCGTTCCACTGGGATAAACATGTGATGAAGAGTTACTATGATATGACTCAACTTCCCATGTACAATTAAGGAAGTGGAATCGACACACCAAAACTAAACTGACCTTCCTTAGGAGCTACTGGACGCCCAGGGACTAACCAACCACTCCAGCTGCCCAACCCCTGAGTTAACTTTCCTTTTTACTGACCTAGACCCCTAGTCGCTCCCATGAAAATCCCTCCATGCGACTGAAAGCCTCTAGTCGCTCCCACAACAAGGCCACCATGCGACTACAGTCTTTTTTCAGGCAGTGTTGTGCTCGCGACCCCAAATTCTGAGCCACTTTTTTCAGGGCTAGGACTTAGGCCTCAACCCAGAACTTTATGAAATTCCCAGAAATGATAAATAACAAGAAGACAGTGCCTATAATTCAAAACTTGAACCAAGAACTGATCAGAATTGTCCTAACCATAACAAGCTTTTCATCAAACACATCATAAACATGTAATCTATAGGTCCTATAAACACCTCTGAACATAGGGACCTCAGACTTATCTGAGATTCATGAAGAAGGTCTGATGCCCTCTCATAATAACTACATTATCATCTATTAGGTCACACAAAACATGATGAGAGACATAACCAAAGTCTGTCATAAAACCATGCTTATAACCAACAAAATAACAATTATAGAACAACATCAAAGCCACATAATACCAAACACATTTACTCATAAAATACAATAGGAAAAGAGATTTTATTAACATATGCAAAAGCCAACCAATATAGGGACTTCCATGTACCACCTGACCATAGATTGGGTTGAATCAAATCTTTCTTTCAACCAATCAACCCCATGCCATATTCTAAGCATGAATGTGGGACTCACAAAAAACCAACTAGGGATTTTCAAGCTTTATGTGTATCTCGCTATTACTAGTCAAGGTATTCCTAGGCCCGAAACCCTCATCTATACCACCACAATTTACCGTGTATCCCGCCATTACTCATCAAGGGATTCCTAGGCCCAAACAAAGAAACATACATTGCAAGCTTTACCGCAATCCTGCCTGTTGTAGCGACTACAACACCCTCCAAAATTTTTCCTTAGCCTATTTTGGAGCCTCCCTACCAACCTTACACAACAACTTGCCTTCTTAAGTGGATTTCTTGCACAAAGGTAGCCTATCGGTCACAGCTTGATCCATTCCTCTCACAGGTTGTTCACCCGGACTTGGTCCAGTTGCAGGTTGAGTAGCTTCCCCTTGAAAATTGCACATTTTTGGAGGGAAACCAACCTTCCCTCCAGAAATTGCGCAATCCTATTTGGCAACTTGCTGGGCTCCAGGATTGCACAATCTTTCCATTCAACACTCCCAGAAGGATTTGCACAAATTTCCCTAGCAAGGATTCTTAGCCCAAAATTTGTGCAAATCTGGGCAGTACTCAACTGCTCTACCTAGGTTTTGTGCAAATCTCCTGGGCAGCTAGCCTAGCTCCCAGCCAGAAATGCACATTTCCTTTAAGAAATCAAACAACCTCTTGCATGTGCAACTGAGTTGACCGGTTCCCTTTGGGACCAAGAAAAGCAGACTTGCATGCATAGGCTTCTTCTCCTAAGCTAGCATGCAAAGGAATCCCTTGTCTCAAGGATATATGTTTAGTAGTGGGAGGTTACATGCAAGGAGCCATTCAAAAACCTCCCACCAAGTGTTGCTTCCCCTAGATTTGTGGCATGCACGTCACAACCTCGATGTTATCAAAACTCATCAACCGGACACTGCAGAGCTCATTCCTCACATCAATCTTACAACTCTAACATCCCACATCACATCTAGGAGTAGTCAGCACATTCAGCTCAATTGTTTTGGGGTAAGCCCGCTTCCCATGCCTTGTGCTGCATTTCTATCACTTTTTGTGTTTTCACTTGTGGGAGTACCGTTTTCTTGATTTATTTGAACACTTGTTGTCATTTACATGTATACTAGCTTGTACTAGCTCTGTTTCAGTTTTCATTGCTATCTCACTGCTGTCACATGCATGAAACTGTTTTGCATAGACGTTCGCCCAACTAGCGAATCGCCTCACCCACATGCATGTTGATCTATTTGTTGAATATTTCATTCATGTTTTGCATGCACTGTCAATCACTTATGCTATCACTTAGTGTCTCCATGCGTTTACTACCTTAGTTGCTTTCAGTTTTCCGTCGGCGAGCCAAGCCAACCTTGGACCAGAATCTACCTTCTCCAAGGCTGCATTGTGTAATTTGGGGAAGGAAGGCTCACCTTCCTCTCTAGATTTGTGCTTTCCTACCCAACACTGGCCTCCAGGACTGTTTTGCGCATTTCTAGAGGACAGTGGCTGCTTGGCCCAAGAAATTGTGTGAATCTATCCCTAGGCCAGCAATGCTTCCTAGTTGGAATTGCACATTGCGCAATCCCAACAGTTAGCAGCCAGACTGGACTGTGCATTGCACAGTTCCAGCAGTCAGTCAGTTTCCCAACAACCCAGATTGTGCCTTGTGTAGTCTTGACAGTCGGTCTCCCGACCTCCTGGTCGAAATTTCACATCCTTCATGATTAGTCACACAGGTATGTTGCAAGTCAGTTCTCAAAGTTCATTTTGGTTTTCGACTGAAAAATTGCTTCCCATGAGTGTTGCCATGTCCCCAGGTATTGCAGGTGCTCATCTGCCTCTCAGTAGTGCAGGTACAATGGTTTCTAAGATAGCAGAGTCGAAGACACCGTTCAGAACACACTTGGATATTCAGTCGATCAAGTGTCTATGAGCTTGCCTACTCACGAAGACATCAAGTCGTTCGTAGAAAAAGACATCAAGCAACAACATCACAATAAGCAACATCATGAACAATATTTGAAGGTAGCATACTGAATGCAGTGAACGCAGTGAATGCAAGAGTAAGGTTGTTGACAACACAGAGGTGGAACAAAGTTGCAAGATCAAGGAGATCCAATGATAATGAAAGAAACTTTGGAGACTCAGGCTATGAGGTAACGGTGCGACATGAAGTTCGCGCAAAGATAGAGAATGGAATGAAGAAGGGGTTGCATGTTCCAAAGCAGCAACTCAAGGAAGAACATGAAGCTGCACAGACAGACGAATGAGTTGTAGTAGGATTAGTAACAAGAGTGGGTGCAACGTGCACTCATGAATGAAACTGCGCCCGTTCAAGTTAAAAGTCCATCCCAGCAACAAACACAGAGCAAACATGGTGAGCAGTGTTGTTGATCGCATGCAAGGGATTCAACATCATGCATGTCATTGTGCGCACGCATGCAACCTAACCCATTCAACACACTCACTAAGGAAAAGACAAGAAGCGAGTCCAACTGGAGTTGAACATGTACTTTGGCAAGTTGATGCGCATGATCACCAACACACACTTGAAGATCAACACAGACACTATGCGTCAGTGTGCTGACGATTCAATTGCACCCAAGAAGACCATGCTCATGTTAGCAGACGAGTTGGATGAAGGAGTTGAACCAATGTACTGGTTGCAAAGGAAGCAAGAGTTCGCTTCAACAAGATGTCACCATGAGGTACATGCACACCATCACGGATGACCAATATTGGCATCAACTCACCAACTTCACCATCTCAAGCATGTCAAAGAGTTGGCCTCACCACATTGGACCGAGTGTTAGTGATGTCTTGCAAGGTTTTCTCAAGTCATGTTGTCTCACATGAGTATATGTGCATTGTAATGTTGAGTCATGTCAAATGTAATTCAAGTGTCAACAGTTGGATGTAACAGTCATAGAGTAGGTGAAAAGTCATGAGGGTAGTTGAACTGTCACAAAGGGGAATGTTAAGGGTCACCCCACCCATTGCTATAAATAGTCCCTCATAACTCATTGTATGGGCTTTTGGTTAGCTAAGCTTCTACTAAGGCTATCTTGAATAAGGCTTGGACAATATTGTAACGTGCCTTGTTTCTCCACTGCACAGAGCTAGTACATCTCTTTGGAGGAGCAGGTGGATGTGGCTGTAACATTTCACTGAGGGGGCTAGCAAGTTTACATGGATGTATTGTCTGATTGGAACTTACACTTTTACATAATAAGAGGCAACACATTTTCATGCATATGTTGTTATTGTAATTGGACTACTCTGGTTTCCTTAATAATATATGTTGTTTAACTTATGTATTTATGTATGAACTGATTCACATGAAATTATATGAGTCTTGTTGCAAATGTGTTGTATATGTTGTTAATGCTGTCACTGTCAGTGTTGACTGCTCTACCGGACACTAGACAGAGCTTTCACATGAACCTTGCTGTAATAACCATTGCACTCGTTCAGACTGATCCGTGAGTGCTGTACGTGTTATCTTACCTTGTACGTTGTGACTATCGCATTCGAGTGGACTACTTTTTCGGAAGCTGTGTATGTCCTTTTGTGTTGTGTGTTCCTAGCCGAGTTGGGACTGATCCCTTCAACCTGGAACTCACCTTCATCCTTATCTCCCCATTTTTATGTTAGAACCTCTCATACATCTTCCTTGACTCACTGCAACACTCACACCCTTGCTATTGACAGAGTTATCTTACTTGCCTCTGTGCGACATCGTGGTCAAGGCATTACCTTACGACCCACTGCTGGGACTCCTACACCAAACAATCTGAGGTCTAATTGAGACTTCTTACCGGAGAGATCCCCTTGACATGTTGGCGGGTCTAGCACCATCAACATTTCTGGCACTAGAAGGAGGGCCTGATGACACGCTGAGTTTTGAGCCTTTGCACATCTTTCATGGATTCTTGCATTCTTCTTCCCCCACGGTGTTTTTCGAATCATGAAGATGTCTCCATCATGGGGAAGCTTTTCAATCTCTTGTCCACTCATGCATATGATGGTGAAGGTGAAGTGGCCTAGCCTGAGCACTTACATAACTTTATTTCCATAATTCATGAGGAATATGAGTTTTCTGATGAACAAGCCAGCTTACGGCTTGCATACACACTTCATGAATCTCCATTTCGTTCTGTGCTCAGCCTACCGGCTGACACCATGCACTCATTTGAGCACTTCTTTGATCTCATTGAAGACACATTCTATCATTTTGATCCAGACCATCTTGATCGAAATCTGTTACAACAACGAAGGGCTCCACATGAATAAGTTATTGATTTTTGGAAATGCTTCCGTGACTTGCAGTTTCAAGCTCCAAGTAGCCAGATGAAATTTGCTTATCTTTGGGACTGGTTCAAGTATTGCCTTAAGAAATTTTCCTGTCCCAAGAGAAAGCTTGAAATCAAGCCTTGCTCAACATTCTTCGTTGATGGAGCTGCACAATCTCATGTGGATGCGGCCACTGTTGCTACCGCCTGTTCGCCTTCCTCTCATTCAATAGCTCCACTACTGCCCAGTGATGTTGAGGATCATGCTCACACATCTATTCATCTTTCACATTCTCCCACTAAAACTTCACTCAATTTTCATGCAGATTTGGTTGTGAGTCCTTTGAGTTCTCATAGGCTTTCTTTTCTATGACCTCCGTCTTCGCACCTGGGTGTTCCTCCAGATGATGTTGTCTTGTGTTCATCCATTCCAGACTCTTCACTTGTTGTGAATGAGGAACAACCCACTAATGGAGTTGGTGTTGCACAACCAACATGCGCTGTCATTCATGAAGAGTATGAGTGGGAGCTTGAGCATCAACACTCGACGAAGGATGACTCCCTTCCATTTGAGCCACCTCCGTTCTTTCCTAACATCGTTGGTGAACCAACCATCCATGATTTTGCATGCATGTCTTCATCCACAGATGCACCCATTGTTGATCTTTCACAGGACACACCGTATGTTAGCCCATCATCCAACAACAGAGAGGACCAACCATTCATTGAAAATCCACTTTATCTTTCATCTGCTCTTTCTGGCAATGCAAAGGGTGAAAATCATTCCTTCTCATCTACCCCTCTGTGTGATTCATCAAATCATGAGGATGCCAACCAACATCCTGAATTTTCTGATCTTGGTTGCCGAGATCTCTTCACCTCATCATTCGATCATCATGTTGATTCAATCATTGTTAATACATCTAAGCCACTGGTCTACAAATATCCATCTATCAATGAAGTTGAAACCCCACAGACTGTTGAGGCACTTCAACCCCAGCTGATGGTTATGTCAGGCCCTCGTTGTCCTGAGGTTGGTTTCACTTCTGATCAGGAAATTTCTCAAAAACTCAAGGCTCCTCATCACTTATCTGTATGCACTCGAGATCAATCTAACACTCAAATTTTACCCACTCCACTCAAACTACACAATCCCATTGCTCATGCATTGGAGGAGTCTTACATTGCAAGCACTCGTGCGTGACACAAGATATCTTTGTTTCTTTCATTTTCTTGCATGTCACAGTCAAGAGTGTGCTTGTGCTTTAAAGTTGCATGTAGTGTAACACAACACCATGATAGTCGATGGACTGCCCGTCATGCACTTGTACTCACCTATGTCCTGTGGGCACTTTAAAACACGAAGTGTGGTTGTCTTCATTGTTATATCTTTCTTGGTTGTTGGTTCACACAATTGGGTTGCTTGTAGACCAAGCCTTCACCAACATAGGTCTACTAATGCGTCGGTGGCTGCATTGGAAGTATCACTTCATGTGATTAGGCCCATGCACCGTTAGTGTAGGAGTAGGAGTAGTGTTTGCTTTCAGTTGTTTGCTTATATGCTTTGTTCACTTGTTTGTTTGTTTTCTTGTTTGTTTGCTTGCTTTGATTTCGCTTTTTCTTGTGCTTTTTCTATGCTTTGTTTTTTGTTAGTTCACTTGTTTCATTCGTAGGTTAGTTTTGCATGAAGCCATGTATGACTCATGAAACGAGCTAGGTAAAGTATAAGAGGGCTTGTACAACTATCACTACTTGGTTATCTGTCACCCTGCCTCTGTATGACGAGCTTGTTACTTTTAGTCCATGATATGTCAAAGGAAAACACGTACTGTTCAAAGTGAACCTTGATGAAAACACAACGCTTGCGCACTAACTAGTGTCACCTTCTCTAGTTGGTTGTTTTTTGGTTAACCCTTGTTAGCTCAGTCGAGTAGAGTAAGGTGAGGAGGAAAACTTTAATGGGCACGTTAGAGATACAATAAACTACTTCTCTGCTGGAACAACCTATTCTTCTCTCAATAAGTTGGGATCCCTCTTCCGCCTCTGAAATGAATAAGTGCTATGCACAGTGAAAATGAAAAAATGAAAAGTAAAAAAAAAAAATCAAAATTCAAAATGAATAAGGTGAAAGAAGAGAAAGGCTTCCTGTCAGGGAGGTGATGCAAGTAACTCTGTCGGGGTACTTACCAGGCTCACTGGTAGCGGAGCCATGCTTGTGTTCTTATGTGACTCCACCGGGGTACTGTCCAGGCCTTCTGGCAGTGGATCAACCTCAGAGATGAAACTTAGAGTCTGACGACTATACTGCTTGTGCACGTATATACCCCTGAACCCAAATTAAAACAACTATGTTTCCTTGGCTTGGAATGTGTGTCAATCGACCAAGAGTTTGGAAGATACTACATCTTACAATCAAGCTAGTGTGAAACCAAGATGAGCTGAGAACTGAACATATTTCTGGAGATGTTAGACTTGCTTTTCACGAACAAGGTCCATTCAGAGAGTTGGAGTTCTACCAGTGTGTCACCAAATGTTGTAGCGGCTACAACACCCTCCAAAATTTTGCCTTAGCCTATTTTGGAGCCTCCCTACCAACCTTACACAACAACTTGCCTTGTTCGTCAAGTTCACAAGATTCAATGTCTTTCTTGCACAAAGGTAGCTTGTCGGTCACAACTTGATCCATTCCCCCCACAGGCTGTTCACTTAGACTTGGTCCAGTTGTAGGCTGAGAAGCTTCCCCTTGAAAATTGCGCATTTCTAGAGGGAAACCAACCTTCCCTCCAGAAATTGTGCAATCCTCTCTGGTAGCCTGCTGGGCTCCAGGATTGCGTAATCATGCCAGTCAACACTTCCAGTAGGATTTGTGCACATTTCCCCAGCAAGGCTACTCAGCCCAAATTTGCACAAATCTGGGCAGCAGTTAGCTGCTTTGCCCAGAAATTGTGCAAATCTCTTGGGCAATCAGCCTAGCTCCCAGCCAGAAATACACATTTCCTTCAAGCAGTCGAACAATCTCTTGCATGTGCAAATGAGTTGACCGGTTCCCTTCGGGACTGAGTAAAGAAAACTTGCATGCATAGGCTGCTTCTTGTAAGGCAACATGCAAAGGCATCCCTTGTCTCAAGGATGTTTAGTAACGGGAGGTTACATGCAAGGAGCCATTCAGAAACCTCCCACCAAGTGTCGCTTCCCCTAGATTTGTGGCATGCACATCAAAACCTCGATGTTATCAAAGCTCATTCCTCACATCAACCTTGCATCTCTGACATCCCACATCACATCTAGGAGCAGTTGGCATATTCAACTCAACTATTTTGGGGTAAGCCTGTTTCCCATGCCTTGTGCTACAATTATGTCGCTTTTTGTGTTTTCGCTTGTGGGTGTATTGTTTTCTTGATTTCTTTGAATGCTTACTGTCGTACAAGTATACTAGCTTGTCCTAGCTCAGTTTCAGTTTTCATTGGTATCTCACTGCTGTTGCATGCATGAAAACTTTTTTCACGGATGTTTGCCCAATCGGCAAACCGCCTCACCCACATGCATGTTGATTTGTTTACTGAATCTTTCATTCATGTTTTGCACGCACTTTCAATCACTTCTTTTATCACTTAGTGTCACCATGCGTTTATTGTCTTAGTTTCTTTCAGTTTCCCGTTGACGAGTCGGGCCAACCTTGGCCTGAACTCTTCCTTCACCAAGGCTGCATTGCACAATACGGGGAAGGAAGGCTCACCTTCCTCTCTATATTTGCGCATTCCTACCCAACACTGGCCTCCAAGACTTTTTTGTGCATTTCTGGAGGACAATGGCTGCTTGGCCTAAGAAATTGCACGAATTTGTCCCTAGGCCAGTAGTCCTTCCCAGTTGGATTTGCGCATTGCGCAATCCCAACAGTCAGCAGCCAGACTGGACTATGCATTGTGCAGTTCCAACAGTTAGTCAGTCTCCCAGCAGCCCAAACTGTGTCTTATGCAGTCTTGGCAGTCGGTCTCCTGACCTCCTGTTGAAATTACGCAACCTTTATGATCAGTCACACAGGTATGTTGCAAGTCAGTTCTCAAAGTTCATTTTGGTTTTTGATTGAAAAATTGCTTGCCATGAGTGTTGCCATGTCCCCAGGTATTGTAGGTGCTCATCTGCCTCTCACTTGTGTAGGTACAATGGTTTCCAAGAGATCAGAGTCAAAGACACCGTTTAGAGAATACCTGGAGATTCAGTCGATCAAGTGTCAATGAGATTTCCTACTCACAAAGACATCAAGTTGTTCGTAGACAAAGACATCAAGCAACAACATCACAACGAGCATCATCATGGATAGGAGTTTAAGGCAGCATACCGAATGCAACGAATAAAACGAATGCAATAGGAAGGTTGTTGACAACACAGAGGCAGTACAAAGTTACAAGATCAAGCAGATCCACTGATAATGAAAGCAACTTTGGAGACTTAGGCTATGAGGCGACGACGTGACATGAAGGTCATGTGAAGACAGAGAATGGAACAAAGAAGGGTTGCATGTGCCAAAGCAACAAATCAAGCAAGAACATGAAGCTGCACAGACAGACGAATGAGTTGCAGCAGGATTAGGAACAATAGTGGGCGCAACGTGCACTCACAGATGAAACTGCACCCATTCAAGTTAAAGGTCCATCCCAGCAGCAAACATAGAACATAAATGGTGAGCAGTGTTGTTGATAGCATGCAAGGGATTCAAAAACATGCATGTCATTGTGCGCACACATGCAACCCAACCCATTCAGCACACTCACCAAGGTGAAGACAAGAAGCAAGTCCAACTGGAGCTGAACAGGTACTTTGGCAAGTTGATGTGCATGATCACCAAAACACACTTGAAGATCAACATAGACACTATGCATCAGTGTGCTGCTGGTTCAACCGCACCTAAGAAGACCATGCACATGTTAGCATACGAGTTGGATGAAGGATCTGAACCAATGCATCGGTTGCAATGGAAGCAAGAGTTCGCTTCAACAAGATGTCACTATGAAGTACATGCACACCATCACGGACGACCAAGCTTGGCATTAGCTCACCAGCTTCACCATCACAAGCATGTAAAAGAGTTGGTCTCACCACAACGGACCGAGTGCCAGTGATGTCTTGCAAGGCTTTCTCAAGCCATGTTGTCTCACATGAGAACATGTGCATTGTAATGTTGAGTCATGTCAAGTATAAGTCAACTGTCAACAGTTGGATGTAACTGTCATAGAGTAGGTGAAAAGTCATGAGGGTAGTTGAACTGTTAGAAAGGGGAATGTCAAGGATCACCCCACCCTTTTCTATAAACAGTCCCTCATAACTCATTGTATGGGATTTTGGTCAGCCAAGCTTCTACTAAGACTATCTTGAAGAAGGCTTGGACAATATTGTAATGCGCCTTGGCTTCTCCACTTCATGGAGCTAGTACATCTCTTTGGAGGAGCAAGTGGATGTGGCTGTAATATTTCACCGAGGGGGATAACAGGTTTTCATGGATGTATTGTATTATTGGAACTTACACTTTTACATAATAAGAGCCAACAAATTTTCATGCATATGTTGTTATTGTAGTTGGACTGCTCCGGTTGCCTTAATAATATATGTTTTTTAACTTACTTATTTGTGTATGAAATGATTCACATGAAATTATATGAATCTTGTTGCAAATGTGTTGTATATGCTGTTAATTCTGTCACCGTCCGTGTCGAATGCTCTGCCGGACACTAAACAGACCTTTCACATGAACCTTGCCGTAACAACCATTGCACTCGTTTGGATTGATCCATGAGTAATGTACATGTTATCTTACCTTGTATGTTGTGACTATCGCATCCAAGTGGACTGATCTGCCGGAAGCTATGTATGTCCTTTTGTGTTGTGTGTTCCTAGCTGAGTTGGGACTGATCCCTTTCAACCTGGAACTCACCTTCACCCTTATCTCCCCCCTTTTGTGTTAGAACCTCTCATACATCTTCCTTGATTCACTGCAACAGTCACACCCTTGCTACTGACAGAGTTATCTTACTTGCCTTTGTGCGACATCGCGGTTAAGGCATTACCTTACTCCTACACCAAACGGTCTGAGGTCTAATTGGGAATTCTTACCGGGGAGATCCCCTTGACATGTTGGCGGGTCCAGCACCATTAACACCACCATATGCCAATCAAGGGATCACTGGGCCCTAAACAAGCATGGATGTCTCCAGATCTCTCCACTTAAACCGTGAGGAAATTTCCCATTTCCATTCTTAGGCTTTACCGTGTATCCCTCCATTACTGGTCAAGGGAATCTTATGCCTTTTGGAATTTTCCTAAGACCACCCCACTCAATTTCGAAACAATACAACAATCTAGCTCAACCCAGTAAAAGAAATCCCTCACACCATGGCTATCCAGAAATGGCAAGGCAAGAATAAAAACCACTGCCACTCCTAGAAAAACTCATGCCCATGATGACAAGATAACCAAATACACACATGCACGTACCATGCATTCCAAAACTAGAAATGAAATTATACACGCAACTCGATACCTGCAAGTACTCCTGTTGTAGTCGCTTGATCCAGCTCTTCCTTGTTTGATCTCTTCTTTCCTTTTCCTTCTCGTCCTTCCTTTTATTTCCTTTCTCCAATGCTAGAGTTCTCCAAGAATGCTCTAAATGTGCAAGAGTAGGAGAGAGAGAATAGAGAGAGAGAGCTCCAAAAATGAACTGACAAAAGGTTGTGAACTGATCCTCATAAGCCTTTTTTAATTAATGAGGCCTTTATTTTTCTTCAATTTCCATTAGTTTTCTTTAATTTTCCTCTTCACATGAAACTTGTAACCTTTCACCTTCCTTTTATCCGAATTTTCTTTATTTTCATAAATAAAATGCCAATTAATGCCTCTTGCATTTTCAAATCCTTTTCCATTTCCTTTGCCAATTTCCCTTAGCCATAATAAGCTAAATGAACACCCACTAGGATGTTTTTCCCAACATTCAACTTGGAATAAGTGTTCCATTAACTTGGTCTTATTTTTCCTTTATTAAATTTATTACATGAACTTTTAACCCGGGGCTGTTACATAAATATACACCTACAGGAATAAGGACCTTTATGAGTTTACTTTCATGCATATTAAACCTTTGCAAAATTGTATGGACATATTTCCTCTTATTTAATTAGAGTTTCTTGTTTTCCAGATGTCATTTAATTTCCATGCAAAAAAAATATTTGTGGCACCAAGATCCCGCATGTCAAATTTAGAGGACAACTGAGTTTTCACTTCCTTGATGGTTTTCTTGTCATTTCTAGTCAGCAACATATCATCCACATACAACACCAAATAAAGAAGATAATCACCAACTAATTTGAAATATCGATAATGATCCACTTTTCTCCTTGTGCAGCTAAGTCCCAAGACATAAGTATCAAATTTTTAATACCACATTCTTGATGATTGTTTTAACCCATACAAGTTTTTTTCAACCTACATACTAACTCTTTCTTTCCTTTAACAAAAAATCCTTCTGGATGCTTCATGTATATTTCTTCTTCCAAATCCCCATGTAGGAATTTTATCTTCACAACCATATATTCTACTTCAAAATCAAAGGAAACAACAACACGTAAAATAAATATAATATAAGTTCACTCGGCAATAGAAAAAATCTAAGCAAAGTCAATTCCCTCAACCTAGGAATAACATTTTGTTACTGGCTAAGCTTTATATTTCTCCACCGTGTCTTAAGCATTCAACTTCTTCTCAAAAACATCTGCTGCCAATGAGCTTTCTAACAATTGGCAACTCCACTAGATCCCAAGCCTCATTTTTATCTGATGATGCCATTTCTTCAACAATGGCCTTTTCCCAAAGTTTTCCATCATCCAAACCAATTTCCTCCCTAACAATTCTAAGATCATCACTAATAATAAACAAAGAAAAACAAAAATGAAATTAGGTGGACTATACCTTTTTGGATGCCTTCTTTCCCAAACTGATCTCCTTAACACCAGATTATGTGGTTCTTCTTCTCTTGATTCCTGTTTTTTTGTAGAATTTGATTCATCATACTTCAATACATACTCTATATTTTTATGTTCTTTCTCTCTTGGTAGGACTTCCCATTTGACAACATCTTTGATTTCTCTAAATACTACATCTCAATTATACACTACATTCTTAGTTTCTGGGTTCCAAAGCCTATAAACTTTTAGAACATCTTTATATTCAATAAAGATACACTTTGAGCTTTCTTATTTATCTTAATCCTATTCTCCTTTAGAACATGTACATAAGAATCTGTTGATAGTGTTATATACCACCAACATACAGGGGGGTCTCCCCGATGTGAAGTCCCAATTATACCTCACACCGTTTGGAGTAGGAGCCCCATTTAGAGTATTGACCCGACCACCATAACTCAAAAGTTTTCCTTAGCTACAATGAATAACATAAGAGTGTTAGGTGGATAAATCCCTCTTGCTGACAAGAGAAATCTCCCTAGATCCTAGACGAAAACAAGAAATAAAAAACAATTGAAAATGACTGTTTCCCTAAGTTTATCTCATTTGAATTATAGATATAAAACATGGTAAACGATCCTCTTACCCATTCACAAAATTCTTCATGAAGATCCCTTGTTGTGTCTTGATGCAACCCTTCAATGCTCGATAAAAACTGCAACCATAAACATAAGAAGGATCAAAAGCATATGCAACATAATAGTTCAAACAAACTTAACCTAATGATCAAGGAGATTAGGAATTGAAATTTCTTTAATGAACATCTAAATAACTATAGATCATTCATTATTCTGATAAGACAATTTAATGGGGAAAATCATTCATTTGTATTAATCAAAGATATAAGAAGAGCCTTACAACCTTTGGCTTGATGTAGTGAGGTTCCTCCCAAGTGCATCCAATATCCTCCTTAGATGATAAGATTTACAATCTCATAATAGTAGCATAAGTTTATCTTCTCTGAGTTCTGACCTCCTCAATCCATCTGTCCTCTAGTCATTTTATAGGCTAAGAGGAAGAAGTTTCAGATCCAAAATAAGAGGGTGAGATCCTCTAATTGAGGGATTAGGTTTCCATGAGGAAAGGGATTAATATCCATCATATGAGGGTTATGGCTCAAATAGGCATCACTTGGAAGCTTTCAGTTGGGATATATTCGACCAACTATGTTTCTAGAATGTACTTTTTTATTTTTACTTTCTTTGATTCACCTGTGCGGTCCACAGTGGTAGACAAAGTGCAATTCTGTGTTGTTCTCAGGGATAAGTTCAACAAATGCGCAAAAACTTCTAGGTAAAAGAGCACATGACCTACTTAACAAAGTATACAAGCCATTTTTCCCAAAGTTCTCATCTTCTTCAAGGTATTTTTGTGTGTTTGACCTCTAAGGGAGTTCAATGAAACATATGCATGGATGGCGAGAAATCCATTTATATCAATCAAGTGTCATGGTGAAAAAATGATGTGTAACAGATTCCCCCCTAAAGTGCAAAGTCAGTATAATAAGTTTTGAAATATTGAAGCGCTTTATCATTCTAAAGATCGAATCAGAGAGAATGGTCGGAAACCTGCAAGAAACATTGAAGGGTTACAATGAAAATGTATATATATAATCATCACTGAGGTGGGAATTCCCATACTCAAAGTAAATCTAACTCAATGAATAAGTATAGAAAAAATCTAGAAACATATCGATAGGAGACACAGTATGGACGCAACCATCCATTTATGATTTTATCTACATAGTCATGAATATAAAAATCCTCACAAACTAGATTGATGAAACTAGATCTAGGGTCTTGATCTTCATCTTCTCAGTCCGTAGTACGAATCTAGCCATGCGAGTGAATGTCTCGAAGTCGAACATGGTAGAAACCACCTGATTGCTAGTCAATGATGTGAACCATTAATAGAGTGAGAGAAACCACCAATAATGACAATGGATCTCAAGGTACTTGTAGTACAATCTATAAAGTGCGAATAGGTGATCTGAAGTCGAACACTCATAGAATCGTTCGATCAAAGGCCAATGATGAGCATTTGTCATCGAAGGCGAGAAAATTTCCATTAAGGCATGCAGGCTTCAAGGTACTGAAGGTTTCTAGATCAACTTCCTAGATAATGAGTTGAAGTCGATAGGAAGTGCCCCGTAGCAGGAAATCTTAGGACACAAAGCATAGCGTCGAGTTTTGAAAAATAGTTTGCAAGGACTGAATTAGGGATGGCTGACGCTATTGAAGGCTAAACTTTGCAAAGGAACATGAACTGAGGTTGAACTTCTATTAAACACATAATGCCATGGTAATTGACTTGGCAACATTTTACTCAACGATAATAATAAAAACCAGCTGAAGATTTTCAATGGGGTTCGATTAATTGTAAGATAAATGGATTTCCTTAACTCGGACATCGGTGTGACAGAGTGTCATGTTCAAGGGTGACATACTGCCTTTATGATAAATGTAAAATGAACACCTTTTCCCAATTACCCCCCACCATTGCTGGAAAAAACCTCTTTATTTTTTACAAGCTTGAGGAGGATAACATATGCTTGTCCTGTAAGCTCATCCTTCAGATGAGTCCATCAAAGTATTTTTAACGAACCCTAAGAAGGAATGGTTTGGTCTTGCTATGATTAATGAGTCCTATCATGTTCATTTTTTACGAGTCCAGTAAAGGGGTAACTCGATGTTGTTTTCTTTTAAGAGTTTGAAAAATACACAAAAAGGAAACTCATTTAGTTCTTTTACCGTAAAATTTTAATGAGCCTGGAGAAAGTAAAGCTCAACAATTTTCACTTTTAGGGAGTCAGAAGAAAAACATAAGTAAACTCCATCATGTTCTTTTTTGTACGTTTAGTCTCTTAAGTCCGAAAAAGGATAAAATAATACAAGAGAGAACTCTATTGACCATGTTTGATTAATGTATACCTTTTTCGTAAACAATCCTAGCTCAGTCTATAAAAGGGGTAACTTATACTAAGTGGACGGTTGTTTATTTATTTTTACTCGACAATCTTTTCATATTTCAAGAGTCTGAAAAGGGCTTAAAAGAGGACTCCATGGTTTCACTTTTCGTAATTTTTTAAGAGCATGAAAAGTGATAAAAATATGCTCATAGTAAAAAATGATTCATTTTCACACTATAACCTATTCTACACATTTAAACTCAATAAATCATCACAACTGCTTAGTATTAGGGTAAAAACACAATTTTTTCACTTTTAAAGGTCTTAATCATAAAAAAATAATATTTTAATTACTCAAAAAATTATAAAAGTTGAAAAAGTAATTCATTTTTTACCATTTGCATTTTTACCATTTGAGAGTAGAGAAAACAAATTTTTACTAATGAAATTCGATGACTGATTCCGAGCCAACTGGTGGACGAAATCACAAACCGTTTCCTCCAAGTAAGAGATATACTCATGATCTATCTTTTCATCTGTTCAGATATTCATTTTAGGCTTGAAATTTATTTTTTTGGGGAGAGATTTTGTCAAAAATTGCACCCTCGGCTGTGCACAAACCATCTCCATCAGGTTCGTGCATGCCGATAATTTTTTACCTGCAGAAAAGCGTGCTTGCATGGAAATCTTCCCAAAAATCTGCATAGCTACGCCCTGTTTGTAAAGGACCAACAACACAAGCACTGAGAGTTTTAAAAACAAAGAAAATGAACCCCAAAAAATGTGGGATTGGTTTCAATACTGATTCTAAATATTTTTAAAAGTTGTTTTAGGTCTATTGATTATTCCAAAATGGAATGGATGGAGAGAGAACATGAAGCCAATGATTTAGCAGATCCAGCTACCTTGCAGGCTTTGAGAACCTGTGGCCTTTTGAAATATTGGCTCATTCTTGGGATGAAAGCTCAGGTAGATCTGATGACATGGTTGGTAAGGACCTGGAATGTCCAGGAACAATGCTTTGTGATTGGAGATCATCATGTTACCATCGATGTTGATGAAATCTACTTCTTGATTGGGCTTTCTCGTAGAGGAGCCGATATTTCTTTATTTGGGTAGAGAACAGGAGGAGACACTACTGATGGGTACCTACGACATTTTTGTGGGAACACACAACTCAAGGATGGCAGGATTGACATTCAAACCATTAGGATTCTGCCCTTGAGGACCATAGATTTTACTGTCAGCAAGCTGTGTGGCAGCGCAACTCTTCATTTGGCCACATGGGCACAGATGCAAACTACCATGGAATGCTGGGAATCCACGGTATTTAACTGGTGTGAGGTAGTGGTTATGAACATGAAAGGACAACTAACCAGATGTAAAAATGGAAAACTGAAGAACTTCAGTTATGGTGCCATTCTGGTTTCTTTTTCCCTAGAGAGGATTCCACTCCTTCAACCACAATAGATTTTAGCGGATGAGGGAGGTCCCTGGGATCCACGTATGCTGAGATGGGTCTCGCTTATGGCATGTCATGGAGGTGATGGACTGATGGTAAGATATACCCCTAAGTTTTTTGACTGGTTGGGTCAATAGATCATTTCGATTGAGGACTTCCCATATGCAGGGATGGATTATAGAGGTGACCCTGATATCCCACTTCCAGCAGGAGTGCAGTGGGGTGACCTAGGTAAGAATTTCTCATTTTGATATGTTTTTAAATTTTAATTTATTTTATGTGTTTTTTTGTCTTCAAAGGCTAATTATCCAAAATGCATATGCAGATGTGGGCCTAAACCAACCAGTAGGGTTGAGATGCTTTGACAGGCGAGGTGAGCAGCCTATAGCAGTTGCGAAAGCTAACCCAGATGCATCGGAGGCATTAAAAAAGCTGGAACACAACCTAGAGAGGTTGACTTTAGACATCCCAAAGACTGGGACATATGATATACCTCTTCGGTACCAACGACATGTGGTTGGAGTTCCAGGACCACTTAGGCGATTGCTGCGCCGGGTTTCCCGTGCCATAGTTTGCTATCATGAGCATCATCATGCTTAGCTGTTTAGTTTTTTGGGTCACATTTTGATTTTTGTATCAACATATTCAGATAATAAAGGCCACGGGGCCTTATGTCCTCGGATGACATATTTTTGTATGACACACTTTTATACAAAATTTATACTAATGAAGACTACTACTTTGATTCTAGTTTATCTTTGATCAATATGTGGATGAATATTGTTTTTACTTATAAATGTCACAAATGTCTATTTAACACATGATTAGCTAGTGCATCAGTTAATGTGTTTAAATTTCTTGGAATGTGTTGATATTCAATGTAATCAAACTTCCTTTCCAAAAGATGGACCCGTAAAAACATTCTTAACATTGATGAACTTCTTACTGCATAGACACTGTTTAAATGTAATACTACAAGTTGTGAATCTAACCTAACAATCAAACGTCGAATACCAAATGAGATGGCGTCAGATAATAGTTCAATAACTGCACTATATTCTGCTATATTATTCGTTGTTTGACCAAGGCATATTCCATGAATAGAGACTAACTCATCACTGGGTGAATAAATAGCCTAGGCTGCAGAAGACAAATTTTGAGTACTACAACTAGCACCATCAGCAAAGCCAATGTAAGTTTGAGGGAATGTTGACATCTACAAATCAAGCGCAAAACAAGATAAGCAGGAGAAGTAGTAGGAAATTGTAAAATATTAACTATTGCACACACCTAAAAACTACAAATAATGTACAAATATCCACAAAATATTTTATGCATAATATTTCTTTAGGTAAAGACCATTTCTGGGCTTTCCTAAAGGAATACCATCATAATCCACCAGCTCATAGGCTCCTTTAGCTAATATGCATTTTATAATGTAAGGGCCATGCCACATGGGCTCGAATTTTCCTACACCTAACTTGTCATGAGCTTGATCATAAACTAAGACTAGGTCACCTTCTATGTATGAAAGAGGATTCACATTTTTATCAAATTGAGATTTAACTCCTTTTTTATGAGCGATGCTAACCAATGCAACCTCACAGCGAGTTGCATCTAAACGTGCTAAGTGTAAAAAATGTTCTTCCTCTACAAAGGTAGTTGGTAACAATTCGATGGCTAGTTTCAAAGATGGAATTTCACATTCAATCGACAATACTGACTCCAAGCCATAAACAAGTTGGAAAGGAGTAAAATCCATAGATGTTTTTGCAGTAGTACATTATGCCCACAGTGTTGGAAAAAGCATGGTATGCCAGTTTCCTTTATGAATACCAACTATCTGTTTAATCATGTTTTTTAAAACTTTATTAACGACTTCTACTTGACCATTTTCTTGTGTATAATAAGGAGTAGAGAAATCATGGCATAGGAAAATCTGTGTTGACAGTTTAGTCATCATAAATTTATGAAAATGGCTACCATGGTCTGTAACAATAGCTTGTGGGACATCGAACCGAGCAATCACATGATTGAGAATGAAAATTGCCACAGTTTCATCATCGTCTTTATATGTAGGCATTGCTTTAGCCCATTTCGTGAATTAATCAACTACAAGGATAATATACCCCCTGCCCCCCAACCGAGTGAGGGTTACAGGTGACGAGGAGTTGGAGGTACTCGCATTTTACGATCGTAGACCTAGAAATTATGGCATTTTATGACTGCAATTATGTAATCTTTAAACATGGAAGGCCAAAAATAACCAGCGCACAATATCTTTTGGGCAGTGGCATACCTAGACATATGACCACCACATGCTCTAGAATGGAAATCATTTAATTCTTTTTTAGCCTCTTGGTGAGTTAAACAACGCTGAAAGATAGAATCAACACCGTGATGGTAAAGAGTGTCACCAACAATATTGTATTGCTAGGATTGGTACCGGATTCGACAACGATGAGTTCAAGATAACTCAAGCCTAAAAGTCTGGGTTTGAAGATATATAATGATATCTCCATACCATGGATCAAACATACTGATCAGAAAGAGAGATTCATCAGCAAGAGAATCTTCTGCCACAGGTTCTATGTCAGTATGGGGAAAGTCACACAACAATTCAATGAAAACCAAAGATTTATTTGATTTAGATCTTTCGAACTCCAAATCAAATTCTTGTAAAATCACTATCCATTTGGAATATTTTCCCCCTAGCAATTGCTTGGTAAGAATATACATCATAGGGTTGCAATCTGAAATGACAGTTGTTTTTCGCAAAAGGATATAGTGACGGAAACGTTGAACAACTTGAACAACTTCCAAAGCTAGCTTCTCCACATGTGCATATTTGATCTTAGTTTTAGTGAGATTCCTACTCAAATAATAAATCACATGTTCGTTGCTAGAGTCATCTTCTTGAACTAACACCATGCCAATGGTGGCATCAGACGCAACTAGGTATAGAAAGTAATCCCGATGATAATCAGGTGGATGCAACAATGGTGCGTTAGTCAACACGTGTTTTAATGCATCAAAATATTTTTGAGCAAGCTCATCCCAAATAAATGGAATGCCCTTTTTCAACAGTTAGGTAAAACCTTAGGTCAGTTCAACATAGTTATGGATGAATCTACACAAAAAGTTTTCTTTCCCTTGCAAACTCTGGAGTTGGCGAAGACTAGAAGGAGCAGGCAAGTTTAGAATTGCCTCTACCTTAAGGGGATCAACATGAATGCCTTCTTTCAAGACTATGAATCCTAGAAGTTGACTAGATTGTATGCAAAAAACGCATTTGTGCGGATTCAAACGAATATTGTAGTGCCTGCATCTAATGAAAATTGCTTTCAAATAGTGATCCTTCCTTTTCATTGAATGAGCTGGTAGGTCATCTAAATAGGGTTGAACAATATGTTTGATATCATGAAATGTGTAAGACATTTCTCTTTGAAAAGTTGTGCCAACATTTTTCAAGCCAAATGGGAGTTTGCGATAGGAAAAGGTTCCCCATGGACAAATAAATGTAGTTTTATGCTGATCGGCAGGGAGTATGTTTATTTGATTGTAACTGGAAAATCCATCCATGAAAGAGAAAATATCGTTTCCATCACAATCATCAACAATTTGATCGATATACGGGGTTGGATAGTTGTCTTTGGGACAAGCTTTATTAATGTCCTTGTAATCGACACATACTTGAATAGTTCCTTGCTTTTTATTAACAGGTACAATATTTGATACCCAATAAGTTAAAGGAACGAGGTAAATGAATCCTTCCTTTAAAAGTTTCTCAACCTCAACTTTTATAGAAACAACTTTTCTTGGATGCACCAAACGCAATATTTGCTTGACAGGTTTAGTATCTGGGTAAGTATCGATTTCATGTATTACAATATTAAGGTCGATTCTTGACATTTCTTCGTAAGACAAGGCAAAAATGTCACAGAATTCTTGAAATAGGGTTTTATATGTCTGAATCTCTTCTAAAGAACAAGAAGCTCCTATATGAATATTTTCAGTAATTCCTGGTTTCACCGAGATGTCTATTGGTACCATTGCCGATATGTTTCCTAAATTATTCTCAGAATCAGAAGAAAGGATAGCTATGGGACATTGAGGATCAGTAATAATCTCTGATGAAAACATAGACGAGAAATTATTCTCAATTTTGTCAAGACAGGGTAAGAAAGATGAGTGATGATGATGATCATCCCATGGCATTTCGTCCAAAGTCA
This sequence comes from Pinus tabuliformis, assembly GCA_031772625.1. Classification (NCBI taxonomy): domain Eukaryota; kingdom Viridiplantae; phylum Streptophyta; class Pinopsida; order Pinales; family Pinaceae; genus Pinus; species Pinus tabuliformis. The sequence goes on from CM062816.1 coordinate 1,843,159,392, forward strand.
TTACTTCCATAATACTTTCATCAGTTAAAAATTCTTTATCAAAAGGATCAGGCATTGAAATTGGTTCCAGACGTGACAAATGAGAATATTCATCAATGATTGTATTCATTCGATCATTTTCAAATGTTGATGGGTTGGAAAAAGATTGGACTTCCTGATAAGCCAACTCAAAAGGACTAAGAGGCATCTCATTGCCGTATAAGGTTAATTCCGACTCTAAAGGCACTTTCCAAGGATCCAAAGATTCAAAAGTACTTGATGTAATCATATTAACTTGGGCAACATTATGAGGAGGATTTGGTGGAGGGAATGTGAAATTTCCCATTAGAGATGAGTCTTTAAGAAGACCAACACCAACTTCTTCATACAGAGTAGTCAATTTTCCAACAAAAGGAATACTACCAGTAGAATTAGGGTCTGAAGTGTAATAGGACAATTGGTCTACTTTCACAAATTTTCCTTTGTGAGGAAACATGATCATTCGAAAAAATGACGAGACCACTGCTGACATGGCATAAGTCCAACTTTAGCCAAGTAAAATGTTATAGTCAAGCTGAGCATCAACAACCTCAACTTCAACTACAACTGTTTTACCTTCTATTTCTATAGGTAAATCGTTTAAAATTCCAAAAGGGTGAAAACCTCTTCCATCAAAGGCTTTCAAAGTCATGGGAGATTGATTGATTGTTGGAGAGCCTAAAGATTTCCAACAAGAAATGGACATAATACATGTAGACGCTCCTTCGTCAATTACTATTTGGAAAACCATCTAGTTTTGACATGGACTAGTATCTGAAAGGCCAGTTGATGTGGGAGTCACGGTACATGATTTTTGAGATAAAAAATAATTAAATTAGAGTCCTACAGATCTATTGCTCCAATAACTGATAAAATTAATTTCCTTTGTGTTGGACAAGTCTGCAGCACTTCAAGAGCTGACATTGTCGAAGGTGACATAGCCAAATATTCAACAATGTTGTAATTCTGAGTAGCCCTAGCATGAGGGTTAAAGGTTGACTTTCGAAGAACACCCTTAGGAGGTGGTCGAATTAACATATTCGGGTTACGTTTTTAAATGTGTAATGTTTCAGAAGTAGGGGGAGTAGATGTGGAAGTTTGACCAGGTGAATTGGAATCATCTCCATCTTCAATAAGACGTTTTGATCCATAGTCTTTAGATCTCATTGCTACCATAACTTGTGAAGACATCATCATGATATCTGCCAATGTGGAGGAGGAAGATTGGTTATGAGAAACCATTTTACTGTCTTGAGGAGGGAATGGGTCCTTCAAAACAACTGGGGTGGGTGAACCTTTAATGAATTTAGAAACTTCAGCATGATGAGGGCACTCCTTAGTGTAATGATCTTCATCACAAATTAGACAAGGATAACGAGGTTTCTTCTTTTCATCAGATGGTTCTTTCTTGTTTGATTTCTCCTTAGGAGAAGTGTCTTGTTTAGCTTTTCCTTTTCCCTTTTTCTTACCTCCAGATTTCTTATTTTTGCCAGTAGATGATTCTACAACGTTTATTTCAGAAGTAATTTCAGGAGAAGGATCTTCTTCGGGTGAATCAGATAAAGCCAAAATATGAGTTTTCTTAGAGTTATTCTTTTTATTCTTAGATTTTTGGCTCACAGAACCAATCATACCATCAATGACATGTGATCCTATAAGGGTTGGGTTGGTTTGACTAGGATGAGGCAAATATGGGATCTTCTCATACAAAGTGCCATACTGAGTATAAACAAGATCCAAGTATTGGGCACGAGCAATAACTTTCTCCTCAGTTACAACGCCCCCTTTGGAAACATCTTTAGTAATTACCAACAAAATATATTTTATGAAGCATTCAGCCAAAATATGGTCTGGGATATAAAATTTAACAAAACGTCGTCTTCATCTTGTTGAAAATAGCAACAAGAAATGCTAAAAATGCTAAAGATAACATTTCAGGATATTCCAATTTAATTTGTCCTTGAATTAAAATTCGAATTTAGTCTCACCATCTGTTTGAAAGATAATTAATTAATTCATCCTGAGTTAATTAGTTGGAGAAATTCAAACATGAAGTCTTTGTGAAGTCATGCAACAATTATCCCTTTGATTGAGGAAGTGATCCCTTAATTAAGGAGATAAGGACGAGTTATATTTGAGTTGTAATTAGTTATCTCAATTAACTGAGTTAAGTCCAGTTAGATTAGTTCCAAATAGTTTGTGGAACTGATTGTGAGTTCAGTCAGTTAATGCATGCATGCATGAAACTAGTGTATTCCAGATAACTGAATATTCTCTCATAAACAACTCATTCATGTCAGTTCAGACAAAGGCCTAGTTGAGATTAAAGGCAAGGACAATTTACTATCAGTTGCTAGAATTTTCCTATAAGAAAATCTCTTGCATGTAGAAGGAATTCATTCCTTGAGATTTGCGCAGTTTTACAGTGTGTGAGACCAGTGTCACACAAGGTTATAGCTGGAGCACCCAAGGAAAACAGTGCAAGGAAATAGGAGGCTTGGAGGATAGAGGGAAAGGCATATGAGTTGTCTAGTCTGTTTATGTGCAGTGAGAGGGATTGTACTGAGAGCTGGATAGTTGTGAGAGCTAAAGCTTGTGTAATCCTGAGATATTTCCACTTGTATGATAATACATATAGCGAGGTTTTTAGCTGAGGCTTTCCCAAGAGTATTCTTCTGTGTTTCATGTGTGATTGATTCTTCTTCTCTGTTATATGTGTTCTGTTTGATCTTGCTCAAATTGATTAAGCTTCCACAAGTTTGATAGTAGAAGTAGATAAAGTATTTTGCTTTAGCACATTTCATAATTAGATTAATCTACAGTGAGAATTTCTACATGGTATCAGAGCTAGCTAATCTATAGAGAAATTTCTACATGGTATTAGAGCAAAGGTGATCAGAGCCGTGAAAAACATACTGAGAAGGGAGAAGTCGAAGTTTGAAGTTCTTGATTGCAGGTACAAAATTGAATTCTTATCACACCTCAAAGTCCACCAATGGTGTTCAATGGCTTGAGACTCCGTGCTCAATGTGGAAGACACTGAAGGACCTATATCAAAACAACAGTGACTAGAGGAAACTGGTGCTCAAGAACAAGCTTCAGAAAATCAAGTGTGAAAAGGGCGACACTATTTCTACATATTTGAACAAGCTCACCACCTGCAGAGATGAGCTTGGAAGTGTAGGAATAATGACAGTCGATGATGATATGGTGAGTATTGCTCTCCTCGATCTTCCTAAGAGCTGACATAGCTACCAGGACTCAGTGAATGGAATAGAGAAACTGCCAGATTTGGAATGACTGTGGTTGGATCTGATGTAGGAGGAGACCAGGAGGAGCACCAGAGATGGTTCTTCATCTAAGCCTGATGACAAAGAAAATATAGTGTTAGCCAGTCAGGCAAGGAAAGGGAAAAGGAAGACTTCCCATTCCAAATCGAGTTCTTCTCATGGTGGGAAGAAGATTGACAAATCTAAAGTGATATGCTTTAATTGTCATGAGGTGGGCCATTATGCAACTAATTGTCCATTGAAGAAATTCAAGAAGGGATCCTCGAAGGGATCAGAAGGTGAGGCACTAGCCTCTCAGTTCAAATTGGATTTTAACCCTCATCTCATGCATGGTTTCATCGATGGTGGGTTGTGTTTGGTACCTGGATAGTGGAGCCTCATTCCACATGACCGACGATAAGAGTTTATTCAGTACCTTGGAGGAGAAAGACCTCAAGATGTGCATAGAGATGGGTGATGATGGAAAGTATCGTGTTTCATGTGAAGGCATGGTTGTGTTTCAGAGGGAGCATGGAGCTCCTCTCACCTTGACTGATGTAAAGTATGTGCCTAGACTGAAGAAGAACTTGGTATCGATCACGATGCTGGAAGACAAAGGCTATGATGTAGTCTTCAGTAAAGGAAAGGCTTTGCTGAGACACATAGACACGGGTTAGACCAAGTGGATTGGGATTCGAGTGAAGAATCTCTACAAGCTGGAGGTAGATCACTGTGCTGCATTGAGTTCAAAAGCAGAATTGGTGCATAGCCAAGATATTGGCGAGTTATGGCATAGGTGGTTGGGCCACTTGCATCATGGGGCCTTGAAGATAATGCAACAGATTTATACCGGACTTCCCAAAGGTAAACTTGAGCAAGTGGACACATGCAAAGGTTGTACCTTGGGAAAGTATGCCAAGTCTTCCTTTCACGATCGAGACAGTTGAGCTGAAGCAATCTTGGAGCGAGTTCATACAGATGTGTGTGGACCATTCTATACAACCTCCACCGTGAAACACAGGTATTATGTGATTTTCATTGATGATTTTTCTCGTAAATGCTGGATCTATTTCATGCAGAAGAAGGATCAAACCTTCTCAAAGTTTTGTGAGTTCAAAGCTTTGGTTGAGAAAGAATCAAGGAAGAAGATCAGGGCCTTGAGAAGCGACAATGGTGGAGAGTATGTATCTCAAGAGTTTAAAGACTTCTGTGCAATGGAAGGAATTAAACGGGAGTTGACGGCACCTCATAACCCACAACAGAATGGGGTGGTCGAGAGGAAGAACAAAACAATTGTGGGGGCAGCTCGGGCGATGCTGCATGACCAAGGCCTACCACTTCATTTGTGGGCTGAGGCATGCAACACAACGGTCTATTTGCAGAATAGAAGCCCACATCACATACTTGGGATGAAGACACCAGAGGAAGCTTTCTCTGGGAAGAGACTAGATGTGGGTCACTTCAGGATCTTTGGCTCATTGGTATATTGCCATGTGACCAAGGATGACTGGAAGAAGCTTGAGCCGATAGCTGAGTTTGGGATACTAGTGGGGTACACTGATACACCCCACAACTATTGGGTGTATTTTCCTACCAGCCGGAGGACAATGGTTTGCAGAGATCTTAAGTTTGATGAGCAGAAGGCCATGCAAGTTTCCCTTAAGAGGGAGCTCCAAATACAGGCTATGGAGGAACTTTTGGTTCCTAAGGCTGAGGAGCCTCAGACTGATGCAGAGTAGCCGCATGCCAAGGTTCCAGGAGTGGAGACATCCACTCAAGCAGAGTCTTCCAGAGATGGGCAGAAGCGCATGAGAGAAGTTGAAAAATTGTTGTTAGATGCAAGAGAGAATGTGGGAGAACCATCTTCTCAGTGCAGACAGAGGAGGTCACCTGATAGGTACACTGGATACATGGCCCTTGTTGGGGAATGTGTTGAGACGGAACCATCTTCCTTTGAGGAAGCAATGCAGTAGCCGATTTGGGTTGATGCTATGGTGGAGGAGTATGACTCTATAGTTTAGAATAGTGTTTGGGATGTTGTTCCAAGACCGAAGAACAAGTCAGTTGTGAGTTCCCGTTGGATTTACAAGGTAAAACAAGCTGCTGATGGTAGTGCGAAGAAACATAAGGTAAGATTTGTTGCCTGTGGTTTCTCACAGGTCGAGGGGATTGACTATGATGAGACTTTTTCTCCTGTAGAAAGGTACTCATCTATCAGATCGATGTTGGCACTATCAGCAAAAATGGGTTGGAAGATCCATCAGATGGATATGAAGACTGCATTCCTCAATGGCAGGATTGAGTTTTACAGGGAAAAGTGTCTATATAGAACTGCTCTATCCCACTAAGGTGTGACAGCTGCCTTAGAAACAAATAGAGAAAAGCTACTTTTGTTTTTCCTTTATGAATTATAGATAGAGAGGAACAGAAAGACCAACCTCTGTCTTGCGCTAATCTCTTGATTCGATCCATCTCTTCTTTGATAGTCCTCAGCTACCTGCTCCCTTGCACGCCCAGCTTCACAAAGTGCCTCTGTCTTGCGCTAATCTCTTGATTCGATCCCTCTCTTCTTTGATAGTCCTCAGCTACCTGCTCCCTTGCACGCCCAGCTTCACAAAGTGCCTGTAAGATCACAGAAGCATAGCACTATACAAAGACATGGATCTATAATCATAAGCAATCTAGGATCAGATGTAAATTGACCATACAAATGTAGCAAGCATCAATGACACAAAAGCATGGAGGAAAAATCAAATAGCTTTTATTGATAAACAAGAAAAGAGCCAAGAGGAGTTACAACCAGTTGTTCTGATCCAGCATCAACCTCCCAGCAAAGAAGCCCCTCTTCACCTCAAACAAAGCTTAGATCACCCAACAATCTGATGTTTGTCTAAAGAAACCAACAACAATTCCTTACAATATGCAAAATTCCAGCCCCTGGATCTCTGGGATGAGGGATCCATATATAGATATCTGTAAGGGGGATGAGTCAGCTTGTGATTTGATTAGTGTCTTCTCTCTGATAGTTCTTGCTTCCACTTGGAGATTGATGGCCTCTTACTCATCCTTGGTCGAATTCAGTGAGGCAAGTGTCACAGGAGAAGATTCTGGAAGCTTCCATTGCCTCTCCACCTCGCGGAATGACACTGCCATTTGTCATTTCTCACCCATCACACCCCACAGAAGGGACTTTTAAAATGCAACACACCCTCACAGTGTATTTGGGTGAGATGCAATGCACTTAGCCAGTGGAGCAGCTGCAATGATCCTGTTTTGACCAATTCTGAGCAGTTTCTCATGGAGAACTTCTGGGAGAAGCTGTAATCTATTGACCTTGTTCCTTTAGGGGTTAGAACAACACTTTTAGGGACTTAGGAGCCCTTGGTTTATGGACATTACATGCTTGGGGTTGTAGGGCCCAAAAATGTCTATAACATTGAGGAGGAGGCGTACATAGAGCAGTCGAAGGTTTTGAGACCTTCAATCATGAGTCACATGTGTGCCGACTTAAGAGAGCTCTCTATGGGTTGAAGCAAGCACTAGGATCGACAACTACTTCACCGGGTTGGGCTTCACAAAGAGTGAAGCGGATGCAAACCTGTACCACCTCACGGTGGAAGGTAAGTAGTTGATCATTGTTCTTTATGTCGATGCTCTGATATTGATAGGTGATGATCAGTTGATCATGTCTTGCAAGGAGGACCTTGCAAGAGAGTTCGAGATGAAAGACATGGGTCTCATGCATTACTTTCTAGGCATGGAAGTGTGGCAGAAGGATGGGGAGTTGTTTGTGTCTCAAGGAAGGTATGCCAATGAGATACTCAGGATATTCCACATGGAGAAGTGCAAGCCCATCCAGACTCCTCTAGTAGGTAACTAGAGGAAGGAGGATGCTACTTCAGGAGAAGTAGTAGAAGCTGCTATGTATCGGCAACTTGTGGGTTCACTGATGTACTTAGTGAACACACAACCAAATTTGTGCTATGCGGTGAACAAAATGAGTCAAGCTATGGTTCAGCATACCAAGATGTTTTCGAAAGCAGCTAAGCATGTTTTGAGATACCTTAGAGGCATATCTTAGAATGGATTATGGCACAGATGGTCAGGGGAGTGAAGCTACATGGCTTCGCAGATGCAGATTCGGAAGGGAATCCATCAGATTAGAAGAGCACATTAGGAGGTATTTTCAACCTTGGTTCAGCTACAGTTACTTGGTACAACAGGAAACAGAGGTCAGTTACACTCAGCTCAGCAGAGGCTAAATACATGGCTGCAAGTCAGGCAGCATGTGAGGCCATTTGGATGCAAAAAATTCTAGTTGGTTTGTTTGATCAGAGGATGGATCCAACTGTGATCTATTGTGATAATCAAAGTTGTATCAAACTCTCTGAGAATCCAGTGTTTCATGACAGATCCAAGCACATCGAAATTCGATATCATCATCTCAGAGACTGTGTGGCAAGGAGGATCATGTTGTTGTAGTATATTTCGACCGAGGAGCAAGGTGTTGACATTTTGACTAAGGCATTGTCAAAGTGTAAATTTGAGTTCCATAGAGACACGATTGGGGTGGTAGATAATACCTTTCTTGTTGAGCGGGAGTGTTGAAATTAGAAACAAGAAATGCTAAAAATAGCATTTCTAAAGATATCATTTCAGGATATTCCAATTTTAATTTGTCCTTGAATTAAAATTTGAATTTAGTCTCACCAACTGTTTGAAAGATAATTAATTAATTCATCCTGAGTTAATTAGTTGGAGAAATTCAAACATGAAGTCTTTGTGAAGTCATGCAACAATTATCCCTTTGATAGAGGAAGTTATCCCTTAATTAAGGAGATAAGGGTGAGTTATATTTGAGTTGTAATTAGTTAGCTCAGTTAACTGAGTTAAATCTAGTTAGATTAGTTCCAAACAGTTTGTGGAACTGATTGTGATTTCAGTCAATTAATGCATGCATTCATGAAACTAGTGTACTCCAGATAACTGAATATTCTCTCATAAATAAATCATGCATGTCAGTTTAGACAAAGGCCCAGTTGAGATTAAAGGCAGGGAAAATGTACTATAAGTTGCTAGAATTTTCCTATAAGAAAATCTCTTGCATGTATAAGGAATTCATTCCTTGAGATTTGCGCAGTTTTACAGTGTGTTGGAGCAGTGTGTGAGACTAGTGTCACACAAGGTTACAACTGGAGCACCCAAGGAAAAGAACGCAAGGAAATAGGAGACTTGGAGGATAGAGGGAAAGGCATATGAGTTTTTTAGTCTATCTATGAGCAGTGAGAGGGATTGTACTAAGAGATGGATAGCTGTGAGAGCTCGATGGTAGCTCAAATTATATAGCATGGAAGGATCACATGAAGCGGTATTAGAAGACAATTGTTTGAAGGATTTCATTGATCAAGAAATCCCCAAGCCAGCAACAGCTAATAGCCAAGAATTGGCGGAATGGAAGAAGTGTGTGGTGAAGGCAAGGAGGATTCTTCTGGAGGGAGTTCAAGACCAAATTATCTCGAGTCTCCATGGGAAGGAGACTCCATTCTCAATGTGGAAGACATTGAAGGACCTATATCAGAACAACAACGACCAGAGGAAACTGGCGCTCAAGGACAAGCTTCGGAAAATCAAGTGTGAAAAGGGCGACACTATTTCTACATATCTGAACAAGCTCACCACCTGCAGAGATGAGCTTGGAAGTGTAGGAATAATGATATCCGATGATGATATGGTGAGTCTTGCTCTCCTCAGTCTTCCTAAGAGTTGGTATAACTACCAAGACTCAATGAATGGAAGAGAGAAACTGCTGGATTGGGAACGACTGTGGTCAGATTTGATGCAGGAGGAGATCAGGAGGAGCACCAGAGATGGTTCTTCATCTAAGCATGATGATGAAGAAAATATAGCCTTAGCCAGTAAGGCAAGGAAAGGGAAAGGGAAGGCTTCCCATTCCAAATCGAGTTCTTCTTATGGTGGGAAAAATATTGAAAAATCTAAAGTGGGATGCTTTAATTGTTATGAGGTGGGCCATTATGCAACTAATTGTCCATTGAAGAAATCCAAGAAGGGATCCTTGAAGGGATCAGAAGGTGAGGCACTGGCCTCTCAGTTCGAATTGTATTTTACCCTCATCGCATGCATGGTTTCATCGATGATGGGTTGTGTTTGGTACCTGGACAGTGGAGCCTCATCTCACATGACCGACGATAAGATTTTATTCAGTACCTTGGAGGAGAAAGACCTCAAGATGTGTATAGGGATGGGCGATGATGGAAAGTACCATGTTTCAAGTGAAGGCACGATTGTGTTTCAGAGGGAGCATGGAGCTCCTCTCACCCTGACTGATGTAAAGTATGTGCCTAGATTGAAGAAGAACTTGGTATCGGTCGTGATGTTGGAAGACAAAGGCTATGATGTACTCTTCAGTAAAGGAAAGGCGTTCTTGAGACACATAACCACGAGTCAGACCAAAAGGATTGGGATTCGAGTGAAGAATCTCTACAAGCTGGAGGTAGATCACTGTGCTGCACTGAGTTCAAAAGCAGAATTGGTGCAAAGCCAAGACATTGGCACGTTATGGCATAGGCGGTTGGGCCACTTGCATCATGGGGTCTTGAAGATAATGCATCAGATTTCTACCGGACTTCCCAAAGGTAAACTTGAGCAAGTGGACACATGCAAAGGTTGTACCTTGGGAAAGTACGCCAAGACTTCCTTTCATGATCGAGACAGTCGAGCTGAAGCAATCTTGGAGCTAGTTCATACAGATGTGTGTGGACCATTCTCGACAGCCTCCACCGTGAAACAAATCTATTATGTGATTTTCATTGATGATTTTTCTCGTAAATGCTGGATCTATTTCATGTAGAAGAAGGATCAAAAGTTCTCAAAGTTTTGTGAGTTCAAAGCTTTGGTTAAGAAAGAATCAGGGAAGAAGATTAGGGCCTTGAGAAGTGAAAATGGTGGAGAGTATGTATCTCAAGAGTTTAAGGACTTCTGTGCAGTGGAAGGAATTAAACGGGAGTTGACGGCACCTCATAACCCACAACAGAATGGGGTGGCCGAGAGGAAGAACATAAAAATTGTGGGGGAAGCTCGGGTGATGCTGCATGACCAAGGCCTCCACTTCATTTTTGGGCTGAGGCATGCAACACAACAATCTATTTGTAGAAGAGAAGCCTGCATCACATACTTGGGATGAAGAACCAGAGGAACATTCTCCGGGAAGAGACCAGATGTAGGTCACTTCAGGATCTTTGGCTCATTGGTATATTGCCATGTGACCAAGGATGCCCGAAAGAAGCTTGAGCCGAAACTGAGTTGGGGATACTTGTGGGGTACACTGATACACCCCACAACTATCGGGTGTATTTTCCTATGAGTTGAAGGACAGTGGTTTGCAGAGATCTTAAGTTTGATGAGCAGAAGGTCATGCGAGTTTCCCTTAAGAGGGAACTCCAACTACAGGCTGTGGAGGAACTTTTGGTTCCTAAGGAGGAGGAGCCTCAGATTGATGTAGAGCAACCACATGCAGAGGTTCCGAGAGTGGAGAAATCCACTCAAGCAGAGTCTTCCAGAGATGGGCGGAAGCACACGAGAGAAGCTGACAGATTATTGTCAGATGCGAGAGAGAATGTGGGAGAACCATCTTCTCAGCACAGACAGAGGAGGTCACCTAATAGGTACATTGGATACATGGCCCTCATTGGGGAATGTGTTGAGACTGAGCCATCTTCCTTTGAGGAAGTAGTGCAGCAGCCGATTTGGGTTGATGCTATGGTGGAGGAGTATGAATCCATAGTTCAGAACAATGTTTGGGATGTTGTTCCAAGACCAGAGAACAAGTCAGTTGTGAGTTCCCATTGGCTTTACAAGGTAAAGCAGGCTGCTGATGGTAGTGTGGTAAACATAAGGTAAGATTTGTTGCCTGTGATTTCTCACAGGTCGAGGGGATTGACTTTGATGAGACTTTTGATCCTATAGCAAGGTACTCATCTATCAGATCGATGTTGGCACTATCAACACAGATGGGTTGGAAGATACATCATATGGATGTGAAGAGTGCATTCCTTAATGGAAAGATTGAGGAGGAGGTGTACATAGAGCAGTCAAAAGGTTTTGATACCTTCGATCGTCAGTCGCATGTGTGTTGACTCAAGAGAGCTTTGTACAGGCTGAAGCAAGAACCTCGTGCTTGGTACACCAGGATCGACAAGTACTTCACCGGGTTGGGCTTCACAAAGAGTGAAGCAGATGCAAACCTGTACCACCTCATGGTGGAAGGTAAGTAGTTGATCATTGTTCTTTATGTTGATGCTCTGATATTGATAGGTGATGATCAGTTGATCATGTCTTGCAAGGAGGACCTTGCAAGAGAGTTCAAGATGAAAGACATGGGTCTGATGCATTACTTTCTAGGCATGTAAGTGTGGCAGAAGGATGGGGAGTTGTTTGTGTCTCAAGGAAGGTATGCCAATGAGATACTCAGGAGATTCCACATGGAGAAGTGCAAGCCCATCCAGACTCCTCTAGTAGGTAACTAGAGGAAGGAGGATGCTACTTCAGGAGAAGTAGTAGAAGCTACTATGTATCGGCAACTTGTGGGTTCACTGATGTACTTAGTGAACACACAACCAGATTTGTGCTATGCGGTGAACCAACTGAGTCAAGCTATGGTTTAGCATACCAAGATGTTTTGGAAAGAAGCTAAGCATGTTTTGAGATACCTCAGAGGCATATCTCAATATGGATTATGGTACATACGGTCAGAGGGAGTGAAGCTACAGGGCTTCATAGATGCAGATTGGGTAGGGGGTCCATCAGATCAGAAGAGCACATCAGAAGGAATTTTCAACCCTAGTTCAACTACAGTTTCTTGGTACAACAAGAAATATAGGTCAGTTGCACTCAAATCAGCAGAGGTTGAATACATGGCTGCAAGTCAGGCAACATGTGAGGTTATTTGGATGTGGAAAATTCTAGTTGGTTTGTTTGATCAAAGGATGGATCCAATTGTGATCTATTGTCATAATTAGAGTTGTATCAAACTCTCTGAGAATCCAGTATTTCATGATAGGTCCAAGCACATCGACATTCAATATCATCATCTCAGAAACTGTGTGGTGAGGAGGATCATGTTGTTGTAGTATATTTCGACCGAGGAGCAAGATGTTGACACTTTGACTAAGGCATTGTCAAAGTGTAAATTCGAGTTCCATAGAGACAAGATCAGGGTGGAAGATAATCCCTTTCTTGTTGAGAGGGAGTGCTGAAAATAGCAACAAGAAATTATAAAAATAACATTGCTAAAGATAGCATTTCAGGATATTCCAATTTTAATTTGTCCTTGAATTAAAAATTCGAATTAAAATTCGAATTTAGTCTCACCAACTGTTTGAAAGATAATTAATTAATTCATCTTGAGTTAATTAGTTGGAGAAATTCAAACATGAAGTCTTTGTGAAGTCATGCAATAGTTATCCCTTAATTAAGGAGATAAGGATGAGTTGTATTTGAGTTGTAATTAGTTAGCTTAGTTAACCAAGTTAAGTCCAGTTAGATTAGTTCCAAACAGTTTGTGGAACTGATTGTGAGTTCAGTCAGTTAATGCATGCATGCATGAAACTAGTGTACTCCAGATAATTGAATATTCTCTCATAAATAACTCATGCATGCCAGTTCAGACAAAGGACCAGTTGAGATTAAAGGCAGGGACAATGTACTATCAGTTGCTAGAATTTTCTCATAAGAAAATCTCTTGCATGCAGAAGGAATTCATTCCTTGAGATTTGTGCAATTTTACAGTGTGTTGGAGCAGTGTGTGAGACCAGTGTCACACAAGGTTACAGTTGGAGCACCTAGGGAAAACAACACAAGGAAATAGGAGGCTTGGAGGACAGAGGGAAAGGCATATGAGTTGTCTAGTCTGTCTATGAGTAGTGAGAGGGATTGTACTAAGAGCTGGATAGCTGTGAGAGCTAAAGCTTTGTGTAATCCTGAGATATTTCCTATTGTATGATAATACAGATAGTGGGGTTTTTAGCAGAGGCTTTCCCCAGAGTATTCTTCTATGTTTCATGTGTGATTGATTCTTCTTCTCTGTTATATGAGTTCTGTTTGATTTTGCTCAAATCGATTAAGCTTCCGCAAGTTTGATAATAGAAGTAGATTAGGTATTTTGCTTTAGTACATTGCATAATTAGATTAATCTAAAGTGAGTATTTCTGCACATCTCCATTCATGAATGTGATCTGAGATATAGGTAGACGTTGGCTGTTTTAAAGAGGTTAAAACTTTAGTTCCATTATTGTATCGAATGGGTAATTGAAAATGTGTCAAAAAATAATAGCATGGGTGTTGAATGTACCCAAGGAAGCCCGCGACAAACTACATGAAATTTGGCTGCCGAACCAGTTAAGGTTCATTGAAAAAGTCATCATCTAATAGAATCACTAATTAATGAGTTCGACGTGCACCAAAGATGATAATTCATAACATGATTTGATGGGTCTTCTCCTGATTTACCTTAAAATTTAGGAATATCACTGGGCAACATCGTAGGGATTTCCGGCCAATACGGTAAATAGTAAATAATATCATTTGTTAGCCGTGATAGGTCCTTTAAATCCAAAGTTGTAATAAATGGTAATTGACAGTTAGGATCCTGTCACTTATATTGATAACCCTGAGGGATGAGTCTTGTACTAGGAGGAGGATACCCAAGATATCCTAGAATAGCCTGAGTAGTTGGGATTTGCAAACCTCCTAGATATCCATGATGAGACATACTGGAATAAGATTGAATTGGTACTTGAAAAGTATGACTAGTGTACGATTGATTCTGGAAAGGAGGACCTTGACCCAATTGAACCTGGATAAAATGTCCTTGAAAGGGTTGATTTTGGTAAGGCCAACCTTTAAAGAATTAATTTTTCAAAGGTTGGCCTTGGAAAGAATAACCTTGAAAAAACTGACTCTGAGGTTGACCTTGCAGAAACCGCCCTTGAAACAACGTTTTCACATACGATATACTAGACTACATCATAGGTATTTGGGGTATATACTAAATTGTAGAAGCAGTTTGATAAGAAGATACCTGAGGAATAGTCTGAGTAATTGGTTGTACTGTTACTTGAGATGTAATGGGAACAATTACCTGTGATACTCCTGGGATGGGAGTTCATGGTGAACTCGTAACTGGAGTTTGAACAGATATTGGCACAATAGACTGAACCGGGTTTTGTGGAGTACTCAGGATAGGTTGTTGTAATGGTTGTTGAACAGGTGTCAATGGATAACCCTAAAAATGTTGTTGGACTTGAATAGGAATGCCTTGAACAAGCATTGCATGGATAGGCTATCTGATAGGCTGAACAGGTTGATAGTTGGGCACTTGAGGAGCAACTGGAAATGACTGTTGGTTATATGACGAATTCCAGATAGTGTTCATCCCAGGGAACAAAGTACCAACAATGGGTTGAGATACAACAGGTTGACCTAAACTGGTTTGAGGGACCTGACCATAAAGTGGATAATTTCCGGTAGGAGGTTTCCCTCCACCTGTAGGATAAGTTCCAACAAAAGGTTGTCCTCCTAGAGGAGGATATGATGGTTTCCCCTAGGTGGGTAATAACCACCTGTTGGGTTTGTTTGAGGATTACCTACATTGTCAGAAATCATGTTTATATACTGATCAGATGTCAAACCTTGAAGTGTAGGATCAGTTAACCCAGTTGACACAGTTAAAGGTTGACTTGAGGGAGAAGCTCCTGAATATGTCCTAGAAAGAGATTGATATCCAGGAGGCACTAATGGGCCACCATATAAAGTTGACTCTAGAGAGGTAGATGTACCTGATGACATACTTCCAAAAGCCATTCTAGACCAATCAAAGCCTGGTACGATAGAGTAAGGAGTAATGTATCGTGGAGATCTAAAGAGAAGTTCTGAAATGTCTATTTGATCACTGGTAAAAACTGGTGTATGAGGCGATTCTTCCTCTTCATCTGAGGCAAGTTCTTCGATGCTAATAAGACCAGGAGGAAGACTATCAGTAATAAGTAGTTTTACATGCGGTGAACATGGAGGACTTAGAGTAGGGGCTATAATAGTTGAAGGTGACTCAGGCTCAGAAATGTCAGACTCAGGTTCTTTGATATCTGGTTCAGTTAATTGTGAATCTGAAACCTCTCCAGTATCTGATTCTATTTGAATAAATTCAGTAATTATTAAATCAGTTCCTTCTGAGTGTGATTCTAATTTTTGAGGTTGATCAAGTTCAGATTTTGTCACTTTAGATCCTAGAATAGTAGATGTTTCTGGTTGATTTACTTCAATTCCTGTTACATCAGATTCTATAATAGTAGAAGTTTCAGGTTCTGCTGTAGTCCCAGATCCTGATGATTTCAATTTTTTAGCTTTGATCTTTTCTAACTGACTCGGTGTATACTCAGGGGGTTTCCCTAACATTCTACGTGATTGTCTTGGTAATTCAGCCACGATGAAATATTTAATTAATGATTTACACAATATTTAAATTACACCTAAAGTCTCTAAAAATTAAAAACAACAAACAAAGTAACACACGCTAAAAATCTAGGAGTTCAAACCACACAAACTGACTTCTCATAGAGATCAATAATTACTAGTTGGTGATGAAATCCAACGTCACAGAGATCAAGGTGAAAAGCTTTATAGATATGAGCGTTTGGAACTAGTTACCCTGACAACCTGCTTAATGAAACAGTATGGGGCAAGTAACTTTGCTTATACCATCTCGAGCAAATATTACCCTCCAAAAAGTCCAAGTGAGTCTAGTCAACATCTGTTCCAGGTATAACAAGACCTTCCCTCTGCCGTTACCTTAGGTAGATCCCTAGGATTATGGTCACTAAGTTTAACTAATACAACAATTTTACATGGGGGGTAGTCATAGATCGGACATACATGCAAGGGCATAGTAACAAGCTCAATCCCCTTGAAGGCTCCTCCACATGATCAATTGGAGGTTTACTTTCAAGTGACCCCAAGTACCTTTCAATACCGTTGTAATACATGCAAATCACTCTATCATAGCTAATGAAGTGGGTATGATCACTTCACCAGATCTGACATGATCTCATGCTTAACTCATGTACAAGAAGAGCTTCCTAGAGCAAAACTGAAATAATTGGATTTTCTCCCCCTGCCGTAAGATTCTATTGTTTATCTGTAGCTTTGGAAATTTTACTCACTTTCCTATTCCAAATCTCTACACTTAAGCTACTGTGGATGGTAAGATCCCTAAAAATATAAAATTCTAGATTAATTTTAATAAACGTTGTGTTATTAAACTGTTATTTACTCAGTAGGTGATGAAAGTGAAACTTATGATATTATGATATGACCCAAAATCCTAATGTAATTGAACATGCAATTTGCAATTTTTTAATTCAATGAAGTTCTAATTAAGAGAAGGCAAGAGTTTATTTGATTTCTCAAAATGAAATACAAAACTCAAAACTTCACCAAACCCTTACAAGACAACCAATTTCATTTCCAATGCAATGAACATGCAGAAATAAACTAAGATCCAAATTTGCCTAAAGATCAAACAAACCAAAAATACCCTTTATC
Organism: Pinus tabuliformis; assembly: GCA_031772625.1. Classification (NCBI taxonomy): domain Eukaryota; kingdom Viridiplantae; phylum Streptophyta; class Pinopsida; order Pinales; family Pinaceae; genus Pinus; species Pinus tabuliformis. The sequence continues at coordinate 1,843,176,293 of CM062816.1, forward strand.
ATTTATCACTCAAAACTTTTAAACACACAGAAATCAATCAAGAGTTGGAGAAAAATGCATTTTCCCTATGAATGCTTTGATCTGATGATATCAAGAGTGTAATTGCGAAAAATTCCAAGTTTGAAAAGAAACAATTCCTCATTAAAAAATGACAACAATTCTTCACAAAAACATTAAATCTCGAGAAACCCTTAATTTGTAATTAAATAAGAATTTGATCACAAACAAGAAAGATTAAGAAGTAGACTGGTGTTTTTGATAGAAAATGTAGGGAGATAGTAACCCTAAGGATAACCTATCTCTTTTTGATCAATGAGAAAACCAACCAGACAAAACCCTAATCAGTTTTTGCAAAAGGGACTAATTCTCAAAAAATCTTAACAAAGCACTCAAACGAGTTTAGAAGAGATGTTAAATAATCTAAAAAAACATAATGACACTTCCAGAAATCAAAATTTAGATCATGGTTGAGAGAAAAGCTAAATTTTCAAAAATTTCAAAGGATTACGCGTGTTAACAGTGTAACACAGTGCACATGCGCTTGGTTTCTAAGGGAACAACAATGCCAAAATGCACTCTCTGGGTGATCTGATTTAGAATATTAGATTGCTGTGCTAAGATCCTCCTCAGATTAGAAACAAAATGCTTTCATTGTGCTTAAGGATTCATGAATTTGTGCAAGTGAAATGATGAGTTTTTTATGTTAATTTTATGAGAAATTTAACATAAATAAGATACTGAACAACAACATAAACATGTACATAAAATGATCAAAAACACATTACAACAGGAACATGATAAAATAGTTCACCCCTCCTGGGCTACGTCTCCTTGGACCAACTTCCAATGGCCTGGGCCTCTCTATTATGCTCAAAGTGTAAATAGATGTGTTTACAATGCTCAAATTCTTCTGCAACCTACTCCAATGAGTCCAAAATATTGAAAAATGGCCATATAGCCTCTTTTTGCATTCAATTTGGTGGAAAACTGAAGAATTTATGACCTCTCCTAGTTTTCCCACTATTCTCTCCGCAAATTGCTCAAAATCTAGTAGGATCCTACAAATTATCTCCAAAAAGCGTTAACTGAGTGAAAATTTCACCACGCTATGGTCCATAATCTGTCAGAACTGACTGTCCCATCATAAATCGCAATCGACGGAAAAATGATAGTCTTATGGTCTGTGAATGCGACAGGGCGATGTGCGATTACGATATGGATGACCCGATGGTACTATTAACTATAACCCTTAGTCGCATCGCATCCGAGATCCTTTCACAAATTGCAATTGGAGGAGAACTAGTGGGTAACATAATGTGGGACTTTGCCTTCTACGGTGTGCGATTGCGATTATCACATCGCAACCCGTGTACGTTGGGGGTTGATTTCTGCGATGCCTTCCCTGTTGCGAAGTGTGATTTGTGAAATGCAGAGGCTAATGGTAGCCTGCCACTTGGCACTTCCCCATTCGCTGAAGGTCCTTGCCACATCATCTTTTCCTACCATCTGTCCAAGTCAAACCTGAACTTTGACTTGATCTAACTTCTTCATACGAGCTCAGATTCGAGTGTCGTTCACACCATTAGAATCAGAATGATGAGCTCTTTGATTTGAAGCTAAGTTTTTCAAGATTTTTATACTTTGAGTTTTGAGCCTAATTCTGAGCACCTGATCACTCCTCCCCACTGGAAGCCTTTTGGACCCCAAAAGGATCACTCTCAATTTTTCAGTAGGTGAGGGTACAATTCCCCCACCTTTCCAACCTCTATCCATTTGGATTTTAAAGGAGTTGTACCCTTGATCCCCACTCGAAGATAATCGATAATTCCCCTTTTTGATGTCCTTGTTCTTCTGTCAAGTATAGTGTCTTGTTGAAGCTCATCAAGGAATTATGGAGAAAAATATTCAATAGATGGAATTTGACTATTCTCTCCTTGATCTTCAATCAAAGGAGGCTCATACAACCTTAAATTATCAACATTAACAACAACATAAATTTTCATATATGAAGGCAAATCCAACTTGAAGGCATTGTTACCAATCTTTTCCAAAATTCTGAATGGACCATATCTAATTAGTTTTAGCTTTTTACCTTCTCCTTGGAGCCTCTCTTTGTTAATGTGAAGCAAAAATTCATCACCAAATTGGAATTTGTGATCTTGACGATGCTTGTCATGCCTTGCTTTGTACTTGCCTTGGATTTTCTCAAGTTGTTCTTGAACCTTTTGGTGTACTAATTGGATTTGTTCAATGAAATTTCTTTCTTTGTCTATGTCGCTATGACCTTCAATAGCAACATATTTTCCAAAAATAAAATCCAAAGGATATTTAGGCAAGTATCCCAAGCATGCCTCAAATGGCAAAGTTTAAGTTGAAGAGTTCTTGGCTCAGTTGCAAGCACGATGAATACCGTGCAAATGTTCATCCCACAACTTAGGATGCTTGCTGAAATACCCATGAAGAAGATGTATCACTATTATGTTCACCACTTTTGTTTGACCATCTATTTGTGGATGAAAGGTTGTACTCTTTTTAAATTTGGTGTCCATGAATCCCCACAAAAATGACCAAAAATTCGCAACAAAGCGAGAATCTCGATCACTAACAATAGATGTGGCAAATCCAAAATGCACCCAAACATTTTGAAAGAATAACTGAGCAGTTTGTTCAACTGTAACTTGCTTTTTACATGGCATCAAAATACACATTTTGTTGAGCCTATCCACAACTACATACAAATGATCATGACCTCTTTTTGACAATGGAAGACCTCCTATGAAATCCATAGAAACACTCTCCCACGGTCGTGTAGGAACCAGAAGTGGTGTGTACAATCCTAACTTCCTATTGCTAGGCTTATGGAATGCACATAATGAACATCCTTTAATAAAACAAGATGCACTTTCAAGCATACAAGACCAATAGAAACACCTTTGTAGATGTTCCACCGTCTTACTTACATCGAAATGGCCATCAATAAGAGAAGTATGTGCCTCTCTTATGATGTTAAATTTTTCTCCCTGTGGAATACAAAGCTTTCCAAGATGGTACAACAAGTTATTATGAAAATGATAATCCAATTCCTCTACTTGGTTACCTTGACTCAAGCTTGCATAAACATCTTCAAAGTCATTATCTGATGCATATTTCTCAATATAAATTTCATGTAAAACAAAATTATCCTAGAGTAAAGTAGTTGCACTAACAATAGGCCTATAAAGGATATCAACAACTTTATTTTAGATACCTTTCTATGCCCGATTACTAAGTGGAATTGTTGAAGAAAACCCATCCATCAGAAGTGCCTTGATTGCTGCAACTTTGATTGTGATTGCAGGTATTGCAATGGTTGATGATCAGTGTGAATGATTGTTTCCTTACCCATCAAGTAGTGTTTCCATTTTTTCACACTTTGCACCAATGCATACAATTCCTTGTCATATGTAGGATAGTTAATCACTGCACCATTAAAAGTTTTCGAATGAAAACAGATAGGCTTACCATGTTGCATGAGGATTGCACCCATAGCGTAGTCACTAGCATCAATTTGAATCTCAAATGATTGTCTCAAGTCTGGAAGTGCGAGTACTAGAGCTGTACTGATCTTTTCCTTCAATGCATCAAAGGCCTTTTGTTGTTTGCCTCCCCATTGAAAAACCTTTTTCACGCTTGTCAACGCATGCAAAGGAGCTGCTATAAGAGAAAAATTAGCAATTAATTTCCTCCAATATTGGGCTGCTCCCAAAACACTTCTTACCTTAGTAACTATCTTGGGCCTTGGCCAATTCACAATGACATCAACCTTGGAGGGATATATTTTCAACTCACCTCCTCCAACAATATGACCCAAGTAAACTAAAGAATTTTTCCCAAACTCGCACTTTGACATCCTAAGATAGAACTGTTGTTTTTCCATGACACCAAGTACTTTTCTTACATGCATGACATTTTCATCATGATATTTACTGAAAATTAAGATGTCATCTAAGTTGACTATGAAAAACTCATCAAGAAATAGCCTCAATACATCATTCATCACACACATGAATGTAGTGGGAGCATTACATAAACCAAACGACATAACTAGCCATTCAAACAAACCCTATTTTGTTCTGAATGCTGTCTTCGAAATGTCTCCTTCAACTATTCTAATTTGATGGTAGCCACTTCTTAAGTTCAACTTAGTAAAATACTTTGCATCTTTCAATTGATCAATTAAATCATCTATTCTGGGTAGTGGGTAATGGTTCTTTACTGTAATTTTGTTCAATGCACAAAAGTCCACACACATGTGCCATGTTCCATCCTTCTTTGGCACCAAGAAAATAGGTGAACCACACAACGAGGAATATGATGTGATAGTCCCTTTGTTCAACAACTCTTTAATTTGCTTATTAATTTCTGTGCTTTCCATTATTGACATCCTGTATATGCCAATGTTAGGAAGCGAACAATCTTGCTGCAACTGTATCTCATGTTGGATTCCTCTCTTGGGAGGTAATCCCTTTTGTTCTTGAAACATCTCATCATATTGGTTAACTACATCAATCAATTCAGATTAAAAATTTGAATCGCAACCTCTAAAAGCTTCATTATCAACATCATTTCTAGGTTTGATCACGAGAAGCACACAATTCTTGCTCGAATTCACTAGTCTTTTCATCTATCCTTTATTTACAAGCGAAAGATTTGTTTTCTTTCTATGAGCTCTCACGATATATTCTACTCCATCTTTGAATAAATGATATTTGTTTTCATTTCTATGGAAGATAATTTTTCTATCATAAAGGTACGGGCTGCCCAAAACTATGCCATAGATATCTAACGACATAACGTCAAGCTCCACTTCATATATGAAATTTGCAGTAATGGCGAATTTCAGTTTACACTCTCTCATAACCTACAATTGCGCATTGTCACACACCCATCCAAGTGGATACATGTTATGATGTGGAACAGTTTCCAAATTTAAACTTTTGACAATGTTTTCAGAGATAAGATTGGCTTGAGAGCCGCTATTGAACAAAGTATCAATCTTGTTGTGTCTTGATATCACCCTTATGCGAAAAAGTTATATTCTCCTCTTTTTCGTTTGGAGTTTCATTTTGTGAGTTTGAAGAACTAGTTCTAGTAATGGATTTTTTTCCTTTTAACCCCATGGATGTGATTTTAGTTTCATCGCCTGAATCGGATCCCAAATCCTGTTGAGTGGTTGCAGTTGTTTTTTGTTTTCCCTTGTTGTTGTTTTTCTTTGGTCTCATTTCAGGATGAAGCTTCCAACAATGAGCTTCATCGTGACCCTCTCTGGAACAATGTTTGCATGTAATTTTCTCTCCTTTTTTGATAGACACATTTTTCTTTGCCTTCCCTTTGAAATCCTTTTCCTTTCCTTTACTCTTAAATGGATTTTTACTACCTTCTTCTAGGGTGTTTTTCCCTCTTGCCTCAAGATGAGTGGCTTGCACACACACATCATCTAGATTATTGGGATTAAACATTAAGATAATATGCCTAAGGTAACTGTGTAAACCCCCTATGTAATTCAAAAATGTGTCCTGTGATTGCAAATCTACACCTAACATCAAATACCTTTTTCTGAATTCTTGGGTGTAATCTTGCACATTTTGACCTTTAAGCTGTTTAAAGTTCTACCAATTCATGATGGCTTTCTGCATATAAGCTAGAGGGTATAATTATCTTTTGATTGCAGTAATGAAATCATTCCAAGAAATTGAGATCTTACCATGTTTTTTAATCTTGATGTATGAGCGTGAGGCTTGAAGACAAAAGGCTTCATTTTATTCCAAAAATCCAAAAAAAGTTTACAAGCGAAGGAGTGAGATCCTTTAGCTATCAATTTACAAAGTTTTCTAGATAGGATTTGAGCTAGAATATAGGTATTTGAATGATTTTGTAATTAATTCAAGTAGTTCAAATTTAGTTGAGATTCTCGAGGAGAATATCAAGTAGTTTAGGTATTTATCTAGGATTAGATAGATTCAATCCATTGATTGAGGTTCAGATTGTTGGATGTAAAGTATTAATGTAAGTTTTGAACTATTGTAAGAGGATTTGGCTGGATTTGGATATGGAGAATTAGACTGTAAAAGAATTGAAATATCTCTGTATCTTTGTTTATCCTGCACATGAATGGTTAAATCTCGGAGGTTGAATTCCTTCAAAATATATATGTGTATTGTTGAATTCTAGTTTGGCTTGTAAAACTAGAGTTCTGTATGATCTGGTGTTATCATGTTTAATTCCTCAGTCAATGTGTATTAAGTTAAATCGATTATGTTTCGAACCACATGTTAACACCCAGGTTGTTCCCTATGACTCCCAAGGGAATACGGCCGGGGTAACCACTAACCAATCTTTTGATCACTGTTTCTAGCCAAACTGTGATCAGAGAGGGCTCTCTCTTTATGATTTGTATCTGTTATGATAGTGTTTTAGGCTAGGTATTATGCACAGGTTTTGTTTATGTTTTGGTTGAAGATTTTCTTTCAGGTCTTGTGATATAATGTTCAAAGAGTCAAATATCATTGGGCAATGGAGTCTATGGCTGTAGGTGTCTAGAAACCTTGAGGTGAATTGGTGAAACTTACAGGGCCATTTGGATACTTCATACAACAAAATTTTTGATTTATAACACAAACAGGTGAAAAAACCAGTGAAAGCAATTAAGAATTTTCACTAAAGTATTTAAGTATTTCCACCAAACTAGGTATGAGGAACGGATAGATGTCTCAGGAGCAAACTTGAATCCCTGGGAATGTCTATCACTGTGAAAGATATAGTATTAAAGTGCAGCAATTAAGAATTACACTTCATTCACTGTATCTGAAGAAAACATGGATAATAGCTCAGATTGAGTTCAGGGTAATCAGTGATTAAATCCTGGAACTATTCTTCTACTTTGCTATTAAGTGTACAACATTTAAACAATAAAAGAGAACAAAAGACTCGAAAACATGTAACACAGAGATTTAAGAAAGACTTATTGTTTTATGAAACACTCTGGAATCCCGCAACATTCACCATTCATCACAATGCATCAAGGTACGCCAAGCTTTGGAAATTCCATTCACCCTTTGTATTATTTCTCTGAGAATTTTACAGCAAGTGAGATCTCCCGAAATGAAAATAACAACAACCCCTTAAGCTTTAGTGAGGGGCGAATATATACATACGATTTTACAAAAATATCTGAGTTCTAAGTTATCTCAGACTTAATGTTCTCACCAACTTTTGAGATATTATTTATCAGAAATTTATTACAGCATTGAATACAAAATAAAGGCGTCTTGATGTTCTGTCAGAAGATATTTTGGCCTTTGGGAGCTGCTAAGTCGGTTGGGATACTTTGATCAAATGCTGGAGAACCCGACTTTATGGCTCGTGTGCTGTATTTTGGGTCTGCCACCTGTGATTGTGATTGCTGCTGTGGTGAGTAAATAGCCCTGCTGAGTTGGCTCAGCATCTGTCTTTTCCTTGTGGAGTTATCCACCAAAATTCTGCCTGTGCATGACTGTTCATAAACTGGAGAAAATTAACGCTACAGGTTCTGGCCTGCTAAGATTATCTGTGTCAAATTCCTCCATACTTCCTGTGTGGGCAATTGGTGTTTTATGATTGCCTGCATAGTTTCATCTGCTTCTGTATACTTAAAGAAATTTGGTGGTGTATCAAACAGGTGATCAATTTCATTCATGATAAAAAACAGGTTATCCACCCTATCATACAAATTCTGCCCTGATGCTGGCCCTGTTTCTGCTGAGGTACTGGGCTGTTTTGCAATTTGTGCTGCAGCATGGGCATCAATCCTTTTGATGTAATTTTCCAGGGTAAGCAGTCTTCCTACACTGCTTAATATGCTGGGGAGGCCTCTGTTCTGTAATGCCAGGAATCTGTCCAGGAATTTGTTGATCTCAGTCTGCATATCCTGTGTTCTCCTCTCCAGCGTTCCAACTAGACTTCGTAGTGTCAGGACTCTTTTAACTACTGAGATTGTTTCAGTCCTGTTAGTAATTCCCATGGTAGCTAGTTGAGAGCTAGTTTTGTTATTTAAAATATTGATCATTCTGCTGGCAGCATCTGGCATGTGGCCAAGGCTTGCTCTAGCTCTGTGTATTTCCTTGTTTGCCTTTGTGATGAGTACTATTTGCTCATCCATAGTCTCAATATACTGCCACTGATTGGTGATGGATCGGCCAATGTTGCCCCAGAGGACTGCTTTTAATTCTGCTGTTACTTTTTCTAGTGCAAGCTCCTTTTCTAGTTCAGCTATTCTCTTTTTTAGAGCTTTTACCTCTCTTTCCTTTGCTGCCTCATTCTGCTTGCTTTTGTCAAATCTTTCATTCACCTTAGTCAAAGATCTTTTGACTTCATCAAGCTCTTTCATTTGGGATTCAAGAACTTGGATCTCAGCTTGCAGCCTCTGCATATCCAGACTAGGAGTCTGCTATGTTGTTGGCGTAGTTGTTGCTGTAGATGGTGCTGTAGTTCCTGTCTGCTGAGGAGGAAGAGTAGTTGTTGGAGGAGCTTCTTCAAGATTGATTACTTCCGGAGGGGGCTGGGAAGTTTGGCCCTCTTCTCTCTGTTTCAATGCTGTCTGTAATGCTGCCTTTGCAGCTTCTGATTGTCCTAGCTGGTCTTGAGTCCGAACCAGCTCCTTGTATAAGGATATCATCAAATCCGTAGCATCCTTTTCTAGCCTTTGCTGAGCAACTTCATCTGTTTGAGGATGGATGGTGGCTGGGAGCTTGATTTTCCTCCTTAAGGCAGCCATGTCTTGATCCCTTATCTTTAACAATTCTTGGATACCTTTAACATCTTTAGGATCATGTCCTATTTCTATAATTACATCCTCCAAGGACTTGATTCTGTTGTCCTTGGCTTGTGATGAAGCCCTCTCCAATTCTAGCTGAGAGGCTGTATTATCCAGGCTGCTCTTCAATTTATAATTTTCCAATGTTTCATCTGCCAAGGAGGCATACACCATTTCACCAGTTTGTTTATGTAATTCGATTTTATCCATAGGGTGTATGTCTTTAGCCAGAACCTCCATGTTGGTCCTTAGGTAATCCGAGGTAGATTGGGGATGCAGAGTTGTGGGCATGAAGTGACTCATGATCATTTTGCCTTCACTTACATCAAAGGCAGACATGAGTCTTTGCTGATTGGTGGGAGCCAGGTTCAGCAAATGATTGTACAGCTGTATTTTAATAGGATCACTCCTCCTTTTAATGTCGATAAATTGCTGTTTGATGCTTACTTGTCCTTCTTGGTGCTGGCTGGAGGAACTGACCTCTCCTCCCATAGCTCTATCATGTTCATGCTGGAATGAACTGGCTGACACTTCTCGGCTGGGTGGGCCCATGCCCGATGCTTGTCTTATTGCTATGTCATCCTCTGGAAAGTCATTTAACCTTTGTCTTTTCTCTCCCTGATTGATGGATGAGGTCAGGGGAGTCTCTCTATCTCTTTTCCTGGTTAAGTCCTCCTTTTGTGGGGTTTGGAGGACCGAGGCATCAAAAGTAGTTTCTGCCCTAGGAGGCACTATATTCTGAGCCTGTTGCTCAGTGGAACTAGGAGTGTCAATCACCCTTTCTTGCTGCAAGGGTTGCTGTTCCTTAGGTGGCACTTCATCTTGCTGTTGCCCTTCTTGCTGCTGCTCCATCTCTTCTCGCTGTTGAACCAATGTTTCCACTTGCTCTTCTGTCAATGGAGGTGGCTGTTCCACCTGTTTCCCTTTATCTTTACTGGCTGTTTGTGGTGTTTTCCCGGCAGCTTGCTGCTGTGTTGTTGATGATGAAGCGGCTGATCCAAGCTGTCTTCTGTATGAATGAGGAACCTGTCCACAATTTTCCAAGTCAGCTTGCTTTTGTATATTTCTAGCTTCTCTTTCTAGAAGCTCTTCAGCAGTTATTTCTTCTTCTAAGGTACCCTCTTCCCAATTTGATGCATTGGCATACTGTTCAATCTCAGGTTGTCTCTTGTGTGCATAACTACCCAATTTGTATTTTATCCTCCTGAGGGAGACAAAATGATTGGGGTCATAGGGTATCCATTCAAAACTAGTTTGCAGTCTGAGGCCTTCCAGGATAGTGTTTGCCTCTTTCCATCCCTCCTCTTTTCTGTTATATAGGAAAGGACCCAGCTGGCTCCTCACCTTTAGCTGTGACTTCTTGTTCTTGCTCTGAAAATGCAGGTAGTCTGAGTTGCCAAACTGTCTGAAATATTCCAAGGCAAAAAGCCTCATGGGGACATACCTTGGCAATCTAAAAGGTGTCAACTCACAGCCATATATTCTGATGACTGTGTGGTTTTGGTAGAGGTACCAATTACCAATGCTGTAGGTTTTGTTTAGGTGAAGAACTCTCTTCATATCATCAGTTAGCCTTGGAGGAGGAACACCATGCAATACTGTCAAGGCTGGATAAATGAATAAGTCAATGAACTCATTGTATGTGTAAGGTGACACAGATGTATAGTGAAAGACAGAGGTCCAGAACACCACTGATCTTGGATTTCCTTGGGCATTGAGTTGCTTCAAAGGAAAAGAGAAGGTAGCTGGTTGATAAAACAAGAAGAGGTGGTATATGTATGAGGTATACCTGAATAGTCTTTCTCTCTTCAAGTTCATAAACTGGTCATGGATTTTATCTGCAATATATGTAACATAATCATAATGCACAGCTGGGGGCTTACCAGGAGAGAATAGAGACAGCATTGCCATTATGGTTTCATCCACATCCTCCATTCCCTTGAATCCTAGGGCATAGCTGATCAAATCCACTAACATCCTGCCCAATTCATTCAAGTACTGATATCCAATAGGAGGAGTTCTGCAGGATTCAGAGCCTGGTTTTACAAACAGCTGATTGATTTTAATGAGTTGGTCACTTGACAGCTTGCTCCCTCTCTTTATCAAATTCTGCATATTGAGGGGGGTCAATTGCTTGGCAGTATGGAAGTGCAGCATCTCATTAATACTCTCTGAGGTGATCTGGAACAAAACTAAGCCTGAGGGGCTAATGACAGCTCTTCGGCTTGGGTCATAGCATTCCTGGCAGCTGTATATCAACTCTGGCATAGGATTTACCTGGGGGAGGTTATAGATTGGCAGGTTTGAGTCCCAGATTCCCAAAATGTCTGCTCCACTAAGATGCTGGGCTTTCAACTCATTCAGCATCTGAATATTATATTTGGAGCCCATAAGAAACCAGTCCAGCATTTGGTAATCCATATCTCCCAGGGCTTTCCACTCCAATTCCTGGTGAGGGGCATTGAGGGGCTTGATGTTGAGAGCAATGGGAGTCTCCATGATCTTCTTCAAAGTTCAACAATTGTAGGTGGATGGTTTAATTGGAAGCAACACAGAGTAGAAGTGATTTTCTGTAAAAACAGTTTGTATCTCAGATACCAGAGGAGGAATTTACACAACAGCAGTTGAAATACTGTTTGTTTCAGGAGCAGGGCTTCTCTATGGTCTCACTATGTCCTCTTTTAGCGGGTGAATTGAGTTTAACAAGAAATTTGCCGGGAATACGCGGTGAATGTTGTTTTTTGAGCGAAATTACAGGTATTAAGGCTCGGCTGATGTTTTTGGACTTCACAGTTGCAAATGTGGATGTGCAGAGGGAAATGGCCGGTGAAAATATAATTTTTAAGGTCTCCTTAGCCCTCTGAGTAACTTTAATTTCAATAACAGGCGTATGGAGGGCAGCAAACGGTAAATACCTGTTAATTGACGAACAGAGGTCGCATGGGCGTGCACGGTTGGAGCTCTGGAGGTCGCCTTGGTTAACTGAGCAGGTTGGCGAAAATTTGGACGTAAACAGCCATGCAGAGCTGAAGTAGCGACAGGAGTAAAAAGTGAGAAAAACACGGTTTTTTGGGTTAATATGGACCTTTTTACCATTTTGGCGCTTTTTAGTGATGACGTCAGCATGACGTCATTGGTGGGTCAAGGTGAGGTGACGTCAGCTGACGTCATTGGGTGACGTGGCGGTAAGCTATTGGTCCATGGGGGCGATGAGGTGGCAGCCATGTCATCAGCGAGGTGGACCAATCAACGACAAAAGGATAAGCAGAAATGACGTGGCGATATGACATAGGAGGGCAGCTGGCGGTCCGGACCGTAGCGGTTATGGTTAAGGCTAGCCGCTACGGTCTCTCGGGGCGGTCTGGGTACGGCGCTGAAAGTGTCAGGCCTGGCTCCGAGAGCCCTTATTGTTTGACGCGTGGCCTGCCCGTGACGTGACGCAACGTCACTTTCTCGGGCAGTAAAGGACCACCATGGGGGCCGCTCCGATATTGCTGTGAATCGTCGGATCCTCGGGACCTGATCCGACGGTGGGCGGAGCAACAACGTGCTCGGAGTATATGCGCGGGCGGAAAAACTTTGGGTTGTGGGTTTTTTGATGGTTTTTTCAATGTTTTTCATTAAAACAAACTGCGCGCTAACTTTTTGGAAATGTGCCAGAGGCGGGCTTTTTAGACTTTGGGTAATTTTTGCAAAGGATTTTAAGGGTAAAAGAGGGTTTATAGGGGTTTTTTCAATGCAAATGGTGGTTTGAGGGGCAAGTTGGCTTGTAGCAAGGGGGAATGGGACGTGATAGGTTCACCAAGGTGACCAGAGGTCACTTTGGTTCCTTTTGAAGAACATATGGCTAAAATGCCAAGGGGAGGAGTATTTATAGAATTTGGGGCTTTATACACAATAGTGTTAATATTATTAGGGGAAGGGTAAGATAGGGGAGCTATATAGTAGAATTAGAGGTTAATATGAATGAAAGGGGCAAATGAGGGGATCTTACTGAGTTTGTCTGAAATTGATTTAGTTTTGAGAGTAGATCAAAATGAAAAGATCTTAGACAAGAAATGTGGCCTTTGTATGAACAAGAACCACCATAAAACCATGATCTCTCTCCATGAATCTCAACTGAAAAGGGAATGTTAATAATGAAATGAAAGGGAAAGGGAGGTTAGTCATGCTCCTTGCTGCAATTTGATGGAATTAACCACTTTGTCCATTGATAGATTTTGCCTTGGCAATACATCTTTTGACATATGTGCAATGGTGAAAATGCCCTTTCTGCAACCACAACTACTTACCCAGCTATTTTCCTAGCATTTTTTGTTTCTCCATTGGAGGGTGCACTTGGACTTGCAAACCCTTACTTGCCTTTTCTTTTCTTTGGCTTTTTCTTTATTCTTTTCTATCTATTTCTACCCTTATCTCTTCCAAGGTCCCAGATTAGGCTGTTGGGATCCTTTTCTTCTCTACCTAAACTAGTTGTCTGCCAAGATTATGCAGTTTGGACAGACTTCTTTCTCTAGTCTATAGCACAAAATTGAACTCATGGCATGATCCAGATTAAACTGTTGGATCATCCATCAAAATTTGAAATAAGGTCATCAATATTTGAAAACACTTTACACACCTCTTGTTCTCTAGGAAATATGGGATCTTTGTGATATCAAAGCAGAGCATATTTGGACTTTCCTTGGCCAATCATGAAATATGAAACCTATTGGTATAGGTATCCAACACCACAGAGCTTTAGTTAGCTAAGATACGAATTCCATAGAGCAGAGCTAAACTTGGTAGAAGCGCTAAAATCACAGCGGAAGGAGAAACGTCTGATAAATTCACGAGGGAACCCAAAGAAGCATAAAACCATCCAATCGACAAAACTGTTAGATCTACGGTAGTCATTTGCAAATAAGTGCCAGAGTTAAATAGAAGAGTAAAGTAGTCTTCATAGGCAAAAGTTGTTTTTGCGTGGGATCAAGGAGGTAAGCGGTATTTTGGGATAGTCACGCGATTCCATTTAGAAGCCGACACATAGCATGGAGAAACTGCTTTTCTCGCGTGCTCTCGGCTTGATAAACATCGGCAAGAATTCCACGTGATATTAAACGTAAATAGTTGGATCAAGCAGGCTTTATCAATGGTGGAGGATGACCCAGCTAGTTTGCGAGCAGGGAAAGTACGAACCGTTGGATTGAAGAAAGAGGATCGACAATGGAGAACTAATGCAATAATGGCTGAGAGAAAGGCAGATGCGAGAAGTTTATGAACATCGATGTTGTTTTATTTTTTATTCCAGGGTAAGTGAAATTCTGCTAATTTTCAGGAACTTTTAGCAATTCTGCTATTTTAGTAGAGGATCTAAGTTTGGAGGTGGATGACTGAAACTGAAAAATAAATTGAAAAAGAACTTCCACCTGCGCTTGAGGAAATTGTTTCTGGATTTGAACGATTATCCCTTACACCTGCAACCAGACCACCATTTGTGGTATCAGAGAAGTCTACTGATGCTGAACAAGATCTCAAGGATCAGAAAAATAAATCCAACATGACTTTCAGAGTTGGAGGAAGAGGTTGTGGTCGAAGGAGAGGAAGACCAGTTGCAAACGCTGAAGTGTTGGAAGCTATGCAACAGATGCAAGCTAGATTAGAAGCAATGGAAATGGGAAGAGATGCAGATGTTGGAGATGTCAGTGAGCCTGAAGTTGGAGCTACAGAAGAAGAGGAACCTGTAGATGTAACTCCTGAAATGAGATTATTTAAGTCAGTATTGAGATCCACATCTAAGCCCAGACTTGAAGTTTCAATTTATACAGGAAGTTTAAGCCTTGAGGAATTGATAGACTGGATTAATGACATGGAGAAATTCTTTGATTATGAAGAAATAGAAGAAGGAAAGAAAGTGAAGTTTGCTGTCACAAAATTGAAAGGACATGCAACACTTTGGTGGGATGGAGTGTAGGCAGAAAGATGAAGACTTGGTAAAAAACCAATTAAAAATTGGAACAAGATGGTGGCAAAGTTGAAAGGTAAGTTTTTTCCAAGTGATTATTAGTAGACATTATTTAGACAAATGTAGAATCTTAGACAGAGGTTTATGGCAGTAAAGGAATACACAGAGGAATTCAACAAAGTGAGCATAAGAGCAGGACAAATCCAAGATACTGATGAGAAGGTTGCAAGATATGTAAATGGTCTCAGAATGGAGATCCAAGATGAGATAAGTGTACTTTCTCATAAAATAGTAGAAGAGACTTATCGGATGGTATTAAAGGCTGAAGAAAAACTCAGGAGGAAGCAATTTGCTAGAAATAAAGGTACTTTCTGAGGAAGGGGAAGTCAAGGTGGTAGAGGAAGGTCTACAACACTTAGAGATGGAGCTAGTAGCAACTCAAGTCAGCATGCACCCACAGGAGGTGATGCAAGTGGAAACGGGAGTTTTTCTAGAGGAAGAGGAGGTAGAGGTAGAGGAAGAGAAGTCAGATGTTACAGATGTAACAAGCTGGGACACAGAGCCTGTGAGTGCCTAGAAAATATAGGAATAAGTTAGAGAAATACAATGGTTGCCAAGACTGAAGAGGAAGAAACAAAGGTAATAGAAGAAGAAAATGTACGAGAAAAAGGTGAATCTTTGGTAGTTAACAAAGTTTTGTTAAAGCCAACAAAGGAAATTGTTGAACCAACACAGAGAAAGACCTTGTTCAGGACTGTGTGCAAGGTTCAAGGGAAATGTTGTCAGATGATAATTGATAGTGGTAGTACAAATAATTTGGTCTCCATAGAAGTGGTGGAGAAGTTGAAATTGAAGACAAAGAAACACCCAACACCTTACAAGGTGTCATGGCTTCAAAAGGGATATCAGTTGATAGTGAATGAGCAGTGTGAAGTGGAGTTGCAGTTGGGCAAATATGGAGACAAAATTCTGTGTGATGTGATGCCTATGGATGTGTGTCACATATTCCTAGGAAGGCCTTGGAACTATGACAGAGGGGCTATGCATGATGGAAAGAGGAACGCATACAAATTTAGTAAAGATGGTCTCAATCATACATTGTTCCCTATGGAAGAAGAGGATGCATCAAGGAAACCTGATTTAAAGACCCTATTGTTGAGTGGAAAGGAGTACTTACAGTAGATTGAAGAGGATGAGGAAAATTTTGCATTGATTTGCAAACCCAAGGTAATAATTACTTCCACAAAAATTTCTAATTTTCCAATTGAAATTCAAGAGATGCTGGATAGTTATTGTGATATCTTTGTAGATGATTTGCCTGATGAGTTACCACCCATTAAAAAAATCAGTCATCATATAGATTTGATTCCAGGAGAAAATCTACCTAATAAAGCAGCTTACAAGATGACTCCCATAGAGAATGAACATGAAGAAATCAGGAAACAGGTTTGGGAACTGTTAGATAAGGGACTGATTAGAGAAAGTTTGAGTCCTTGTGCAGTGCCATCAGTGTTGAGTCCAAAGAAAGATGGAGGCTGGAGAATGTGCACTGATTCAAGAGCAATCAACAATATAACAATCAGGTACAGATTTCCTTTACCTAGAACTAAAGATTTGATGGATTTTTTGAGTGGATCAAGATATTTTACAAAGTTAGATTTAAAAAGTGGTTATCATCAAATTAGAATTAGAGAAGGGGATGAGTGGAAAATTTCTTTTAAGACAAATGAAGGATTGTATGAATGGATGGTAATACCTTTTGGGTTATCAAATGCTCCTAGTACATTTATGAGGCTCATGAATGAAGTTTTGAAAGAATTTATTGGTAAATGTGTAATAGTATATTTGGATGCTATATTAGTTTACAACAGATCTAAGGAGGAACATGTGAGACATCTGAATTATGTCTTACAGAGGCTACAACAAGAGAAGTTACTGTTAAATTTAAAGAAATGTTCATTCATGAAGGAAGAGTTGGTATATTTGGGTTTTGTTGTTTCTGTTGATGGGTTAAAGATGGATCCAGAGAAGATCAAGGCAATCCTGGAGTGGCCTTCACCAAAAAGTGTCTTTGAGGTAAGAAGTTTTCACAGTATTGCTAGCTTTTATAGGAAGGTCATAAGGAATTTTAGTAAGATCAATGCTTCTATTGTTGAAACTATAAAGAAGGATAGACAACCATTTAAATGGACCGCTGAAGCAGAAAATAACTTCCAGCCGTTGAAGAGAAAGATTACTGAGAAACATTTTTTGATTTTGCCAGATTTTAATAAACCTTTTCAAGTGAAGTGTGATGCTAATGGAGAAGCCATTTGAGCTATTTTAAGTCAAGAGGATAGACCTGTAGCTTATTTCAGTGAAAAACTGAATGAGTCAAAGAAGAAATATTCTTCTTATGACAAGGAGTTTTATGCAATGGTATAGTCTTTGAAGAAGTGGAGACACTACTTGATGTCTAAGGAGTTCATACTTTATTCAGATAGCCATGTATTGCAATACATTATGCAACAACCAAATCTTAACCAGAAGCATGAAAAATGGGTAGAGTATCTTCAAATTTTTAATTTTGTGTTGAAACATATCACTGGCCAATCAAACAAAGAAGCAGATGCGTTAAGTAGAAAAATAATTTTAGTTCAAGAAAGCCAAATTCAAGTGTTGGGTTTTGATTTTCTTAAGGAATTATATGAGAAAGATTTAGGTTTTAAAGAGGCATTTGAAGCTTGTAAGAATCCTGTTTTGTTAGAAAAAAGTAAGTGGCTGGATTATTTCTTGCAAGAAGCACTGTTGTTTAAAAGAAATTAGCTGTGCATCCCAAATTGTTCTATGAGAGAAAATTTGATCAAGGAGGAACATAGTGGTAGACTTGGAAGACATTTTGGTGCAGACAAGACTTATGAGAAGTTGAACCGGTTTTATTTCTGGCAGAGGATGCGATATGAAGTAGAAAAGTATGTGAAGAATTGTAAAGTCTGTCAGTATGCAAAGGGAAGGAGCCATAACACAAGTTTGTATGTTCCATTACCTATTCCAGATAGACCTTGGGATATGGTAAGTATGGAATTTGTTTTGGGTTTATCAAAAACTCAGAGAGGAAATGATTCAATTTATGTAGTAATTGATAGATTTTAAAAAATGGCACATTTTATTGCATGTTATAAAACCAGTGATGCTACTCATATTTCAAATTTGTTTTTTTAAATAAATTGTATGTTTACATGGGTAACCTAAGAGAATTGTTTTAGATAGAGACACCAGATTTCTTGGTCATTCTGGAGGACCTTGTGGAAGAAAATTGGTACTATACTGAGTTTCAGTTCTACTTATCATCCTCAGACTAATGGGCAGACTGAAGTGGTAAACAAAAGCTTGGGTAATCTTATGAGAAGTCTTGCAGGTGAACATCTGAAACAATGGGATCAAGTATTGGTAGGCTGAATATGCATATAATGATTCTCCTAACAGGTGTACAGGGCAGAGTCCATTCCATATAGTATATGGAATGCACCCAAGAGGAGTGTCTGAATTGAGAGATTTGGGTAAAACGGAAATGAGGAGTGCTCAAGGAGAAAATTTTGCTTAAGAGATTCAAGCAGTACATGAACAGGTAAAACAACAGTTACAGGACAACAACACAAAGTACAAGAACAAAGAAAATTTGAAGAAGAGAGAAGTTAATTTTGAAGTTGGAGATTTGGTTTTGGCACACCTAAGGAAGGAAAGATTTCCAAAAAGGGAGTATAACAAGTTAAAATTCAAGAAGATTGGACTGTGCAGAGTTTTAAGGAAATTTTCTGCAAATGCATATGAAATTGAGTTACCCCCTAGTATTGGAATATCTCCAATTTTCAATGTTGCTGATTTGTACAGGTATGAAAAGGGACATGCAGATGACCCATCAGAAGACAAGGAAGAACAAGTGGTGGATTGGGTAAAACAGTTACCTACAACAACGGTATTGCAGCCAAAGAAGATATTGGATAAGAGAGTGTTTAAAAGGACAAGGAGATAGGAGTATTTTCAGTACTTGGTCTAGTGGAAAGATCAACCAATTGCTGATGCTACCTGGGTGATAGATACCATGCTACAGAAGTTGGGCAATTCTGTGGAAGAGCTCATGGATAGGAGCCCATGAAGATTTTTGTCCTCAGGAGTCTGATGCAGGAGCATGAGGCATGAAAACAAAAGGCTTCATTTTATTCCAAAAATCCAAAAAAAGTTTACAAGCAAAGGAGTGGGATCCTTTAACTGTTAATTTACAAAGTTTTCTAGATTGGATTTGAGCTAGAATATATGTATTTGAATGATTTGTAATTAATTCAAGTAGTTCATATTTAGTTGAGATTATCGAGGAGAATATCAAGCAGTTTAGGTATTTATCTAGGATTAGATAGATTTGATCCATTGATTGAGGATCCGATTGTTGGATGTAAAGTATTTATGTAAGTTTTGAACTATTGTAAGAGGATTTGGCTATGGAGAATTAGACTGTAAAAGAATTGAAATATCTTTGTATCTCTGTGTATCTTGCGCATGAATGGTTAAATATCGGAGTTTGAATTCCTTCAAAATATCTCTAAGTATTGTTGAATTCTAGTTTGGCCTGTAAAATTAGAGTTCTGTATGATCTGGTGTTATCATGTTTAATTCCTCATTCAATGTGTATTAATTTAAATAGAATGTATTTCGAACCACAAAGCTTTAGTTATCTAAGCTCTGAATTCCATAGAGAAGAGCTAAACATGGCGGAAGTGCTAAAATCATAGCGGAAGGAGAAAAGTCTGATAAATTCGCGAGGGAACCTGAAGAAGCCTAGAACTGTCCGATCAACAGAACCGTTAGATCTACGGTAATCATGTGCAAACAAGCGCCAGAGTTAAACAAAAGAGTAAAGTAGTCTTCATTGGTGAAAGCTATTTTCACGCAGGCTCAAGGAGGTAAGCAGTATTTTGGGATAGTCACGCAATTCCATTTAGCAGTAGACACTTAGCACTGAGAAACTACTTTTATTGCATGCTCTCGGCTTGAAAAACATTGGCAAGAATTCCATGCAATATTAAGCATAAACCGTTGGATCAAGTGGGCTTGATCAATGGTGGAGGATCACCCGGCTAGTTTGTGAGTGGGGAAGCGCCAACCGTCGGATTGAAGAAAGAGGATCGATGATGGAGAATTAATGTGATAATGGTTGGGAGAAAGCGGATGCGAGAAGTTTATGAACAATGGTGTTGTTTTCTTTTTGGTTCTGGGATAAGTGAAATTCTGCTAATTTTTGGGAAATTTTAGCAATTCTGCTGTTTTAGTAGAGGATCTAAGTTTGGAGGCGGATGACTGAAACTGAAAAAGAAATGAAAGAATAACTCCCACTTACGCTTGAGGAAATTGTTTATGAATTTAAACGATTATCCCTTACACCTGTAACTAGACCACCAAATCTCCTCTTGGGTCTTTGATTCCCACAATACTAGTGCTGCACCCTCCATTCTCAAGGAAGCTAACTGAATATTTATGTCATCCTCTTGAAGGTTTTGAATCTTGAAATAGACCTCCAACTGACGAATCCAATTATCAAGCTTCTTTTCATTCACTTCACCATTATACATGGGCAACTCAAATTTAACGTCAAGTTTTAAAAAAGGTGATTTACTAGTTCCTTTTGAAGTATGATGGTGAGTATGAGTAAGGGTTGTGTTAGTGGAAAAGGGTGAAGATGCTTGTGAAGAAGAAGATGAAGAATATAGTGGAGAGGGTGGAGTTTTTTCTCCATTTCCATTACCTCCTCTTGAAGAGTCATCTCCCTTGGGAGATTTGGATCTTTCCCCTTGCAACTTGGTATTCCTCTCTTCATAGAGGACCTTCACCATCTCTGTCATATCAAAGAAAGCCTTTCTAAAGGTCTTCTCATCTTCTATCATGTTTGTAGGTTCTCCTTCATGATACATGATCTCTGGAGTCTCAATTGCAACTCAAGGCTAAACTGGTGTTGGAAATTGTGGCAACATTTCTCTCCTTTCGATTGACCAAACTTCAGGGCTTCCAACTAGCTTTCCTTCATCTCTTTTGAGTTTTAACCTTGTAATCATGACATAAACTTGCAAACAATCAAATCCTTCTTTCACAAAGAAAAACTAGTGCTCTGATACCAAAAATGATCTAATTTAGAATATTAGATTGTTGTGCTAAGATCCTCCTCAGATTAGAAACAAAATGCTTTCATTGTGCTTAAGTATTCATGAAATTTTGCAAGTGAAATAATGAGTTTTTTTATGTTAATTTTATGAGAAATTTAACATAAATAAGAGACTTAACAACAACATAAAAATGTATAGAACATCATCAAAAACACATTACAATAGGAACATGATAAAGGAGGTCACCCCTCCTGGGATACATCTCCTTGGTCTAGCTTCCAATGGCTTGGGCCTCTCTATTATGATAAAAAGTGTAAAAATATGTGTCTACAATGCTCAAATGCTTCTGCAACCTGCTCCAATGAGTCTAGAATATTCAAAAATGGCCATCTAGCCTCTTTTTCGCATCCAATTTGGTGGAAAACTGAAGAAGTTATGACCTCTCCTAGTTTTCCCACTATTCACTCCATAAATTGCTCCAAATTTGGCACTATCCTACAAATTAACTCCAAAAAGTGATAATTGGGTGAAAATTTCGCTGTATGGTGGTCCATAATCTATCAACACCAATTGTTCCATCACGAATCACAATCGGTGGAAAACCGACGGTCTTATGGTCTGTGAATGTGGCAGGACGATGTGCGATTGCGATATGGTAGACCCGATGGTACTATTAACTATAACCCTTAGTTGCATCGCATCTGGGATCCTTTCGCAAATCGTAATTGGCAGAGAACTGACAGGTAACATAATGCAGGACTCTGCCTTCTGTGGTGTGCGATTGCGATCTGCGATTTGAGATTATCGCATCGTAACTCGGGTACGATGGGGGCCAATTTCTGCAATGCCTTCCCTGTTGCGAAGTGTGATTTGCGAAATGTGGGGGCCAATGGTGCCCTACTACTTGATGATTACCCATTCACTGAAGGGCCTTGCTACATCATCTTTTCTTGCCATCTGTCCAAGCCAAGCATGAACTTTGACTTGCTCTAACTTCTTCATACGAGCTCGGATTCGAGTGCCATTCACACCATTGGAATCAGAATGATGAACTCTTTGATCTTAAGCTAAGTTTATCAAGATTCTGACACTTCGATTTTTGAGACTAATTTTGAGCACCTAATAAGTGGGTGAACAAAAAACGCGCAGGGATCATAAGCCCAAGAAAAAATAAAAAATCATACAATCAACCATATAGATCTGAAAAGTCATTATTTCGAGAAGACTCAGGTCAAGCTAACCAAGAAAGATCGGAAAACAAAACAAAGGAAAATAAAGAGAACAATAATTTTCCGCAACGGAGTCACCAATTTGTTAGACAGATAAATCCCTCTTGCTAATAAGAGCGATCTCCCTAGATCCTAGACGAAAACTAGAAACAAACAGACAATTAAAATGAATCTTCTGTAAGTTTATCTCATTTGAATTATAGATATAAAATATGGTAAATGAGCCTCTTACCTGTTTGTGAAATGCTTGACGAAGATCCCTTGTCGTGTCTCGATTCATCCCTTTAATTCTTGAGAAAACCTGCAACCATAAGCATAAGAAGGATAAAAATCATATGCAACATAATAGTTTAAACAAGCATAACCTAATGATCAAGCAGATTAGGAATTGAAATTTCTTTAATGAACATCTAAATAATTATAGATCATTCATTATTCTGATATAAGAAGAGCCTTCATTTGTATTAATCAAAGATAAAGAAGAGCCTTACAACCTTTGCCTTGATGTAGTGAGGTTCCTCCCAAGTGCATCCAATCTCCTCCTTAGATGATAAGATTTCCAATCTCAAACTAGTAGCATAAGTTTATCTTCTCTGAGTTCTGACCTCCTCAATCCCTCTGTCCTCTGGTCATTTTATAAGCCAAGAGGAAGAAGTTTCATATCCAAAAGAGGAGGGTGAGATCCTCTAATTTATGGATTTAGGTTCCTTGAGGAAAGGGATTAAGATCCATCATTTGAGGGTTATGGCTCAAATAGGCATCACCTGGAAGATTTCAGTTGGAATATATTCGACTAACTATGTTTCTAGAATGTAATTTTTTATTTTTATTTTCTTTGGTTCACTTGCACTGTCCATAGTGGTAGACAAAGTGCAATTATATGTTTTTCTCAGGGATAAGTTCAACTAATGCGTATAAAATTTTAGGTAAAAGAGCGCATGACCTACTTAACAAAGTATACAAGCCATTTTTCCGAAATTTCTCATATTCTTCAAGGTATTTTTGATTGTTTGACCTCTAAGGGAGTTCAATGAAACATGTTCACAGATGGCAAGAAATCAATTTATATCGATAAAGAGTCATGGTGACAAAATGATGTGTAACAAATAGAGTGTGCACATAACCTTTGAAATCAACAAATAAGTTAACACAGTGAAACACCAATTGCAATGTGTAAAAGGAGGCCTTCACTAGAGGGGATATAAGAGTGAGTCTCTAGAAGGAAATTAGTAGTACCATCCCAAGAGAGGCACACAACAACAAGGAAAGATTCGTTAGTTATCTAGTGAAGTAGTTCACATATACACAATGATAATTAAGGCAAGTACACACACATTCAACAATATTAGCACCAAAGCTAATGAACTAGTTCAATTTATTTAGTACATATGAACACAACATATACCGCAAACATCTAAATAATAATCTTACAATATTCACGATACATGCATGAAAATGTGTTGGCTCAACAAGCTTATGATAATTAAGTGAAAGATCCAAGTATACTATAACCAACCCTCCCACATTTACCCAATTTTACCAACCTGCCAAGGTAAACATGAGATGACGAGTTACTATGACCTAACCTGAACTCTAAGCTTCAATTAAGGATGTGGGGCCTACAACTGACCACGCGTTGACAACTCACAACATCCCTCAGGCTACATGATTCTCAGGGGCCAAAATACCACCCCCTGTGACCAAAACTTGAGTTGGGGCTGCATTTCTCACAACTTAACCCCCAACCACATGCATGACAAGGCCTCCAATTTCACACACAACACTGCCTGGGTGCGATTGTGACCCAACTTGTCTAGTTCAAAGGGTGCGGTCCTGAGATCTGAGCCACATTTCTAGGTCAACCTCTAGACCACTACCCAAAACTACCTGAAACTTATTAGAATCATACATAAATTAAAAACAAAGCTAAACATTCAAACTTAGACGCAAAAATTGACCTAGACTTCCTAGAACATAACAAACAATTTGTCTAACATATTGTGAACATGTAAGCTACAGGTCATGTATGCATATCTAATCACAGGAGTTTGAAACTTATCTGAGAATCACCAAGAAGGTCTAATGCACTCTCATAATATTTGCAATAACATTTTTTAGTCCATGCATTCGTCAAAAATTCATACATTCATTAAAACATGTCAAGAGGCATAAGTAATCTACATCACATAACCAACATGTAACCAACAAATAACCAACATAGGAATCATTTCAACTCATCCATAATATTACCAACATAATCGTTACAAATATACATGAATCAAAATAGAAGGATAACTCTTATTAGCATATAAAAATACCAACAAAGTCACGGAATACCATTAGATGATAGATTGGGCTGAACCAATTCTCTCTTTTAGCCAATCACCCCCGCATCATATTCCAACCATGAATGTGGGACCTCATGGAATAAACCAAGATAAACCAAATAGGGGATTCCAGAGGCCAAACCACCTCAACCCTCAACCAATGATTCCACCTCATGGTCATACATCACTAACACCAACCATATCGGTCTCTATCCAAGCTGTCCAGGGCTCCAGGAACTAGTAACTCAACCCACAACCTTCTAGGGCTCCAGAGAATTTGTCCAACCCATCTCTAGGGACTAGTATCTCAATCCACTAAGGGTTCCAGAGCGTTTGTCCGAACCTAGGCTCCAAGACTAGTAACTCAACCCAAGCTTTTCCAGGGGTTCCAAAGAATTTTTTCCAACCCACAACCATAAGGAATTATGAGCACCAACCAGAAAATAATCAAATGGAAAAACCCACAACACCATGGTTATCCAGGAAATGGCAAGGCAAGGCTAAAAAAACTATTATAAACATAGGAAATACTCCATGCCAATGACAACCCATAACCAAATAATCATATGCATGTACCATGCATCCATTAGTTGACAAGGAGATCATACATGCAACCTGTTACTTGCAAAGAAGTCCGGTTGTAGCTGTTGATACTGCTATTCCCTTGTGCTTTCCTGATTTCATTTGCCTTCTTTCTCCAAATCTAATGTATTCTAAAGTTCTCCAAGCATGCTCCTAGAATAATCTAAGTGTGCAAGAGTATGAGAAAGTTAGAGAAATATAGAAGAGAGCTCCAAGCTAAAACTATAAAAAATATAACCAAAAAAAGCTAGCGATTGGTCCTCAAAAGCTTGTTTATCATTGAGGCCTCTATTTTCTTCATTTTTCTTCATTTTCATTCAATTTTCCTCACATGCAAATTTGTGACCTTTCATCTCCCTTTTCTCCTATTTTCCTTTATTTTATTAAATAAAATGACAATTAATGCATCTTTGCCTTTGTCAATGCCTTTGCCAATTTCCATAGCCATTAGTTAATCACTAGTGACACCTCATCACATTCAACTTGAAATATGTGTCCCATAACCTTGGTCTTATTTTTATTTTTATAGAAAATCAACCAAGGGCTGTTACATACACAGTTACAATGGTGAGACACTAGATTCAATAGTGAAACATTGAGTCACTTCTTGCTTCTTTGAAGAATAATTTTCTCTTCTATGCCAAGCTAGATAAGTCAAGGCTAGCTCTCCAAAGTCTCAGTTTCCAAAAGTCCTTAGCTTGAGTCATGAGGGGGTATTTATAATATGAGGAGTGACCTTTCATATCGCCATGGCTCTTGAGCTTCCCTCATGACTCTTGGACTTCCTAAGTGACCTTTGAACTTTTATTAACTCTTTGGTCCACATGTGACTCTTGGAATTCCATACATTTACATTTTATAATTTTTGAAAATACATAATTATGCTCCATATTATTTTGCAAGACCCATTGACACATATGACATTGTGATGACACTTGTACAAGCCATAAATTGGCAACGATGACAAGGAAATTCATGAGGATGTGGAAATTCCAAGCTCTTCTCTTTGCTACTGTGGCTTTAACTTCTTCATAATGGATCTTCTCTTGTTCCCCATATTCATGCCCAAAAGGGTATAGATTAGAGTTTGAACCTTCCAAGTCAACATGAGATGCCATAAATGTATCATGGTTCTAGATCTCTTCTTGTATTCATGATGTTTCTTGTTTATGCTTCTTATTCGCAAGTGCTTCCTTGTATCCTCTCCTTGAAATATTCCTTGAGAATCACCTTACATTGTTGAGGTTGTACACCTACCAATGAAGTTTACTCAGGACAAGGTAAGATCAGTCCAGAAATCATTTATTCTACCCTTACTTAACTCGTGGAAGAATATAATTGTGATGGGCAAATGAGTGGGTTGAGAGAGGAAGGCTTGTTGGGAATTGTGCAATTGAGGTCAGCAATGGCTAAGGGAGGACACCACTCACTTCTCACTGGAAATGCACAATGCGCTATGAGGAGGGGCTCTTCAAGGTCCAGCTCAAAGAGAAAGTGAAACAAACAAGGTTGATGAGCCTGTTGATTAAAACTACATTATGCGTAGTGCTCAAGGGAGAGAGAGGCAATGGCTACACATGTGAGCTTTGTTAGCGCTTGAAATTTCACCTCAGGCTGAGAAAGGCAAACTCCAAGGCAACATCAAACCACTTAGCCTCGTAGCTAGCCCTACGGGGCAGGAGAGGGCTCTCTCCGGTATATCTCGACAAAGATCTTCAAAGGGCGGAGATAACCAATAAAGAACACTGATTTTAGGCTAGTAAACTAATAAAAGGTTTGATTTGATATTTTTGGGATTTTGGTGGAAAATCGGGGAAATGCAATTTTGGGTGCGGAGATTGGACACAGTTTTTGCAGGGGGTTCTTTGGGGCAAGGTAGGAGACTGTATTGATGCCTTTGAAAGAGTCATATGGTCAAGAATGACTGGTGAGGAGCTAAGGAGAGCAAGTAAACACCTTGAGTTCTCCTTAAACAGATGAAAACATTGATATTAAGCAAACTTAAAAGCAGAGCATGGCAATCATGAATTCTACTTTAACACTTCATTTGCCTAATTTGCAGAAGGAAAAGTAAGAAGATGATTCACATAACAAACTTACAAGTACAAAGAGAAACAAACCATCAATACATGTAACCACAGGAATCCCAAAAAGGACTGCAAAACCCTGGTCTTTCTTCCTTTGCCAAAATTGCAGAGATACAATGAGTAATACAATAGAAGCTTTCTCCCTCAAGAGTCCAACCATGAAAATGACCAAGAAAGTACATAATATAGGCAATCTAACATCTTTCCTTGCCTCTAGGGGTCAAGCTCACTATCCTAGGAGCTGTTTCAACCAATTCTAAACTGAGCACTGAAAACTAGGCAGTCAAAACAACTTGCCTCTATAAGCTAGGAAACCAATTCATTCATTAAATTTTTGCCTATCTCATGAATGAATCTTCTAGAAGAGATAAATAAGTGTCAAAATATCATAAAATTACATCATTTACAACAAGGAAGATCAAAATCTACTCCAAAAAGTCAAATCCAGTCAAAACTGCGTTTTGCTGAGCTGTAGGTGAATTTCTGTGAAAACTGCCCAACACGTCGCACCTTGATCCTGAACGCGTCGCGCGCATTTGGAGCTGCTTTTGAGGCACTTAAAGGTGTCCAAATGAGGCAAAAGTGGGCTTGTTGGAAAGGTCGGGATGTCTACTTTCCAACCCAAGTGGAATTTATGAATTTGGTGTCCATTTGACCCTCCAAAATTGCAATCTCCCAAGACTGCTTCCTGTGTGTCAAAAATGTGGCAGAAAGTCATTTTTTTGCATGTTTTTTGACCTTTTGGAGGCTCAAAACTTGATGAAATTTCTTGGAAACTGCTGAGCAAGTGTATTTTTGCATGAAAAATCCAAAAATGTTGAGTTTTCCTGAAATGGAGTTGCCCATCTTAAGGGTCGTGCGCGGCGCGCTACGCGTTGAGGGCAAAAACCTATGTTTGGCACAAAAAATTCACAATTGACAAAATTTTCTCCAAATTTCTTGAAATTTGGGCTGGGAGTCCCCAATCAAGTACCATACTCAGTCAAAAAGGCTTTGGCCAAAATTTGGAGTGGAATGGGCCTTTTCCGTCGTTTTAGTGCCTTGGCCAACCTCCTTGGATCTGGCGATTGTAATTTTGACATTTCTCTAAAACCATGACACCTGTGAAAAAAGTGAAGGAGGTTTTTCTTCCTTGGCCTATTGTGGACAAAAAAATCTCTTAGTTTTCCAAAATTCATCTTTGATTGCTCTGAAACGGCTTTTGAGTGAAACTTATCCCGATGTGTGGAACAAGGGATTTTGTCGAAATGAAGCGAAATGAAGGGGATAAGGGGCTTGTAAATTCTTGGGGAAATTTTGGGAAGTAGGGAGGGATGTTAGGAAGCAGGGGAAAATGGAATCTCAGAGATTGAGTGAGGGGAAGGGGTCCAAAAGGGCAAAACACAGGCCCAACCTAGAAAATTGCCAAGTTGTGGCAAGAAACTAGGGTTTGTGAAAAAATGAGGATTTTGGGGGATCTCAGTGATGGGAAGCATTTGATAAGGTACTTTAAGGATAGGGGAAGGTGTATGAACATCAGGATACAAGTTTCGCTAATGACTTGACCGTCCAAGAGATATTGCCTTCAAAACCCTAGGAGAGGGAAATGACCTTGCCTGGGCGCAACTGAAGCATGAACAAGGTGTAAAATGACTCATTAGACATTGACATGATAATGACAACCCTATGAATGATGATAGACTCAGCTGAATAGTGACATAGATTGGCATTTGGGCAATTTTAGAAGGAGTGAAAGCAAACCCTAGACCTAATGCCTATTGGCCAAATTTTGCTTGAAGACTCACTGAAATGATAAAATTTGACCTTGACACTCTGAGACCACTTTGTAAGAGCATATTTGATCACTGGAGGAAGGCTGGAAAGACTGACACTAACAAGCTTCACAATGGCTATTGGAGGACCTCACTATGCACTGGAACTTCGTAATGCACTGAGGAAGACAAGGGAGATAAAGGCATGGTGTAGTGAGGGGATCTAGTCAACATAAGAAGCAAGACTAGGTATTGTAACTATGTAATGCACTATGTTTGAGGGGTAGGATCCTGTGATAGCACAGTTGAGGGTTATAGTGACTCAAGGGTGAACCCAATATCCACTAGGAATTCACACTGCGTAGTAGGAGGATCACTAGTTGAGGAGATTGCGTAGTGAGTTGAGGGAGCAACTGGAAGGTTAAGTCACTTTTCCTTGAGGGTGTTCACTACAACATGAATGGAGGAGGAAATTTGCATTGCAAAATGTTATTTTTCAAGGGGATGGAGGAGGTCCTTTCTATCAACTAGGGGTGGTCCATGTTCTATGCAAGGAAAAACTGATCAAGGCTCAGTGCAGTGAGTCAGTACAAGAAACAAGGGTTAGTGACCATGCTTTGAAGGTTCTCAATGTGAAATGATATGAGATGACCTTCAGAAAGACACAATGCATAAGTCCAGGAGGTAGGGTTTTGATCAATGAGGCTCATGGATAGGTATTTCACATCATCTTGGTGAGATATTAATTCTTTCACAACTTGCATTGGGCATGAGGACCAAGAAGAGCTCCACGATGGATAAATGTGGGACCAATAGAGTAAATGAGAGAAAAGCAACCGAATGAGACTCAAACATGGATCACACACATGAATGCCATTAATACAAGCTAGGGTAATGTGCAATACTCATAATAAAAAATTACACCTTGAAATGACAACAAAGCTACACTTATTTCTAAGTGCGATAATTGAAACGTCACTTTGCGACCCTTAGAATACAAGTTGCGACAAAAGTGTTGAATGTGAATAGAAAGTGCGCTAAGCTATAGGAATGTGTCTAACGCATATTATTATGATATATATGACCGTTTAATGCAAAAGAGTGCACTAGAGCCGCCCCCAGTGATGCACAAAGGTGCGACACATATAAGAGTGAAAATAGTCAAAAGCGACACTTGCAACAGTAAGAAAACATGAAAAATACACTTTTAGAAGCTGAAGAAAGTGAAAGTGACACATTCCAGAGTGAATATAAAGTGAAAATGACACTTTTAAAAGTGAAATCAAGAAAAAAAAATACCGTGAAAGTGAAAGAGACACTTGCGAAAACAAAGGTGCGTAAAGGCGACAATTGAGAAAACTCATTGGAGTAGTAGTACAGTTGCAACCAAAGTGAGAGAGATCATCAATGAAGAATGCACATTAAATATCAACATAGGATACACAATTCATTGTACTTATAGGCTGCGCAATCATTATCAACAGTGATTTTGCAAGCCTTTCTTTCAGGAGTTGCATAATACCTATCTAAGCTTGCATAGAAAGAAGTGCATTTATAAATTCTTCAAGGAATGAGAATGTATGAGCACATGACTTTGAAACTTATAATATGGTAAGAAGACTAAAACATCAATCAACCATGAAGGGAACATGGAGTGAAAAATCACAAGATCCTCAATGGGCTCCAAAATTTAAGTATAGGCAAAATTTTGGAGAGTGTTGATCACAACGCGAACACTTGGCGACACATTAGTAGAACTCCAACTTATTTGTTTAGGTTTTTTATTTAAGTAAAAAGTCTCAGTATCTCAGGAAGTATTGATTTTCCATGTATATTACCCTGACTTTTCCACTTATCTGGATAAAAATATAGTTTCTTCTTTTCCTTTCTCAACTTCAAACACATTTACGAGACTAGTCATACATCAACTATTTTGATTGGGGAGAAGGATAGTAAGTATACTGAGATTAATATAATCAAATTTAAGCAAATTCCCCTATGTTTCTTCACTACCTGCGAGTTTTTCAGTACCCCAGCAAGGTCACCTCAAGGAATCACAAGCATTTCTTTGCTGCCAGCAAGCCTATTAAGTATCCTGATGAAGTTGCTTGGTCACCTCTTTGTGCAAGAAGCCTTTCTCTTCTTCACCCTTTTATTTTAATTTGAAAGATATGCTTAAATCATTTATTGATCATTTGTATCACAGGTGGAAGAGGAATCCCAACTTATTTTATAAGCAAGAGAGGTTGTTCCTTGTTTAAGAGATTGAAAGATAATTGAAGTTAATATGCTCGTTTAAAGTTTTATCCTTCCCCTTCTCTACTCACTTGATTCAATAGGTCGAAACACCATTCAATAGAAGACTGAGTCAAGAATGGAGATCCTAATAAAGATATGGGATTTATATTTTGGCCAAAGGCTTTCCATATGGAACAAATCATATTTTCCATTAAGACATCATTGACTTTTAAATATATGTGGACCAAAACAAAGCAGAGGACAATAAATTAGCCAAGCATTGTTCATCGTAAGAATTTCCCTTTTCAAGAAGAGGAACGTGGAATATGATCATATACTGAGAAAATATAGGGTTTAAGAATGGTTGCAGTGAACTTGCCATACTCTCAGACTTGCTGCTGCGCGCGCGCCTGAAGCCTGCGTCTGAGCCTGCCTGGAACCAACTGATCGAGCTGCATCATGGATCCTCCGGATCTGCCTGGTGGGGATCCGGAGCTGCAACGAGCTTTCTCTAACTTGGTAAAGTCTCTCCCTCCGCAAAGACCTAGACCAACAGCAACAAAGTTTGTGAAGAAG
Source organism: Pinus tabuliformis (assembly GCA_031772625.1). NCBI lineage: Eukaryota > Viridiplantae > Streptophyta > Pinopsida > Pinales > Pinaceae > Pinus > Pinus tabuliformis. Next base: position 1,843,207,988 of record CM062816.1, read on the forward strand.
CTGGATGTTTTACAGGAAGTCCATCTACCTCCGACCATTCCACGCATGGCAGCCATTTCCTTAGCAGAGAAAGGGTTAATCAGGAAATTTACAGGACTATGGCCATCACCCAAGACAGTGAAAATATGGGTCGAAAGAAACTGGTCGGACAAGATCCAGGGCAAAATATCCATCAGATTCTGTGGCAAAGGATATTTTACCTTTCATTTTGAAACCAAAGAGGATAAAGATCTAATATTCAGAAACGGGCCTTACTTTATGGATTCCAGGGGCCTCTATCTCAATAAATGGACGCCGGATTTCGATCCAGAACTTGATATACCAAGTGCGGTTCCAGTCTGGGTCAGACTGCCTCATCTCCCACTCCATTGCTGGGGGGACGATTCGGTTAAAGCAATAGGAAACGCGGTTGGAAAATACATAGACCGCAGTGAACCCAAAGACAACATGCAGGCTTGTGCGCGGATTTGCATTGAAGTTGATCTGGGCCGAGGACTGCCGGAAGCAATCAAACTGAAAGTAGATGACTGGTGCCATATTTAGCAGCTGGATTACGAGCAGATACCCTTCAAATGCAAGGTATGCCACGAATATGGACACTTTGCAAATAGATGCCCTAAAATAGTTAATGTAGAATCAGAAGAGCAAGATGGGCAATGGGAAACTGTTAAAAGGAAACAATCATCCCCTCCCCTCAAATTAATGGACTCTGAAGCCCCTGGTCCTTCCCATCAGCACCCTTCCCTCCAACCCTCTTCCCTTTAGCATCCTTCTTCCTCCTCCCAGCAGCTTCCCCTTCAACATCCTTCTTCTCCTCCTCGGATTCCCGATCCTCCCATCCCTCCATCTTCTAATCCCTTCGCGACCCTCTCTGAGGAAGAATCCGTGCCTGATTTCCCCTCCTCTGACCCTCCTCTCCACCCCTCACCCCCTCTCATCTCTCAGCCCTCCCCTGATACTCCCTCCACTAGGATTACCAGAAGTTCTTCAAAGGAACATGGAGCACCCAACGAAGTTCCTAAAAAACATGGGCCTGGCAGAAAATCGGCCAAACAACAGAGAGAAGAAAGTACCCAGAAAGACATTGCCATGGGCTCTCAGACTCCTATAGAATCCTTTATTCTTGGGCACTTGGAAAAAGAAAATAATAACAAAGGAAAAGAGAGGCGAGCACCTCTCCATGTAACCAGTAAATCATGATGAAACTACTATCCTGGAACAGTAGGGGATTAGGGCACCCCTCCAAGATAGTAGCCCTCAAGGACTTAATCCAAAGTGAAAACCCTGAAATCGTTCTTATCCAAGAAACAAAGCAAGATCAATCAGAAATTAATAGAGTCATCAATCAGCAAAAGCGTTACAGTGGATGTGCAAGCGAAGCAAGAGGAGCCTCAGGCGGCATTCTAACCATGTGGGATAGTAATAAATGGAACTGTAACTCCACTAGAATACATCAGAACTGGATCCGTGTCAATCTAGAAAGCAAGACAGATGGATCAACGGTAATAATTTACAACATATATGCTCCGAATCAGTACAGAGAGAAAGAAGTGTGTTGGAACACTTTGGAAGCTAGTATAGAAGAAGAGCAGGACAACAATCTCATTATTGCAGGGGATTTAAATCTGGTATTGCATGCTAACGAAAAAAGAGGGGGACATTTCACCCCAGATCCTTTCAGAAATCGACTTGAGAGCATTATGCAGGAGCAAGATCTTGTTGATATCAGACCCAAGAACCGCAGGTACACCTGGAGTAACAGAAGAATAGGAGTCGGCAATATCATGGAGCGTCTTGACAGGTTCCTCATAAGCATAGCTTATCTGTCCACCTTCACTACTGGTCAGTCAAATATTCTCAATGTCTCTGCCTCTGATCATTATCCAATAACACTTACTCTGCATAGACAATGTCATCTCGGACCTCTCCCTTTCAAATACTGCTCCATTTGGAATCGTATCCATGCAGCAAAAGACGCGATGAGGCAGGCTTGGGTTCAACACGTGGAAGGCTCCCCAACTTATATCTGGGAGACAAAACTAAAGAGAGTAAGACAGGCTCTAAAAAACTGGGCAAAGAACAATTACCAAGAGCCCGAGTTGAGCAAAAAGAAAATTAAGCAAGATCTAGAGGAAGTGCAGTGAAGCATCGAAGCCTTTGGGCTGTCCCAGCAAGCCAACGAGAACGAAACAAAACTATACTCTCAGCTGAGACAAACTATAAGGGATGAAGAAACAAAATGGAGATTGAAGTCAAGGCAGCTCTGGTTGCAAGAGGGAGATAAAAATACTTCTTATTTTCATAAGCAGGCTACAGTTCGAAAAGCCAGAAATACTGTGAGCACAATTAGGGATAATGAAGGGAATAGCTACAATACTCAGGACTCTATAAAGGAAGCAGCCACCAATCACTTCAAAAACCTTCTGACTGAGGATAAATGTGAGGAGGATTACTCAAGTTTGTTACAGCACCTGCTCAAAGGAGTCACACAAGAAATGAACAACAGCCTCAAGAAAGAAGTAGAAGAAGAAGAAATCCAAAAAGCAATTTGGAGTCTACACCCAGATAAAGCTCCAGGGCCTGATGGGTTTCGAATCAGCTTTTACAGAGAGTATTGGCAGATGATCAAAAAAGATTTCTTAAAGATGATACGCTGGGTTTTAAAGAAAGGCAAAATGGGGGGATTTACCAACTCTACCTATCTAGCCTTAATTCCAAAAGAGAATAGACCTTCCACTTTTTCAAGATTTCGACCAATATCTTTATGTAACTCAGCATACAAAATAATTACAAAAATTCTGTCAACTAGGCTCAAGCCTCACTTATCTTCTCTGATCTCAGAAAACCAAGGGGGATTTCTACCCAATAGGCACATCTCTGACTCTATCCTTCTTGTGCAAGAGGCCATCCACTCAAGCATAAGCAGAAAGGAGAAAGGGTTTGTCCTAAAGCTGGATCTTGCCAATGCCTTTGACAGGGTTAGGCATTCCTTTCTGTTTGCTGTCCTTCACAAAATGGGATTTGACTCCTCATTCATCACAATGATCAAAGCCTGTATATCGGACCCCTGGATCTCTCCTCTGATCAATGGGAGGCCGTGTGCTGCATTCCAATCCTCTCGAGGCCTTAGACAACGCTGTCCCTTGTCTCCTTACTTGTTTATTCTCATGGCCGAGACCCTTAGCCAAACCTTGGACTTCAATCGGAGAATAGGTCTAATCACTGGCATCAAATTTGAGCAAGGAATAAAGAACATCAATCACTCTCAATTTGCAGATGATACCCTCCTAATTGGAGGAGCGTCCATCACTATAGCAAGGCGCTTTAAGAAGATCTTAGTCCAATTCATGGAATACTCAGGAGGGAAGATCAATCAGCTAAAAAGTTGTATATATGGTTGGAACACATCAAATCATACCATCCATAGCATTGCAAGTATATTAGGAGTCTCCTACAAACTAGTCTGGAACCACTTCACCTATTTAGGGATGCCAATAAGTATGGGACCGCTGAAAGCTGACACCTGGAACGAAATCCTTGACAAAATAAAGAGAAAAATCCAACAATGGGGCACCATGTGGCTGAACCCAGCAGGACGACTTGTACTTCTCAAATCAGGTTTGGCCTCTCTTCCCATTTATCGTTTCTCTTTATACCAAGCTCCTGCTGTTTTCCATCAAAAAATGGAAAGAGCTCTCAGGCATTTTCTTTGGCAAGGAGGGAAAACGAAAAAAAGAAAATTCAATCTTGTCAGTTGGAAGAATGTCATTCAGTCTCAGGAAAAAGGAGGATTAGGAATAAGATCACCAAAACTGCTGAATTTAGCTCTTGGAGCTAAAATAATATGGAGAATGATCACAGGGCCCACAGCATGGTGGAAGAAGGTTTTAGAGGCAAAATACTTGAACAGCACAAGGCAACAACTTCTGGATACCAATATTCCCAACAGAGATAGTACAAAAATTTGGCAACTCTGCAAGAAAGCCATATCCTTTATGTCTCAGAATATTTCAAAAGTCCCAGGAGGGGGGAGTAGCATCAATTTCTCCACAGACAGAATCCTAGGACAGCATCCAATTGGATCAAAAATGGAGGCAATCCCTGCCATAAATTGGCTCAATGGTAAAGGAATATTGTATTTGGCTCAAATATCACAATGGGACAATCACTCTCAAGCATGGATAGGTTGGAAGTTCCCGGATTACCCCAGAGAGATAGAGACTAGTCTCGCTGCCCTAAAGAATCTCCTACACAGCAAAGCTCCGATCCAGAAAGGCAAGCAAGATGGTTATCGTTGGGACCCAACTGGAACTCAATACACGGCTAAAGCTGGTCACCAACATTTATGTGACAGCACCTTCCCACAGGACATATGGAGCCAATGGAAACTGGTATGGAGAGCAGAAGCACCCCCCAAAGTCAAATTTTTCATTTGGTTGCTCCTGAAAGGGAAAATACTAACAACAGAGAATTTAAAGAAAAGAGGCATAATGGGACCATCCAGATGTCCGAACTGCTGTAGATCAGAGGAAACAATACAACACCTGTTTATCGGTTGCTGATGAATGCTGGAGAAAGATGGCCTCAATCGGGGATGCTCCATGGGAGCCTCAGGCAACTATTGCAGAAACGATTCACAAATGGAGGAAGAACTGTCCATGGAAAGAGAAAAGGAGTAAATTGACGCAAAGGATATGGAATACCATACCACTAACCCTCCTATGGCGCATCTGGTTGGCACGAAATGGAAAGGTTTTCCAGGAGAAAGGCTGTAATATCAGAGTTATGTGTCACAAGGCAAAGATCTTAGCGGTGGAGACAGTCACAAACCACACCAAAGGCAAGATCGAGGCTACTAATTACAGCATGGAAGAGAGAAACCTGATCAGTTATGTCCAAGAGAATATAACTAGCGCACAGGAATTAAGCCAAGGAAGGACACAAACGAAAGAAACAAACAGGGCATGGAAGCTGAGGTTAAAGGAAGAGGAATTTGCGAATTGGTTGAGAAACTGTAATAGGTTCTACTTATTCTTTGATGGCGCCTCTAAATCAAACCCGGGCCAAGCCGGTGCAGGGGGTCTAATCTGCAATGCTAATGGAGAGAAAATACTTCATTTCGAATGGGGGCTGGGAGAGATATCCAACAACAGGGCAGAGGGATTGGCATTGTATCAGGGCCTCACTCAGTTGATCAAGTTAGGGATAAGGAAGGAAATAGTGTTTGGGGACTCAGCAATCATCCATAGGCTCATGGTGCAGAGGCAGAGCACGCCGAACATCCTTCTACAGCAGATAAACTATAGGAACCAGACCCTTCACGCTTCAATGGAAGAAGTCATCTATTACCACATCCTCCGTGGACTGAACAAGGAGGCTGACAACTGTGCCAACAGGGCATGCGAGCACTCCAAGGGTATTCTGTGCTGTAATAACAATCCCTCCTTCCAACCGTTGCCATGAATTTTCCACATCTAGTCAACAGCAGGTGTACCGCGGATGATAGAATCTATGACAGCAGACAAATAATCAGTGCAGATGACAGAACATGTATGGTAGACAGGATTTTGATTAGAAATAAGATTGGTAGATCTATTCAGTGCATGGGAATAAAGCGACGTGTAGGAGAAAATCGTCCTAGCAGACAGACCTCTTGTGCAATTCAAGATAAGCATTTGACCATGAGGTGGAGCATTGGGAGATGTAGACGGGCTTCTTCCCGCTCTTATAGCCTGCGGATAGTTTCTATATATATCCTGGATGGCATGATCCTCCAATACAGTGAGAAAACTTGTGCCCACGAGCAGCAGAGTAAAATCGCTTCCACCTATCTCCAAGCAGTCCGAGGTAGTCAACAGAATCAAAACAACCCTGCGCGAGCTGTGGTTGTAGCCTGTAGTAAGCAGAGAGCTCAGAGATCCCGCGCTAAAGAAGCGAACAGCACAGGCAGGAACTATCCAGCATCAATGGATCGCCCAGAAGACTGCTTTCACTGCAGAGATTTACAGGCTGAATTTGAGGAGCTGCGAGCACAACAGCAGGCCCTGGAGGATCAAGTTCGAGGTCTGGAAGCAAGACTGGAAGATCAATACAGAATTCTTAATGAGAAGTATCGGGCTGAGATAAATCTTTTCCTCCACAGAGTCAACTCCTTACATGAACAATTTAGCAGCTTGGCCAATAGATGTAGCCATGCTGAAGAATCGATAACTGTCCTCAAGTTCATGATGGACAAAAAGTTCAAAGATGCTCATTCCTCTTCTAGTGCTAAACAGAACGAGCCAGACCCTAACCCAGAAGTGTCCACAGCAAGGAAGATCAATCACATAGAGATAGATTAATTATGTTATGTAGTTGTAAATTTTGTTGTTTGCAGTATGTAAGGATTTACAGTAGTATAAGAAGCCTCAGAGGCAGGAATACTAGAACAAGGATCAAGGAAGGGACCCTTTTTGTAATTCCTTGGATCCAGAATGCTCAGGAAGCATTATATGTATGGCGAACTGCCTCTTCTTTTTTTCAGATCAATATATAGCACCCGAACTTTGTCTAAAAAAAAGAATTTCCCTTTTCAAGCTTTTCCACATTATATTTTGAGCCAAACAAGAGAAATTTTCATGCATTGTTTGACTAAAAAAATATAGAAAAAGGACAAGGAAAACAAAAGCAAGAAGGAAAATATAAAACTAAATGGAAAGCAACATGCATAACGAAAGAAAGAAAATAAAGCAAACACCAAATTGAGAGCATGATTGAGGGTGGATGCAATGCAACGAAAATTAAATGCAACTAGACCTACTCCTATCCTAACCGGATAGAAGGTTAGGGCTAAGTGTAATGGATTTCCAATGTAACCACCATAACTGCTCCTGTCCTGCAAACACAAAGATACGAGCAATTAAAAACCATTTAAAGCAATGTGCAAAAGAAAAGTATAACAACTTGAACAACTTGCACAATGAATTGAAGATCTTGCTTGTCAATGAAAAGATGTGCCATGCCAACTAGTTTAAATCAGTTTTAAACATTACCTTATTGATTGAAATGATGATCATACAAACCTTGATGACTACTTGTGAATGTAAATCCACCCATGTTTTCAGTTTGTGCAAACATAAAGAAAGGTCAAAACTTATTATTTGCAATTGAGCTTGCCAAGTAAGATTGGTCCAACCATTTGGCAATTGGATCTCTTTATTCAAACTGATCAACATGAGAACCTTTAAATATATTTGAATCATAAAGAGAATATTGTGAGGAAGATTTGATCTGATCTTGTTCAAAAATCTTTTCAATATGATGAGATGATGAATCATAGAAATCAATGAACTTAACATGATCAACCGATGTAAAACATCAGACACATCGATGGAAAGTAATACATTGAAATACAATTGTTAAAATTGGTGTTATGATTAGATTTGTGGATTAGCATACAATGTTCTTAATTTTCCATTGGCTTCATTTGCATCCAATTACATCCCAAGTTGGCAATATGAAAGCTTAGGGCATTTAGAACAACCACTAACACAACAAATTTAAGAAACCAATTAAGATACTAGGTTAGAAAAATATTAGAAGAAAGTGTCAAATCAAACAAAGTATTCATATTAGCATAAGTGTTTTTATTTTCAAAATGACTCAAGAGTTTGCTAGCACTAAAGAAGAGAGATTGTGCCAGAAATATGATTAGCTTCGAAACATACACAAAAGGGATAAGAAGATGATCGATCTTGGAAGAGTTGGTGGGGAGGGATACTCCAACCAAAGATGAATTTTGTCTTTATTATCAAAATGACAGGCTTTGAAGCTCTCTACATCTGTATATAATATGCATTCCAACCCTAAGTGTGATGCAAGGGATTCACATGATGAAGAATTAACTAAAAAAGAATCTTCCCTCTGAAAGGAAAATCTATATTTAGGGTTAAGAGAATTAACTTGAAAACACTAAAAGTCCTTCAAGAGTGAATTCACATCTAGTGGAAGAATGCTAAGGAAAGAACTATGCATGAAAATTTGGATCTAACTTAGTTCGAACAACTCATCAGGATCGCGAGAACCTGACATAACTATCAGCAGGAGATGAAGTGCCTCGAATTCCTAATAGGTATCTGAAATTTCTAATGGTGGATCATCGAATTTGGGTGGCTTATAAAGATCAACAGGTAGATGCGTACCAATATCATCACATGTATCTATGAAAACATTATAAGTAATACCATTGGTTTGATCATATTTAAGATTAAGCATGTCATTTTTGTGATGGATATAACATTTTGATACATCAATCAGAAAATTCCCTTGATCATTTAGAGTTGTAACACCTTCCTCCTGACTTATATAAGATTTATAGTTGAAGAGATCATGGATAATGGATTCAAGCTTTTCATCCTATGATTGTAAGATTAAATCATCCTGTACTTGATTACAATAATGACCAACAGGAAAAAGATCTAAAGGATTTAGAGAAACTGCTGGTATAACAGACTTATCAAACCTATTTGGGTACAATGAATAGTGTGCTAGAGGTGAGGAAGGATAAAAAACTCGGGAGGAGAAGCACCAATTGTAACTAAATCATATTGATCATGTAAGAACAACAGATCAATATGCATGTTATGCTCTATGAGATTGTTTTCTTCAGCATAATAGTCAAAGAGAAGCATACCAATGTGACATTCAGATTGACCTTGCTTTTCTTCAATAGGTTATACCAAATATTCAAAAACCCGACAACTTACCTCTTCAGGTTTGATATCTAGAGATATATTAACCAACGAGATTTCAAAAGAATCTTGAACCAAAAGATCATCCCAATCTAGAAATGGATATTGTAAACTATTAGAAACATATTCCGGATCAATACCTTGCAAATCTAAGTCCTCTGAAGAAGAAAAGATATCATCCCATTTACTTGGGCACTCATCACCACATGTATTAGTGGAAACATGGATGTTAAGGTGATGGTTGTCCAAAGTATCAACTTGAATGAAGGGTTTGGAATCACTTGATAGGTTATCAATATTACAAGATCGATGATCAACCAAAAATGTAAGATTATCATCTTGAAAGAGAGAAGAAAGATAGGACATATCTTCAACACTTTGCTCCTCTACATGTGAAATGCAACTACCTTGTTCTTGATTACTGCTTGAAACAACAGGTTGAACATCATTAAGAGTTGAAGTAGGTTGATCAAGCAGACTAAGGAACAAGGAATCAAGAGAGATGGATGGTAGAGGTTGAAGGGTATCCCTTGAGGAAATCATACTTTTGATCAAATTAGATTCAAGATTTTAATTATGCATATTGATGTGACTTTGAAAAACCACAAGATCAACCTTCACCTCAAACTCCTTGCATTTAATGAACCATTCCAAGTTCTCTTCAATAAAATCTAGATCATGGAGAGTAGTTGAATATGGAGAAGACAAATCAACAATTTGATTTCCATATTTCCCAACTTCAACATCATCACAAGGAGGCACCCAAATTGGTACTGAGAAAGGAGGAGGACAAGGAAAAAAAGGAATAATAGGTTCCTCCTCACATATTTGGGGTGTTTCATGATCAACATAAGTTGGAAGAGAAGAATCATCCAAGGGTTCAGATTCAAATGATTTCACAGAGAGAAGAATCAAGCTCTGAAACTTTTCACTGATAAAATTATAGTCAAAATTTTCTCCAAGAAACTCATAGAAAAGGTGAAGAAACTGATTAAGAAAATCAATCAAAGATTCACAAGATTCACCAAATTTCATTCTAAGCTGATTGATTCTATCACACACATATTGATAATCATACACTTCAAAGGATTCACAAAGCTCATTAACAATTTGCTTAAATGAATGGATAGAAGCATCTGGTAATGTTTGACACCATTTCTTGACTTGACCTTCAAGTGTGAGGGTGAACAATTGGATATGAACATCTTTACAATGAATTCCATTAGAGAGAAAAAAATGAACAAATTGAAACAAGTGTTCAAGGACAGTTAGTTCACCCTTGCCATAAAATTTAAATTGAGAAACTCATGAACAATTTCCATGGGAATGGTGAGATCAATCTCCTTGGAAAAAAATCTCAAGAATACGATTTGGGAATGAGCCATTTAAGATAAGAGATTCAAAATAGACTCGATTGCACAAATTTTCATATGTCCCTCCTAGTGCCATAATGTTGATGGTGCTAGATACTTCCAACATACAAGGGGGTCTCCCTGATGTGAAGTCCCAATTAGACCTCAGACTGTTCGGAGTAGGAGCCCCATCTGAAATATCAGCTTGGCCACCATAACTTAAAGGTTTTTCTTAGCTGCAACAAATGACATAAGAGAGTGTGAACATAACCTTTGAAATCAACAAGTAATTTGACACTGTGAAACACCAATTTCAATGTGTAAAAGGAGGCCTTCACGAGCGGGGAGACATGAGGGAATATCTAGAAGGAAAGTAATAGTACTATCCTAAGAGAGGCACATGGGAGCAAGGAAATATTCGTTAGTTATCTAGAAAGGTAGTTCACATAGACACTACAATCATTAAAGCAAATACAACACACATTCAATAATAATAGCACCAAAGCCAATGAAGTAGTTCAATTTCTTTAGTACATATGAACAAAACATATACTGCAAACATCTAAATAATAGTATTGTAGTATTCATGATACATGCATGAAAATGTGTTGGCTCAACGAGCTTCTAGTAATTAAGTGAAATATCCAAGTACACAATTACAATGGTGAGACACTATCTCCAATAGTGGAACATTAAGTCACTTCTTACTTCTCCAAAGAATGATTTTCTCTCCTTTTCCAAGATAGAGAAGCCAAGGTTAGCTATCTAAAGTATCAACCTCCGAAAGCCCTTTTCTTGAGTTATGAGGGTATATTTATAACAAGAGGAGTGACCTTTCATATCCACATGACTCTTGAGCTTCCATCATGACTCTTGGACTTCTTAAGTGACCTAATTTTTTTTATTAACTCTTTGGTCCACATGTTACCTTTCATATTCCACATGTGACTCTTGGACTTCCACACATTTACATCTTATCATTTTTGAAAAATACAATTATGCTCCACATCATGTGTCAATACACATGACATTGTGATGATACTTGTACAAGACATGAATTAGAAATGATGACATGGAACCTAATGATGATGTGGAAATGCTAAGCTATTCTCTTTGTTGATGTGTCTTTAACTTCTTCATAATGGATCTTCTTTTGTTCCCCATTTTCAACCCCCAAAGGGTTTGAATTAGAGTTGCAACCTTCTAAGTCAACATGAGATGCCATCACTCTGTCATGGTCTAAGATTTGTTCATGTCTTCATGATCGTTCTTCTTTACGCTTATTCTCCACAAGTGCTTCCTTGTATCCTATCCTTGACATCTTCCTTGAGAATCACCTTGCCCTATTGAGGTGGTACACTTTCCAATGAATTTTACTCATTAGAAGGAAAGATCATTCAAAAAATCATCTCTTTTACCCTTAATTTTCTCATGGAAGAAGCTGATTATGATGGGCCTATGAGAGGGTTGAGAGAGGAAGGCTTGTTGGGAATTACACAATTTATGTCAGTAGTGGCTAAGGGAGGATGCCATTTCTCACTAAAAATATGCAATGCGCTATGAGGAGGGGCTCTTCAGGGTCCAACGTAGTGAGCAAGTGCAGGAGACAAGGTTGATGGGCATGCTGACTAAAACTATGTTATGTGCCATGATCCATAAGGTAGAGAAAGAAGAGCTCCATAATGGAAAAGTGTGGGACCAGTAGAGTAAGAGAGAGAAAAGCAACTGAACGAGACTCAAACATGGATCACACACATGAATTCCATGAATACATGTTAGGGGAATGTACACGACTCAATATCAACAACCAAACCTTGAAATTATAGCAAATCAACACTTATTACTAAGTGCAACAATTGAAACGTCACTTTGCGACATTTAAAATACAAGTTGCGACAAAAGTGTCGATTGTGACCAGAAAGTGCTAAGCTATAGGAGTGTGTCTAACACATATTCTTATTATATACAGGGCCATATAATGTGGAAGAGTGTGCTAGAGTTTCCTCTAGTAATGCACAAAGGTACAACACATACATGAGTGAAAATAGTAAAAAATGACACTCGCAACAATAATAAAATGTGAAAATGACACTTGCAAAAGTTGAAGAAAGTGAAAGTGACACATTATAGAGAAAATTAAATTGAAAATCGAAATTTTTAAAGCGAAGTCAAGAAAAATAGACAACCATGAAAGTGAAAGCAACACTTATGAAAACAAAGGTCTGAAAAGCGACAATTGAGAAACTCACTGAAATAGTAGTAAAATTGTAATCAAATTGAGAGAGACTATCAATGGAGAGTGAAAAAAAACTATTAGCATAGGCTTTGCAGTGCATTGTCCTTATGGGCTGCGTAAGCACTTTCAACAGTGATTGCGCAAGCCTTACTTTCAGGAGCCATGCAATACCTATCTAAGCTTGCATAGAAAGAAGTGCATTTATAAATTATTAAAGGACTAAGAATGTATGAGAAAGTGACTTTGACACTTATAATATAGTAAGAATACTAAAACATCAATCAACCATGGAGCGACAAATCACAAGATCCTCAGTAGGCTCCGAAATTCAAGTATAGAATTTTTTTGGAGGGTGTTGATCACAACATCAACAAAATCACATCCAAATGCTCCAGGATGTTTAAGAGAAGGTTTATTACCAATATATACCTAATGTAGAGTCTTATCATCCAATTTTAATTAGGGTGATATATTTACCAGCTAACATGCATTATCCATTACCTTTACCTAGAATTCGTGTCCTAATTCGACACCACTGAGCATGCTCCTTGTTTTCTCGATAAATTTCTTATTCATCCTTTATGCATATCCATTATGTTGAGGTGTGTATGGAGTAGTAATCCACATTTATATACCACACTTTTTACAAAATTATTTGAATTCCTTCCCACTGAATTCTCCACCATTATCAATCCCCAATGCTTTAATTTTATTCTCCATTTGATTTTCCAAAAGAGATTTAAACTCTTTGAATTTTTCAATGACAAAAAATATCTTCATGAAGAAATAAATCCATCTATTCCTTGATAAGTCATGTGTAAATGAGACATAGTACACATATTTACCCATTGGTGGACCCTCTAACCTTATAAAACTAGAGGACAATCTTACTCGTTTTCACAGAAATCAAAATACAAAGAACAATTAGACATACATTCTACCATACCATTATTGTGTAGTACTTGAAGGCCCTTCTCTCCAATATGTCCCAGTCTTTGATTCCATATCATAGTATTTTCTCTAGTGATTATACAAAATTTTCCTTCTTCTACTCCACTCTTAGGAACAATGAAGCTATTGCACCCATCACTAAGAATGTTTCCTAGCAGCTTATGCAGAGTCCCAATCCAAACTCCTATAAACAATAATATATCCTTGAACCATCCCACATGTATTCTTTCAAGCACTATTTTTACACTTACATCGCGCATCTTGCTTATAGAAATGAATTTTTTTTATGATCTTGGTATGTGTAGTACATTAGGGAGTGTTCCAATATTTCCACCCATGAGATTCAACTTGACTTTTCCTTGTCCTATTGTTCTAGATATCAATTCATCTCCTAGGAATACATCACTATCATCATATCTTTCATACTTGAAAAACCATTCCCTATCAAGAGTCATATGAAAGGATGTGTTTGGGTCGACCAACCATTCCTCATGATTTACATGTGTACTTGAAGAATCCAAATACACATTCCCTCCTTTATATAATGAGGTTTCTTCTTTTGTAGAAGGGGAATCATTAGATCCCTTCCCTTCCTTGGCAATTTTTCTTGTAATGCCCTTATTTTTTCGCATCTTCAACATACCTTTACGATTTTTCTTAGAGATTTAGATTTTCCTCTAGACTTAAATCTTCCACTTGAGGACTTATTTTTATTTTTATTTTGGCAGCGTACTCCTATAGAAAAGGAATCTGTGTTCTAACTACCCATGTTTTTCTATCTCATTTGCCTTTGATAACAAGGTTGGAACTATATCATTGAAACTTAAAGTAGTTGAATAATTGCCTATGGAAACAACCAAACTATGCCATGAGTCTAGTAAATAACAAAACAAATTGATATGCTTCTCCATATAAAATCTTAATATCAAAAAATAATCATTGACTTACCATAGTACTGAAAGCATTTAGATTCTTTTTCACTGAGTCTCCATCCTTCATACTCAAGTTATACACTATTTTTCAGTGGAGAAATTTTTTCACAAGGGACTTAGACTGTTACAAATCCCTTACTTCTTCCACATTTCCTGTACTATCACTTCTCCTAAAACATTCAGTAAAATTGAATGTGAGATAATTTTTTTTATTGTGCTCTTTTCCTTTCAATCCAAATTAGTCCAATATTATTTAAACATCCTTGTGGGTGCAATACCAAGATCAACAATAATCCACTAATATTTGTCCACCAACATATCTTCCATTTTGAGCTTCCACAACTCAAAAATATGCCCACTAAATTCTTCAATATCTATCTTTGAAATTCACACTATTTCCTTTCACCACAAAAATCGATTATGTAGATCTCCCACTATAACAAGGTCTACCATAGGCCTGAGAAAAACCCCTTATCCACAAAAGTGCCGCCTTGAAGCCAGCATTGCTTTGATACTAAATGTAAGTTTTAGCCCTGTATAATTAATTGTTTCAAATATATTCTTAATAAAGAGGCAATGACACACACACACACACACACACACATATTTTATCCCTAAAACCCAAAACTGGGAAAACTAATCCACCACAAAATTGGTTAAGGTGAAAATCGTGTACTAAAAAACACTAAAAACAAATGCAAAAAAATACCATATGGTGGTACTATCCCCAACCCTTGTGAAATGAGGATTTTTCCACCATGTAACCACATTAAATAGTGGGGCTTGCCACCCCGACCCCATGAGACCCCCCATTTTTCCCGAAGCAATGTATAAATGTGAAGTTAGTCATTTAAATAATATAACACATACCCAACAGTCTAATGTAGAACTAAATAAAATAAAGTGGATCATCATTTTATAATTGAGTGTTACCATCGCGAATACAAAGATCCAACTAGAAGAGCTAGAGGAATCTAAGCCTAAGGTGAGTACCTTTTCCACTAAAATTTGTGGGTGAAGGGGACTCCACTACATTTCATTATTGATAGTGATATCTATAAGAACATGAACAAGTAAAGATCATAGAGAGGTTGAAGTAACCAACAATTCCACATGCCCATCCATACATCCATGCTAATCAATAATGCCACCTACTCTATGGCATCAAGCACTTCAAATATGAGGTACCATGAGATGTTTCCCCACTTGAAGTTTGTGTTATTATTTTAGTAAAACCATATATATAAAAGTGTCGTGTTGTTTAAGATTCTAGCCATGTATTTTCCTTGTTACTTTGGGAGGTCATCTCCATAGGGTACGATATATAGTTACAACTACTATAATATTTTTGACCTCATTTAAGTAGTGTTAAAAGATAATCTCTCACATCGAGAGATGGTTTCTCTTCATTTTCAAGGTGAACAAAAGATCATAGTAACTACGATAACCTTTTCATAGATTATCTTTGCATAGTACAAATAGGTGGACAAGGTAGTGGAAAAATACAAATATAGATTTGCTTCAATTGTAGGGGTGTCTCTAAATTGTTGATTCAAGCATTTAGTTTATTTGATATTTGATGTTCCTTTTCCTAATAGCTTAATATATAAAGGATCTCTTCTAGAGAGTGAATAAATCAAATGTCATATTTAGGAGATTATCCAAATGGCCACATTCGACCAATATCCTCACCTTGTAGGAGCTCAATTACGATGTTTTATAAGAAGGATGAGACATGATGACTCGATTAATTATTGATATATGAACAAAATCATTGTCAACAACTAATATATAATTCCTTAGATGATCAAAATTCTATATCAACTCAAGGGTGCCAAGTATTTTAGTAATAATCTCAATTCAAGTTATTACCAAGTACCAATGAAGTATGTCTTCAAGTATAAATAAGGTATTTTTGAGTGGTTGTCCATGCCTTTTGTAATGTTTGGACAACATTCATGAGGATTATGGATGATATCTTCTAGCCATTCACAAATTATTTTGTGATTATATATTTGGATGATATCCTCATTTTTGTTTGGGTAAGCTTGGCAAGACTACATTTTCATCATGTCCAATATATCACCCCAATCGAGGCGGGGAATTGAACCGGTGACTTCACATCAAGGAGTGCCTTAATAGAGCACCCGATCACTGTCTATCCAAGACCATAGAAAATTTTAGGGGCTAATATTTGCAAGTGGGCTAATTTTCCATGATTTTTCCAAAAAAAAGATTCGCCAATTTCCATTTCTTTTAAAAATGATTCGCCCAAATTTTACAATATAAAATTATTTTACCTTAAAAATCGCCAAAATTATATGGAATCTACCTATAAAATAATTAGAAATTTGGATATTTTTATAAATATATCAACAAACATTTTATAGTTTTCATATTAGACATGAGTGAGATTTGCCAAGATTTATAAACTTTAAAATAAATTTCCATCCTTAAAATTTTCTCTGTCCAAGACCCCGTAGATGATGATATACTCATTTTCAACAAAACTTATCAAAAACATTTATAGCACATTCAACATTTCTTGAGCACCTTGTGACATCACAAGTTATATGCCGATCTCAAGAAATGTTTCTTGTCACACATACAATTTAGTATTTGATATATATTTTGGATGAACATGGGGATTATGTGGATATAGCTAAGATCTAAGTAATTGGTTTTTCTTTAACCTTGATCATTTTCATAGAGTTTCACATTTCCATGGGTCTCACTAACTTTTGTCACAAGATCATACTTGGGTTCTCTCATATAGCTTGCCAGCTAAGCCAAACAACCAAGGGTGGAGCCAATTCATAGTAGAAAGAATTCAAGGATATAACACACCACCTTTGTTTGACACTAGTATGCACTCTAACTAACATAGGAAAACTCTTCAAGATTGAGATAAATTCTCGTTAGTCTTCACTCAACATGGACATTCAATGTCCTATCAAAACTACCATACTCTCTCACATGGTTTATAGGTATCCCACATTTGACAAGGAGATGTACTATATTACATATTCCTATCACCATCAAAGCATTACAATAATCAACATTGATCATAAAAACTTATAGTTGATGTAGACATATAGAAAGTTATTGTTCACTTGAACATTAAGTTTAAGAAGGAAAGTTCACAAATTGAGTTGTTGAATACCTTCGGTGACCTCTAGTTTTGGATCTAACCACAATGCTCAATTATTTCAAAAATAATACCTTTGTGAGGCCCATTTGTATGATGATAGCCATGACTTTGCTGCTACCTATCAGATATTCGACACAAGTAAAATTTTGGTTTTTTAGGTATTTGATTCATAACATTTGGTATGATATGACCCCAAGAAGGGCATATATGGGGTTAAATTTATATGATATGGCCCCAAGGGGGGGACATATGTTTGATTAAATGTACATGTTATGTGTAAGTATATTGAATAGGGTCATCCTAATAAGAAATGGTCCACATGTGGAATGTGTGAATATGTATATATAGAGATCCTGTAGTCATTATTGTGGACATGTGATTTGGGATGTATAAATGTATTTGCGTATTTGTAGGAGGTTCTCATATTCTTTTCGAAGCTATTATGTAACTTATATCTCTTATATATATTGGAATTGTGCTCCACACTCACATTGGTGTACATGGTGTGTACTTATATATTTTTATTTATTTGATTTTTTTATGTACTTGATTCATAACATTTGGTATTGACGCATACAATCCTCGGGTTATTGCTTCAAACAAGTCATCTTGGAATTTTTACTATAGATTTATTTCCAAGAAATTTTATACCATGAAAGTTTTAGGAGATTAAGGAGAAATGTCAAAGTACAAGTGGCCAAAATTTTAAAATTATGATTTTCTAGGCTTTCGGAGATATAGCCTGTGGAAATTAGGGTTTGTGGGTAATCCATAAATTAGTCTCAAATGGGTTTTTTATTTTTTCTCTAACTCTTTCTCTCAGATGTTTCAGATAATTTTTTTATGAGATTGCATTGAAATTGCAAAGTGTTTTTTTTTTTTTTTTTTAATTTTAGGTTTTCAGTCATTATAATTTTGAATATATACCTTGTGGAAGGTAGGGTTTGTGAATATACCTAAAATCTATTTCAAACAAATAATATTGAACATTTTAGTATAGTTTTTTTATTGAAAGCTTCATATATAATTTTTTTGCATAGAATAAGGAGACATATCAAGGTACATGCAGTCAAATTTTTAGGGGATTTTCATTATACTTTTGAAATATACCTTTTAGAAGTTAGGGTTTGTGACCAATCCATAAATCAATTTCAAATGAGTCATCTTGGTATGTTCATTGTAACTTTTTTCGAGAGAAATTTCAGACTATAAAATTTTCAATTTCTAAGAAGACATACTTGAGTACCGTAGTTAATAATTTTAGAATCGTATTTGAAAATTTGGACAAGTGGCTTGTTGTACAAGGTCACTCTCGAGAAGGGGACAAAAATCAACAAGTTTTGGAAAAGTTACGATAGATTTAACTTGACATATCAAATTATAGTTATACACATGGAATTATAGATACACATATAAGAGTAATACAAGCCAAAATTTCATACTTAGAAAGGCCAAAAATGTAGAGACACACTAGAAGAAACATTGGCTAGAAGGACAAACTCAAGAATATGTTTTTGAAAGGTATGTTAAATTAAAACTATCATTTATTTTGACTGGAATGTCTAATAGAGGTGATTAAAAAGCTATTAAAAAGAGAAAAACGTAGAATAATATAGTTGGAAAAAGGATCATAACTATTTGTGATTATATTGTTAATACATATTAGTTGTAAGTCGAGGGTTTTTGTTAGACCTCAATTAAAAAACAATTGAAATACCTAAATTCAATGGAGATGAAGATAAAGATGAAATCAATCACGAGGAATGGTTGAGAGTGACAAAGGAATATGTTATTAATTTCATTGGTGAAGCTTATGAGTGGTGGTGGAGTATTGATAAGGATACTCGTTGAAACACCACATGGGAAGTATATGAATAATTGTTCTAAAAAAATGATAAGGATTAAAAATTGGAAGTGATGCATACAATTGAGGATGAGTTAAAATAAGAAAAATAAGACATAAAGAAGAAAGAGGATGAGTCATCTAAGATACAAAACCTTAATGAATTTGTTATGAAGGAGATTGAACAATTGAAATAGGGAAAGAGTAGCAAGGGGAATATGAGAAAGGACTATTCAAGCAAAGATTTGGAAAAGAAAGATGAAGAATGTGTAGATTACAAAAGCTTGATAAAAAGCTACTAGATGATGACAATATATTGAAAGAAGAGAAGCATCATAAAAGTCAAGAAGAAACAAGGATGTTGGACAAAGAGACTACCAAAAGAAATGAACATTTTTTTTTCAAAAATATTGAAGAATCCCTAGTCACAAATGAGGTAAAATCGGACATGCATTTTAGAATTTATGAAGGATGTCGAAATTTGATGGACAAGATCACATTGCAACTTTAACTGGATAAAGTATAAAATATTCAAGAATACCACCAAAATATAATTGAAGAATTTGAACTCCATCTACAGGATGTGCATGTTAAATGAAATGGGTATGTAGAGTGAAGGAAAGCCATCAAATGTGAAATCATATTGGCATCCTCATTACCATGAAATATTTTATGGAAGACAAGAAGATGAATATCAATATTATCAAGGAAGAAGTAAAAATAATCCTCAAAATTTATGGAAAGGGGCATCAAAAATCATTATTCAATAGGATATTATCAAAGACTACTGATTACTACAGCTCGGAGAATTCATTACAACACTAATTGGAGTAAATGGAAATAAAATTATGCAACAATTAGCCTTCTAGGATTAAGATAAAAAATAATTGAGTTCAAATGGATAGATCATCAATAACGAAAAGAATAATGTAGGAATATAAGAAAATATTATTAATTTTTTGATCTCATGTAATATTCTTAATTGCAAGGCTTTGAGGACAAATATTTTTGAAGGAGGGTACTATGATATGACCCCAAAGGGGGCATATATGGGTTACATGTATATGTAATGTGTCCATGTATATCTAATAGGGTCAACCTAATAACAAATGGGTTGTATGTATAATATGTGAATAGGTATATATTATATGGTCATTATCGAGGACATTTGATTTTAGATGTATGAATGTATTTGGTTATTTGGTGGAGATTCTTCCACTCTTTAAGGATTTATTGTGTAACTTATCTCTCTTATCTATATTGGAGCTATGCTCCATACTCACATTGGTGTACATGGTGTGTAATTCTAGTTTTTATGTATTTACTTCATAACACCCATAGTTTCATGTCTAAGAGGAACTTTTATACCATATGGGCTATATATATATTCCTCCAACCAAGCACAACAAGATAATTTGGAAGGCACATTATATTCAAGTGGCAAGAAATTCAATATGAAGAAGATAATGGCAGTGTTGCAAAAGTACTTCTACTAGCTAAAGCTCCAATAATAAGACAATAGGTATAGTAGATAATGCATTTCTTACCTCATCACTAAAATTTCCATCATGAAGTACAGATTGTATACTCCTTTTCCTATTTGAGATAATCCTCATGAGTATATCTCTATGGACTACATGTCTAACCTACCTTCAACCATGCTTGACAATAACTATGTATTTTTGGTTGTTGGCTACTTCTTTAAGATCACCATTTTGACACCTTGCAAGAAGAATACCATAATAAATTCCACCAAAAGGTTCTTATTTAAGAGTGTTTCGATTTAGAATCCAATGAATAATTATTTCATATAGGAATAATAGGTTCCTAAGTACCTTTTGGTCAAACTTATAATAAATGATGAACACTAAGTCGACCAAATAAACTTCCTTCCACCCAAAAAATCATGGATAGACAAAGGAAATTAGTAGGATGAGTGTGCATATTTTTAAAAACACTACAATATGCCCTTCATAGCTTTATTGATTATGAACCTTTTTAGGTGTTCTTTGGTTTCTAGTTATTGGCCCTAATTGATGTAATGCTACATATTACATGTACATAATAAGTATCCTCCCATGTTTAGATCCATGCTAATGTAGTAACCAAATTTGTTTAATTTATCTAGCACATCCAACAATTAGTTCAAGATATTTTATAGAGTTCAATGCAATGCTAAGTGTAAGTAGTGACATAATCTACATCAAGTTCAGCACAAGTTTTAGTTGACAAATAAAGTATTTTTTCATTTTTAGAGAAAGCACCTCACAGGGCCCCATCGAAATCTATTCCCACACTTTAATGGGCCTTACACCATCACAAAATATATGGATGAGAATGATTTTGAATTAAGTGTTCCCCCTTTCCTTGGCTTGCACCTTCTATTCAATGTGGAGTTGATTCAACTATATTTTATACCTATCTTGGACACCTCGAAGGTGGCCATTCATTGAGTCGACTATAGTCAACTATATCATGAATACAATATGAAGGGAGCTTACTAGTAGAACATCCACCTTCGTCGGTTTGTTAACGTAAGGCATCTCCTTCACAAAGAAAATGACTCATCATAAATTAAATTTAATAGAAGTTCTCCCATATAGTGGAAGAACATTATGCAAATAGAGACCACTACTTCATAAGGGAGGATCACTGATCTCAATGGATACTAGTGACCATCCACCAATTCCACTAAGTCATAATGATTCCACATTTTGTAGTGCTACTATGGTTTTTCAAGTCCAGAACTTCCGATACATTTTTTTGGGTCTTTCTCTTGAATTTTTCACAGTTGAGACATGCCATGAAATCAAAGTTGTGCAATCTTCGAAAAATATAGATCACGGATTAAGATTTGTAATAGCTTGAGAAAGAATTAAATAGAGTTTTATGTAAATGTTTGAGCCTCGGGAAGTTTACATATCAACTAGCCTCCTTGAGGCCTATATGCCTTTTGCCGCATCATCTCCCAAGGCTACAACTTTGGCTATTTAAGGTTTATTCCTCTTATGAATTTGTCATTTATGCTATAAGGATAGTCCATACTCTTGGTATGTCTTTTAGTAATTAAATGTGTATGAGAGGATAAATGACACATCCTCCTCTAGTTAGTTTCTATTGCTTTACATGTTTTTACAATTTTTTTGTCTTTCCTTCGTTAGTAAAATTTGGGTTTTGTTATATGAGTTTGATTTTTTCAATATTTATATTTCTACCTTCATTTTGTTCTCTACATAATCAAAATCAAGTATTATGTTATGTTGTATCATGCAATGAAAGTATTATATGCATACTTCAACATGGGACAAAAAAAACAAGTGACTCAAACACAAATGAATGTAATGCAACTCTAATTTCACTATTATAATCTAGTTCAGAAAAAAATGCTATTTATCATAGCTAAGAATAAAGTATTTATGTTATAAAATGTTTTTATATTTTTATATTTAGAAGTTGTAGGTGATTATATTTAAATGAGAGTAATGGTTTGCAATTACCTTTGATTATAATAATTTTAAAAACATCTTTTGAGAAATGCCTTTTTGAGAAGTCTAAACTTCAATGGATTCAAGATGCATGGAATTAGATGGAATTACACACATCCATGGCCAATTCTGGGTATATTTATCATAAATTATGAGGGTCTTCCAAACCTCAAATCCTACAGGTGTGGCCATATTTAAACACATATTTTTTATTGCTCTGTGAACTAGATCATCAAGTGACTCTTATGTTAGAAGAATGACTCAACTTTACTTCAAGTGACTCTTATGTTAGAAGAATGACTCAACTTTACTTGCTTGACAATTTATTAGAAATAAAATATGTGTTGGCTTGTGTTTCATGTTCTAAATAACTAAGATTATACATGTTATTCACATGTAAGGTAGCCATCAATATGATAGTTCAACGCGAAATTCTAATCCTCATCCTTCCCATTAGAAAAATATATAAACAACCTCTTTTGATTAAAACTCTTTTTTAATGCTTTACTTTTTGTATAATAATTCACCTCTTTTTATATATATTCTACAAAGAAATAAAGCTCTTTATATTTTCTATAAAAAAATAAAGCATAAAAAATGAGAAACTATGAATAATTCACAATGATTAAAAAAACTAGAAATGATGGTAGACAAAAACCAAGTGTCAAAAATTCCCTTTTTATATATATATTTTGAGTTAATCGTTAATTTATTAACTAAGATATTTTCTTTGGAAAACAAGGTCAATAAAAATACAATTTTTTGAGTGGGTTCTTTCTAGTTTTATTTTCATGTTTTCATTGGACATAAATTTGAATTTCATAATTTATATCTAACACCCAATAAGGATTTAAGCACCTGCTTTTATTTTAAACATAAACTTTTGCTTTCATTTCTTCTCTAAGCACAACTTTTACTTTCTTTTCTATGCTATTTAAAAGTTTGCAATCTAGGGCCATTTGATAAAAGGTTAAACAATGCCATGAATTCCATTAGATAGTGGATAATTACCATGCATATTCTTTAGGACACTTCAAATCTCGGTAGCATCTATTTCTCATGCTTTCTCATTATGTAAATTATATCAATATACGTTAAAAATGATATTACTACAATTAATGAGTAAGTATTTTTCATTTGGTCCAATGCGCATAACATGGTTGACTTATACATATGCCTCTCTCTCCATATATTGGCATGTGTTGCAACTATAATATAATATAAAAAGTTTATTGTATAAGAATCATTTTCTAATTCAGTATAGGTTAGATGTGTAGATGTAATGTAAGTAAGAAAATAATTTTAAATATCGACCCACTTAAAAAATAAAATAAAAAAGTTAAAAGTGATACGAGTGTAAACATTTGAATGTTGGCTCAAATAATAATAAAAAGTTAAAAGTAATATAAACTTAGTATCGAGGATGAGTGTAAACATTTAAATATTGGCTCAATTAAAAATAATGAAATTCAGTTTGTTATATTTTGATTTTGTTATTGACTTTTGAATAGGCTTTGTTACAATACCATGGGTCAATACCATGGCTTATCAATACTACATGCCCAAAAGCCATAACCTATTTCACACCCAAAGTATTTTATAACAATACAATATTTTTAATCATGGATATTCATCCCCACTATATCGTGGATATTATTAACTTGTAAAAAATAGGCTTTGTTACAATACCATGGTTTATCAATATCACATGCCCAAAACACATAACTTATTTCATAATTAGAATATTTTATATCAGTATGAAAATATTCTTAACCATGGTTATTCACTTCTACTTTACCATGGATATTATTAACTTGCAAATATGCTTTGTGACAATACCATGGCTTTCAATACCACATGCCTAAAAACCATAACCTATTTCACAATGAGTATGAAAATATTCTTAACCATGGATATTCACCCCCACTTTACCATGGATATTATTAACTTATAAATAGACTTTGTTACAATACCATGGCTTATCAATATCATATTCCCAAAAGATATAACATATTTTACAATCAAAATATTTTATAACAATATGACAAGATTCTTAACCATACCATAGATAATGACCCCCACTTTTGCATTGATACTTGTGAATAGACATTGTTATAATACCATGGACCAATACCATGGGTTTAATAATACAACATGCCCAAAACTCATAACTTATTTTACAATCAAAATATTTTATAACAATATGACAAGATTCTTAACCATGAATATTATTAACTTGCAAATAGGTTTTGTTACAATACCATGGCTTTTCAGTACCACACACCCAAAAAGCATAACTTATTTCACAATAATTTTTTTTAATATTATTTTGATTTAATTTTATAACATTTTTTTAATTGAATCTCAAAAGGAAAAAGTTATAATTAATTTTGAGATATATCTAAACCTTGTATTCTCGCGCCTACTAAAAATATTCCCATAGAAATTAAATTAATGTTCTAATAATGTTAAAAATGAGAATACTTTTATATATAAAGACAAGAAATTTATATAATATAATAACTTATGTCACAATAAAAATATTTTATTTTAATTTTATTTTATAACATTTTTTAATTAAATCTAAAAGGAAAAAGTTATAATTAATTTTGAGATATATCTAAACCATATCTTCACGCTCACTGAAAATATTCCCATAGAAATTAAACTAATGTTTTAATAAAGTTAAAAATGAGAATACATATATATAAGACAAGAAATTTATATAATATAATAACTTATGTCACAATAAAAATATTTTATTTTAATTTAATTTTATAACATTTTTTAAGTAAATCTAAAAGGAAAAAGTTATAATTAATTTTGAGATATATCTAAACCATATCTTCACGCTCACTGAAAATATTCCCATAGAAATTAAACTAATGTTTTAATAAAGTTAAAAATGAGAATACATATATATAAAGACGTGAAATTTATATAATATAAATAATATTATTAAAAACTAGTATAGATTCATCCTAACTAAGGATAATCAAAGTGACTAACCATAATAGAGGAAAGAGAGTGCATGATTTTTTTAAGTATTTCATTATTGTATTTTAGTTGACATGATTGATCCAAAATATAGGTTCAATATTTTACAACCAAATATATATATATATATATATATATATATTAGATACTTTCCTAAACACAATACAATGGGATCAAATTTAAATTGGGGGGGGGGGGAGATGAGAAAGAGAGGGAGGAAAGAACAAATACATAGAGAGATAGAGGTGGAGAGAGAGAGGGAGTGACAAGAGAGAGATGGAGAGAGAGTGAGGGAGAGAAGAGGGGGGGCCGGGGGGGGGGGTTGTGGGGGACAAAGAAGAGGAGAGGAGAGAAATAGGGAGAGAAGGGGAAGATAGAGAGGGAGGCACAAATATGGAGGGGAGAGAGAAAAGGAGAGAGGGTGGGAGATAGTGACAAAGTTCAAGGCGAGAGAGAGAGAGAGGACTCAAGAGAGAGAAGGAGAGAGAGTTGGAGTTGGAGGGGGAGAGAGAGGGAGGGAAGAAGAAATACATAGAGGGAGAAAGGTGGAGAGGGAGAGGGAGTTAAAAGGGAGAAATAGAGAGAGAGTGAGAGAGAAGAGCAGGAGGCAAGAGAGGGAGAAATTTGGAAGAGAGAGAGAGAGAGAAGGGGAAGAGAGAGAGAGAGGGAGAGATAGATGGACATAGTGAGAGAATGTGTATGTTTGGGGGGTGAGATAGAAAGAGGGAATAACAAAGAGACACATAGATACAAATATAGATATTATATAACCAACCTAGATTCGTAACCCCAGATCTGTCAAGTGTCAAGAGGGATCAAATCTCTGAAGGTGCAATCATTTCCTCAAGTTTCACACTCAAAAAATAGGTTTGCACCTCGAGAGATTGGATCCCTCTCGACGCTTGATAGATCCAAGGTTAAGATGGATCTAGGTTGGTAAGTAATGTAAATGGTGTACACATATAAGAAGGGAGATTTAAAAATGATAGTGTAAGTAGTAGTTTACTATATTAGATTAAGTAACACTTTTTTCTCTCACATGTATTTAGATATTGATAGTGATATTAGTGGTAAGTAGTTACAAATATAACAAAGTTATTAATTTAATAATAATTGTATTGTGCTCTTTGCATTTTTAAAAGTCATATTTAGTGGTTATATTTACCTCATTTTCAAAAATCGGTGTCACTATTGCAAAATATTGTAGCCATCATTTATAAAGTTGCAAATAAAAACTTTAAAATCAATTCAAAAACCTGGCGTTTATAGCATAGCCCTAAAATTAGAACTTGGTTGAAATTATGGTTATGATTGGTATCATTTTGAATAAAAACATTAAAATTGACCTTTTAACCTAAAAGTGGTGGTAGTAGTAGCACCCTTTTTTCTTCAAATTTAACAATATAACTTGCTTGAAACCATGGCCTTAATAACTAATATTTTTGTGAATCAAATTTATAAAATTAATCCCCAAATTAAAACTTGGTGTTATAAACACCACACTTGATTTTTTTCCGAGTTTAATATTGGAATGTTTTTAAGACCATTTCATAGAAAAAAATATCATAAAAAAAATAAAAAATAATTAATTAATTAAAAGAAAAAATGTTAAAAAAATAAAAATAAAAAAATTAATTAATTAATTAAAAGAAAAAATGTTTAAATTTACTTAAAATGAAGAAAAAACATGTTTGATTTGGAAATAATTTATATAATTTTTTTTTACAAGGAGGAAATTAAAAACTAAAATGTATAATCATTTTTGCCACCAATGATTACATATTGCTGTAGCTGATAAAATCTCCATGGCTCGATATGATAACACACTCGACATGATAACACACAAATCACACTGAATAAGGCTACCTATGATTCAAAGTGGACACCATTATCACTGATTCCAAATCACTCAAACTACCCTAATAAGCATATAAATGAACATTTTAATTAAAAACATATAACCCTATTTTTTTTTTTGGGTTTAAAAGCTCGACTTTTCATTAGATCAAAGAGATACAACACGAGAGAGTTTTCTGCCAGCTGGTCTGCTGTAGGGACTAGCTGGTGTGCCTGTATGAAGGGAAACCAGACTAGTAGTACAAGTAGATGATCTTGAAGTTATGGAAATCCCGTTGACCACATCAAAGAGAAAATGTAGAAATTCCCAAAATACATTCTTTGTCGACCGACTATTGACATACAAAACTGCAAAATTGAGCTTGCAATTGTTTGCAGATTTCATTTGCTTGAAACAAAGAGAGTGCACCCAAGGCTATACTCAGAAAAAAAAAATACATACTATGAATAACCGGAGGAGCAAGAGACATGCAAGACCAAGAACTGAGATAACCCCTACCTTGAGGCCGCGAGTGCCACGAACATCCAGACTCTGAACAGAGCTTTAGCCACGAACATACCGAGCATGAACATGGATTATGTGATGAATAACACGACTCTCAGCACTGCCGCCACGAGCGCCACGACCAAAAACAACGCAACCATGACCACGAGCAACCCTACCTCGGGCATCCTGGCCATGAGCAACCCTACCCTGGGCATCCTGGCCACGAGCACTGCCACCATGAGTGCCACAATCCCCAACAACACGACCATGACTACGTGCATCCCTACCCTAGGCACCCTGGCCATGAGAACCTGGATGACGACTGCTGCCTCCTTTGCTGCAATGCTTCTTCTTGTGAAGTTGAGAATGAAGAGAAAGGGGTCCTTTGATAACATAGCTATGTAGATGGGACATTGGAGGACCAATTACGCGAGGATGAAATTCTCGACAACAATCTGAACTTGCCGCTGTAGTGAGCTTCTTTTACGAGGTCCACTGTCTGCAGAGAATGAACACCCCAACAATTTTGTGACTACTTTTTGTTACATCTGGTGGATAGAGAGAAGACACGAGAGTCTGGGCAAGAGACAAACCAAGAGGTTGACGCTGACGAACCATCTTGGGCATGAGATGGACCAAGAGGCAGTATTTATCTCCTTTGGGATAAGGGCGAGGAAGGAAGAATTTGTATTCCCTCCTAGTCTCTTTTACTCTGGAGGAGTTCAACATTTGCATAATATCTTTCTTGATTAGAACCCAAAAATATTTTTAAAAACAAATGGAGGGAGGAAGAATTTGTATTCCCTCCTAGTCTCTTTCACTCTGGAGGAGTTCAACATTTGCATAAATATCTTTCTTGATTAGAACCCAAAATTATCTTTAAAAACAAATGGAGAAACCATGTGGACTGGGGGATTTATTCGGGTCGAGAGACCAAATTCCCTCAGTTACATCCTCTTTCTCAATTGGCTTTATGAGCTGATGGCTCTCCAAATCCGAGACCACCGAGAGTAGGCCTGAAATAAAATATTGAACCATGCCAGACTCATTTTCCTTGAACTTTAAGTATAAAATCCTGAAAAAATTAAACGCTTCTGGCTTGATTTCAAGGAAGGAGGACATTTTAGGTTGACTCTCGGATGATTTCCTTGACTCGATTTCTAATATCCCGAGCTATGGCTTGTTATGGAAAAATATGTATTTTGGTACTCAGTCTTGAGCCAGAGGCTTCTCAAATTTAAACACCAATATTCCTCCTCTTGTTTGTTAAGGAGGTGAATCTGTTTGCTTATTTGTTTTTATGTTTTGATGAGTCCCTCCGAAACTTGATCATTCTCCATCCGAGCTCGGTGAATCTCCAGATGTCTAATGAGATCTGTTTTTTCTTGGCCCAGAAGCATAAATTTGTAGTCATCCCAATTTCTAAGAGCATGCTTCACCATTTTCATTTTAGATTCCCACACAAATGTAGGGGATCCTTTAACTAGAGTTTCCCAATATTGCTTTATTAAATCCACTACCCCTTCCTTTTGAAGCCAACCGAGGTTATTAAATCCACTACCCCTTCCTTTTGAAGCCAACCGAGGTTAAAACAGAATGGGATTGGGCCCAAAGGGGGTATATATATTTAGGTCGATGGGCCGATGATCTAATCTGAATCACTTCTTTCCAGAATTGAAGAGAAGCACTCAACTCCTTTGACCATCCAGTTGCAATGAATAAGAAAATGATCCAACCTAGTCGCTATATGATCTGAGCCACTTCTTTGGTTGGACTAGGTATATTTTCCTTTTTGTTGGGACAATATCAAGGAGACTCCATTCACTAATGATATCTTCCATCCTTTCTTGAAAGGGATCTATAACAACATTTCCTCCACTTTTCTATGTAGAGATAAGATAAGATAAGATAATTATATTTATGTCCAACTAATGACCATAAAATAGGTCAAAGGGACTGTTGAGCACAATGATGTCTATACAATGCGGGAGAATCAAACAGTCTCCTATAAAGAATACAATGCATGAATATGAAAGGTACAAAGCAGGAACATAAAAGATATAATGTATGGAATGCCCTTACAGAGAATATCTAGGGGCTAATGGGTTTGAGGATTAGACTCATCTCTCCTAACATCCGAGGTTGACTAAAGAACACTGAAAAAAATCCACAAAGTTTGCTGGGCCAATGAGAGGCCAGTGGGAGGTGCAGACTGTCCACTAAATCATTGTCTGGGGGAGTTCGCGCACTGCTGAGGTTTGGAGGAGCTAGTCCATCACCCAGGGACAGATCTAAGACGATTTTGCTACTGAGGTCTTGTGTGGCAGGGTGAGGTCCCACAGATCCTCATTGGTCTAGAGTCTGGATATGAAACGATATCAATTGTTCTTTTTGTGCCCCTGCCTCAAGGTAGTACCCTGAAAAATGTCGTGATCCTCTGTGTGGGGTCTGGTCTAATGGGAGGTTGAAGAATATGTGCTCGGAACCTAAGAGCCTCCTACATATATAGGGCCAAACATCTTTGGTCAGGATACCTAAAAAATTCTGCGAGGGTTTGAGAGTCTCTGAACAAGAAATGGAACCTTAGATTGATCTCATAGTAGATAGGGCATCCAAAAATGAAGTGCACCTCGGTCTCTACTTCCTGTAAATGACATTCCTAGAAGATTCTATCTGGTTTATCAATTTGGTGGTCCGTCTCTACCTGAAGTCTATGAGAACCTACTCTGAACTGGCCTAGAGGAATGTGAAGAGCATGCATCGAGTGATGAAGTGTATATTAGGGTCAAATAATGAGCCCATCTCTCAACTACAAGAAGTGCTCAAAGTAGAAGGCCATCTTTTGGGGCAACCCTCTTGGAGGATTGACCCAGGTGACCTAGATGAATTTCCTATAGATATCCTCCTTGATGATCTTTTTCAACTCCTGTCTAGTAGTTCGAAGGTGACCAGGAGCATCCAAGGAATATCAGAAAGGAGGGAGACGATCCAAATGAATTCCGACTAACTCTAAGATATCTAAAACTTCTGTAAACCAACATCTAGCCTGACCTAAGGGAGTAGAATGGGCAATAGTCTAAGAATAGAAATATGCCAAGTAAGGGTAACGGTCCCTACGCTTTATCGAGTCTACAAATCCCTGGACATGATGCAAGAATGAGACCAAACTGAAGACTGTCTCAAGCTTAAAGGGCTGAGTTCCAAACTCTACAAGGATGATGTGCTGAGGTACTGTCTATTTGCATCTAATGATGCAATGGAGAAGAAGAATTTGGACTCTCTCAACTGAAGCTCAATCCAACTCAAGTAAAGGTGGTCCCCAAATCTTTGAGCCATATAGAATAGTGGGACGGATCAAGGTGTCCATGAGGCTCATCTTGGACGAGATGTCCTGGAAGTGATGCCAAAAGTACGGTCTCTTGAGAAGGACTAAGGATGCATATCCTTTGTTGATTCGAGGATGAAGCGCTGGTCACAAACTGAAGCAGGGACCTAAGAATTTCACCCCCAAGTATGTATACATGTTGGTGATCTCAACCTCCTCCCCTCTGAATAGGAAGTGAAGGTCCAAAGTTTTCTTCACCCCATTGAAGATCATAACCTTGGTTTTACCTAGGTTGACCATCAACTGTCGAAGATCACAAAACAAAGCTAAGACATCTAGTTTCCTCTGTAATCCTTCTGGAGATGAGGAGAGGAGGACCACGTTATCAATAAAGAGTAGAATAGATATCAGGCCCTAGTGAAGGAGGCAACCATTAGTGTCCTTAATATGCTCATGTAGAAAAGCCTCCAACTCATCAATATAGATACCAAACAGGGTAGGGGATAATGGAAAACCTTGTTTAACCTCAATAGTGCTTCGGATGAAATCAGACATCCCATGAGCCATGCGAAGATGACCAAGGACAGACTCATATAGGCGCGTAATAACGGTCAATAGGGCCACTGAGATGCCAATATCTCTGAGCCTCTGGAGTAAGGCTTCCCTCAAAACATAGTCAAAAGCTTTCCGAAAATATATGAAACAAAAATAGACTTTCGAAGAGTGATGTTGTGCCTCCTCAATAATGGTTTGGACAGTGAAGATGTGGTCAATGGTCTGATGAGCTGGTCAAAAACATGCCTATCCCTTAGCTCTGAGTTGTCTCTGCTCAAGGTCCCTAGAGAGCTTCCTATGTAGAATAATAGCATACAACTTCGATAACATGTGGCCCACCATGATCATTCTGTAGCTATTGGGTGTGACCATGCCAATGGAAAACCTTCAAGGACTACATGGTTGAAGAGATCAACCAAGTAACTAACAAAAGCACGTAAACCATGTTTAAAGAGCTCTACATAGTAGCCTTCCTCATCAACTGATTTGCTACTGTTCATCACCCAAATGGCCTCTCTAATATCTTTGTTTGAGAATATGTAACATGAAGAGGGTGGGGAGGTAACATGAATTTGGCCCTTCCCCAGACTATCATAAAGGTTGGAAGTGTGAGAGAACATGGATGTAGGGTCGAGGTTAGATGGAAGAGGGGAGTGTCAGGGAAGGATGGTATGCTAGGATTGTTTAGGGGAGTGGGAAAGGAGAGCAAAAAGTTCCCATCTTCTATAAGAGACAAAGAGTCATTTCTTGCGATGAAGGAGACGATGGTAAGAATCTTTGAGGTCAGGGTAGAAGGGTTGAGAGTGGGTGAAAGCATATCGAAGTTCTCAATTTAGAGTCTTGCATTCTTCATCGTACCATTTGTTCATGGGGAAAGATCCAAGTTTTTGGGAGGTGGAGAGGAATGAGTGGAGTGAGGGAACGATTTGAGTGCTGCTTCCCAAATGGTAGATGAAAGGTGGGTGTATTTAGTGGAAGTATAATCAAGAAAGGAGAACTGGGTCTCTGATGGGAGCATCTTGCGTAGGGTAGAGGAGAAGATGTTAGGGTCGCCTTCGTCAAATCGAAAGGTGGTTCGGGGTGGGCCCCGAGGGGAAGGATGGGGTGGAAGGGGAGGGTCAAACTAGAGAGAGAAGGAAAGAAGTGCATGATTAGCAAGGGGGATGGGGGAGACCGAGAGATGGCGAATAAAAGGGAGCAAGTTTTGGCTAGCGAGGACATAATCAACTACACTCGCACCCCCGCCATATGGCTGACACGTGAAAAAGCGAGAGTTTGGGAAACAAGGGAGACCATTTAAAATTAACAACTCCTGTGATTCCCCCAACTGCAATAGATGCTTACCATAAACTGTTGTGGGCCCCAAAGCATCATCTAACATCCAGTGAAGCCCAACTGAATCTGGATCTATCCCCTGGGTACAAAACACATCCTTTGATCAATCGTGGAGATGGATCTGGAGATCTCTAGTACGAGCATTCAATTCACCAAGGAGGATGACTTGCCCAACAAAAAATCACTGGGTGATGCCGGTGTACAAGTATATAAAGGGGTCCCCATTTGAGCCATTATGGATGGAAAATGGTGAAGAGGTTGGGGAAAGTAACAGACTACAATGTAGATGTCCCTCAGAGGAGAGACTCTAATGCTAATATGAATCCACATAAACCTGGAAAAATCATCTTCGGATACCAAAGATACCATATTCTGGAGTGAGTCACTAGCTAAACAAGCAACTCCACCTGATGCTCTGACCCGTCCCAAGCTCCTCATCTCCTACTTGCAAATTGAGAACCAATGGTAACCTGCGATATCTGGGAGAGGTCGAATAGGGCTTGCATAAGTCTCAGTCATGAAGAGGATGTTTGCTGATTCGAGAGCGTCATACAAAAGTACCAATGATGATGAGAAAGATCCATTACCATTCCAATAGCGGATATAGATGCCTGTACCTTGTCATCTCCCCAAGCGGGCTCGTCATTTGGAACCTCAAGTTTGGGGTTCCCTCCTAGGTGGGAAGGAGTCCCGAATGACTGCCTGAAGATTCCTGATAACTTCCCATTTCCATGCCTGCCGTGCTGCCATAACCTGTTCTCTGGATTGTTTAAGTTCCACAACCTATGCTCGAGTGAGGTCCTCATCCAAGAAAATCCTGTTGGGGAGAGAAAACAACTTCCTCTTAGCCTTGTTATGTTGAAGTCCCCACCGACTATATTGTTGATATGACATTGATCCTCCTTTATCATGATTAAGGAGTCTTAAAATTAACCCTTCTCACTGTAGCTAACCGAAGCATACACATTTACAAAAAAAAAAAAAATTCATTTGTATTTTAATCGTCTGAACTTACATCCACCCAGATACTCGTCTTGGAATTGAATTTTAGATTAAAAAAACAATCTAACCAAAAGGTACTAATACCTCCAGAGGCTCTGTAGGAGCTTTGAGATATACCAAAGCCATTTTTCCAGAATGAACTAGATAGAGCTAAGGTCTCCTCATCTGCGAGTTTTGTTTCTTGCAAAAACAATACTTGCATTTTTTCCATTTTTAATAAATCTCTAAATGTGTGGGATTTAATGGGGTTTCTCAATCCCCTAATATTCCAGGAAACAACTTTCATTTAAACTTAGAGGAATTTCACTTACCTCCACCAGATCTTATACTCCCATGTTCTTTTTTTCTCACATTCATAGGGATTTTAGTGATTTGGGGTTGGTTGTCAAGCATAATGTTTTATTCTGCTTCTGCTTCCCTTGCATCTTTATCAGAAGGTGTACCTTTATTTTTATAGTTTTCTAGCTCATAACTAGTAGAGTCACTTACTCAGTTGAGCCTTTTCTTGGTACTTCTTGTTAGGACCTTCCCTATTCCTTCCTTTATTTATTGAAGCTCTAGGGTTGCACCTTCTGTACTTTTACCTCCCTTACCATAGTTTGGTGGGCTTGTGGAACTGTGTTGAATATGGGATCGGACATTACTAACTGGGGATGATTCCTTAGTTGGATTTTTCCCTCTTATCCCTCCTCCTCCTTCTTCTCCCTTATCTTCTTCAATAGCTGGGGCTTCATTGCTTGTAACTGGCTCCATTTTCTCATTTCCATCCTGAGATAAAATTTCAAAAGGGTTTACCGAAGATGAGGTGTCATTCCGTGTTAGAGTTTTTTTAGCATCGACTTTCCCCTTATCATTCCCCATTTTTTGAGTATGTCATCGTTCATCCTATGTTGGAGCCAAACCTTCTCCGCTTCTAGATTTGGATTTCATGCAGTCACAGGGAAAATGCCCATAATCATGGTAGTGTTTAGATTTAAATGGAAACTGGTCATAGTCAAGAGATTGAATGGAGCTCCACTCCCCTTGGGTCAAGACAATCTTTGAAGGCAGACCTTTCTCAAGGTCTACTTCCACGCAGATTTTGGAAAACAAAAATTGTTGGCCTTTCGATTCAGTGTGATCAAGGAACCGCCTGACTCCGCTTCCAATAACATTCAAGCACTCATCACTCCAACGATAGAGGGGCAAATGAGGGAGTTTCACCCAAACAAGCATAACGGTTGGAATATCCTCATTTGGATTAAAATCCAAGGACTAGGCATTCAAATACATGTCTATGGAGCCGAAAAATATGGTCCATTTCGAAACACTATGTCTAAGTCCTCCTTGTACTCAAAGAGAAGGGTGAAAAACCCGTTACCTACAACATATACTCCAAGATTTCCTTTCATCATGGGATTCCAAGTCTTGTCAGACCACTGCTCCATAGACTTGCGTGAAGGCCACATACCCATAAAATTTTCGACTAGAGCCCTGTTAGAGAAGGTCAAAGAGGTTTTCCAGAAGCTCAGAGGGAGAACGATAGACATAGTGTTCTTCGGTTTCTCATTAAACTCAGACTACAATTCTTTAGGTCTAGGGTTACTCTTAAAGGATGAAACCATTGCTTGGAATGTAGACTCCTCGTCGCAGTGAGAGGCAGTCCCCCCACACCATTTAGCTTCATTAAAAAAATCACTGACACGAACAAGAGAGTTAAAGTTTCAAGTCAATACATGCACTAGGATATATACTTTTTTCTCATAAAAAAAATCATAATATTTTTATTTTAAAATTATAGGTAAAATAAATGCTAAATTAATATATAAGATTTCATTTCTTTAAAACGATAAATTTAAAAATCATGTTATACAAACTTTTTATTATTAAATTTAAATAAATAACAATTATTAAATATACATTTAATAATTTATATAATAATATAAATATAATTAACCTTATGTGTTAAAGCATCTATGAATACAACTATTTAACAATTTTAATTCATGTACTACAAGTCATGGAACTAATGTTATAATCAAGAGAATTATATAAAAGTAAGATCAATTTTTATTGTTAATTGATTATATCAAGTTTTAACATTAAGTGTTATTAGATCATGTCACTATATCATTTTATTTATAATCGATATTTTTAATTAGTTATGTGTTATGTTATCATGTTATTATTATTTTTTATTTATAATTGATATTTATAATTAGTTTTATTTATTTACTTTATTTGAAAGGAAAGCATGAAAAATTTTGAGGTATTTTTCCATATTTAGTGGATGGTAAATCTGATAAACCGTCTGTTTCACCGCAATATAATTGAAAAGAGTTGAACCCACCATCAAGAACAACTAGCAATTTCTAATTAAATTATAATTATAATTACCATTTAATTATTTTATAATTACAATTATAAAATTGTAATTAAAAATTGTTAGTTGCCTTGAGAGGTGATGTCCATTAAATATTTTGAATCAGTTAAGTTAAAATAAAATAAAATAAAAATAACTCTATGTTAAAATAGAAATAACTTCAAATTAAAATAATAAAAAAAAATCTACGTAATTATTATTATTATTAATAATTTTTGATTTATGAGAACCCATGGTATTCTTGTGGAATATAGCCTTTTTAAAGAGAAAAAATAAACCAATTTAAATCCATCTTAACTCCGATCTACCAAGCACCAAGAGGGATCAAATCTCTTTTAAAGATGTTTGCATCTCCAAGAGATTTGATCCTGTTTAGCTCTTGGTAGATCCAGAATTAAGATGAATCTAAGCTTGTATTATTAAATTATTGTTAATTTGTCTTGCAAGTGATATAGACACTCCTCATATAAAATCTAGGATATAAAATTTTCCCTCAAAAAAATCATAATAAATTTATTTTAAAATTATAGTTAAATTAAATGCTAAATTAATATATAATATTTCATTTACATTTAAAACAAGAAATTTAAAAACTTACAGTAAATTAAAACGAAAATATTATATATATATATATATATATAAGAAATTAGTCTTCTTCTTAGTCCACACAAGGGTTGGGGTTGGAGCGAGGTTTTTGTTACAAGGCCAAGCCATATTATACTCACTTAAGAGTTTAGAAGGCTCGAAGCCAATATAACAATATTCATAGATACAAAGCCATGACAATAATATGAATTATAACTCATCATGTCATTAGGTAAGATTTTAACATGACCCAACCACCCAAAATAGCTCATATATATATATATATATATATATATATATATATATGGTGTAGTCTAACTTATAGATGAAATAATTTTTTCATCGGATGATACAATCTCAAGCAAGATTGTGACTTTTTGTTGTTTAAAACACATTTTTGAATGTATAAATGGATTCCACACCCTGAAAAATCCCTAGGGCACTCAAATTCTATAGATCGAACAACTTAAAATTCAAGTTTTTAGAAATCCCTAATGAATTTTGATTAAAATTACGTGGGGAATCCCTAATGAATTTTGATTAAAATTACCTGGGAAAAATGCTCGCCATTTCTTCTATAAATGAAACTACACCTTTTTATATTATATTATATTTATAATATACTTGTATATTTATAAAATTAAAACATTTTAATAATAATAACCATTACCAATATAAACTAATTAATTAATAAATTAAATTAACAATTTTGAAGAGTTAGAGAGTCAAAACTAATTATTATATCTTTAACCATATAAGTAATTACGCTCACAGTAATTTCTTTTTTGAATCTCATCAAACGACGATTCATCTTCCCTTTTGATGCTAACTTGACATCTATCTGCAGCTAAAGTTAGTGATTATTTTATAGAGGCTCACCAAATCTAGTTGCGCAGAGAAATATGAGCAGGATCCGAGGAATCCACCAAATCTAGTTGCGCGAAGAAGTTTGAAGTTAGTTATGATTTTATAGAGGCTCGCCAAATTTAGTTTCACAGTGCTATGGAGAATGCCGAACCTCGGGGCAGACTCTCGAGCTGGAGACCTCAGCATGAATTCGAAGGTCGCCTCTGGCATTTCAGCGTTCCGCTTGATTAGGGTTCGCAAGAGAACGATTTCTGTTTAGGTGACCTGCGAGATCAGAAGTATATCAAGAATAAGAGCACCAGAAGCGCTTGATGGCAGTGATTTTTCCAGTCGACAGAAATCTTTTCATATTATTATGACAGTGATTTGAACTCCGTATTATTCTGAACTTTTCATATTTCCCCTTTTCTACAATGCCATGGATGCTCTAGATAATGAGGAAAAGCCTCCAAATCGTACTCAGAAATCCTTACATTGACTGTAAAACTGTAAATTTCACTTCACATCTGTCACAAATCTGCTACTATATCTCCTACTATTCTTTCAATATCCTTTCAGAAACATATTCGACATACAACAATGGGATTGTTTTCTTGCAGAAAACAATGAAGTCCTGTGGTCAAGACCCTCAAAGTTTGATATAGTGGATCAAGTTTGTGGGTCTCTGTGTTGCAATCGATGGAATATGCTAAAAAAAATGGTGCCCAGATTGACGCCTTCTCGAGTCGTCACAGTGCTGTTAAGATATAGGGACGAACCACAAGTTGCTTTGGAGTTTTTTCTATGGGTAGGAAAACATCTAGGGTTTCAACACACAGTTGAATCGTATTGTGTTACAATCAATATCGTGAGTAGAAGCATAATGTGGGCTTATGCCCATGATTTTCTCAAGCGTCTTGTGATGGAAAGGGGTAAGGATTCATTGTTGGAAACTGTTCAATATTTGGTGAATCAGTGTTAGAATTCAATGGTTTTGGATATGCTGATTGATTTGTTAAACATGACTAAGATGTTTGATGAGGTTATTGCAGTGTTTAATGTCATATGTGGGTGTGGG
Organism: Pinus tabuliformis; assembly: GCA_031772625.1. Lineage (NCBI taxonomy): Eukaryota > Viridiplantae > Streptophyta > Pinopsida > Pinales > Pinaceae > Pinus > Pinus tabuliformis. Next base: position 1,843,247,096 of record CM062816.1, read on the forward strand.
TTTGGTCATTCTGATATGAGTTACAATAATCTATTGATAATTCTTGATAACTCTGAAGAAAGTAGGGTTGTTTTCAAATTTTGACATTACGATGGTGCAAGAGAAAAAATTGAGGATCAATAGAGAAATGTATTAGGTTAAATCTAGGAGTTTGAGTTGTAAATATAGGAGGGAAGAAGAAATCAAAGTTTTATTTTGATTTAAACTATAAAATGCCAATGGATGGGCATTATTACAAGGATGGAAGGGAGGAATTGAAACTTGTAGGTACAAAGAAGGAAGAGGGAATTGAAAGAAGGAAGAGGTAATTTAACTGTCACGAGACAAATGGATATTGCTTTGTGGAAGAAACCAATGCATAATATGTGTTATGAATCATGATATTCATGGAGAGACAACATATCCTCCCAAACGTGATCGCAGTTTAGAGCCAAATGCAACGTGGTAGAGTTTGGAGTCATTGGTAACTCTTAATTATCTCTTTATGTGATAAGTTATTTTGCACCCAAGGCCTTATTCTCATTTGGATTGGACTTTGTTTAATTCTTTTCGCAAACTATTGTTTGTGTGGATTTACATTTTGGTAAGTCGATAAAAAAATTGAGAACATGATTATCCATAACTACTTGCAGGAGATTGCTTGGTTTGTGATAAGGTCATAATATGTGAAATAATGTTTGTGAACTTTTATACTTGTTTCATCTTTCAGGGAAGTTCAAAAGATCATAATCCATTTCCAACCATATGAAGCTCATGAACAAGTGACTCATTCCATGTCGCTTGGTTTGTGATAAGGTCATAATATGTGAAATAATGTTTGTGAACTTTTATACTTGTTTCATCTTTCAGGGAAGTTCAAAAGATCATAATCCATTTCCAACCATATGAAGCTCATGAACAAGTGACTCATTCCATGTCACTTGATAAGTTTGATATCTTTAAACCTTTCGAGGAGTGGGACGAAAAAAATATAGTAATTCATTTAAAGCATGTTGACAAGTCATTCCTACCATAAAACCTTTTTCTTAATCCTCGTTTTGAGGGATTCGTTGACCAAGTTATAGAATTGCAGGAGCGGTCCCATGAATTGCCGGATGACTATTTAGTTTGTCTAGTAGGAAACATGATTACAAAAGAAGCATTGTCTACCTACTAGACTATGTTGAACCCATTTGATGGTGTTAGATATGAGACTGGTACCAATTCCACTCCGTGGGAAACATGGACACGTATGTGGACAGCTGAGGAGAATAGACATGGTGATCTTCTTCATAAATATCTTTACTTGTGTGGCCGAGTGGACATGAGGCAGATTGAAAAAACCATACAATATCTTATTGGATTTGGAATGGTACAATGTCTTAACGTTGCAAGAATTTTGTCAAAGTATTTTATTATGTTTACTATTGGTAGCAACAAGATGTGGGATTCCACTCTATTTATTTATTGGGTATATTGCAACTTGGATTCTTTCTACAAGATATTTTAGTTTTTGATTTTCTGACTTGAGAATTTTTTTTACTGTTTAGTGTATGGGCATAGAAAATAGTCCCTATCTTGGATTCTTATACACTTCCTTCCAGGAAAGAGCAACATTCATATCACATGCCAACACTGCAAGATTTGCTAAAGGATATGGTGACCTAAAATTAGCCCAAATATGTGGAACTATTGCTGCAGATGAGAATTCATAATGGTAGAAAGGGATCCATGGTTATTGATTCTTTCTCAATAAGGCTTGAATATGTTGTAAGTAATTCAAGTATTCATAACTAACTATATTCAGAGGATCTAATTGTTAATGCATAAAATTTTCTAATGATTTTAGCAACTTAAGTGAAGGCTTCCTTACACTTGCTCGCTGACAAAGAGCTTATACATTATTGGGCTCATGCATTTTTTCTTGAACTTAAGATTCAAAAGTCTCTTCTTTACATTTATCCAATGGAAAATATTCATTAGTGTATGATCGTATGTAAATTCCACGTTGATAGAATTAACTCAGACGCCTCCATATTAGCATCTAATTGGCCTTTTTATAACACAAAACACAAGAATATGGTAGTAGATTTATTAGCAAAAATCCCTTCTCTATGAGAAATAAAACATATATGGTAGTATACCTATTGGAAAAAATACAATATTATATATATTGGTAAAAATACTGTAACACCCCACCCCACATTTCTCGCTTTTACAATATCACCAAGGTAAACATAAGACAAAAATTACTATACATAACCCAACATCCAATTTCTAGTTATGGAAGTGGGTTCTACCATATTTAAACTTTAATGCAACCTACAGGAACACTTGATCACCCAGATGTTAACAACATCCACTGATCATCTTTTCTTGGATTGGAACTACCTTCTTGACTCACTTCATATCCTAGCTACATGCATGTGTTATGCAACCAACTCACAAAAGGATAGATCAACGACTTAAAATGTATCCTCTTCGAGGGGGAAACCTCCTTTACATTACATAAATGAAAAATTCTTGGATGATACAAATGACATACCTCCTTTGTATATACATGAGTCTAAGGGGTCATAATATAACTAGAGCCTACATAACAATAATAATGTAAGAGCACAACAATAACAATAGTGGGCTTCTATGGGGCACAACAATAACAATATGGGGGCTACATGAGCACAAAAATAAAAATAAGGGGGATACACTAACACTAACAATAAATGGGCTACACTAGTATTATAGGGACCTAACATGCCCCTCTCCTTCAAAAAAGTGTTATCCTTAATGCTTGAGTAGTTTTGGATGCTTATGTATAAAATTATCATCCTCCCATGTGTAATCTTCAACGGGTAAGTTCTTCAACTTAATGAGATACTCTAAAATTGATCGATTCTGTAGCTGTCTTGTTTCCATGACTCCTTTAGGCACAAATATGTTTTTTACTTCTTCTTCAAGGTTTGGCAACATTGTTTGAATTGGAAGTTTGTCACCAATAACCTTCTTTAAGCACAAAACATGAAAAACTGGGTGTACTCGTGAAGGTGCAAGCAACTCCAATTTGTATGCCATAGTACCAATCTTTTCCAACACCTTGTAAGGAACGTAGTACTTAGGTGATAATTTATTATCCTTCTTAGCTTGCTTGAGAGGATGATAATTTATTATCCTTATTAGCTTGCTTGAGAGACATTTGTTTGTATGGTTGTAGCCATAAAAATAACCAGTGACCTAAATCAAAACTTCTTTCATTGCAATGCTAATCTACCTGTTGTTTCATTCGATTCTGCGCCATAGTGAGGTTATCCTTTAAGAGTTGGAGAACTTGCTGTTGATGCTAGATGTGATCTTCCATTGCGAACCTTACAGTTTTCTCTTATAGATGATGTGATGGATGGTGGATGATATTGATAGAGTGCCATAAATGGGGTCATTTTTGATGCAATATGGAAGGAAGTGTTATACCACCATTCATCTAGAGGTAACCACTTGACCCATTGTGTTTGTTTATTAGATACAAAGCAACAAAGATATCCTTCAAAACATTTTTTCACTATCTCAGTTTTCCCATTAGATTGAGGATGATAAGATGAGCTATGAGCTAATTGAGTACCAAGACAAGAAAATAATTCCGTCCAAAAATTTCCAATGAAAATGGGATCTATGTCACTTACTATAATCTTTGGGTTTCCATGAAGCTTTTGAATTGTTTCCATAAATGCAATAGCAACTATACTAGCTTTAAAATGATGAGATAAAGCACAAAGTGTGCATACTTGGTAAGTCTATCAATTACCACCATGATGATACTCTTTCCTTTATAATTGGTTAAACCTATGATCAAATCCATTGAGATCTCCTCCCAACGTTGACTTGGAATGGTTAAAGGTTGTAACAGACTCGAGGTCTGAATTGTCTCAACTTTATTTTGTTGGCAAACCAAACATTCTGCCACAAACTTCCAAATATCAGATTTAAGGCCATCCCAAAAAAAAAAATCCTTTTTGACCCTAGGGTAAGTTTTTAAAAATTCTAAGTGCCTTGTTAAGGGAGAGGTGTGAAATTCCAAAAGAATCTTTTGTTTGAATTGGGAATTCTTACAAATATATAAGCAATCTTTGTACCATAATGAATCATTTTTCCACCTAAATGTATTAGATATATTGGGATCTTGTTGCAACTTTTGAATGAGTGACCACACCTTTTCATCATTCTTCTATTCATCCCTTGCTTTGGTTATCCACTTAGGTTGGATAATAGAAATGGCACAAAGCAATGCTTCCACATCCTCATCCTTTCTTGAGAGTGCATCTTCAATAACATTTTGCTTCCCTTTTTTGTATACAATTTCAAAGTACAAACCCAACATATTTGTCACCCATTTTTTTTGCTCTTCTGAAGATACTGTTTGTTCCAACAAGTATTTAAGACTATCATGAAATGTTTTTACCTTGAAGCTTTTTCCCATTAGGTAAGGTCGCCATTGCTTTAGTGCATGTAGTATTTCCAACATTTCCTTCTCATAAATAGGTTTGTGTGTATACTTTCCATTGATTGTATGAATTTTAAAAGAAAAGGGTCTTCCTTATTGCATTAAAACAACGCCAATTCCATTTCCTAAGGCATCACATTCCACAATTTTTTTTGTGAAGTCTGGCATAGCTAAGACTGGTGTTTGGCACATTGCTTCTTTAAGATGTTCAAAGGCCTTCATTACTTCTGGAGTCCAAGAAAATGCATCTTTCTCCAGCAATGATGTTAGAGGTACCACTATTCTCCCATAATTCTTAACAAAATTGCGATAATTTCCTGTCAACCCAAGAAAAATTCGAAGATTCTTTATGGTTGTGGGGATTTTCCATTCCTTAATGGCTTTAGTTTTGTTAGGGTTTACCTTAACACCCTCATGAGATACAATATGACCCAAATATTCCACCCCCTGTACTCCAAAGAAACAATTGGAGGTTTTTGCATATAATTGTTTCTCCTCCAATAGTTTGAGCACCCTATCAACATGTTGAACATGATCCTTCCAAGACTTGCTATAGATTAGTATATCATCAAAAATTACTAACAAAAATTTTCTAAGGAAGGGTTTGAAAATGGAACTCATCAAACCTTGAAATGTGAAAGGTGAATTAATAAATCCAAAAGGCATGACCAAAAATTCATAATGACCCTCATGAGTTATGAATGTTGTTTTTGGAATGTCTCCAGTCTTCATTCTAATTTGATGATATCCTGAACAAAGATCCAACTTGGTGAAGTAAATTTCTCCATGTAATTCATCCAACAATTCATCAATGACAGGAATGGGAAATTTATCTTTAATAGTGAGCTTGTTTATCTCCTTATAATCTGGACACATACACTATGATCCATCCTTCTTATGCACCAATACTACTGGAGCAAATAAATAACTTTGACTAGGTTGAATTATACCAACCTCCAGTATTTCTACAACCATACATTCAATTTCACTCTTTTGGGCATAAGGATATCTGTAAGGCCTAGTGTTTGAAGGAACACTTCCTAGAATCAAATGAATAACATGATCATGATCAAAAATAGGTGGGAGGCCTTTGGGAGTCTCAAACACCTTGGAATGATTGTCCAATACTTTTGGAGATCTCAATAAATAGATGATTTCGATGTTTGAACCTTTAGTGAGCATAATTGTGCAATTACGCCCCATTGTTATTCCTTCAGAATATGTGTCATGCCATTAGAGTTGATTATCTTTCTTGGTTTCCATACAATACCCCTTAATTCAACTTCCTTTCCTTCTGAAAAAAATTCAAGAAAAGTTCTTGAAAATTGAAAGCTATCGTTCCCAAAAATTGTAACCACTAGACTCCTAGTAAAAAATCAACACCACCCATTGGAATGGAAAGCATTGGACTATTTAATACATATTCCCCCATGGTTAGCTTGATATTATGGCACTTTCTAGAGAAATTTATAGTTCCTCCATTTGCAACCATCACTTAACACTCTAGTGCTGGATATAGGAAGCGATTCAATTCCTTGGCTATTTTACAATGAATAAAATTATGGGCACTAACCAAATCAGTCAACACTATTACCTTTTTTTCTTGATATATCCTTCTATATTGAGAGTTTGAGGATTGGTAATTCCTCCAAATGCATTACAAGATATGGTCGGATTGATTTCTTCTTTTTCTGGGGTTGGTTTCTGGCGTGTATCCTCCTCTTTTGATGTTTCTTGTTCCTTTTCATCCTCCTCTTTAAAATCTATGTAGAATAATTTCTTCTTAGCACACTTATGACCTTTAGTGTATTTGCTATCACAACTGTAACAAAGCCCTTTTACTCTTTTTTCCTCCAATTCTTGTGGTGTCAACCTTGTAGGTTGTGAAAGACTAGGAGAAAAAACACTTCCATCTTTATAGTTGTGAGTGGTAGACTTCCTTGTTGTTATAATTTTGCTTTAAAATTTTATTGCCACCCTGAATGCCTTCTCGAATGAATTAGGTTCCCAAAGGTGAACCTCATGTTGGATGTTATCTTTTGAAGTCCTTATGAAGACATCAATCCTATGTTCCTCTGGAATATTGTTTACTCAAATATTCAACTTTTGGAAGTCTTCAATGTGGTCTGCCATTGAACCCTTTTGTTTAAGACTTATCAATTAGCTAAAGAAGGTGTTGCTCTTTGTATCTTCATAACGTGCTATCATTTCCTTCGTAAAAATTGACCAAGTGAAAAGTAGTTTACGCGAACAAATCCCTATATACCATACAAAATGATTGGGTTCTAAATATAAAGATGAAATACATACCTTTTGTGAGGGTTTCACATCCTGTAGATCAAAATATTGCTCCATCTGTAGTATCCATGTTACTGGATCCTTGCCATCAAACTTCCTCATATCTATATTTGGAATGTGGTGGTTCTTAAACCCCACATTGGAGTCTCTAAAATCATAATTCATATTCCTTTTGTCCTCATCATGATTTTCATGGATTACCTTGTCACCACCGGGAAGCCTTTCTTGCAACAACTTTGTCAACCCTTCCAACTTGACATTCATCACATCCATGTCTACTTTAAAAACATCCATGTTTCCTTTTATACCATCCATGTCCCCTTTTAAGCCATCCATGTTGCCTTTTATACCATCCATGTCCCCTTTTAAGCCATCCATGTCATCTTTGGTTGCTCTTTGTGAGAGCGAAATTTGTTGCACTTGGTCCTGTAACTTTGATATATCATGTTGCAATTCTTCTTCTTCATGTGTCATAGTAGAGCTTTCTGAGGGCTTAATGGGTGTATAATTATTTTGTTTGGGAGGAATTTTAGAACTAAATACTGATATCTATGCTTCAATATGCCCTTTGAATAACTTCAAAACTAATTTTTTAAACAAAAGTTATGCAAATTAAAAAAATACACACATTTTTCTTGCTTTTTAGGAGGTTGATCTTGAAACAGTTGTAACTCTGTAATTTCAAATCTCCAAGTTTTGAAATATGGTCCTCTCTTAGCTCTCTGAATATTCTTTCCAATTCCACAAATCAGACCAATATTGGATTCTTCAATATAGAGTTATGCCAAATCTACCACTATGTCCTGATTATGGACTAGTTCAGTAGAGTGAAGTTGTATGAGTTTCCATGTGTCCTTGTTTCAACTTTCGGCCCTAAAATTGCTACACGAAAAGCTATGGTCCATGTGATTTCATCTACTTTTTACATAATTCAAATCTGATTCCTAAAATGAAAGTTATGATTATTTTTCCTAGGTCACTTGTTTGAGACTGAATCCTGGAGCATGAAAAAATGCCAACTTCTTCAGACCATATCTAAGAAGATATAGCGAACCAAGATATGAAATTACAACACAAAGTTCACCAAGATTTCGGCTCCACGTGGTCGCAATTTCAGCTTCTAAAGCTTCGTAGAAAAAAAGTTATAGTGAAAATTTCATGATGACTTATTTGAAGCAGCGAAACCCTAGAATCCAAAGCTCTAATACCAAAAGTTATGCAACCAACTCACAAAAAGATAGACAAACGACTTAAAAAGTATCCTCTTCAAGGGGGAAACTTCCTTTACATTACATAAATGAACAATTCTTGGAGGATAAATGAAAAGACCTCGTTTGTGTATATAGGAGTCTAAGGGGTCATAATACAATCAGAGCCTACATAGCAATAATAATGTAAGGGCACAACAATAACAATAGTGGGCCGCTATTAATATCATGTGTTGGTAATTGATTTTTTTCGAGCGATCGCTCTGCTAGGGTTTCTAAGACTGTGTCGGCGGCCTCGGCCCTCTGGGCGTCTGAGCAGGCTCCTCCCGTGTCCCGTTTTGCTTTGCTGCGCTGCGCCTCCGGCTGGGCGATTAATTGCGCTGTGTTCTGGCTCTAGGCTTGGATTCTCGGATTTGCAGGGGCGCTGGGGGAATGAGCTGAGTTCCCTTGTTGCGCTCCTTTGCTGCAGTCATGGGTGATCCTGGGGGTGGGGAATCCTCTCCCACCCCTCCGCTTTCCTCTGAAGAAGCCTTCCGACGATTATTAACGCAAAAAGGAAAGAAACGTCCTGCCCCAGATATCCCAAAATTCATTAAAAAACTTGAGGAAGTGCCTGAGATAGCCCTGCAAGAAGATCAGCCGATCAAAATTGCTCTTGCCCTTGCTGATAGAGGACTGGTCGGGCAATTTATGGGGCGCTGGCCCTCTACAAAAACCACGAACGATTGGATTCAACGCAACTGGAGGCCTCAGCTGAAGAACAGTGTGATCTGTTATGCGGTAGGTAGAGGTTTCTTCATTTTCGAGTTCACCACCAAAGAAGACCGAGATCTGGTTTTCAGGAATGGACCGTATTTCATGGGAAATCAGGGTCTGTATCTCAATAAATGGACCCCGGACTTCGATCCCTCAGTAGATGTTCCGAAGGAAGTTCCAGTCTGGGTTAGGCTCCCCAACCTTCCGATCCACTGCTGGAGCTATCAGTCATTGCAAAGGATTGGGAACGGTCTGGGCAGATTCATTGACAAAGCAGACAATAAAGGCCAATACACTTGTGCAAGAATCTGCGTGGAAGTTGACTTAGAGGCCGGTCTCCTCGAAGCGATTAAAATCACAGTGGGAGAATGGCATCACTATCAAAAGCTGGACTACGAACAACTACAGTTCAAATCCAGAACGTGTCATGAACACGGACACTTCCAACGGAATTGCCCCAAATCCCAGGCCGGGACTAAGGAGGACGAGGAAGGATGGAAAGAAATCAAAAGAGGCAAGGCTATCCCAAGACCATCAGAGAAGAAAAATTCTGGTTCAGGGGAGAAGCCGCAGTCCAATCAGAAGACCAATGAAGATCCAAAAGTTGGAACCTCCTCCGGAGGGAACGCAGAAACCATCGAGACTCAAGAAGCACCTGAAAACTCAATGAAGGAAGCAAAAGAAACGGGTACTAAAATAATCACCCCCCCAACCTCAGGAGGCAATGAAGGAAATAAATATAATGAAGAACACATAAGCCTGGCCTCCGAATCGGATGAAGACTCAGAAGGAAGAACCTATGAATCAGACAGCTCACAAGTCACCCCTATCAAGTCAGCCAGGGGTCGAAAATCCAAGAAGAAACTGAGAGAGGAGACAACCTATCGGGATGTTCTCCAAGGATCCCAAAAAACTCTCAAGGGAATGATGAATACAAGGTCTGGGCGCAAGCAGGGCTCGGCTCCAAAAGGAGCCACATTCCCCCAAGCCAATAAATAATGAAGTACGTCTCCTGGAATTGCAGAGGATTAGGCAGCAAGCTAAAAGAAGATGTCCTCAAAGATATAGTCAGAATGTACTCGCCTAAAATCCTCCTAATCCAGGAGACAAAGTTGGAGGAAAATCTCCTCCTTAATGCTAGCAAATCCTTCTGGCGTAAAGGTATTGGATGTGATGTCAGTGCAAGAGGCGCCTCCGGTGGAATCGCTACCTTCTGGGACAGCTCTATCTATGACCTGATTCAAAAAGATAGCTCCCCCCATTGGATTCTCACGAAGCTCCTCCATAGACTCCGGCCATCAAGTAAGTTTGTTCAATATTTATGCTCCTGTTCTTCCTTCTGAGAAAAAATTCTGCTGGGACTCGATTTTGTCCTATCTCTCGCTGAACAATCCTGAAAACATTATTATAGCTGGTGATATGAATGTCACTCTTGCTGCAATTGAGAAAAGGGGAGGATCCCCGGTCAGGGACCCAGCAAGAGAATGGGTTGAAGATCTCATGTTGGGATGGGAGCTGGAGGATATCAAGCCCTCATCTGGGAAGTTCACCTGGTCCAACAAAAGGGTGGGCCCAAATCATATCGCAGCTTGGTTAGACCGATTTCTGGTTCAATCCTCTTTCCTGACTTGTGGTCTTATGGCTTCGTCCAAAATTCTGCCAAACAACACCTCGGATCACAATCCCATTATTCTTGAGCTCTCCACGGATGAAAATCTTGGCCCCATTCCCTTCAGGTTCAGTTCATTATGGCTTCAGCATGAGGGGTTCCAAGAGATGGTTTCAGAAGCCTGGAACGGACTGGTTCAAGGTTCCCCCTTCTATGTGTGGGAAGAAAAGCTGAGGGGGCTCAAAAGAAGACTCAAGGAGTGGGCAAGAACGCTGAAATCTCCCTCCTCCAAAAGGAAGACGACCCTAGACAATCTTGCTGCCCACCAATTATCTTTGGAAAATTCTGTTGTCACCCAAGACCTTCTTTAGAGAGAAATTGACCTGCAAAAAGAATTTCACAAAGCAAGCAGGGAAGAAGAAGAACTCTGGAGGCAGAAATCCAGAGCTCTCTGGTTACAAGCTGGGGACAAAAATACCAGCTTCTTCCACAAGCAAGCTGAAGCCCGCAAGCAATTCAAATCTGTTAAAGAAATTCATCACCAAAATGTAGTGGTTAAGGACTTCGAAGAAATCAAGCGGGCAGCTCACACTCACTTCAAAGATCTTTACTCCACCCCTGATGAACCACCATTGGATCCCCAGGTCTACCCGATGAATTTGATCCCTCAATGTGTCCATGATCCTATCAACGCTATGCTGACGGCTCCGATCAGCATGAATGAGCTTAGAAATGCATTGGACAGTATGGAACTGGACAAAGCTCCGGGTCCGGATGGGTTCCCAGTTAGATTCTATCTTTCCTGTTGGGCCATAATCAAAACTGACCTTCTGAGAATGGTTAAGAAATCTCAAACTTGTGCAAAGATCGGAGGCGGCATCAATTCAGCGTTTCTGGCCTTGATTCCAAAAGAGAAAGGAGCAGCTAATTTCAGCAGATTCAGGCCAATCTCGTTGTGTAACTCCAGTTACAAGCTAATAACCAAAATTATAGCCAATCGCCTCAAGAAAATCTTACCTGCCATTATTCCTGAAAATCAAGGTGGATTCATCAAAGGGAGAAAGATTCTTGACAATATAGTGCTGGTGCAAGAAGCTGTTCATTCAAGCTATCATCGAAAGGAGAAAGGTATGGTGATTAAGCTTGACTTGGCAAATGCGTTTGACAGGGTAAAGCATGAATTCCTGTTTATGGTTATGAAGAAAATGGGCTTTTCTTCAGCCATCATTAACTGGATAAAAGCCTGCATTGCCTCTCCTTGGATTGCGCCTTTAGTAAATGGGCGTCCTTTAGATTTCTTCCAAGCCTCTAGGGGCCTCAGACAAGGTTGCCCATTGTCCCCGCTTCTTTACGCGATTCAAGCCTCAGTTCTTAGCTTTCAACTGGACCATAATCTTCAGACTCAAATCCTTCCTGGACTCCGCATGGTTCACCAGGTCAAAGACATAAATCATGCCCAATTTGCTGATGATACGCTATTGTTGGGTGGGGCAAGCATAAACTCTACTAAATCCTTCAAGAAGGAGCTGGACAGCTACAGAGAAGTCTCGGGCAGCAAGATCAACTTTACAAAAAGCACAGTCTATAGCTGGAACTGCTCGGTCAAGGAATTATCAAATATTGCAAGGATTCTCCATATGGAAGGGTCCTGGGCCTGGGACTCCTTCAAATACCTGGGGATCCCAATCTTCAGGACCATTCCCAAAGTTGCCCATTGGATGCCCTTGCTGGACAAGATTAAAAACAAAATTCATGCCTGGGGAGCTTCATGGCTGAATAATGCGGGGAAGATCATTTTGATGAAAGCGGTCCTCTCAAGTCTTCCGTTATATCAGCACTCCATCCTCCTGGCCCCTAAAACCTTCATCAACAAAATGGAAGTTCTTCTAAGGCGATTCCTGTGGGAAGGGGGAAAAAACAACGAAAGAAGGCTGCACCTTGTTAAATGGGATACTATTAAAAATCCATTTATGGAAGGAGGATTACAAATCCGCGATCTGGCTGCTCAAAATCTGGCTTTGGGAACCAAGTTGCTCTGGGACATTGTCTCTGGAAAACTTAGTTGGAGCAAGAAGGTCCCGTGGAGAAAATATTTCCATGGGAAGCACCTCAGATGCCTGGACCATCCTCCTCGTTCCTCCAAAGGTTCCCCTGTTCTTAAACTCTGCATCAAAGCTTTGGAACATTTTAGTCATAAGCTGTATTGGATTCCAGGTAATGGGAAAAAAATAAGAATTTGGGATGATCCTATTCTAGGTGACCAACCGATGAATCAGGTGGAAGAAATCACCAATATCAGAGACTGGCTCCAAGATCGCAATCTGAACACTCTCTGGGATATCTCCTCCTGGTCGGAGGATGGTCTCTGGGAAAGCTGGCATCTGGGGGAGGTCCCTCAGTGGCTGGAGGGTGAAGCCTCTGTTCTTTTGGATAATCTACAAGGGAAAGCTCCAGTAAAAGCTTCAGTAAAAGACAAACGCGGGTGGGGATCTGTCACAGGTTCGTATTCTGCTTCCGAAGGATACAAAAGTATTATGGCCATCCCGAATGTTCCCCCAAATCCAGCTCAATGGCAATTTATTTGGGATTTCCCCTCTCTTCCCAAAATTGATTTCTTCTGCTGGACATTAGCCCACAATAGTATTCTCACTCGAGATAATCTCCGCAGGCGCGGAATGGAAGGACCATCTTGGTGCAATCTTTGCAAGTCAGAGGAAGAAACAGCTGATCACTTGTTCTTAACCTGCCCTTTTGCATCAGAAGTCTGGAAGGGGGTCCTTATGCTAAATTCTGATAATTTCGAGCTCCCCAGGAACATCCAAAACCTTTTCCAAGCCTGGAGCAAATTATCTCCGTTTGGTCTTTCCAAAAATATCCACCTCAAAAATTGCTGGCTGTGGATCCCCAAGTTCGTATGCTGGAAGCTGTGGCTGGAAAGGAATAACAGACTATTCAGAAACGAAAGCTGCAATCCGATCAAAGTCATCACCAAAGTTAAAGCTCTTTTAGGAGAAACTCTGGATGCCAACTCTGCCAAAAAAACCGGGAAAGCTCTGAACAGAGAAGAGGAACTCTGGTTGAATGGTTTGGTCCCAAACCATAAAGATTGTGCTACCATCGCTACCAGCGTCCTCTCCAATTGGGAAATTAGGCTGGAGGAGCAAGAGTTCATTAAATGGAGGTCGGCTCTGAATGAACACTGCCTGTTTTTTGATGGGGCCTCCAAAGGCAACCCTGGATTCGCAGGAGGCGGCGGAGTTCTATTGAGTTCGGATGGCTCTGAGGCGTTAAGGTTTGCTTGGGGTTTAGGCAAGGAATCCAACAACAGAGCGGAGGCTCTGGCTTTGTGGCAGGGGCTCTCTCAAGCGATCAAAGGCAACTTTCTTTCCATTTCAGTCTTCGGGGACTCCAGGATTATTATCCAGGCTCTGCAATCCAAAAAGAACCCTTCTCAGCTCCACTTATCAACCATCCTCAGGAGAATTAGACTTATATTGCCCAAATTCCACAAGATCTCTTTCTATCACATCCCCAGGAAATTAAACTCCCAAGCAGATATGGAAGCCAACCAAGGCGTTCTGCGAAGCAAAAGTTCGCTGTCAGTTAACCAGGTCGATTTCTTCTGCAATATCCCCTAAGAAGTGTGTTCCCTGGACCTTTTGCTGCTGACTTATCGCCCTGAGTTTATTCTCTGCTGTAAGTGCAACCAAAGGATTAAAAAGAAGATCGCATATCGTGGTGTTCTGGGAAATCTAATGATATCCGTTAGCTGCTCTGGAGGGATCTATTGCCTCTGGCCACTTTCAGCTCCCAGCGTACTGCTATAGGTCTGTAGATACAGCGCTGATGTTTTCCGATGCCTTCTATTGATCATTAGTTTCCAGCAGTGGGATTTTTTCTATCTCCGGTTATCAGTATTTTGTAATAGCAGGAAAATCAGGCCCTCTGCTAGTTACCAGAAAAGCTCTGTATTCGCTCTATGCCTTAGCGTTGGCGCTTTTTAATAAATTTAACCGTTTATGTCTAAAAAAACAATAGTGGGCCTCTATGGGGCACAACAATAACAATATGGGGGCTACATGGGTACAACAATAACAATAAGGGGGCTACACTAACAATAACAATAAAGGGGATACACTAGTATTATAGGGACCTAACAACATGAGACAAAAGTCTCCAGTTTCATGCACAAGACACTTTCCATGCAGCTACAACTGAAATTTCTCAGTTTTGTGCTTGCGACTACGAATCTTGAGTGCCACAATTTCAGGGCTAGCCTACAGACCACTACCTAGAACTGCCCAAAATGTTTTAGAATCAAGTCTAAGACAATCACAAGTCTACATAATCTATACTTAGGCTCAGATCTTGCCCAAACATGATAAAAACATGATAAACATTTAGACATACATATGGTAAACATGGTAGCTATGGATCATGAATGCATATATGTTCATTGTCTCATTAATTTCATTAGAGAATCATATAGAAGGCTCACTTCCCTCTTAAGCCAGTTGTAACAACACTTGTTAGCTCTTACATTCATATAACCATTCAATAAATTATCGAGTTATGAACAAGATCCATAACAAGAGCACATTATTTAACCATGCCTATAACCGACATTTAACTAGAGTGAAGCCATGACAACTAGTCATAAAATCAACACAATAACCAATACATGTGCTCATTGATCTCAATAAGAAATAACACATAATAACATATGCATAAAGCCAACCAAGTCAGGGACTTCCACATACCACCCAACCATAGATTGGGCTAAACCAAATCTCTCTTTCAACCAATCACCCCCATGCCATATTCAAAGCATAAATGTGGTGGGATAAACCAAAAAAAAACCAACCAGGGCTTCCAGAGGCTAAACCACCTCAATCCTCAACCACAATGATTTTAGCTAAACCGGTCTAGAAATCACCAAAACCAAACAAGCTTGGATGCCTCAAACTTTCTTAACCATACCCAAAGGAATTTTCCTGTCTCCACCCATATTTCAAGAGTTCCAGGAGAAAAACCATCTCAACCCTCAACCCTTGGAAATTTTCCTGAGAACACCTCAAACAGGACCCAAACCTACCGAAAATCCAAAGCTTAACCAAAATAGGGAATCCACCACATCATGTTTATCTAGGAAATGGCAAGGCAAGGCTGACCAATCTAGGCAAATCCCATGCCAATGACAACAAAGTAACCAAATAACCAAATGCATGTACCATGCATTCAAATCTCAACAAGGAAATCACACATGCAACCTATTATCTGCAATGTCCTCCTACTGTAGCTTCTTTTCCAACCTTCTTCTTTGCTGCCCAAAAATTACTTTGCTTGCTTGTGTCCAAGTGCTTGTTCTCTCTCTCTTGCTCTCCTCTTCTCTAAGTGAATGCTAGAATGTCCAAGAGTGTGTGTGAATGTTCTCATTTCATTTTCTTTTATTTTCCTTCATTTTACCTTGCATTCATATTCTTGTCCCTTCATCTTCATTTTCTCCTATTTTCAATTATTTCTTATATTAAATTTCCATCTATTTCCTTTTGCATTTTCCAATGCCAATGTCAATTTTCATAGCCAATAATAAACCATAATTGGTTCCCAATGTAATATTTCCCCTCCATTCAACTTGGAATACATGTCGCATGACCTTGGTCTTATTTTATTTACACAGAAACATAACCCATGGATGTTACGAAACCCTCCCCCTTGGGAAAACAACGTCCTTAGTATTATATGAAACTTATGACCAACAAAACATATTGATTATTGGATTTTCATAAAATAACTCATTGCAATATTTACAATGAAAAACTGTTGAAAACATGACAAACATACTGCTTATTGGAGCCATTATCACTCAAAATTTTGTACTTGGATGTAAAAGAAAAAACCCCTAAGGTAACTCTTTCAAACCAACTTTAGGGCTAATGTCTATCCCCTTCAATCCAGCGAGGGTTCTCTCTTTAACAACTCAACCACCTAGTGTCACCTCAGTAGTTGGCTATGTCTATAATATAGTGGCTATATCACGGGTTCAGTAGGGTTTTTGGAAATGATGGTAAGGTAGAGAAAGTGTATCCTTGGGCATGGAGTCAGAAATTTCAAATCAGTCAGTGGTCACTAGGATATTTGATGTAGTGACAGAGGCTAAGAGAAATATAGTTGATATATCCTTAGAAAACCTTACTATTTGAGAGTGGTAGGAGAAAATAACAAAAAATTGTTTAAAACAAAGCATCTGATAGAAGAATTATGTTTAATTTAGAAAATAAAAGTGATACTTGAATGGTAAAGACAGAGCATGAAAATGAAGTATGAATTCCACCTTTAATACCTTCATTCAAGCATAAATAAGAGAAACATTTAATGAAAATAACAAAGGTAAACACATTCACCAAGAAACAGACCAGGACATATCAACACATGAATTCTCAGTTTGAAACACTATGTTCTTTTGATCACTAGTCACCTATGATTAACCAACATAAGAAAATAACATACACAAATTTCAACTCTTTCTCAAATTTAGAACCTCATATTATTAAAAATGATAATTTAAATAACAAACTACATCTTCAAACTGTAACTAGTTTCTAGGAAATAAAATCAATAAAAATCTAAAATAAAGCCAAATCTTAGAAAAAGGGTGTCCAATTGTTAAGTTTGTTGGTCTATGTCTAAGAATGCTCAATCTGATTGCCACTTGTTGAGTTGTGCTTAGAGATCTACGCCATCTGTCTTCTTGTTATCCTCTAATTGCTGATTTTATGACTTAGAATCTGTCTCTTCATCTTTTATCCACTAATCTTATGTTTTCAAAACTGGGATGTGCTTCTATTTGCTAATTCCATGCCTAGAAAATTGGGATTTGATTGCCACATATGAAGTTGTCTATTGATTTTCATCTTTTAGGTGCTCATTTTAGCACTTTGAATGTTGATTTTATGAAAAAGAATACCCTACCACCTTGAAATCTGAAGATGCTAATTTTGGGCCTTGAAATGCTCAATTATGATTTGGAAACCTAAGATGTACTCCTAAAAATCCTATAACTGTTGATATTTCTCCTAAAAATATTGGATCCCTACCAATTGGGATAATTGTCAACAATCTTTGTTACTTGTTGTTGGACATTAATTTCGATATCCTATTTCTAGATATCTCATGGTGTCAACAGATTAACATCGTTGGATCACAAGCAACCAAACAAATTGGTCAAAGGAGTATGCTCTTGAATGATGATTGCACCCTCTAGAACATCACTTATACATACAAAACTAGTTTTTAAAACTTGATCAAGAACACCATATTATGATATTGTTTCAAGGCCAAGGGTTTTAATTGAAAAATAACTGTAATTGTAGATGGAAACTGTAAAGGTGTCCTCCAATGAAAAACAATACTTGAATATTCTTAGTATCCCCATAATAAAAAATTTATATTTGCAACTAGAATGGTAACACTATATGTTTTCTTGCCCTTGTCGGTACCTTGATTTTGACTTCCAGTAGGTGTGAACATCTTTGCCTTCTTATCTGTTGTTGGTTCATTCACCCGTGGATTTTATAACCTTAGCTATAGGTTTACAACAACTCCCCTTTGTAATTAACTTCGTCATTTTAGGTAGTTATTCTCAGTCCTTTTGCCTCATCTTATGATGACTTAGACCTTCATCATCTGGGTATCCATTTAGGCTTCATGATTGAAAATAGTGTAGTTGGAGAAGAAAACACTCCTAGATTGAGATGTGTGAGAGGGCTTGAAATCTTTCTCAAACACCAAACCCAGTCCAATCTGGTCACATTTTCCACTGAACAAAGACCCAAGCACAAGTTTTTGTTCTCGTCCATATAGACATACAAAGAAACCCTTTCATTTTCTTTAACACCTTCTTTATCTCCAGTGACAACCTGAGACATGTGAAGGTATCTTCCATCCCTTGGATCGCATGCCAAAATATTTTTAGGCTTCACTTCAACACCCCAGAATTCCATGTTAATGGGAAAAAGATATTTTTTCCCTTCCACTGTAGGTTTTAACCCTGTATAGAAATTACTTGCAAATGAATTCTTAAAAAAATAAAATAAACAATGGCGAGAACATAAAACAAATATACACAGAGATTTTCCCCTAGATCCCAAAACCAGGACTACCAGATTGATTTTTCATTATATTCCTTTCAATGTTACAATACATATATATACATGTCAAAGCATTCATAAACCCCAATCCATTAACCCTGGATTAGAACATAACTATAGTTCCCTTGATTGGATCTACAAAATACCATGGGAAGAAAACCATCATGCCCAAAACCATGTGCAAAACCCATGCACAAAACCATGGGTAGGTCCGCCCACCATATTTGTGTCTGTCCCCCATCCTTGGGCCGCATGGAACTAGTCGTGGAAAGAATATAACACATACCCAACATCCACGAATTGTGATTTTGTAATTTGAGCTTGCTTTCTCATTCTTGAGTAAAATATTCTTGCACGTTAGCATAAAAAATAGAATACAAAATACAAGAAGTAATGTAGATTTAGAAGATCATAGGTGTACAATTATTCTTGTGGCTTCATCTTCTTTAATATCATCAGAGTGTCATAATTTTTTCCATCAGTCCACAAAGCACAAGCTCCCAAGCTCCCTCTCTGTGAAATGAACTATCCCTACAAAGATTTCCTCGTCTAGCATTCTTAGTGGAATGAATATTTGGATGAACCACAAGATAATGGTTGTGACAACAATGTTGCAGGCTATGATGAAAATAGATTCCACAATCCGTTTAATAAATTGGATACCACTACCATAAAATGATCCCTTGGCATTACATTTTTGGCAAGAAGAGTGAACAGAGATGGGGCTCTACGTTTTTATAAAGATATCTAATCTAAAACTTAAGCAATAGAACCATGACGCCTCTTTTGAACCTGCGAACTTTGTTTCTTCTGTTGGTTTGCCAACATTCTTTCACAAAGATCAATCATTAATGGATGTACATGAAAAACCTTCTAAGTAAATGACTGCCTTGGATATTTTGGACTGATTAAGGATGCAATTCATATTTAGCAGCCAATCTTGAAATGCTACCACCCTTGATGAATCCACGAGCCAACGTTGTGCCTCTCTAAAAGGTTTAATAATTTCAACCAACCTTAAAGAATTACATCTTTGTAATTATGTTATTGTCGATAGTAATAATACAATTTCCCTCCGATACTTCAACCTTTGGAGCTCGAAAGGGAAACTATTCTTAAAAACCAACTGGCTCCAATGGGGATGCTATCCTCCCTATGAGGCCACAAAGAATTCGTTTGCGAGGCCACAAAGAACTTGTAGACAAAGCGATGTTATCCTCCTTGCGAGGCCACAAAGAACTTGTAGACAAAGCGCCATAAAGAACTCGTCTGCGAGGCCACAAAGAACTTGTAGACAAAGCGATGCTATCCTCCTTGCGAGGCCACAAAGAACTCGTAGACAAAGCGATGCTATCCTCCTTGCGAGGCCACAAAGAACTCGTAGACATAGCGCTTAATCCATTGGGCTGATCCAAACCCTAAAATTCATGACCGGCCCTAAAATTCGTGACCGGGAGGCCACAAAGAACTCGTAGACAAAGCACTTGATCCATTGGGCTGATCCAAACCCTAAAATTCATGACCTACAAACTGTTCTGTCCAACAAATTGAATAGCACTTGATCCATTGGGCTGATCCAAACCCTAAAATTCGTGACCTACAAATTGATCTGTCCAACAAATTGAATAGCGCTTGATCCATTGGGCTGATCCAAACCCTGAAATTCATGACCTATAAACTGATCTGTCCAACAAATTGAATTGCAACTGAAACCAATCTGCAACTTCAATGCGTACATTGCTGAAACTCAAACTGAAAAATGTTTACATTGCTGAAACTCAAATTGAAAAATGCTCTGTCCAACAAATTGAATTGCAACTGAAACCAATCTACAACTTCAATTTGTGCATTGCTGAAACTCAAACTGAAAAATGCTGAAAAGATGCGTACATTGCTGAAACTCAAATTGAAAAATGATGAAAAGATGCGTACATTGCTGAAACTCAAACTAAAAAGTTCTCTATCCAACAAATTGAATTGCAACTGAAACCAATCTGCAACTTCAATTTGTACATTGCTGAAACTCAAACTGAAAAATGCTGAAAAGATGTTTGACCAACAATAGTCACACCTACCTACTCTAAACTGCTTAAATAACTGCTCCATCAATTTGTACATTGCTGAAACTCAAACTGAAAAATGCTAAAAAGATGTTTGACCAACAATAGTCACACCTACCTACTCTAAACTGCTTAAATAACTGCTCCATCAATTTGTACATTGCTGAAACTCAAACTGAAAAATGATAAGAAGATGTTTGACCAACAATAGTCACACCTACCTACTCTAAACTGCTTAAATAACTGCTCCATCAAATGATACAACAATGCCAATGCAATAAGTCTAGTAGCTGCTCAAATATCATTTTTTTCGAGTGTGCTTTAGGAAAATCAAAACTGGAACATGTAAAGGCAATGAAAACTAATGATACTTTGGTTCTCACAATGAAGACATAGTTGAAAATTTAAACTGAAAAATCCTTCCACATAGACAACTATAGGATCATAAAAAACATATTTTGTTTGCTGATCCTCAAAGTATTATACAAATAAATTATCATATATGGACTATTCATTTGTGCTCTCTTCTTCAACAAGTGGTTTCAGTTGTGAGTTGTTAAAGTCATGTTAAAAAAAACATTCTTCAATCTTGACATCAAAAGGAAACACTTCCTTCTCTTGTTTTGGTAGAAAAGGTTTTCAAAACACTGATTTTGATAGGAAATGGTGGGATTGAATTTGAGCACCTAAGACCTCAATATCCTTTTCAAAATTTTCAACAAATGATTCTAAAATATAGCTCCTCTCCTCACAACATTGGAATAATCTTAAATACCTAGGTAAAAAATTTGAGAAAGCATCTTCCACTTGATCATCATCAAACATATCAAAATACTCCCTAAAACCTTCAATAGACAAAGGATCTTCAACATACCCTATCATCTCGATTGATTATGCAACTAGATCTACAGTTCAAGTTCTAAATTCTTCAGATAGTGGAGTCACCATGAAAGTTCTGACTTCAGGAATTTGACAATGGAGTCGCTAGGTGAATGATGCACAACTTGTTTATGTCTGACTACTGTTTACCATTAGCATTCAAATTAGGATCTATGTCGTTCTCTTCTAGGGAAACTCTCCCCTAAGGTAACTCTTTCAAATCAACTTTAGAGCCAAAGGCTAGCCCCTTCAACTCGGAGAGGGTTCTCTCCTTTACAACTCGATTACCTAGTGTCACTTTAGCAGTTGGCCGTGTCTCCAGTAAAGTGGCTATATCATGGGTTCAATAGGGTTTTGGAAACAATGGTAAGGCAGAGAAAGTGTATCCTTGGGCATGGAGTCATAGAAATTTCAAATCAATGAGCAGTCACTAGGATGCTGTATGTAGTGACAGAGGCTAAGAGCAGTATAATTGATATATCCTTACACAACCTTTCTATTTGACAGTGGTAGGAGAAAATAACAAAAAAAATATTTAAAACTGGGCATTTGATAGAAGAATTTTGTTCAATTTAGAAAAGAAAAATTATATTTGAATGGTAAAGACAAAGCATGAAAATAAAGTATGAATTTCACCTTTAATATCTTCATTTAAGTATAAAAAAAGACATATTTAATGAAATTAACAAAACTAAACATATTCACCGAGAAATAAACCAAAACATATCAAACATTGAATTCCCAGTTTGAAACACTACGTTCTTCTAATCACTAGTCACCGATGATTAACCAACGTAAACAGAGCACATACACATATTTCAACACTTTCTCAAATTTCAAAGCTCCTATTATTACATATGATAGTTTAAATAACAAACTACATCTTCAAACTGTAACTAGTTTCTAGGAAATAAAATCAATATAAAATCTAAAATAAAGCCAAATCTTGGAACAAAGTGTCTTGAGTTGTTAAGTTTGCTGGTCAAATCTACTTGGATTTGTTGGTCGCTATCTAAGAATGCTCAATCTGATTGCCACTTGCTGAGTTGTACTTAGAGATCCGCGCCATCTGTCTTGTTGTTATCTTAGAATCCGCCTCCTCATCCTTTATCCCCAAACCTTATGTTTTCAAAATTGGGATCTGCTTCTATTGACTGATTCCATGCCTAGAAAACTGGGATTTGATTGCCACATCTGAAGTTGTCTGCTGTTTTTCAGCTTTTAGGGGTCATTTTAGCCCTTCGAATGCTGGTTTTGTGTAAAATAATACCCTGCCACCTTGAAATATGAATATCCTAATTTTGGGCCTTGAAATGCTCAACTGTCATTGGAAAACCCGAGATATACTCCTAAAAATCCTGTAATATTTGATATTTCTCCTTAAAAATCTTGGATCCCTACCAATTGGGATGTTTGTCAATAATCTTTGTTACTTGCTGTTCGACACTAATTTGGATATCCTGTTTCTAGGTATCTTGTGGTGTCAACAAATTAACCTTGTTGGATCACAAGTGACTAAACCAAATGGTCAAAGGTGTATGCTCTTTAATAATGATTTGATTGCACCCTCTAGAACATCACTTATACATACAAAACCAATTTACGAAACTTCATAAAAAACACCATATTATGATATTGTTTCAAGGCCAGGGTTTTAATTCAAAAACAACTATAACTGTAGATGGAAAATGTAAAGGTGTCCTCCAGTGAAAAGAAATACTTGAATATTCTTAGTAAGACAACTAGAATGGCAACACAGTATGTTTTCTTACCTTTGTCAGTACCTGGCTTTTGACTTCCAGCAATTGTGAACATCTTTTCCTTCTTATCTGTTGCTGGTTGCTTCACCCATGGATTTTATAACCTTAGCTCTAGGTTTACATCAATTCTCCTTTGTAATTAACTTTGTCATATGAGGTAGTTTTTCTGCCTCATCTTCTGATGACTCTAGACCTTCATCATCTGGGTATCCATTTAGGGCTTCATGATCGACAGTAGTGTAGTCGGAGAAGAAAACAATCCCAGATTGAGATGTGTGAGAGGGCTTGTATCTGGTCACATTTTCCACTGAATAGGGACCCAAGCACAAGTTTTTTTTCTCGTCCATATGGATATACAAAAGAAACCCTTTCATTTTATTTAGCACCTTCGTTATCCCTAATGGTAGCCTGGGACATGTGAAGGTATCTTCCATCCCCTGGATCACATGCCAAAATCTTTCTAGGCTTCACTTCTACGCCCCAAAATTCCATGTTAATGGACAAAAGATATTTTTTTCCCTTTCACGAATTGTGGTTTTGCAATTTGATCTTGCTTTCTTATTCCTGAGTAAAATATTCTTGCATGTTAGCATCAAACATAAAATACCAGATACAAGAAGTAATGTAGATTTAGATGATCATAGGTGTACAATTATTCACGTGGCTACATCTTCTTTAGAATCATCAGAACACCCTTCGTGCTTTGGAGTGTCATATTTCTTTTCCATCAGTCCATAGAGCATAAGTTCCCTCTCTGTGAGCTGCACTATCCCTACGAAGATTTCCTCATCTGACATTCTTAATGGAATGGATATTTGGATGAACTGCAAGATAATGGTTGTGACAAAAATGTTGCAGGCTATGACGACACTAGCTTCCACAATCCGTTTAATGAATTGGATACCACTACCATAAAATGCTCTCTTGGCATTACTTTTTGGCAAGAAGTGTGAATAGAGATGGGGTTTCGCATTTTTATTAATATATTGAATCTGAATCTTAAGCAATAGAACCATGACACGCACTCCGACTATTCTGTTGGTTTGCCAACATTCTTTCACAAAGATCAATCATTAATGGATGTACATGAAAAACCTTCTGAGTAAATGACTGCAATGGATATTTTGGATTGATTAAGGATGCAATTCATATTTAGCAACCGTTCTTGAAATGTTACCACCCTTGATGAATCCACGAGCCAACGCTGTTCCTTTCTAAAGGGTTTAGTAATTTCAACCAACCTTAAATAATTGCATCTTTGTAATTATGTTCTCGTTGACAGTAATAATACAATTTCCCTCTGAGAGTTCAACCTTTGGAAAATTCCCTTAGCATCGAAAACTGGGTGCTTGAAATTACGACTGATTGCATGTGTCCTCCTTTAGTGCTCCATTTGTATTCTTCGACACCTTCTCGAATGAGAAATCTACGTGATAAGCTTGACATTGATATTGCACCAGCTGCGCATTTTCCCTGGCGTTTTCATTATGATATTTGGGCATCTAGAACTTCACTTGGACGCTTGGCATTCGGGGTTTGTGAGGTGTTTGTTTGGCTCTGCCCTTTGAGTGATATTTGCTCAAGAATTTGTGTAGCTTCATCTGACTAACGACCAAAAAAAAGGAGGCTATATGCCAGCTGGAAGGAAAATTGTGAACCTTATAAAACAATGCCTAACCAATGAAAAACACCAACATGGAGCTTTGAAAATTCAACGTTGCCTTTTTCTTTTTTATATAATAGAAATTATCCCATATCGATCGAGATCTATTTCGATGTGTTGTGCACAATTTTGCTTGTCCGTACCATTGACGTTGTGTGTAGGCGTTGCCTTGTAGTCTGATTTATTGTGATGTTTAACTTGTAGATTTGGTCAATGGTATATATGGCACAAAATTATACTTACAGATTGGGTGTTGTCTTAGCCCCGATATTTTTGATAAAAATAGTTAGAAACCCATATAGGATCCCGAGAGGTGAAACTAGCCTTAAAAAACCAATTTTTATTTGCCAAATTTCATAATTTTTTCCCCAAAATGCCAAAGTTTGGTTATTTGTGAAGTTGGTGTCGGCGACTAGCAAGAAAACACTACGAAATGACCAAAGTTTCAGGTGCTACGGAATAACTTGGCATTGCCCATGAGCGTACATAAAATTTATATAGTGTTAACAAGAGCTTTATAAACAAAGCTCGATTTAGTATTTACAATGAAAAACATACACACACATATATATACAAAACAAAAACTCATTTGCTTCAACCAACAAATAAATAAAGATATAATGACCGCATTTGATCAGCCATCTCCCATGTAGCTTCATTGAGCCCAAATTACTTCCACTGCACTTTAACTTTCTCTATTGCTCGGTTCCGAAGCATGAGCTATTTCCTTTCAATATGAATTATGGCTTTGGCTAGAACTCTCCCTCTAATTCCACCTGCAATACATACTAATCAATCACATGATCAACATCTTACACATATCTCTTAAGCAATGAAACATGGTAAACATCAAGGAATTTCACGAATGGAGGTAAAGTGAGTTTGTAGGCCACTGGTCCAATCCTCTCGAGGATCTCAAAAGACCCACAATATTGAGGTGCCAACATGGCATATGACCCAATCCTCAAGGAACTTTCAAAGTACACATGCTCTCCAACCTGAAACTGTTTGGATGCCCTATTTTGATCTGCATAACTCTTTTGCCTGTTCTGTGCTACCTTCATATTACTTTTAATAACCTTCATTTCCTTCTCCATCTCAACCAACATATCTGGTCCAATCAACAACCGGTTCACTAGATCACTCCAACTTATATGAGTATTACAACTCCGCCCATAGAGAGCCTCAAATTTACTCATCTTCAAGGATTCCTGATACCCATTATTATAAGAAAACTCCATCAATGGAATATACTCCTCCCACTTCCTCTGCTGATGCATGACATACATCTTCAACATGTCCTCAATAATCATGTTAAACCTATTTGTTTGTCCATCTTTCCGTGGATGATAAGCTGTACTAAGCGCTAGCTATGTCCCCAAACCTGCGAACAACTCCTTCCAAAACCTGGAAGTGAACTTGGCATATTTATCCGATATAGCCCTCTTGGGAACTCCATGAAACCTTACTATCTCCTTAATGATTACTTGAGCCACTTCACTAGCTAAATTTGTAGACTTCACTGCAATGAAGTGAGCTACCTTGCTCAACCTGTCAACCATAACCATGATGGAGTCATGCTGCCTTGATGTCCTAGGAAAACCTGTAATGAAATCCATGGAAATGACCTCCCATTTCCATTCCGGAATCAAAATAGGTTGCAATAAACCAACTGGATGCTTGCATTCAAATTTCACCTGCTGATAGTCCAAGCACCTTGCAACAAACTCAGCCACCTCTTTCTTCAAATTCGAAGAATAATAGAACTTATTGATAGCTTTCAAAGTCTTCTCGTATCTTAGGTGGTCTGAATACGACTTGACATTAAACTCCCTCAAGATAAGCTTCTTCAATTCACTAGTGTTAGGCACAGATATCTAACCAAGCCATTTGTTGTGAGGTGATACTCCTCATCCTGATCATTCTCACCTTGTTGCTGCAATATCTACTTAAGTTGTTGATACTTCTCATCACAGTGCTCTGCATGTAAGGTCTGCTCCTATAAAATTTTCCCATAAGAGCTCACAACTAAAATATAGTTCACTTGCACTTTCCTACTGAGAGCACCAACAACACGATTCTCTTTTCCCTTGATGCACCTGATCTCAAAATCAAACTCACTGAGAGTAGCCAACCATCTAGCTTACCTTGCGTTCAGATTAGATTGGTCAAACAAATACCTCATTCCACTATGATCGCTCATCAAGATGAACATCCTACCAAGGAGATAATGTATTCACATCTTCAACACATGAATGATAACTGCCAACTCAAAATCATGAGTTGCATAATTCTGCTCGTGCTCATTCAAATTCTGTGATTCATAGAAAACCACCCACCATTCCTACATCAGGACTCCACCAAGTCCTTCCTTGCAAGAATTTGTACAAACTACAAACTCCTTATTAGGATCTACAATATTCAAAACCAGAGCAATGGTAAGTAACTTCTTTAACTGATCAAAACTAGTTGCACACTCAACAGTCCATTAAAACTTCTTCCCTTTTCTTTGCAAAGATGTGATAGGATAACCAATCTTAGAGAAGTTCCTGACAGACCTCCTGTAATAACCTATTAGTCCTATGAATGATCTGTCCTCACCCACATTATTTAGATTTGGCCACTCCATGATAGCCTTAATCTTATATGGATCCACTGCTATCACTTCCTTGGAAACAACATGTCCCAAGTAATGAATCTGAGTCTGAAAGAAGCTACACTTGCTGAGCTTGGCATACAACTTATGCTCTCTCAACAATCTCAATACTGTTGCCAGGTGCTCTACATGCTCCTCCTCATTCTTTGAATATACCAATATATCATCAACAAAGACTATCACAAACTTATCTAGGTAAGGGTGCAACACACTGTTCATCAAACACATGAAGGTGGCTAGAGCATTAATAAGACCAAAAGGAACCACCACAAACTCATAGTGCCCATACCTTGTACGAAATGCAGTCTTGTAGATGTATTCTTCTTTGATGCACACCTAATGATATCATGATCTCAGATCAATCTTCAAAAATATTGCAACTCCCTTCATTGATCAAACAAATAATCAATTTGAGGCAATGGATACCTATTCTTGATAATCACCTTGTTCAACTACCCATAATCAATGCATAATCTGAGAGTACCATCCTTCTTCTATACAAACAATACTAGTGCTCCCTAAGGAGACACACTTGGCCTTATGTATCCCTTATCAAGCATCTCTTTAAGCTGTAACTTTAGTACCACCAACTCAGGCGTGCTCATCCTGTAAGGTGTCTTAGATGCTGGTGCCGCTCCTAGTACCAAATCAACAGAGAAATCCACCTCTCTATGAGGAAGTAGCTCGGGAATCGCTGTAGGAAACACATCTTGAAACTGCTGCAAGACATGATACCTCGTCAGAAGTTCATCATCCTCATCCCCTTTCCCTTTGTCACTCGAAATATGAACTTCAAATAATACACACCCTTTCCTACGACTGTGCTTAGCCTACATAGCTGTAACCATCCTTATTGAGGTAGGCTTCTTCTTTCCCTGCAATACTCTCTTTTCTCCTTCATCATCTAGAACTCAATGGCCTTGTCATAAAAATCTACCTTAGTCCTCTAAATAAACAATCAGTGCATGCCCAAAAGCATGTAATATGAACCCAAAGGAAGCACATTTAGGTGTGCTGTTGTAAGCATGCCATTAAGCTCAAACGCATAAGACTTCATCGAATGATGAACTCTTCTCTGGGTCCTTGTAACCAACTGCACCAAAGAAGATTCTGCATGCACTTCCTTATTCAAATCACACTGATCCACTAGGGCAGGACTAATATAGTAATAATTTGATCCAGGGTCAATCAAAATAGAAACAACTTGATCACAAAGCTTACCTTCCATTTCGATAATGGATTCCTGATGATATATCTGTCTGTCTATGCCTCCTGAGCATTGTAGATATGATTCCTACCATCCTAACATGATGGGAAATCCCTCCTACGATGGTCTCCACCATAGGTCCAACAATTCAATGGTTTTCTTCCATTTCCTATCCTATTGATCTCAAGGATAAGACCCATGTCCTTTCTAAGATGCATCAAACTTCTTATGTGGAGCCACATTTTCCTTGTCATCCGCATCCTGATTTATTCCTTGCTTCTTAGGACATTTTCCTTTATTCTTCTCATTATCCTTCCAGTCACACTTGAACTAAGGCTTTCACTTTGACTGCTCATAATAATTCTTCGACTTTTTGATGGCTTCCTCTAAAGACCGAGGTTTATCAAGCTCAATCTGGTCTTTGAATGCTAATGGAAATCTAATGATGAATATTTGGATATTTGATTTCTCATCCTTGAGATAGGGCACATATATCAACAACTCTAGAAATATGGTTATGCATTCTTAATCTATTATGGAACCCATCCCAAGCTCATATAATTCCTTGGCCTTTCCATCATAATACCTCTCAAATAGATACTTCTTTTTGAAAAGTCTTTCAAACTCATCCTAGCATGTCATCTCCAATTCTTTGATGCCTTTATCATGCTTAACATCTTCCCACCAGATATTTTATTTTCCTTTAAGACTAAAGGTAGCTCTCTTGGATTTCATATTCTCAAAGTAATAATGAAGTCTGGATAATTTTCTCATTGCAAGTAGCCACACTTCTGCATCTTCTGACTTAGTCAAATCACCATCAAAAGTAGGAGGCTTGGCTTTCTTGAACCTTTCTGGAAAATATCCCCTCTCTCTGTTACACAGTATTTTTTCACACTTCCTGAAGCGTCAAATTGAAAAAAATTGTCAAAGTGTATTCACCATGAAATACATACAGAAACATCCCCGAAGAATAGAAGAAGAGCTACCTTGAGAGAATTCTGGAGAAGTTTGCCTGAAACCCTAGTTTTTAGGATCAGCATGCTTTGTACAACTACTAACCTGTGCTGATGTCTTGTTGCAACATGTTGACCTAGCGTTGTCAGCGCAAATTTTGATATGAAAAGCCATGGTGAACCTCTTCTGGTACTCTTTCCTAAAGTGGAGGAGAAGCTTCATCTGCTAGAACCTTCGAGAAAAACGAGTTGGATGTTGTTGGATATAGATATGGTCGAGCTCTCCCATTTTGAGTCCTTGATCCTGCCTTTAAGGATCTTCCCCTTGAGATGTGTACCCTCCTCCCTATTTTGTGGATCCTAACTCCATCTCCCTTCCTATAAATAAGGTCCCTCCCATTGCAAAATGGTTGGTCATTGCTTGCCTGCATTCCTATGCTGAAACTATGCCCAAATGTTGCCCATCTAACTAAGGAGGAGTGCTTGAATGGTCTTGTCTTGGACTTGGAAATCCACTACAAAGGAGGTCTCCAACATCAAGGCAATGGTTGTATGCTTCCCTTTTTGATTCATTAATAAATACATATGGTGTTTACTTTCCATAAGTGTATAAATCTTTATTCATTTAGCATGATTCTCCTTGATCTATCATGTAGTTTATGTTTGAATTATACTATGTATGCTCTTGTATCTCTTGTTGTCTTTTGATCTCTCTTGTAGGTATTCAGACGCAAGGAATAGTGAGGAGAAAGCTTGAAAGCTAAGGGATCAAGATCATCATCAAAATTTGAGCGCTTAGCATCAGAGTGAGGTAGGTTTCTCTCTCTCACTTTGCATTTTTCAACATAAACTAGGAAAGCCTGCACTAGTTTGTCCGGTTTGTTGCTAGATCCTCTCATAGGACTAGAGAGATCGCTTCTGTCCGTAGAAGAGATTGTTTTCACAAAAAAATGGTGACTCCACTGGGGAGCCTATAGCCCTTTCAACCTCTTTCTTGTGTAATCGACTATAGGTTCTCTAGATAAATAAAAGGACTCCCATCAAATTTTGAATTTGGATTTATATTCTGTAAGATTAAAGCCCAAGATTATTTATTAAATCATATTTTGCAGAAAAGTGAACAACTAAGGCACAAATAAACATTTAATCAATTTATATAGAAATAGAGTATCTATAGGGCATTCAAGCTGAGAATGTTGAGATTCATCAAGGTTACAATGACGAGAAGGTACTGATTTGCAACAACCTATCATCGATTCTCGTGCAATCCTCTCTTATGTAATTGGTGCAATAACTTCAAAATTTGAATTAGGAAAGCTATGACATGAATGAGTGAAGCTATGGTTGGACTTATGTATAACAAAAAAATTATATCAATTCGATGTGCCTTGCCAAATAAATTTAATAAATAGTATAATATAATATAATGCATGAATATTAAGTTTCAAATTTATAAATATTAAATATAATATTAAATATTGTATGATAAATAAGTAAATAAATAAATAAAGCTATGTGCAGTTCACAGACACCAGATATCAGTGGCCACTACGCTCACAGAAACTATTTAGGCAAATCCACGTAACTCATTAGCAATGCCTATTACCAAAATAAATAAAATATTTATTTAGCCATAAATTTTTTTATCCAAAACTAAATAAATATTTATGTAAATAATCCGTACATATTTTTATGTAGTTAATACCTAAATAAAAAAATAAATAAAGTATTTATTTATCTATTAAATATTTACCTATTTATTTGACCTCTATTTTTCCAATTTTGACCTGAATATATTATTTAAGTATGACCTAAAATATTAATCTATTTAATCCTAGATATTTTTATTTAATTATGAATTATAATTTATTTTCAAATTCTCAATTAACAGTTACATTCTAAGGGTTAATTTCATATTAATAAATAATAATTTATAGTCAAAACTAATTGTTAGATTCTAACGTTCAAAAGTTAATTCTCTTCATCTTCTAACGTTCAAAAATTAATTCTCTTCATCGTTATCCCTATTTAATCTAATTCCATGATATGTTTATCCAATGCCATGATCTGTTTATCCATCTTGTCCCGATGATGAACCATGTTAGATGGTTCAAAACACATCAACAGATAAATTTTAATGTGATCTTCTCTGAAAGATTTCTTGCAATTAAGATATGGATCACATAAGCCTAAATTATGATAGTAATGATCCCATGACCTCCCATTAGCAAGGTTCTTTAATGATGAGAACTTGACCAATTGAGCTAAGCCTCCAGGCTAAAATACTACATATACTATTATGTCTAATATTGTCTAGTGTTATCTAATATTGAACTTTATTAACCATATATTAATTTTATATTAATATATAATTAACTATATACTAATATTTTTTTGTTTGATGATCACCTCTTTGTTACTGCAATAGAATTTTACATGAGATATTTTGCTATACTATTAGTTTTCCCACTGGGAAATCAGACCAAGGCAAACCAATAGTACTAATATAGAGTCTTAAGATTGCAAATTTCCCTTTTTAGTAGTTTCGACGACAAAAAGAAAACATAATCGCTAAGTAGATACGTAGACATGA
This sequence comes from Pinus tabuliformis, assembly GCA_031772625.1. NCBI lineage: Eukaryota > Viridiplantae > Streptophyta > Pinopsida > Pinales > Pinaceae > Pinus > Pinus tabuliformis. The sequence continues at coordinate 1,843,279,362 of CM062816.1, forward strand.
GAGCATAATTGTGGGAGCTATGCTTGAAAAAGTAATTGTGACCGATCTGATATAAAAAGGAGCTACTCATTAATAGTTAAGACACAAAATGAGGTTGTGCAAAGACCTAGAAATGTTGCGCAGAGAGCCACTCATGAGGAGAGCCACCACTGGGATGGCTTAGCTACATTGAGAGCTAATGGAACAACACCGACCTCAAATACACCACCCACGAGCTTCTAGTTAACCAAGAGGTACATCCATGACGAAAGAAACCACAAGACATGAAGGGCTGTGATGAGAGCATATGATCCACTGAGCATTTCAAGAAAAACCACTAGGGAACCCTTCATAAGCATACCATTCACCATAAAGTTTATGTAAAGTGTAGTAATCAATTAGAAGTCACCAGAGAGCTACCATAGTGTGCTCGTCCACCTCATTGACACCACTCCCAAAGTAGCGAAGCAGGAGCTAGGTGAGCCATGTGTGTAGTAAGGAGAACTCCATCTAGGAATCATGAGTTTCAAGAGACATAGGAAGGATGGTTTTAATTATCACAATTAACTATGTTGATCTCACCATATTGAGATCCCAATTCCAAAATTGAAAGATCCCCTTCTAGGAAACATAAGTTTCAAGAGGCATAGGAGGGACACATGTAATTACCACCATTAATAGAGCCAGGCTTACCATAAGAGACCCAAATTCCACCATTGACAGAGCTGAGTCTACAAGACACATACCACACCAGACCTGCAATGCGGGAGCCATTGGTGACCAATCAAAGAGTTTCCCATGAGATAAGGGACATTATGTTAGAATATTAGATCTACTAAACTAGCTATCTATCTAAGAAACCAACAATATATCAACATATAAATAAGAACAATAAGAGAACAAGGAAAAAGAATACAACAGATATACGTGGTTCACCCAATTGGGCTGCATCCACGAGAAGGTTGTCTTCAATTATCTCCAAAAATCTCCTACAATCTTACAAAGATAGAAACTACGAATAACCCAATACAAATAACAGTATGTTGTGAGCACAAGATAAGATGTGATGGTATCACAAAATGGTATCTCCTTAAGGGGCTCCCTTTACCCTATTATATACCCAAAGATGAGGAGGAATTACTCTCACATATTAAATGTGGGATAATATAATTCTCCAAAATAACACCTCTTTATATAATAAATGGATACAAGAGTATACTATGCCATAATAAATATGGGATATAATGTATTACTCTTTTACATAAGATTGTGGACAACTTCCAACATAATACAAAGACATTATTACCTTCCAAGGAATAGTATATTCCAATAGTCCCTCTTAATAATGGTTGGGAGAAGGGAACATCCTAACACTATGGAAGGAAGGAGTCATTACTTCTCCCCCTTGACGATAACTTCCCTCATCCCAAGCAAAGAACAAAGATGCACATACTTCTCTTTTGTCAAGGATTTGGTGAACATATCGGTTTCCTGCTGCTCGGTAGGACAATACTCCAGAGAAAGAATACCATTAGTGACAAGACTTGAATATAATGAGCATAAAGGTCGAGACGCTTTGCCTTGGAGTGATATATCAAATTATAAGCAAGCTGAATTGCACCCTGATTGTCACATTTAAACATAGTGGATGATTTTAGAACCAGAACAAGCTCGGTAAGAACATGTTGTAACCAAACGACTTCTTTAGCTACTTGTTGTGCTCTACAACAACCCCCCATTTCATATCATTTTTATTCACAAAACTATCATATGAAATGGGTCCCTTTTAGTTTTGATTAGTATCAACTTTGTATTATTCAAAAAGGTTCAAAAACAAAATGAAACCATTACAAAAAACCTTTTTGACAAACCAATTTTGGTCTTATAATATAAATAATCAATCTTTTATCATTGCGATAAAGCGATCGCAATGACAAAGGAGGCATAACTTAAAAACCCATTGGTTTGCTCTGACGCGATAACATGCAATAGCTTATCGGACATCGGCAATCATAAGTTCCCATAATTAAAGTGCCTTTTGATCCGATGCGATGCGATAAACTCCCATTCACCCCGATGCGATGCGATATCGCTATCGGCGATCGGTGATACACCATGCATGCTTTTAAAGTGCCCATACTCCCAATGCGATGCGATATCGCATATCGGCGATCGGCGATATACCATGCATGCTTTTTAAAGTGCCTATACTCCCAATGCGATGCGATGCGATATCGCTATCAGCGATCGGGGATTTCAAAAGGTGTCAACATGAAGATTTAAGTTTTCCCCGACACCCGATTGCGATAAAGCCAAAAGCATAAACTTCAAAAAGCCATTAAAGCAGAGATATTACGATTAATTCGTATTTAAGACCTTATCTTTCAAACAGTGATTCACCTGCACTCAATCGCCAAAACATCCAAGGCACGCTTAAACAAATCATGCGGCCGATAAGAGATATGATGAGCATTTAAAGGATTGACAGGTTTTAATGGCCATTTAATGAATTAGTAAGCTTAAAAAATCTTCTCATAGATTGTATCTGCGGCCACTTTAAAAGTTAATCCCTAATCATGCATTGATCAATATATCTCACTCGTATTTGGGTTTTCGCTACCAATTCTCTGTGTTACACTTATTTCCACTACTGTGCAGAATTCTTCCGAAGTAATAGATTCAAGCAGAATGGGGAAGAAGTCTAAGAAAACCACAGTCGCTTCCACTGCACCAGCCACAGGACAAGCCATCGCTGATCCAGCAAATAAAAAGAAAGGATTAATATCTGATACTACATGTTCAGGACTTGCCAAGACCACTTGGCAAAGTACCTATAATTTGATCGAAGCCGAAGAACCAAAGGTGACGACAGTACAAGCTACAGCGGGTTCCAGTAGAAAATCTGATGGTACTTTGAAAGACTTGGCCGACTCTTTCCTTCATCGGATAGCGGCTCGGGAGCAAATTCTCCCATATACGGATGTAGTAAAGTGGGCAATTGAGGAAATCCCAATTACAGACAGAACTTTCTGCACCAAAGATGGGAGAATCTTCGGTTCATTCAAAGCTGATGATTTGAGGCAAATGTATCATTTGCCTGAGCCAGAGAAGAAATACAACAAGGCATTTCTGGAGAAATTCCGAAATGAGAACAAAACTGAATCCGAACCCATTCGGGAATGGAGGCAAAATCTGGCGAAACACAAGCATGAAACTTCTGGTAAGTACTCTGTTGATTCTCTATGTTCTCCGTATTGTTATGCTGGGATAATGATGTGTAGATTGTGGGGGTTGCACGATTCCGCTAATTTCACTATAGAAATGGTTCCCTTGATGGAAGCGGCATGTAATAGTGAGATAATGGATTGGGCAACCATACTGTCAGATAAGCTAGCGACAACAGTTCTTAGTTTTAGAACTAAAACTTCCTTCTCAGAAAGGATTATTCCCCCATTCTACTACAGTGCTTATATTTTAGATACCTTGTGTTTTAATTCTGAGTTTCCTATACTCGGCTGGAGGTGGACTCCACAAGACCCCACACCTATTCACATATACCATCAGAAATTGTGGAAGACTTCCTATAAGCACCATTTGTACCAAGTCTGTAACGACTTCATGTTACCCATTCATTATTCTATTTTTAATAAACCTTCTCCCAAAATTTCTTACCAAGCAGGGATTGATTTAACATCAATATGAAGATGGTTCGGAGAGGAGAAATTTACTTATGTAAGAATTTTCAGCAGCCAAGCCGAACCTCATGTCCTTCCTTTGTACATACCTGACAAACTGCTGGCAAGGGAGATAGCCTATCAGATTATTGCCGAGGGAGTTACACAAACTCTCAAGAAAAATAAGAAGCAGGTCTGGCCCTCCTTTCCTCTGAGATGTGGTGTCTACACTTTGCATGATTTCAAACATGCAGAAAAAGAAGCTACGAAAATGAAATCATTAACTCTAGCGACTCTCCCAAGTAGGCGATTTGATCCCAACAAAGTCGCCTATAATGCACTTGAACAGGCCAAATTAACAAAGTTTGATCATGTAGAAGATAAGTTTGACGACCTGTTCTCTTCAGCTAAATCAATGTATCAGGTTAGATCGCTGGCCATAATGCAATACAAAGATGAAGGGTTAACTGAATTCAACGGACTTAGAGAACAGAGGTTGCAAACTATGCCTCTAGATCTGTTAGCAACAACCCCAGCAACAAGACCAAGCGAGCTTGAATAGCAACATTCAAAGGAACCTCTGGTTACAACAAAAGAATAGGAGAAAGTGCAGGAGGAAACCCATAACAAAGAACAGGAGAAGGTGCGAGAGGAAACCCAGACTGAAGAGAAAAAGCAGAGCAAGATAGAGGTGAACGTGGATACTCAAATTGATCCAAAATTGCTCCAGGAATGGCAACAATTTGATTCAATTATCAGTAGTCTTGAATGTTCAAAGGACACTGAAACCTCGAAAGTAGCAGATACACAGGAAACCACTTCACAACAGGTTCCAAGTGGAACCAGCGGCCTACCCAGTTCAAAGGAAGTAGAAATAATCCCAAAGGACCCCTCTGATCAAATCATTTTGCAAATAGAAGAAATTCCTCCCTTGGATGTCTTCTATAGCCCAAGGCACAAAGATGTGGTAAAACGACAGAGGAAGAGAAGAAGGACTGATCAACCTTCCCTTTTCCCAGAACAAACGGTCACGGGCAATGTGGTTTGGAAGGAGGAATTTGACCCCTCTGATGACCTAACAAAACTATCACAATATGCTGGAGCCTATTCGGCAGCAACAATAGACAAGGCATCAGAGGTGAGTCTTTTATTAAAAAAAAAGACCAGGAAATCTTTTTATTGCAAACACCGCTAACAGAAGCACAGCAGAAAGCGGAGCAGGCAGAACAGCAATTGTTAACACAACAACAAATAAATAATCAATTAACTCAACAATTGCGGGAAGAGAAACAGAGGATTGATCACAGCGCAATCCAGAAGCAGAAAGAGTTGTCTGAAGCCTTGGCACAACTGAGGGCAGCAAATGAACAAATGCTGAAGTCAAAAGATGAGCAGATTGCTCAACTATCAGCACAACTTGAGAAGACAAAGGGCGTTCCACAAATAACCAAATTCAAATTAGAAGCATTACAGATAAATAAGGCATTAATAGCACAAATCAAGCTTCTATGTCAACAAATCGCCCAGGCGGAACCACTATGCGAATTGACGGCATCAATAAGTAAACGAACAGAAAAGGCTAGAACAGAATTAGATCAAGCTGAAGAAACATTAACTGAATTCTTGACTGGCAAGATACCGATCAGGGACAAGCGAAAAATTTACCAAGAATTTTAGAGTCACATAAAGAAATATTGTTTACAGAATGGCAGTCCCAGTTAATGAAAGCAGAGAGGGCAATTTCAAGGTGCAAATCAACCACAAGTAATTTGGTTGAATTGGTTAATAATACTCTCTACTTGTCAAACATGATTTCCCAATGCACTCCAGGTAAATTGACAGTAGTAAAAACATTGGAGCAGTCATGTTATCCAGATCTAGAGGAAAAGGGGAGATTAATTGTTGGAATTAACAGTTTAACATGGGACACCTATTGGTTCTTCTTGGTAAAACCACACAGTCAAAGAGCCACCCTCAAATGCCTTTCAGATGCAATCGGGTATATTATCCCCGATATTCAGGATGCCACCTATGCCGCCCAGCTTAACTCTCGCCTCAACAGACCGCCCAAAGTGGAGCCAATGCTTGCGATAAGTCAGCTCAAGTTTAAAGGCAAACAACCTACTTGATGATTCATGCCGCCGACTGCCAGGTTGCTGAGAAGGAGATATTCAAAATCATTTGATACCAATTAAGTAGGATTTCAGTTTCATAGATAGTTAGTTTAATTCAGTATTTATAGACCCTTTCATGTTTTTAGAAAGGGTCGAAAAGTTTTGTACTTGACTTAAAACCTGAAGTTGCACTACTGTGCTTCAGGCATATTCTTTTATAAAACTGGACCAATCATTCTGATTTTGGCAAAGAAGCTTTTATGCAAATGTGCACTACTGTCTTTGTTTGTATTTCTGCATTAGAGGAAGAATTTCAAATAGCGATTGATATTGGAGAGTGACTCGCAGCTCATATGGTACTATTATCTATGTCTGAATCCATTCTTTTTATATGAATTGTTATTTGATCGCCTTTGCTATTATCGAATATATATATGTGTTTTAACAACATTTCTTTATTCCCTCCACTATTGGATGTTTATGGTAATGCTTTTCTTTTGATCATATATGTATTGATGATATAAATGATGAGTGTAGCAATATTGCGTTAATCACTTTGTTTAACTATTTAAGCAAAGTAATCTTTGAATGAGTAAATGTCCATGTTTATTAGATGGAGTCATCTACATGCCTGTTAATAAACATAGATCATCAAGCGCTACACCTCAAAGTACAATAGTTCCCGGGATTAGTAGTAATTCTTTTTATTTCGCTAATAAATTAAGTTATTCGCCTATCATTAGATTAGTCAATCAATCATTCATTCATTCCGTTTATTCATTGCTGGGAAACTGGTCCCATTATCCCCAGTCGGAGCCACCATTCCAAACGGAAAAGGAGCTGTATTAAGGTCCGGACCGGGTGGTTATCCCCCAATGTTGATACAATGATTTTCGGGGCATCAACATTTTTGGCGCTAGAAGGAGGGCCTCAACTGTGAATGGCAAGCAAACCCAAATCTGCAGGCCATTCTAAGAGTAATTCTCCCTCCGCATCACCTCGTACTTCCCAATTGCATGCTGGTTCTCCAGTATCCAAACAAGAAGAAGAGGAATCAACTACCACTGCTCAAACCCATCATACTCCAGAACAACTAAGTCTTGAATCCCCTGAAGTCCAGTCTCTTATCCACAAACTTCAGAGCTTCTCGATTTCACCACAGAAATCTGAGGTATCGCAAAGCAGTGCGACTTCGCAGTTTAATTTACCTCACCCTCTCACCAGACTTTAGAGCAGAAAACTCGGTATTGAACCCACTGAGTTCCCCTTACCCAAAGGAAAAAGGCGAAGAAAAACATTGAAGGATCTGACAATGAAGAGCTTTCATCCATATCCTCCATCTCACCTTCCCCCGTGCGAAGTCAACCATCCACTCCCCTATTACATATTGTTGTTCATCAGGGATTAGGAACTTCAACATCCCAACCTGCTCACTCCGCAACATCATTTCCTTCCCAGACATCTGGAATTTCAACAGTAGTATCATCTACTACTGCTGTTATAATGGCAGATCCATGGACCAGGCCTGGTGCAGTCAACATGCCTGCACCATTGCATGCATTACCTGATGCTCCTGAAAAATGGCTACCCAAGTTTAACCCAGATGATGGAACGCAAGCTGAGGAACATATTAATAACTTCATGTTGGCAGTTAACTTGAAGGGAGTAACAGAGCAAGATGTTGTCGTTAGGCTTTTCCCTTATACTTTGCAAGGATCAACAGGATCCTGGTATTTTTCTTTACCTTCTGGTTCCATTACCAGTTGGACGACTTGCCAAGAACAGTTTCTTACTAAGTATGGAGATGATAGGTCTTTGGCTACACTAATAAACGATCTCTCCAATCTTAGGATAGAGCATAGGGAACCAATTAAGGAATTTAACGCGCGATTCAATAAACTCTTGAATAAAATCCCAACGGCCTCCAAACCAAGTGAGCAAATCCGAAGCGAATGGTATATAACTGCCCTACCTGCCAATATAGCTATTTTTGTAGACAGGGCTGGAAAACCTACTTTAGCTGAAAACATGAAAGAAGCACTTGCTGTGGAGAAACGTATTAATGCTCTAGAAAAGAAAGCTGCTCTGGAAGACAGAAAAGCCAAAAAAGTTTCTTTTAAAGATGATTCAAAGAAGAAAACCCCTAAAGATCCATATGACATGGAAGGTCTTCAAAAGGTCCTCAAGACTATGTCAAATGAAATGGTTGAAATCAAAAAACAAGTAGCCGAAACCTCAACCAAAAGACCCTTTAGAAATTATAAGAAAACTGAATCAAAACCACCAAATGTTATATCAAATGCAGATTCAGATCTTGAAGAAGGAGAAGAAGAAACAGCTACACCAACTGATGAAGAAGAGGAAGTTGTTGAATGTCATGGAATGTGGGATTTTATATTACCTAACTCCGATACAGAAAACGAAGAAGAAGCATTTCCTGTCACTACCAGGAGTAGAGGTACCTCTGAACCCGTTCAGACAACTTCGAAGAAAAGAAGTGCAGGTGCTGCTACAACAAAGGAAAAGGTACCCCCGAAGAAGCCACCTGTAACAATTCCACAAAACCAACCTTCAACCTCAACAATCCCATCAACATCTAAGACACTGGTAGTGTCTGATTCAATGGATTACAATATTGTTGATGACATGAAAAAGACTAAGGCAAACATTACCATGTTTGAACTTAGTAAATTGAAACATCAGCAAAAATTGCTTCTCAAAGAATTAAATGCTGTTCCTACTTCACCTCTTCCCAGTGCTAAAGCTGCAAACGATACAGGTCAACCACCTTCTGGTATGGTCGAAGCTACTGATGCAGTCCTAATAGGAGATAGATCAAATTCTCATACTCCACCTTTCCTTCTAACCTATGAGATCTACAATAGAAACCTGCACAACTGCTTGATTGACTCAGGGGCATCTTCTAACATAATGCCAGCTTCAGTTTGTTCCAAACTGAACATTGAACCCCAGAAGTCCGCTATTCATATTGTACAGTTGGACAGGACTAAAGTACAGGTTTTGGGAGAGATCAACTCCGTAACTATCAGGTTATCTGCTGATCCCAGAATAGTACAAAGAATTGATATCCTAATCGCCGATATACCTGAATTTTATGGTTTGATCTTGAGTAGGGATTGGTCTGAAAAACTACATGGGTATATTTCTACTGATTGGTCACATATGTGGCTTCCCTATAAGGGTAAGCCAAATCAAATAAGAATCGATCGGGAAAAGCATATGACCCATACAGTTACTGAATTTGAACAAGAAAACCAACCAATAGCATTTAATAACAACATTTTGGGGAATTATTCATCAGAGTCATTCTTTGGCAACTTCGCTGCCCAACCATCCCCTTTCTCAGTAAACCATTTTACATCTCAGATCGAAAATTATTCACAAACAGATAGGTCAAGATGTTTCAATGATACTGAGAAAACTGTAAATAAAATTGTTAATACTTCTTTATTTTGGTCGTTATATTTCGATGGGTCCAAATCTAGTGAGGGCTCAGGAGCAGGATGTATTTTGATTAGCCCGCAAGGAGAAAAAACAATGCTGTCCTGTAGGTTAGAATTTGAATGCACAAATAACACAGCAGAGTATGAAGCCTTAGTCCAAGGACTATATAAAGCTATTGGCCTCAAGGTCCAATATTTGAAAGTGTTTGGAGATTCTGAAATTATTATCAAACAGGTAAGGAATACAATTCATTGTCTTTCCACCCATCTCAAACATTATCAATCACTGGTACAGGAACTCACCTCCCACTTTTCGGCATTCAATATTTCTTCTATTCCCAGGTCTCAAAATTCGGCAGCTGACCTGCTAGCCAATGTTGCTTCCAAGCTCCTACCTTCCGAAGACTATAGCCCAGATAGATTTTCAGTAGAATTGCTTTTTAGGCCATCAATTCCCGACAATGTAACTAATTGGAGAGTATTCAACCACGATGAAGACATTTTACAGTTTTTAACTTCCGAAAAGTCCTATGATGATCAAATCATCGAGGAAAACGAGCATGACCATCAAATGAGAGGTAAACCTGAGGAGAATTCAATCCCTAAGCCTGTGGTGAAGCTTGAGGATCTTTATGATATTAAAGACAGGTTTAAACCTGTGACTAATACAAAGCTCCAAAGTTCTACCCTAAGGTTTGAATTGATAAACCTTGGCACTGAGCAAACTCCTCAAAACATTAATTTAGGATTAGGACTTTCCTTGGAAGAAAAGGAAGCATTCATTAAACTGTTACGGAAAAATAAACATGTTTTTGCTTGGAAATATGATGATTTAAAGACATATGATACATCCATCATCCAGCATACCATTCCAATGCTTCCCGAACAGAAACCAATTCAGCAGAAGTTGAGAAAAATACATCCGAACTTAGAGAGTCAAATAAAATCTGAACTTAATAAACTCTTGAAAGCTAAGATTATTTTTCCCGTTCGGCACTCAAACTGGGTCTCCAATATGGTGCCAGTCAGAAAGAAAAATGGCGACATTAGGATTTGTATAGATTTCAGAAATTTGAACAAGGCGAGCTTAAAAGATAATTTCCCATTACCTACTATGGAGCAGATACTCCAATCAGTAGCAGGCTCTGAGTTAATGTCCTTTCTAGATGGTTTCTCAGGATATAACCAAGTTTTGGTCCATCCTGATGACCAACTCAAAACCACATTCAGAACAAAATGGGGAACATATGCGTATCAGAAAATGCCTTTCGGACTTATTAATGCAGGAGCGACGTTCCAAAGAGCGATGGATATAGCTTTTAAAGGGTTGATTAACAGAACAGTAGTCGTCTACCTAGACGATATTACTGTATTTTCTAAGGAGAAGTCCAATCATTTGCATGATTTAAATCAAATCTTTCAACGCTGCAAAAAATATGGTATTTCACTTAACCCTAAAAAATCTTTCTTCGCTCTTGACCAAGGAAAGCTCTTAGGCTTTATTGTGTCTAAAGATGGCATTTATATTGATCCTGATAGGATCAAAGAAATCTCTGAAATCCCTTTCCCTCATAATAAAAAATCCATGCAGTCATTTTTAGGCCAAATCAATTTTGTCAAAAGATTTGTTCCAGACTTTTCTCAAATCATTTTGCCACTTCAAACTATGATTAAGAAAAATTCAGTCTTTAAGTGGGGATCAGCAGAAAAGGAAGCGTTTGATTTAATCAAACAATCAATAATCAATGCCCCAGCCTTAAATACTCCTAATTTTTCTAATCATTTCACACTGTATACTATCGCATCCAACTTATCTTATGCAGCAGTACTCACACAGCTTAATGATCACAATTTGGAAGCACCCATTTCATTCTATAGTTCAAATCTTCAGGGTGCTGAATTGAATTACTCCGAGGTAGAAAAACAAGCCTTTGTTGTATATAAAGCCGTCAAACATTACAGACCCTTCCTTTTAAAAGCCCACACAAAAGTTATAGTTCCTTTCCCTGCAGTAAGGCAACTATTAATCCAAAGAGAACTAGGTGAAAAAAGGGCAAACTGGGTTACAACACTTCAAGAATATGATTTAGAAATTAAACCAGCAAAGATTGTTAGAGGCCAAGGTTTTTGCAGGTTATTGGCAGGAGCATCCAACATTCCAGAATCAGGTGATACAGATCAAACCGAAGAAATCAACCAGATAAGTATTACTGATTCAGAATCACAATATGCAGACTTAATCTTTTATTTGAAAAATGGGTATGCACCTCCTAACCTGTCTTACAAAAACAAAAGGGCCATTAGATTAAAAGCAAAAAATTTCACAATTATTGATGATGTGCTTTTTAGGCAAAATTATGATTCAATCTTATTAAGATGCCTAGAAAAACCTGAAGCACAAAAGGTCTTGCAGGAATTACATGATGGACCAGCAGGAGGACATTTTGGAGCTGACACAACAGCCCACAAAATCATTCATGCTGGATATTATTGGCCCACTCTGTTTAGAGATGCTCATGAATATGTAAGGAAATGCCGAAATTGTCAAACTTCTAGTGGAAGGCAAAGAAAACCAGCTTTCCCTTTGCAACCAGTCAACATTGAACAACCATTTGAGCAATGGGGATTAGATATCATTGGGGAAATTACTCCTCATTCTTCCAAACAGCATAAGTATATCCTTACTGCTACTGATTATTTTACTAAGTGGGTTGAAGCAATTCCTTTGAAGACAACAAATTCTGAGGCAATAATTGAATTCATAGATCAATTCATCATTACCAGGTTTGGTGTCCCAAATGCTCTTGTTTTTGATAATGCATCTTACTTTTCAGGCAATGCTATGTTTGATTTCGCTATTAAAAGAGGATTTAAATTAAAATATTCTGCTAATTACTATCCCCAGGGTAATGGTTTAGCAGAGTCTACAAATAAAAATCTGATTAAAATTATTAAGCGAACCATCGAACAGAATCATAAAAAATGGCACAAATCCTTAATATTCGCACTATGGGCTGATAGGATAACACAGAAGGCTTCCATAGGATCTTCTCCGTTCAACCTTGTATATGGAAAAGAAGCAGTACTACCAACAAATCTTGTTCTTCCTTCCCTAGCCCTAGTTCAGTTTATTGAGGAAAGCCCTTCTTCTTCTATTCAACTTAGACATGACCAAATTCTAAAATTAGAAGAGGAAAGAGAAAAAGCCAAGGTTATTCATGCAAAACATCAGCAAATCATCAAGTCATCCTTTGATTCAGTCTCATCCGGTTCAAAACAATTTCAAGTCGGTGATTTAGTTCTGAAATGGGACAAAGCCCATGAAGACAAGGGAAAACACACCAAGTTCCAAAAGATGTGGCTTGGGCCATTTCAGATCTGTGAGAAGATAGGCCATTCGACCTTCATATTACAAGATTTATCAGGTTTGAGAGATTCTCTCCCTGTTAATGGCCTTATCTTAAAGAAATTCTTCAATTGAGAAGGTAACCCCTTCTCCTTTTTAATAGAATTTTGTAGTTTGTAGGACCATTAGAAAATAAAGTTGTAAGGTATCTTCCATTGACCTTTGCTGTACTTAAAAGTTGCTCAACAGAAGTAGTGATGATATTTACTTTTAAAATAATAGAAGTCTTAGATAAGAGGAATAATTTCTAGGAAACTAGGTATAATTGCATTCCGAAACCACACTTCAATTTTTGTGAACTCTTCTCAAAGTTTAGAAGTATTGTAAATCATTTTCTGTTTTCAAATTGGTCACAAAAGGGTTATCAATATCAAAATAGAAACTAATCCAATTTCAGCATCTTCAACTCTTACCCTGTCATCCATTTACTCTTAAGGAGAAAATTGTCCATCCCATTCACCAAATTTTATGGTTACTCAGAGTGTAATTCTAAAATATTTGATATAAAAGATAAGAGGTCTTATTACAAGCCTGCTTACCATGATCATCGGGAAATAGTTTAACCGACATTACCAATACTGCATACCAAAACAGGGTAATGGCTTAGAATTATAAGACAAGGGGTCTCATCACGAGCCAGCTTGTTCGGTTAGATTACTACCAGTGAATGGCATTGTCAAACAACTGGCCACCAAACCAGGACAATGGCTTTTTATCTTAGCAATAACAGAAAAAGGAAAGGAAATACAAAATATGAAAACATGTTTTGAATTCATTCTGTTAATCACACTCTTAAATGGATGGAATAATGGACAATAATATGGTTAAAAGGTATCCCTGTCGAAACTATGAACGTTTGCTGGCAGCAGAGGCTCTACCTATGACAGACGAGTTAACTATAAAAGCTGATTTGGAAAGGTTTTCTGTTTTATCATTATAAACCAATAGAGGCCTATTTAAAACTTAGAATGTATCTAATTTTAAATAAGAGAGGAAATTAGCAAAGATAGTTTCATTTTACTCGGAATGCATATATACCTAGTTATATTAGAATTTTCCCCTTTGATTAGAACTCTATTTTGAAAAAGTTTAAGTATTTCCATACTTTTCAGAGATAACTGTTTCTTCCAGCGAATCGCCAATTGTTGTGCTCTACAACAACCCCCCATTTCATATCATTTTTATTCACAAAACTATCATATGAAATGGGTCCCTTTTAGTTTTGATTGGTATCAACTTTGTATTATTCAAAAAGGTTCGAAAACAAAATGAAAACATTACAAAAAACCTTTTTGACAAACCAATTTTGGTCTTATAATATAAATAATCAATCTTTTATCATTGCGATAAAGCGATCGCAAGATCGCATATCGCAATGAAAAAGGAGGCATAACTTAAAAAACCATTGGTTTGCTCCGACGCGATAACATGCAATAGCTTATCGGACATCGACAATCATAAGTTCCCATAATTAAAGTGCCTTTCGATGCGATGCGATGCGATAAACTCTCGTTCACCCCGATGCGATGCGATATCGCTATTGGCGATCGGCGATACACCATGCATGCTTTTAAAGTGCCCATACTCCAATGCAATGCGATATCGCATATTGGCGATCGGCGATATACCATGCATGCTTTTTAAAGTGCCTATACTCCCAATGCGATGCGATGCGATATCGCTATCGGCGATCGGGGATTTCAAAAGGTGTCAATATGAAGATTTAAGTTTTCCTCGACACCCGATTGCGATAAAGCCAAAAGCGCAAACTTCAAAAAGCCGTTAAAGCAGAGATATTACGATTAATTCGTATTTAAGACCTTATCTTTCAAACAGTGATTCACCTGCGCTCAACCGCCAAAACATCCAAGGCACGCTTAAACAAATCATGCGGCCGATAAGAGATATGATGAGCATTTAAAGGATTGACAGGTTTTAATAGCCATTTAATGAATTAGTAAGCTTAAAAAACTCTTCTCATAGATTGTATTTGCGGCCACTTTAAAAGTTAATCCCTCATCATGCATTGATCAATATATCTCACTCGTATTTGGTTTTCGCTACCAATTCTCTGTGTTACGCTTATTTCCACTACTGTGCAGAATTCTTCCGAAGTAATAGATTCAAGCAGAATGGGGAAGAAGTCTAAGAAAACCACAGTCGCTTCCACTGCACCAGCCACAGGACAAGCCGTCGCTGATCCAACAAATAAAAAGAAAGGATTAATATCTGATACTACATGTTCAGGATTTGCCAAGACCACTTGGCAAAGTACCTATAATTTGATCGAAGCCGAAGAACCAAAGGTGACGACAGTACAAGCTACAGCGGGTTCTAGTAGAAAATCTGATGGTACTTTGAAAGACTTGGCCGACTCTTTCCTTCATCGGATAGCGGCTCGGGAGAAAATTCTCCCATATACGGATGTAGTAAAGTGGGCAATTGAGGAGATCCCAATTATAGACAGAACTTTCTACACCAAAGATGGGAGAATCTTCGGTTCATTCAAAGCTGATGATTTGAGGCAAATGTATCATTTGCCTGAGCCAGAGAAGAAATACAACAAGGCATTTCTGGAGAAATTCCGAAACGAGAACGAAACTGAATCCGAACCCATTCAGGAATGGAGGCAAAATCCGGCGAAACACAAGCATGAAACTTCCGGTAAGTACTCTGTTGATTCTCTATGTTCTCCGTATTGTTATGCTGGGATAATGATGTGTAGATTGTGGGGGTTGCACGATTCCGCTAATTTCACTATAGAAATGGTTCCCTTGATGGAAGCGGCATGTAATAGTGAGATGATGGATTGGGCAACCATACTGTCAGATAAGCTAGCGACAACAGTTCTTAGTTTTAGAACTAATACTTCCGTCTCAGAAATGATTATTCCCCCATTCTATTACAGTGCTTATATTTTGGATACCTTGTGTTTTAATTCTGAGTTTCCTGTACTCGGCTGGACGTGGACTCCACAAGACCCCACGCCTATTCACATATACCATCAGAAATTGTGGAAGACTTCCTATAAGCACCATTTGTACCAAGTCTGTAACGGCTTCATGTTACCCATTCATTATTCTATTTTTAATAACCCTGCTCCCAAAATTTCTTACCAAGCAGGGATTGATTTAACATCAATAGGAAGATGGTTCGGAGAGGAGAAATTTACTTATGTAAGAATTTTCGGCAGCCAAGCCGAACCTCATGTCCTTCCTTTGTACATACCTGACAAATTGCTGGCAAAGGAGATAGCCTATCATATTATTGCCGAGGGAGTTACACAAACTCTCAAGAAAAATAAGAAGCAGGTCTGGCCCTCCTTTCCTCTGAGATGTGGTGTCTACACTTTGCATGATTTCAAACATGCAGAAAAAGAAGCTACGAAAATGAAATCATTAACTCTAGTGACTCTCCCAAGTAGGCGATTTGATCCCAACAAAGTCGCCTATAATGCACTTGAACAGGCCAAATTAACAAAGTTTGATCATGTAGAAGCTAAGTTTGACGACTTGTTCTCTTCAACTGAATCAATGTATCAGGTTAGATCGCTGGCCTTAATGCAATACAAAGATGAAGGGTTAACTGAATTCAACAGACTTAGAGAACAGAGGTTGCAAACTCTGCCTCTAGATCTGTTAGCAACAACCCCAGCAACAAGACCAAGCGAGCCTGAACAACAACATTCAAAGGAACCTCCGGTTACAACAAAAGAACATGAGAAAGTGCAGGAGGAAACCCATAACAAAGAACAGGAGAAGGTGCGAGAGGAAACCCAGACTGAAGAGCAAAAACAGAGCAACATAGAGGTGAACGTGGATACTCAAATTGATCCAAAATTTCTCCAGGAATGGCAGCAATTTGATTCAATTATCAGTAGTCTTGAATGTTCAAAGGACACCAAAACCTCGAAAGCAACAGATACACAAGAAACCACTTCACAACAGGTTCCAAGTGGAACCAGTGGCCTACCCAGTTCAAAGGAAGTAGAAATAATCCCAAAGGACCCCTTCGATCAAATCATTTTGCAAATAGAAGAAATTCCTCCCTTGGATGTCTTCTATAGCCCAAGGCACAAAGATGTGGTAAAACGACAGAGGAAGAGAAGAAGGACTGATCAACCTTCCCTTTTCCCAGAATAAACAGTCACGGGCAATGTGGTTTGGAAGGAGGAATTTGACCCCTCTGATGACCTAACAAAACTATCACAGTATGCTGGAGCCTATTCGGCAACAACAATAGACAAGGCATCAGAGGTGAGTCTTTTATTAAAAACAAAAGACCAAGAAATCTTTTTATTGCAAACACAACTAACAGAAGCATAGCAGAAAGCGGAGCAGGCAGAACAGCAATTGTTAAAACAACAACAAATAAATAATCAATTAACTCAACAATTGCGGGAAGAGAAACAAAGGATTGATCACAGCCCAATCCAGAAGCAGAAAGAGTTGTCTGAAGCCTTGGCACAACTGAGGGCAACAAATGAACAAATGCTGAAGTCAAAAGATGAGCAGATTGCTCAGCTATCAGCACAACTTGAGAAGACAAAGGGCGTTCCACAAATAACTGAATTCAAATTAGAAGCATTATAGATAAATAAGGCATTAATATCACAAATCAAGCTTCTATGTCAACAAATCGCCCAGGTGGAACCACTATGCGAATTGACGACATCAATAAGTAAACGAACAGAAAAGGCTAGAACAGAATTAGATCAAGCTGAAGAAACATTAAATGAATTCCTTGACTGGCAAGATACCGATCAGGGACAAGTGAAAAATTTACCAAGAATTTTAGAGTCACATAAAGAAATATTGTTTACAGAATGGCAGTCCTAGTTAATGAAAGCAGAGAGGGCAATTTCAAGGTGCAAATCAACCACAAGTAATTTGGTTGAATTGGTTAATAATACCCTCTACTTGTCAAACATGATTTCCCAATGCACTCCAGGTAAATTGACAGCAGTAAAAACATTGGAGTAGTCATGTTATCCAGATCTAGAGGAAAAGGGGAGATTAATTGCTGGAATTAACAGTTTAACATGGGACACCTATTGGTTCTTCTTGGTAAAACCACACAGTCAAAGAGCCGCCCTCAAATGCCTTTCAGATGCAATCGGGTATATTATCCCCGATATTCAGGATGCCACCTATGCCGCCCAGCTTAACTCTCGCCTCAACAGACCCATCCGAAGTGGAGCCAATGCTTGCGATAAGTCAGCTCAAGTTTAAAGGCAAACAACCTACTTGATGATTCATGCTGCCGACTACCAGGTTGCTGAGAAGGAGATATTCAAAATCATTTGATACCAATTAAGTAGGATTTCAGTTTCATAGATAGTTAGTTTAATTCAGTATTTATAGACCCTTTCATGTTTTTAGAAAGGGTCGAAAAGTTTTGTACTTGACTTAAAACCTGAAGTTGCACTACTGTGCTTCAGGCATATTCTTTTATAAAACTGGACCAATCATTCTGATTTTGGCAAAGAAGCTTTTATGCAAATGTGCACTACTGTCTTTGTTTGAAAGTATTTCTGCGTTAGAGGAAGAATTTCAAATAGCGATTGATGTTAGAGAGTGACTCGCAGCTCATATGGTACTATTATCTATGTCTGAATCCATTCTTTTTATATGAATTGTTATTTGATCGCCTTTGCTATTATCGAATATATATATGTGTTTTAACAACATTTCTTTATTCCCTCCACTACTGGATGTTTATGGTAATGCTTTTCTTTTGATCATATATGTATTGATGATATAAATGATGAGTGTAGCAATATTGCGTTAATCACTTTGTTTAACTATTTAAGCAAAGTAATCTTTGAATGAGTAAATGTCCATGTTTATTAGATGGAGTCATCTATATGCCTGTTAATAAACATAGATCATCAAGCGCTACACCTCAAAGTACAATAGTTCCCGGGATTAGTAGTAATTCTTTTTATTTCGCTAATAAATTAAGTTATTCGCCTATCATTAGATTAGTCAATCAATCATTCACTCATTCCGTTTATTCATTGCTGGGAAACTGGTCCCATTATCCCCAGTCGGAGCCACCATTCCAAACGAAAAAGGAGTTGTATTAAGGTCCGAACCGGGTGGTTATCCCCCAATGTTGATACAACGATTTTCGGGGCATCAAAACTACTCTATACTCTGCTTCACATGAAGATAAAGAAAGAGGCTTTATCTTTTTACTGGACCAAGAGATCAGACCTGAACCAAGTTGAAACATGTAATCACTCCTCAGAGACACTGTTTAGTGCCAATCGCACTAGCTATGTGGGTTGAGGCAATGCCCCAACAACTGACAACTGGCCTCAGACCTCCTGAATCCTATTGCAGGAGGAGTATATGCCTTCCCCCTTCTGCATCTAGATGAGCCTCAACTTCTCTTCTAAGTACATCTTCCATTGCTCGAAAGTTCCCTCATACAACGTACAAAGTGTATCCCACATCTCTTTGGTCGTTAGCTTTGTTGCTATGTGTGATACAACATGATCTCGAACACCATTTAGGATCAACCTCTTTTTTCATGCCATCTCATTTATGTACTCTTTCAACTGATCTGTGTCCCGTGGTATTGCTACCGCTCCATTAATATATGGATTCAGGCCATATTCATCTAGAAGGAAGGACATCCTTGCCTTCCAGATGACATATTTAAAAGCTCCATCCAACCTATCTTGATCATGAAGTCCACCATTAGTAATCTCAACAAATGTAAAAATTCTCCTCTTCCCTTATGCTCAATTGTTGTTAGGCTATTCGTACTCCCTTTCGGAGTGAGAAACTTTGCTCACAACGACTCTTGATATGCAAGGAAAAATGAACTTATTGAGACTAGAAGTTCCCTGGGAAAATTTTCCCTGAGTGTGTGCTCTTATTCCAATCAATGCTAGCTCTACTCTAGAAAACTACTACAAAACCATAGTGTCCATCTAGAGATATGCTCTCCGAAAATACTGGGTTGCTTCCTCTTCATCTGGACTCCCTCGATCAGAAAAAAATTGAATCTCCTATAGAAAACCGGCCTCTTGGGAAAGTGACTGCACTGACCTCTAGGGTTTCAATATGCTGCCCACACTAAACAACAAAAGTCCGTCTATATTCGCTATTGAGATCTTTGACTTATCATCTGGGCTCTAATACCATGTGATAATTCTACAACCAAAATCCTATTGCAACAACTAGAAATTACTCTCCTAATTGTTAATTAAATTTAATAATTTATTTACTATTTCCTACAACAAACGCTGAATAACTCACACTACAGTCTACATAAATAAAACTATGAAAGAATAAATGCTAGAAGAATTGCTAGCACACACACATAAAATGACACAATTATTTTTGGACCAATGTCCCTCGAAAAACCCAACTTGGGAAAACTAGTGCAACAGTGAGGGTTTTATTTTATTATGTAGTAGTGAAATCTGAGTACATCTATGGGTGCCCAAATGGCATTCCAATCAACAAGAAAAATTGGGCAAAATAGTAAAGGGAAATACCCTTCTCCCATAAGAAATCTCTAGCAATACTTTTCCCACCAAAACTCGGCCTCTTGGAGATCTACGCCAGCCTCTGCACTACTCTGCGTAGCTAGTTAGATGAATTTCCTCAGACTGGGCTTTCATGAAGTCGTTCTGCCTTTGGATGTTGAGGAAATTGTCTCTCTGAATCTCTAGGACTTCTTCTCGACCTCTCGAACTAAGAATTATTTTTCTTCTTTCAAAATTGAACTGCTTGGATAAAGAAACTGCGTTGTCCCTCAGTGTTGCCTCTCTGGGATAACTCAACCTTCTTGCTGATACCTCTCCGGATCTCGAAAATATTTCCTCCAAATCACTATCCTTGCACCTCATTCACTGCTTCAATCTCAATGGATAGCTCTCCAGAAACTGAATGTTGCTACTCTGGAAATCGATTACTAATGAAATCGAACTACTAAAGTGTTTTCTCCAAGTTCTCATCAACTTCTTCTTATAATCCTCTGTTAGGTCTCCAATGGGTAATATTAAAACTTAATCGATGGATAGCATTAACTTGAAGTTGATCCGTGTGAGTTTCTAGAACATTCACACCTTGAATTAATTAGTTATGATTAATTAACCATATTCCCTAAGTTTAGACTTAGGAAACATTTAAAAACTAGTTAATAATCTAATTAACTCATTTCTAGGTGGAATTTCCAGAAATGATTTTTAGGTTTTAGAGATCTCCTGTATTATGGCCTCTCCACAAAATTTAAAGGCTAGAACATATCTAATGCTACAAAAACTAACATGGCATTGTCGATATGATCCACTGAGGCACTATCATGGATTGTTGTGTGGAGATCTGAGACCAAAGTGATTCCCTAATGCTTTGAGGTAGATGTTTCTATAGAGAGGGCTTCAATTGTTGCTTTCACCTAATATTTTGAGATGGAGTGCCATGAATTTTCTTGAAGCCATGACGAGACACCTTCTAGCAACCAATTGAGATCATGTTGTGGATTACTATAGTTTGGGTAGGGATTCCAATTTGCATGCAGAGAGCGTATACCATGCAGGTCCTACCAACACCGACTCAACCCTGTGAGAAAACTAGCCAAAGTAAATTGACACCCAAAATATATGGATTATATAAATATATAAAATTGTTATTAAAATTATAAATTATACCTTTATTTCAATAGATTTAATTCTTTCAAATGTTCTCTTTATTTATTTACTTAAAAAAATGATCATATTTGTCTTTTTAAAATGACTAAAATTTTTAAAACTATTAAATTCTTATGGTAAAAATTCCTTCGAGTTGCATAGAGGTATAACTATACTTTATGTTGAAGTTAATATGATTCATAAAATTAAATTACATTAATTATATATATATATATATATATATATATATATCTATATATATATATATATATATATATCTATATATATATATATATTTGAAATTACAATTTAAATCGAAATTTAATGTAAACCCATTTTTTTTAAGTTTATAACTATTTTTTTTTTTGTAAATCAATCTATTCTATTAATTCATAAAACAGTGACATTGTGAGGGACTTGGTTTCAAAACCCCATAGACTACATTCCTACCATACTTGTTGGCTAGATGGTAATGACAAAAAACACTGACATTATCAACAAAAAACTTAAGGACCATAGTCAGAATGCCGAAAGTTACCAAAAACGTCCAAGGATCAAAATACTTAATTTATAACTTTTTAGATTGTGATGAATAATTTTATTTATTTTTTTGAAATTTTGATTTAAATTTGTACACTTTTCATTTATTTTTTTGTTTTTTATTAGTTTAATTAATATTTTTTATTTCCTTAAAATAACATAAAAGCATAGTACAATATCCAATTAATCATTACTTGCCCATCGTGTTGAGTAGGTGGTTTCAATCTGGCACGAGGGAAACCATATATTTTTAACCACCTACATATTAAGAAGTAGTTTGAAAAAGATATCATTTTCAGTACAACTTGTCTGACTAAAACATAATTGCAGTACAAAAAAATTCCCTAAACATTCCAACCAATTATGTGTTTGAAGAGGTAACAAGCACTGGGTCTTTGGTGCTAAGTCCAAAAGGATTAGGAGGGTCTGTTTCACACGTTAGGTGGCCTTCAAGATGAGACAACCTTGCATCCTATCTATTTGGGAAAAAATATTTATTGCTCATATATATTTTGATGTCTTATAGGGAGGAAAAAGCATTGTATCTCTCCTCCTATTTTTCCATTAACACCTTACCAAGCAAATACCTCATCTGCCAATGAAGAACTGTGGAATTGAAATAATGTTTCCTTCTTCTATTAGTATGTCTACGGTTAAAAACCCCACTTGAGACCTCTTCCAAGATCTCTAAATCAGGAAATACTTGACAGTATACATTCATGAGGGACTCAAGGTTGAAAATATTATGTGTAGTTTCAAGAGGAACGACAAAGTAAAAAGTGTTAGCAGCTTCCTGGACTGGTTGTTGAGCTCATTTTCTACCCTATGGGCCTTGACCACCTCCTCAATTACAACTTCACATTCTTTTCCTTGGCATGATGCCCAAATGAGGGACTCTCCCAGACTTATAACAATGATATAAAGGGGTAGGGGTATATAAAATAGAACCGATTAAGCCAAAATTTCTAACAGAAAATTGTAAGCACTTATCAGAGCACTAAGAAATCCCCAAAGAATACATCAGTTGATGGAGAAAAATCTCACTAAAATTCAATCGATTAGTCCAATTAAAACCTGTAAACCACCTACCAAGAAGCCAAAACCACCCCCCAACTAAACGTTCCGGACAACTGAGAACAAATGACCCACCAATACCTCGATTTCCTAGGGAAAAAAGAAACAATAGAAGAGCCCTTCATAGGAAAACCAAGAAGAAACCAAAATTCATGAATAGACCAATTAATAAGGACTTCAACAAACCTCTAGAATGAGAAACCACAACTTGCTTAGGTGTTGGTGCTCAACCTTCATCTGAATGCCCTCCCCCACCATCTTAAATCCTCGAACAATTTACTCCTATGCCGGGTGATTGCATGCACGGGGTGAGCCACACCAACTAGTCCATTAATACCCATCTTGTCAATAGGGTGGCAGGCTCACCCCTCAAAACATCATCTCTGCCCCACTATCAACCCCCATCAAGGAGTACACTTTTAGCTTATTTTATTTAAGTTGTAGTCTATCTATTATACATTTTAGAGTTTTTCTAAGCATATTTTCTTGTTGAATTTGGCCATAATGCGATAGGGATTTCTTGGAATCACAAGTTTGATTTTTGAAATCTCCACAATATGAGTGTCCATTTTTTTAGGGTGCTGAATCCATATATGCAGTCAAAAACTCATTTTAAATAACAAAAGATAGTAATTTTTTTAGTATCTAGAGGAATCAACAACTCGACTGGCTTCGTACTTACATGACACATGGTCAATTCTATATTCTCCTTTGCATACAAGGGAATTTTGGGTGTATTTGAACCTCAATAATATATTGGGACATAACACTTTGTTTTCACGACACTTGCCAATTAACCAACCCTCGAGGGCTAACAAAATATATTGATTTTACTCAAAAATATTTGCTGAATTTCGATAAAAAAATCCTAAACATATAATAGTTGTAAAGACAACACTTTTTATTTAATTACTAAATTTACATATATTAAAATTTTAATTAAATTTTGAATATATCTCTTATTACATAGAAAAAATATATTTAATATTTTTTATAAAAACAATATAATGGAAAAAAATCATATATATAAATAAGAGATAAATTAATACTGATAATAAAGAATACGATGATAAATAATTCAATTAATTTCTTTCTAATCCATATTCATATTTATTGGCTATTTATTATATTATATTTTTAATATATATTAATTATATTCAATGTTATATAACACAATGTATTCTTTGGTTTATAACTTGGTTATATAATATCTATGAAATGTATATCAATTAATTAGGTTTAATATTTATGAAGAAAGTTTTTAGTTTTAAGTTTCATGAGGGGATTAAGGGAGGGAGGGATGTTGAATTAGTGACTATATACATCTGTGTAAGCTTAATAACATGTGTTTTTTTTACAAGTAGTGACATGTTCAAATCTAGAATATGTGAAAGTATGTGTGCGCTTAATAACATGTGTTTTTTTTACAAGCAGTGATCATGAGGGGGATTAAGGGAGGGAGGGATGTTGAATTAGGGACTATATACATCTGTGTAAGCTTAATAACATGTGTTTTTTTTACAAGTAGTGACATGTTCAAATCTAGAATATGTGAAAGTATGTGTGCCCTTAATAACATGTGTTTTTTTACAAGCAGTGACATGTTCAAATCTAGAGTAAGTGAAAGTATGTACACATCACCTTTGTGAAATCTTTGTATAAATGAAGATTTCTTGTACCACAAGCAAGAAGGTTGTATACACCAATTTGGTTTAGCCATATTTAAAGTATATTATTATTATTATTATTAATAAAGGTCTTATAGAATATAATTTAAAGTGAATTTGGTATGATTTTAATTAAAGTAATATTTGTTAAATGTTCCATAACATGATTATATTAAATACTCCATATTTAATTATGAGAATATATTTACCATATTTAGAGATTATTCTAATTATTTTTAGTGAAGGAATTCATATGTAATTTTGTAAAATAAATTGTATTTATGACATGAATTTTAAACTTTAAATTTACTTTACTAAATTTTATTAGTAAAAATAAAAATAATATAATAATATCATAAAAACAAAAAATAAGACAACAATGAATAAAATCACTTAAAGGCACTCACAATCTAAATTAAAATCAAGAAATTAGACCAAAGAAAAACAACAAATAAGTCACTAATTTAACATTAATGACCCCGGTGTCATATGCATATTTACTGATAGTTATATTTGTTAGTGTTTTCAAGGCCAAGATTTCTTCAATTGATAGCTAGAGATATTGTAGTCGAAATATCAAGTTTTTCTTGGAAAATATTTTTATTTCAATGATGGCTAGAACTTATCAATCAAGGTGGACGAGATAGGATGACCACTCCTAATTATTAATAGTCTTGCATAAAACCTTGATAGGAGGAAAATGCGCAATGATCACGATAATTCTTTCGTATGTATTATATGTTTGAAGAATTGGCCCTATTTCTTCCGGCCATATTAGTAGAAACTGTCCCAAAACCATTCAATTCTTAAAAAAAAAATCGGTGAATATTGTGGGAAAATGGCCCTTGAAAACAAAAGGATGATTGAATATTGCAGTACTAGCAATTATTTTTTATGAGTATAATATTAAATTTTTATTTAGTCTTAAGGGTTAGTTCAATTGGTAGAGTCCACGTTGTTAAGTACCTTATTGATTAGGCGGTCACAGGGTCAATTACTTTCGACACCGTTGGGGTTAAGCCTTTTTTTTTTTTTTTTTCCGAAGGTGGTAAAACCTATCAACTCAGGTGTCAAACCATCAGTGAGGACAACCATCTCTGGCTGCTATCCGCGAATGCTGGGTTGACTCATCACTGTTAAATAGGAAAACCACGCCACCTGGCATAACCCTGCTGGTGGTCCGTAATCGGGAGCAGGCTCTCACTCCTGCCAGATGCCTCTGGGTCTTGGGCCGTTAACCTGTTTCCTTACGTCCGAGGAAGACGAGCTCTTAGCCAAGCAGAAGCAGTTTTACGGCATACTCCAGGCCGAGTTGGGGTTAAGCCTTGCTACCAAGAGAAACATATTAAATTTTTATTTATTTATTTAATAATTAAATTAAAAATATTAAAAAAATTATTGCTATAATTACATATGTATATTAACACCTTTTTAAACTAATTACATATATATATTAACTATTTATATTAGGTAATTGTACAATTTTATTAGTAAATAACGCTTGTTCAACATATTATTTTTATAATAGTTAATATTATATTAATTTATTAAAATTAATTAGAATTTAATTGCATTGATTTTGGTGGTCAAATATTCGTTCTTTTAAAACAAACCTTAGTGAAATACTATTCTATTTAAGTATGTGTGGATATGATTTTTTTAATTAAATTGAAATCTTAAAAAAGGCATAACTACATTTGTGATATATCTAAACATTCTTTCTTGATATTGATAAAAATATTTGGTTGATATTTTATGGAGGTTAAATATGTGGCATCACCTAATAATTATTAATAATTACATTAAATTACTCGAGATACTTATTACTATAGATTTATTATTATAGATAATTATTAGGCAGATGGCAGAGATTTATCTTGATGGAATATCCTATAATATTCTTAGAAGAGATTTATCTAAAAATGAGTTATGTCCTTTTTATCCATTTTAATTAAATTTATTAATTAAAAAATGTCATAGGAACAAATGCCATATAGAATGAGTTATAATTTTTATGGACATGTGGTATTGATAAGCCATGGTATTGCTCATGGTATTGTAACAAAGTTTGTTTAGAAATTAAGGATCTCCATGGACTCGGTGAATCTCCATGATTAAGAATCTTGTTGTGTTATGAAACCAACTCACAAAAAGATTGAAAGGATAGATCAACAACTTCAAAATCAGCCTCTTCGAGGGGGAAACCTCCTTTACATTACACAAATGACCAATTCATGGATGATACAAATGACTAAACCTCCTTTCTATATATAGGAGTCTAAGGGGTCACAATATAATCAAAGCCAATATAACAATAATAATATAAGGGCACAAAAATAACAAAAGTGGGCTTCTATGGGGCACACTAATAATAATATGGGGACAATAGGGGCACAATAATAACAATAAGGGCTACAATGACAATAGTAATGGGGGAATCACTAGTATTATAGGGACCTAACTTCCCCCTCTCCAAAAAAGTGTTGTCCTCAACGCTTGAGTAGTTATGCATGCTTTTGTATAAAAGTTTCATCCTCCCATGTGGAATCTTCAGCAGGTAAGTTCTTCTAGTTGATGAGATACTCTGAAATTGATCGATTTCGTAGCTGTCAAGTTTTGGAAATATGGTTTTTCCTTCCTTGTCAAGTTCTGGAAATATTGTTTGAACTAGGAGCTTGTCACCTATAATCTTCTTTAAAATGAAACATGGAAAACTAGGTGCACTTGGAAAGCTCCAATTTGTATGCCATAGTACCAATATTTTGCAACACCTTGTATGGACCATAATACTTTGGTGATAATTTATTATCCTTCTTAGCTTTATTGAGGGACATTTGTTTATATGGTTGTATCCATAGGAATACAGAGTCACCTACATCAAAAATTCTTTCACTACGATGTTGATCTGCCTATTATTTCATTCTATTCTGCACCAAAGTGAGGTTATCCTTTAATAGTTGGAGAACTTGTTGTTGATGCTCGATGTGATCTTCCACTGCTTGAACCTTAGAATTTTCTCTTAAGTATGATGTGATGGATGGCAGATGATATCCATAAAGTGCCATAAATGGGGTCATTTTTGCTGCAATATGGAAGGAAGTGTTATACCATCATTTAGCCAGCGGCAACCATTTCACCCATTGTGTCCGTTTATCAGAGACAAAGCAACACAAATATCCTTCCAAAAATTTATTACTATCTCATTTTTCCCATCAGATTGAGGATGATAAGATGAGCTATGAGCTAACTGAGTATCAAGACAAGAAAAAAATTATGTCCAGAAATTTCGAGTGAAAATGGGATATCTGTCGCTTAAAATAATACTTGGGTTTCCATGTAGCTTTTGAATTGTTTCCATAAATGCATTAGAAACTGTATTGGCTTTAAATGGATGAGAGAATGCACAAAAGTGTGCATACTTGGTAAGTTTGTCAACTACCACCATGATGACACTCTTTCCTTCAGACTTGGGTAAACCTGTGATAAAATCCATTGAAACCTCCTCCCAACATTGGCTTGGAATGAATAAAGGTTTTAATAGACCTGGGGTCTTAATTGTTTCAACTTTATTTTGTTGGAAAACCAAACATTCTGTCACAAACTTTTGAATATCTGATTTAAGGCCATCCCAAAAAAATTCCTTCTTAACGATGTGGTAAGTTTTTAAAAATCCCAAGTGAGCTCCTAAGAGAGAAGTGTGAAATTCCATAAGAATATTTTGTTTGAGTTGGGAATTCTTACCCAGGTATAAGCGATCTTTGTACCATAACGAATCATTTTTCCAGCTAAATGTATCAGATGTATTGGGATATTGTTGTAACTTTTGAATGAGTGCCCACAAATCTTTGTCATTCTTCCATTCATCCCTTGCTTCGTTTATCCAATCTGGTTGGATAATAGAAATGGTGCAATGCAGTGCTTCCACATCCTCATCCTTTCTTAAGAGTGCATCTGCCACAACATTTTGCTTCCCTTTTTTGTAGATTATTTCAAAGTCATAACTGAACATCTTTGTGACCCATTTTTGTTGCTCTTCTGAAGATAATATTTGTTCTAAAAAGTATTTAAGACTATCATGATACGTTTTTACCTTGAAGTGTCTTCCCATTAGGTAGGAACACCATTTCTTAAGTGCATGTGGTATTTCCAACATTTCCTTCTCATAAATTGCTTTTTGTAAATACTCTCCTTTGATTGGACGAATTTCGAAAGCAATGGGTATTTCTTCTTGCATTAAAACAACACCAATTCCATTTCCTGAGGCATCGCATTCCACAATAAATGTTTTTGTGAAGTCCAGCGTAGCTAAGACTGGTGCTTGGCACATTGCCTCTTTAAGATGTTCAAATTCCTTCATTGCTTTTGGAGTCCATGAAAATGCATCTTTCTTCAATAATTTTTATAGAGGTGCTTCTATTCTCCCATAATTCTTAACAAACTTGTGATAATATCTTGTCAACTCGAGAAATCCTCGTAGATGCTTTATGGATGTGGGGATTTTCCATTCCTTAATGGATTTAATTTTGCTAGGGTCTACCTTAACACCTTCATGAGATACAATATGACCCAGATATTCCACCTCTTGTGCTCCAAAGAAACATTTGGAGCTTTTTGCATATAATTGTTTCTCCTCCAATAGTTTTAGCACCATGTCAACATGTTGAACATGATCCTTCCAAGACTTGCTATAGATTAGTATATCATCAAAAAATATTAACACAAATTTTCTAAGGAAGGGTTTGAAAAAGGAATTCATCAAACTTTGAAATGTAGAAGGTGCATTCGTAAGGCCAAAAGGCATGACCAAAAATTCATAATGACCCTCATGAGTTCTAAATGTTGTCTTCGGAATGTCTTCAGTCTTCGTTCTGATTTGATGATATCTTGAATGAAGATCCAACTTGGTGAAGTAAATTGATCCATGTAATTCATCCAATAATTCATTAATGACAGGAATGGGAAATTTATCTTTAATAGTGAGCTTGTTGAGCTCCCTATAATCCGGACACATGCGCCATGATCCATCCTTCTTGTGCACCAATACTACTGGAGCAGAGAAAGAACTTTGACTAGGTTGAATTACACAAGCCTCTAGCATTTATGCAACCATACATTTTATTTCACTCTTTTGGGAATAGGGATATCTGTAAGGCCTGATGTTTAGAGGAACACTTCCTGGAATCAAATGAATAGCATGATCATGATCACGAATAGGTGGGAGGCCTTTGGGAGTCTCAAATACCTTGGAATGATGTCCAAGACTTTTTGGAGATTTGGAGAAATAGATGATTTCGATGTGGGAACCTCTAGCAAACATAATTGTGCAATTACGCCTCGTTTTTCTTCCTTTAGAAGCTTTTTCATTCCGTTAGAGCTGATTATATTTCCTAGTTTCCCTATGATACCCCTTAATTCAAATTCCTTTTCTTCCGAAGAAAATTTCATGAAAAGTTCTTGAAAATTAAAAGCCATTGTACCCAAGGATTGTAGCCATTGGACTCCTAGTACAACATCAGCACTACCCATTGGAATGGAAAGCATTGGGCTATTCAATAGATATTCACCCATGGAGAGCTTAATATTATGGCACTTTCCAGAGCAATTTATGGTTTCTCCACTTGCCACCATCACTTGACACTCTAGTGATAGATATAGGAAGCAATTCAATTCCTTGGCTATCTTACAATGAATAAAATTATGGGTACTTCCTGAATCAATCAACACTATTACCTTTTTCTTCTTGATATGTCCTTCTATCTTGATAGTTTGAGGAGTGGTAATTCTGGCCAATGCATTACAAGATATGGTCGGATTCATTTCTTCTTTCTCTAGGGTTTGTTCCTGGTGTATATCCTCTTCTTTTGACATTTCTTGTTCCTTTTCTTCCTCCTCTTCACAATCTATGTAAAATAATTTCTTCTCAGCAAACTTATGACCTTTATTGTATTTTATATCACAACTGTAACAAAGACATTTTGCTCTTTTTTCTTCCAATTTTTGTGGTGTCATCCTTGTAGGTTGTGGAAATCTAGGGAAACAACACTTCCATCTTTATATTTGTGAGTGGTACGCTTCCTTGTTGCCATAATTTTACTTTCCATTTTTCTTGCCAATCTGAATGCCTTCTCCAACGAATCAAGTTCCCAAAGGCGAACCTCATGTTGTATGTTATCCTTTAAAGTCCCTATGAACAAATCAATCCTATGCTCCTCTGGGATATCTTTTACCCTTATATTTAACTTTTGGAAGTCCTCAATGTGCTCCATCATTGAACCCATTTGTTTGAGATTTATCAATTGGCTAAAAAAAGTGTTGCTTTTTGTATCCTCATAATGTGCTATCATTTATTCTGTAAAAATTGCCCAAGTGACAATTTTTTTACGAGAGAAAAGCCATCGATACCATACAAATTGATTTGGATCCAAATATAAAGTTGCAATATGTACCTTTTGTTTGTTTTGCACATTATGGAGATCGAAATATTGCTCCATCTGTAGTATCCATGTTACAAGATCCTTGCCATCAAACTTCCTCATATCGATATTTGGAAAATGGTGGGTCTTCAATCCACCGTTAGAGTCAATGAAATGATGATTAACATTTATTTTGTTCTCATCATGAGTTTTCTCTATTACCTTTTTGCCATTAGGAAGCCTTTCTTGTAGCAACTTTGTCAAACCTTCCTTCAAACCTTCCATGTCCTTCTTCAAATAATCAATGTTGTCTTTCATACCATCCATATTTGTTGGAATTATGATACATATGTTGTACTTGATGGCAACCCACTCATCTCAGATAATAAATTATAGTGTAGAGAAAATTTCACGCACTTATATGCAGAGAAAATTTTATTTCATGTAGAGAAAAGTTCACGCACTTTTATGCAGAGAAAATTTTATTTCATGTAGAGAAAAGTTCACACACTTTTATGCAGAGAAAAGTTTATTTCATGTAGAGAAAAAGTTCACGCACTTTCATGCAAGGAAAAACGCGTATATGTTGGAGAACTTACCTTTGGTCCATGGTAGTTAGTCCTTGGTATTTGAACCTATGAGGAAAAGCGCGTATATGTTGGAGAACTTACCTTTGGTCCATGGTAGTTAGTCCTTGGTATTTGAACCTATGAGGAAAAGCACGTATATGTTGGAGAACTCACCTTTGGTCCATGGTAGTTAGTCCTTGGTATTTGAACCTATGGTTTTGGACCATGGTACGCACTTTCATGCAAGGAAAAGCGCGTATATGTTGGAGAACTTACCTTTGGTCCATGGTAGTTAGCCCTTGGTATTTGAACCTATGGTTTTGGACCATGGTACCTCGTCAAAAGTGTTGATCTCACGCACTTTCATGGTTGGTTCATGGTATTAGTCCCACAGTTTTTGATCCTATGGTTTTGGCCCGTGATATTGCATCCGAAAGTGTTGATCTCACGCACTTTCATGGTTGGTTCATGGTATTAGTCCAACAGTTTTTTGATCCTATGGTTTTGGCCCGTGGTATTGTGAAAGGCCTAAGACTATAAAAGAGGAAGGAGATGATTTGGCAAAGCATCTTCTGAATTATCAAATATCTGATAAAGTGCTAGATCTGGAATATTGTGATTGGGTTTTGGTGCAGATCTGGATCTGAATGAAGAAGGAACCTGAGCGTAAGGAGAAGGATAAGTTCTATTGATGGGTCAAAATCTTAAGGCTGGAATAGTGGTATCTCTATATGATTTTGATCTGTGATATGTGGCATACGCTTGATCTATAAATCTAATAATCTAGGTCTGAATTATTGATGCATGTTTTATTTTACACATGTTATGATCTGGGTATGTCTGATGTAACAACTACAAAGTTATAAGGAAATATTTGCAGATCTGTATGCGGGTTGGCTTTGGTGAAATCAGAGATTGATGATGCAAGTGTAGTTGATGGGTTTTTGATGTTCTTGGATCCAGTTTGAAAATTTATGAAAAGTGGTCCTTGAAAGAAAAGAAGTAGGGGGTTGTAGCTCCCTTCCAGGAGAGACTGGAAAACGAAAGAGAGAGTTGTAGCTCTCCGCAGGTTGTAGCCTGCGTACTGGTAAAGGACTGCACCAGTACAAAATCATTGTAAAAGGAGTTTCTTATTAAAAGAAGATAGAGACATATTGCAGCAGGTGGTTTTCACCCACATTGGGTTTCCACCTTATATCTGGTGTTCTTTTGTGTGACTATTTGCTTTTCTTGTTCCTGCTCATTATTTTATGATTCTGACATACAAAGTAATGATCAATATTTGAAGAATTGTTCAAAGTATAAATAAGGAAGATATATTGAAAAGAATTTGATAATACTGATTCACCCCCCCTCTCAGTATTATTTCCAACAATTGGTATCAGAGCCAGGTTCTTCTGAAGAAGCTTGATCGCTTGAAGGAAGATCTAACATCATGAGCAACTATGAGAGGGAAGCATCAATCAGGCCACCGATTTTTGATGGGACAAACTTCGTATATTGGAAGGTAAGAGTTACTGCCTATCTTCAATCTTTGGGTACAGAAGTATGGGACATTATAGAAACAGGGTATACTTTTCCATCAGCTACTCCTACAGATTCAACTGAGAAGAAGAAATATGAAACAAATGCAAAGGCGGTTAATACTCTTCTAGGATGTCTATCTCAATATGAATTCGTGAAGGTTATGCAATATAAATCCGCAAAAGAAATATGGGACAAGATTGTTTTGAGCTACGAAGGAGATGAACAGGTAAAACGTGCAAAACTTCAAACCCTCAGGATTCAGTATGAGAATCTCAGAATGTATAATGATGAAAGTGTGGCTAACTATTTTCTTCGTGTGGATGAGATTGTTAATTGTATGAAAAATTTGGGTGAAGAAATAAAAGAGGCTGTTGTGGTTGAAAAAGTTCTAAGATCTTTGTCACCTAGGTTTGAATCTAAAGTTTCTGCTATAGAAGAAAAGGAGAATCTACAACATCTTAAAATGTCACAACTACATGGAATTCTAACTGCTTATGAAATGAGAAAAGGAGGTCCATCTGACAGGAAAGAAGCTGCCTTCAAGGCTTCAGGTAAAGGAGAGTACTATGAATCAGGACATGGGTCAGAAGAAGAAGAAGAATCAAATTTTGTCAGAAATCTTCAACGGGGTGTTGGACGGTTCAGAGGTAAGTTACCCTTCAAATGATTTTCTTGTGGAAGAGTAGGTCACTATGCTGCCAAATGTCCTCATAAGGATACGATCGACAAGGGAAAGGAACCTATTAGATGGAACAAGAAACATAATGCAAATAAGAAAAGCTACTACACTCATGAAGATAGTGATGGTCTATCAAATAGTGATGAAGA
The DNA here is from genome assembly GCA_031772625.1 of Pinus tabuliformis. NCBI lineage: Eukaryota > Viridiplantae > Streptophyta > Pinopsida > Pinales > Pinaceae > Pinus > Pinus tabuliformis. The sequence continues at coordinate 1,843,313,264 of CM062816.1, forward strand.
TGAACGAGGTAATGACTATAAACTTTTAATGGCCTTTGAAGATGATGATTACATGGATGCTATAGATGTGGATAGTTTTAATGAAGAGATTTCTAGACTTAAGACATGTATAGAAGAAAAGAATATGATCATTGATACTCTACAATTTCAAATTGATAAAAAAGAAAAATATCTTGAAAAGTTAGAAGGTGAAATTGTTGGCCTTAGAAAAGAAATTGAGAAAACAAAGGCTATTAATCTTAAGTTTGTCAAAGGATCTGAAACTCTGGATGAGATCATCAATGTACAACGTTCTCCGCTAAACAAGACAGGTCTGGGGTATAATGGAGAAACATCTCAAGCATCCACCTCAAAGAGTTATCTTGATGTAGCAAGAAGGAATGAGCAAAAGCACAATGGAGATCACCAGGTAAAGCAGGGGCGAATTACATCAAGAACGAACAAAGACTATCAGGTAAACCAGGGGCAATCTGTCTTAAGGATGAACAAAAGCTACAACCAGCCACAGGTAAAATCTTCTCAATTTGCTTCAAGAATGGATGGCAATAGAAATTACAATAATTTGGCCAGTAGATTTGATAATCGCAGAAGTTTCTTCAATGGACAATGTTTCTCTTGCCATAAATTTGGTCACAAAGCAGCTCAATGTGTTGCATATAAAACGATCATGACTAGAGAAGCTCAAAAACAAAGAAGTATGATCGGGATTACAAAAAGGACCTATAACAACTTTTCGGTTCTTGAAAATGAAGTTGAATGTTCTATTTGCAATAACTTTGGTCATGAAGATTCTGAATGCAGGAGCAGATTTCAGCAGACAAAGGAACAAGCCTCAAGCACCAAAACATGGAGAATAAAGGAACCACAAATAGAAAGATGTGGGATAGCATTTTATGCAGAGGGACAGGAAAATCTATGGTACATTGACAGTGGATGTTCGAAGCATATGACAGGTGATAAAGAAAAACTTGAATCATATTCTGCTGTAGAAAAAGGAAAGAAAGTTTCTTTTGGAAATGATACTCCTGCAACTATAAAAGGAAAAGGCACTGCTCAGTTAAAAGAAAAGGTCAAAGCTGGAAATGTCTTGTATGTTGATGGATTGAAACATAATCTTCTAAGTGTCAGCCAGATGTGTGATCAAAGAACCGAGGTGATATTCATATCAAATGGTTGTCTTGTTCGTGATCTTGATACAGGTAAAACAGTGATCAAAGGTAAAAGAACTCCAAATAATCTATACATATTTGAAGAAGGACAACAACAATGCTATCTGAGCAAGGATGATGAGCACTGGTTATGGCACCGGAGATTGGGGCATCTAAGCTTTTCACAAATAAGGAAAGCATGCAAATATCAGGCAGTTCGTGGTCTTCCAGATATCAAAGTTCCAGACAACACCATATGCAAATCATGTCAGTTTGGAAAGCAAACCAGAACTACCTTTCCGGAGAAGGAAGGGTCAGCTAGCATGCCTCTTGAGCTAGTACATACAGATACATGTGGTCCATTCAGGAAAAGGACACCTCGAGGAGAAGAATACTTGATATTATTCATTGACGATTTCTCTAGGTTTGTCTGGTTAGGACTTATGAAGCACAAAGATGAAGCATTCGAAAAATTCAAATCCTTTAAAGCCTTGGTTGAAAATGAATCAGGATACAAAATTAAGTGCCTTAGATCCAACAGAGGTGGGGAGTTTACCTCAAATGAATTTTTCGATTTCTGTGAAGAACATGGGATAAGAAGAGAATTCTCTACAGCTAGAACTCCTCAGCAAAATGGAGTGGTGGAAAGAATGAACAGAACTGTCCAACAAATGGCTCGTGCTATGCTTGATGAGTCTGGAACTCCCGCAACTTTCTGGGGTGAAGCAGCACATGCTGCGGTTATTATTCTCAACAAAACAAATGTCCGAGTGAACAACACTCAAACCCCTCATGAGCTCTGGTATGGTGAGACTCCTTCGGTAAAGCACTTCAAAATCTTTGGGAGCAAATGCTATATTAAAAATACTGATGAGCAACTTGGCAAACTTGAACCTAGAGTAGATGAAGGCATTCTTCTTGGTTATTCTCCACACAACAAAGCATACAAGTGCTACAACAAAAGACTTGGAAGAATTGTTGACAACATTGATGTAGTGGTTGATGAGAAGGGATACATTCCTAGGCAAGTAAATCATGAAGATATCGAAGAAGATGAAGGCCATCCTCAAAGACAGAATGATGAAGAAGAAGAACCTCAAGAAGAACCAGAGGAGCAGATAAGGATAGAAGAGAAGACTCCATCCAGATATGTTCAGAAGAATCATCCAGAATCTCAGATTTTGGGACAGAAAGAAGCAGGTGTACAAACAAGAAGAACAATTGCAGAAGCTTCAAGCTATTTGGCATTACTCTCTTCCACTGAACCACAAAATGTGAAAGAGGCATGCAAAGATGAATGTTGGGTCAAAGCAATGGATGAAGAACTTGAGCAGATCAAAAAGAACAACACTTGGGAGCTGGTTCCTAGACCAAAGGATAAGAACGTTATAGGGACAAAATGGGTCTTCAAAAATAAATTGAATGAAAATGGAGAAGTAATTAGAAACAAGGCCAGACTTGTTTGTAAAGGGTATGCGTAGCAAGAAGGAATAGATTTTGAAGAAACCTTTGCTCCTGTTGCAAGACTTGAGGCCATCCGAATGTTCCTTGCTCTCTCAAGCTTTCAAAACTTCAAAGTATTTCAAATGGACGTGAAATCAGCCTTTCTGAATGGAGACTTGGAAGAAGAAGTATACATTGAGCAGCCAGATGGTTTCATTCTTGGAAATGATCCAAATCTTGTATGCAGATTGAAAAAGGCTCTCTATGGTCTCAAACAAGCTCCAAGGGCTTGGTACTATCGTTTGGACAAATATCTTCATCAACAAGGTTTTTCAAAAGGATCAGCAGACATCAATCTTTATATAAAAGTTGAAAATGACAAACTGCTGATACTTGTTGTGTATGTAGATGACATTATCTTTGGTAGCAATGAAGAAGCTATGAGTCAAAGCTTTGCCTTGGTGATGCAGAAAGAATTCGAAATGTCCTTGCTGGGAGAACTGACATATTTTCTTGGTTTGCAAATCCAACAAAAAGAAGGAGGGATCTTTTTGTCTCAAACCAAGTATCTCAAGCAGATTTTGAAGAAATATGGCATGGAAGATGCAAAACCAGTATGTACACCCATGGTCACAGGATGTAGCCTCAGTGCAAATGATGAATCAACAGCAGTGCATCAACCAACCTACAGATCTATGATTGGAAGTCTACTTTATTTGACAGGTATTCGACCAGACATCATGCATGCAGTGGGAATAGTTGGAAGATTTCAAGCAAATCCGAAGGAAACTCATCTTCAGGCAGTAAAGAGAATCTTTAAATATCTTCAAGGGACTCAAAATTATGGCTTATGGTATCCTAGAGATACAGATCTCACACTTCATTCTTATACAGATGCAAATTGGGCAGGAAGCGTGGATGACAGGAAGAGCACAAGTGGTGGTGCGTTCTTTATGGGCTCCAGATTGGTATCTTGGTTCATCAAGAAACAGAGTTCGATTGCCTTGTCTACAGCTGAAGCAGAATATGTTGCTGCTGCATCTTGCTGCACTCAACTCCTTTGGATGATGCAGACCTTGCAGGACTTTCAAATCACTTGTACACCACCTATCCCCATCTTATGTGATAACACAAGTGCAATCAATATTTCAAAGAACCTAGTCATGCATTCAAAGACCAAGCACATACCGATCAAGTATCATTTTCTCCGGGAGCAAGTACTTGAACAAAAGGTCAAGTTGGAGTATGTTCCTTCCGAGGAACAAGTTGCTGATATACTCACCAAACCATTGCCCAGGGATACTTTTGAATACCTCAGGCAAAAGCTGGGGGTTGTTGATGCATCATCGTTTTGAATCTCTTCTGATAGTTGGTTGTACACAAGGCTCATCTGGGGCATATGCGTACATGTGCTGGGTTGCGGATTGGTTGAAGATCGAATGGCACAGGTTCAGGGGAGCATATAATGCATTGTTGGCATTATGGAGGACGTACAGAAGGAGATCATGGATGCTAGTCTGAATATTGCTGCAATATGTCTCTATCTCTTTCATGGTCATGGATTATGGTTCTTCTTTGCAGATCTGGTTTATAGTCAGGGGGGGCATGTTCTTAGGGGGAGCATAACCCTTTGCCCTTGATGTCAAAGGGGGAGAGTGATTGGTTGTTGTTGCCATCAAGTCCAAAGGGGGAGATTGTTGGCATTATGATACATATGTTGTACTTGATGGAAACCCACTCATCTTAGATAATAAATTATAGTGTAGAGAAAAGTTCACGCACTTATATGCAGAGAAAAGTTTATTTCATGTAGAGAAAAGTTCACGCACTTTTATGCAGAGAAAAGTTTATTTCATGTAGAGAAAAGTTCACGCACTTTTATGCAGAGAAAAGTTTATTTCATGTAGAGAAAAAGTTCACGCACTTTCATGCAAGGAAAAGCGTGTGTATGTTAGAGAACTTACCTTTGGTCCATGGTAGTTAGTCCTTGGTATTTGAACCTATGAGGAAAAGCGCGTATATGTTGGATAACTTACCTTTGGTCCATGGTAGTTAGTCCTTGGTATTTGAACCTATGAGGAAAAGCGCGTATATGTTGAAGAACTCACCTTTGGTCCATGGTAGTTAGTCCTTGGTATTTGAACCTATGGTTTTGGACCATGGTACGCACTTTCATGCAAGGAAAAGCGCGTATATGTTGGAGAACTTACCTTTGGTCCATGGTAGTTAGTCCTTGGTATTTGAACCTATGGTTTTGGACCATGGTACCTCGTCAAAAGTGTTGATCTCACGCACTTTCATGGTTGGTTCATGGTATTAGTCCCACAGTTTTTGATCCTATGGTTTTGGCCCGTGATATTGCATCCGAAAGTGTTGATCTCACGCACTTTCATGGTTGGTTCATGGTATTAGTCCAACAGTTTTTTGATCCTATGGTTTTGGCCCGTGGTATTGTGAAAACTAAGACTATAAAAGAGGAAGGAGATCATTTGGCAAAGCATCTTCTGAATTATCGAATATCTGATAAAGTGCTAGATCTGGAATATTGTGATTGGGTTTTGGTGCAGATCTGGATCTGAATGAAGAAGGAACCTGAGCGTAAGGAGAAGGATAAGTTCTATTGATGGGTCAAAATCTTAAGGCTGGAATAGTGGTATCTCTATATGATTTTGATCTGTGATATGTGGCATACGCTTGATCTATAAATCTAATAATCTGGGTCTGAATTATTGATGCATGTTTTATTTTACACATGTTATGATCTGGGTATGTCTGATGTAACAACTGCAAAGTTATAAGGAAATATTTGCAGATCTGTATGCGGGTTGGCTTTGGTGAAATCAGAGATTGATGATGCAAGTGTAGTTGATGGGTTTTTGATGTTCTTGGATCCAGTTTGAAAATTTATGAAAAGTGGTCCTTGAAAGAAAAGAAGTAGGGGGTTGTAGCTCCCTTCCAGGAGAGACTGGAAAACGAAAGAGAGAGTTGTAGCTCTCTGCAGGTTGTAGCCTGCGTACTGGTAAAGGACTGCACCAGTACAAAATCATTGTAAAAGGAGTTTCTTATTAAAAGAAGATAGAGACATATTGCAGCAGGTGGTTTTCACCCACATTGGGTTTCCACCTTATATCTGGTGTTCTTTTGTGTGACTATTTGCTTTTCTTGTTCCTGCTCATTATTTTATGATTCTGACATACAAAGTAATGATCAATATTTGAAGAATTATTCAAAGTATAAATAAGGAAGATATATTGAAAAGAATTTGATAATACTGATTCACCCCCCCTCTCAGTATTATTTCCAACAATATTATCTTCCACGAATTTCTTTAAACCATCCGTATTATCTTCCACGCCTTTCTTTAAACCATCCATATTAGCTTCTGTTACTTTTTGTGAGAGTGAAATTTGTTGCACTTGGTCTCGTAATTTTGATATATCATGTTTCATTTATTCCTCTTCTTCATGAGTCATGCTATATATTTCAGGTTTCTTACTAGGTGTTTCCATTTTCTTTCTTCAGGGAATCAATTAATGATAATTATTCTTCACTATGTCATTTGAATTCCTTCAAACTAATTTTTCAAACCAAACTTATGCAAAATTAAAAAAAAAAACTACACACCTCTTTCAAATTTGTAGGAGTTAGATATTGAATACGATGTATCTCTGAAATTTTGGATCTCCAAGGTATAAAATTGCAATATATGGTAGCCCTCTGAGTCCTCTTTCCAACGCCTCCATTCTGATCTAAATTGGATTCTAAGAAAGCGTTATGCCCAATCTCCCAAGATGACCCGATTATACAATTTTTCAGTAGAGCGAACTTGTACGAAGTGCCACATGTCACTGTTTCAACCTTCGGTCCTAAAAACATTGCAAATAAAACCATCATCCATCCTATTTCTTTAAATTCTTACGAAATTTTAGTCTGATACTTAAAGAGAAAGTTATGATGATTTTTCCAAGATCACTTGTTTGGGATGTAATTTGGGAGCCTGCAGAAACCCTAATTTCATTGGATCATGTCTTTGAAAATATAGTGAGACAAGATTTGAAATTTGGACCCGAGGATCATCACGATTGTGTCTCAAATGGGTTTGTTTTTTAGATTCTTAAATGTTGTAAAATAAAAGTTATGGCAAAAATTACACGATGACCTATTTTGGAGCAGCGAAACCCTAGAATCCAAAGCTCTAATACCAATTGTTATGAAACTAGCTCACAAAAAGATTGAAAAGATAGATCAACGACTTCAAAACTAGCCTCTTCGAGGGGGAAACCTCCTTTACATTACACAAATGAATAATTCTTGGATGATACAAATGACTAAACCTCCTTTCTATATATAGGAGACTAAGGGGTCACAATATAGTCAAATTCAACATAATAATAATAATATAAGGGCACAACAATAACAATAATAATATAAGGGATTTTTTTGAAAAAAATAACAATATGTTAATTTTTATAACATGTATATTCTCGACTAGAAACGAAATCTGCATGGGTTAGCATTTTCTGAGTTGCGCGCACATCGATTACGACAAGAAACGTAGCGGGTTGAACCGCCGCCATGGACGCTCCAGGGGGCGGAGAGGCCTCTCCCCCCCCTCCATTATCTTCTGAAATCGCATTCAAAAAGCTTCTGACACAGAAAGGGAAAAAACGGCCAAACCCTGAAGTTCCAATGTTTATCAAAAAGCTTGAAGAAATACCAGAGATCGTGCTGCCTGAAGAACAACCAATCAAAATAGCTCTTGCACTGGCGGACAGAGGATTGGTCGGGCAATTTATGGGTCGCTGGCCATCAACAAAATTGACAGATGAATGGGTTCTGTTAGTGTCAGTCTTTCCAGCCTTCCTCCAGTGATCAAACATGCTCTTACAAAGTGATTTTGAAGTGTCAAGGTCAAATTTTGTCATTTCAGTGAGTCTTCAAGAAAAATTTGGTCACTAGGCATTAGGTCTAGGGTTTGCTCTCACTCTTTTCAAAGTTGCCCAAATGCCCATATATGTCACTATTCAACTGAGTCTATCATCATTCATAGGGTTTTCATTATCATCTCAGTGTCTAATGAGTCATTTTACACCTTGTTCATGCTTCAGTTGCGCCTAGGTAAGGTCATTTCCCTCTCCTAGGGTTTTGAAGGCAATTTCTCTTGGACGGTCAAATCATCGGCAAAAACTTGTATCCAGATGTTCATACACCTTCCCCTATCCTTAAAGTACCTTATTAAATGCTTCCCATCCCTTAGATCTGCCAAATTCCTCATTTTCGCACAAACCCTAGTTTCTTGCTACAACTTGGCAATTTTCTAGGTTGGGCCTGTGTTTTGCCTTTTTGGACCCCTTCCCCTCACTCGATCTCCACAATTCCACTTTCCCCTACTTCCTAACATCCGTCCCTACTTCCCAAAATTTCCCCAAGAATTTAGAAGCCTCTTATCCTCTTCATTTCGCTTCATTTCGACAAAATTCTTTGTTTCACACATCAGGATAATTTTCACTCAAAAGATGTTTCAGAGAAATAAAAGATGAATTTTGGAAAACTGAGAGAGGTTTTTGTCCAAAACATGCCAAATAAGAAAAACCTCCTTCACTTTTTACACAAGTGTCATGGTTTTAGAGAAATGTCAAAAATACAATCACCAGATCCAAGGAGGTTGAGCAAAGCACTAAAACGGAGAAAAAGACCCGATTCACTCCAAATTTTGGCCGAAGCCTCTTTGAAGGAGCATGGTACTTGATGAGACACCCCCAGCTCAAATTTCAAAAAAATTGGAGAAGTTTTTGTCAATTTTGAATTTTTTGTGCCAAACACAGGTTTTTGCCCTCAACGCGTAGCGTGCCGCGCGCTACCCTGAAGATGGGCAAGTCCATTCCTAAAAAACTCAGCATTTTTGGATTTTTCATGACAAGTTACACTTTCTCAGCAATGGCCAAGACATTTCATCAGGTTTTGAGCCCTCAGAAGGTCAAAAAACATGCAAAAAATGACTTTCTGCCACTTTTTGGACACACAGGAAGCAGTCTTGGGAGATTGCAATTTTGGAGGGGCAAATGATCACCAAATTGAGAAATTCCACTTGGGTTGGAAAGTAGACATCCATACCTTTTCAACAAGCCTACTTTTGCCTCATTTGTATGCTGGGAAGTGCCTCAAAAGTTGGCTCAAAGGCGTGTTACGCGTTCAGGATTGGGGCGCTACACATTAGCACATTTTCTCAATTTTTCATCTACAGCTCAGGAATTCGCCCAGCTTTGACCAGTTTTGACTTGTGATGGGATTTTTCACCCTCTTTGATGTAATTAATGTATTTTCATGTTGACATGACACTTATTTACCTATTCTAGAAGATTCATTCATGAAATAGCAAACATTTAATGAATGAATTGGTTTCCTAGCTTATAGAGGCAAGTTGCTTTGACTGCCTAGATTGTAGTGCTTTGTTTAGAATTGGTTGAAACAGCTCCTAGGATGATGAGCTCGACTCCTAGATGCAAGGAAAGGTGTTAGCTTGCCTATATTATGTATTTTATTAGTCATTTTCATGGTTGGACTCTTGAGGGAGAAAGCTTCTATTGTATTACTCATTGTATCTCTGCAATTTTTGGCAAAGGAAGACCAGGGTTTTGTAGTCCTTTTTGGGATTCCTGTGGTTACATGTATTGATGGTGTGTTTCTCTTTGTACTTGTAGGTTTGTTATGTGAATCATCTTCTTACTTTTTCTTCTGCAAATTAGGCAAATGAAGTGTTAAGGTAGAATTCATGGTTGTTATGCTCTGCCTTTAAGTTTGCTTAATATCAATGTTTTCATCTGTTTAAGGAGAATTCAAGGTGATTGCTTTCTCTCCTTAGCTCCTCACCAGTCATTCTCATCCATCCAAATCTTTCAAAGGCATCAATACAGTCTCCTACCTTGCCCCAAAGAACCCCCTGCGAAAACTGTGTCCAATCCCCGCACCCAAAATTGCCTTTCCCCAATTTTCCACCAAAACCCTAAAAATCCCAAATCAAACCTTTTTATCAGTTTACTAGCCTAAAATCAGTGTTCTTTATTGGTTATCTCTGCCCATTGAAGATCTTTGCCGAGATAGACCGGAGAGAGCCCTCTCCTGCCCCGTAGGGCTAGCTACGCGGCTAAGTGGTTTGATGTTGCCTTGGAGTTTACCTTTTTAAGCCAGAGGTGAAATTTCAAGCGCTAACATATTGGCAACCATACTGGGGAAGAACAAATGGTTTGCTGGTTGATTTCATTTGTTTTATAAGCTACAGACGGAGCCTGAAGTTATGCCAGGTAGCCTTCGAAACGCTTTTGCTTTGCATTAGCGGAAGTAGATAAACGCTGCTTCAGTCAATCTCCGGTCTAGCTTGTAAACGTGACATCTAACTTGTTAATTACCCCAGTACATGTATCAAGTTCAGATCTGATTGTTGATGGTGGACAACGATCAGACACTGACAAGGCTGAAATCATTCACTAGCGACTCCTTCACTGAAAACTTCAGAGATCAATACTTCATGGTGACTTCACTGCAGGAAGATTAGTAGCTTTGAGCTTTTCAAGATGGACCAAATCACAAGAAGATATGCTCCATTGAGCCGAGATCACATCCCTGGTTTTCCAAATAAAATTCCGAAGGTAGATTGGTCAAGGAATCTGCCTACATTTAAAGATGATGGTAAGAAGGATGCTGCTTTACATCTAGTTAGATTTCACATGCATATTCGCAAGTTGAAGGTTGATTTTCCTGAAGATTGCTTGATGAAGATATTCTTGGCCACTCTGGAAGGTAAAGCCCAATCATGGTATGAAAGTTTGCCGCCTGCTTGTATTTACTGTTTAAAGGATTTTCATGCTATGTTCATTGAACGATATAAGGACTCTTATCCATCATTAAATTTAGTTCAAGACTGTTGCAAGCATGCTTATAGTTTTATTGAAAGCCTTGAGAAATATTATGAAGATGATAATTTTATGGATGATGAGATCATGGAGGCTCTGTATGAAAGTCTATTTCAGCATACTTGTCAAAATGATCAGGACATTTTGCAGCAGAATCAAGATCAGCAGGTTGAAGATAATATGGCTGAAAATGATGAAAGGGAGAATGACATTTCAGATCTGCCCACAGAAGACAGCAACATGCAAGTAAGTCCAATTCTGATTGTAGATTGTGATAATGTCAAGTCAGCTACTCCAGGTTTTGTTGAAATCATTTGGAATGTAGAAGACACAGTAATTCATACTGTTAGTCCATCATTAGAACACAACCTTCATGAAGAAGCAATCCAGTCAGTTCATGAGATCTTTGTGCAAGTAAGTGATGAATCTCCTTTCAATAACTCAGTAATGAATGATAGTCTGAGTGCCCTGTCATATGAAGATAATTACTGTTTAAGCAGAAGAAAACAAAAGGCATTGTCTCCTTTGTCTGAAGAGGAGATAGATTAGCTCTTGAGAGGTCTTGTTACAACCCAAGCTACAGTAGATTTGCAGTGCACACATAGTCAGGAAAGTGTTGGGAAAACTTCTTCCTCTATTGAAAAACATGACAGTCTTGTATATCAGCAAACAGATAATGTTTTCCTTCACAAAGATGATAATCCGGCTGTCATATCATATACAAATGACCTACAACACAGTCACACCACAGAAGATCAAAGCATTCAAGGTTTCCATTCAGATTCCTCTTCATATGTTTCATGTGCTGACATGTTTTTCCAAGAAGAGATCTGCTCATCCATTTGTTCAGAGTTTTTTGAAGCCTATGAGCATACTTTTACTGAAACACATGATGAAGGCAGATCAGAATTTGAAACAAAGGACACCTTGTTCTTTCAGCAGGAGGTGGGAGTGGCAAATCTTCATGTTTTTCACGATCCTCTAGCAAGTTTGTTGCAGCCAGCAGTGAAAATGTTTATTACAGTGTTTTGTTGCAGCCATGGTCAACTATGTTTTTGGATGCCCAGTGATAGGTTTGTACTGTTGACCAGAAGATCTGATAAGAAGAATCAGTCAAGAAGCCATCTTCTTGATTGGTTGCATTGGCATTTTGATATAGTTTGATGGTATATTGTCTTGTAAGAAACACAGGTGGTTGTCATCATGATTTCAAATCTTGATGGACTGCTGCCCTTCAATAAGCTTTGTAAGTTCTTGTTTTCGTTAAGTCAGTCATGAGTCATTTATGAGTCAGTTTTCAGTCATGTAGGTTTCATAATTGAGTCGGTTTGAATCAAGTTTCAGTCAATAAATGAGTCAAAGTCTTGTATTGTTTGTCAAATAATGACTCCATCGCCCAATGGATGAAGGCACTGTCTAGCTCTTACAGAGATCTGCGGTTCTTGGCACCTCCAAGGAGCTACCATCCCCATTGGAGCCAATGTTAGTTTCATTCTTTCCAGCCTTCCTCCAGTGATCAAACGTTCTCTTACAAAGTGATTTTGAAGTGTCAAGGTCAAATTTTGTCATTTCAGTGAGTCTTCAAGCAAAATTTGGTCACTAGGCATTAGGTCTAGGGTTTGCTCTCACTCTTTTCAAAGTTGCCAAAATGCCCATCTATGTCACTATTCAGCTGATTCTATCATCATTCATAGGGTTTTCATTATCATCTCAGTGTCTAATGAGTCATTTTACACCTTGTTCATGCTTCAGTTGCGCCTAGGTAAGGTCATTTCCCTCTCCTAGGGTTTTGAAGGAAATTTCTCTTGGACGGTCAAATCATCGGCAAAACTTGTATCCAGATGTTCATACACTTTCCCCTATCCTTAAAGTACCTTATTAAATGCTTCCCATCCCTTATATCCGCCAAATTCCTCATTTTCTCACAAACCCTAGTTTCTTGCTACAACTTGGCAATTTTCTAGGTTGGGCCTGTGTTTTGCCTTTTTGGACCCCTTCCCCTCACTCGATCTCCACAATTCCACTTTCCCCTGCTTCCTAACATCCATCCTTACTTCCCAAAATTTCCCCAAGAATTTAGAAGCCTCTTATCCCCTTCATTTCGCTTCATTTCGACAAAATTCCTTGTTTCACACATCAGGATAAGTTTCACTCAAAAGATGTTTCAGAGCAATCAAAGATGAATTTTGGAAAACTGAGAGAGGTTTTTGTCCACAACATGCCAAAGAAGAAAAACCTCCTTCACTTTTTACACAGGTGTCATGGTTATAGAGAAATGTCAAAAATACAATCGCCAGATCCAAGGAGGTTGAGCAAAGCACTAAAATGGAGAAAAAGGCCCGATTCACTCCAAATTTTGGCCGAAGCCTCTTTGAAGGAGCATGGTACTTGATGAGACACCCCCAGCTCAAATTTCAAAAAATTTGGAGAAGTTTTTGTCAATTTTGAATTTTTTGTGCCAAACACCGGTTTTTGCCCTCAACGCGTAGCGCGCTGCGCGCTACCCTGAAGATGGGCAAGTCTATTCCTAAAAAACTCAGAATTTTTGGATTTTTCATGACAAGTTACACTTTCTCAGCAATGGCCAAGACATTTCATTAGGTTTTGAGCCCTCAGAAGGTCAAAAAACATGCAAAAAATGACTTTCTGCCACTTTTTGGACACACAAGAAGCAGTCTTGGGAGATTGCAATTTTGGAGGGGAAAATTACCACCAAATTGAGAAATTCCACTTGGGTTGGAAAGTAGACATCCAGACCTTTCCAACAAGCCTATTTTTGCCTCATTTTTATGCCGGGAAGTTCTTCAAAAGTTGGCTGAAAGGCGCACTACGCGTTCAAGATTGGGGCGCTACGCATCAGCACATTTTCTCAATTTTTCATCTACAGCTCAGGAATTCGCCCAGCTTTGACCAGTTTTGACTTGTGATGGGATTTTTCACCCTCTTTGATGTAATTAATGTATTTTCATGTTGACATGACACTTATTTACCTATTCTAGAAGATTCATTCATGAAATAGCAAACATTTAATGAATGAATTGGTTTCCTAGCTTATAGAGGCAAGTTGTTTTGACTGCCTAGATTGTAGTGCTTTGTTTAGAATTGGTTGAAACAACTCCTAGGATGATGAGCTCGACCCCTAGAGGCAAGGAAAGGTGTTAGCTTGCCTATATTATGTATTTTCTTAGTCATTTTCATGGTTGGACTCTTGAGGGAGAAAACTTCTATTGTATTACTCATTGTATCTCTGCAATTTTTGGCAAAGGAAGACCAGGGTTTTGCAGTCCTTTTGGGATTCCTGTGGTTACATGTATTGATGGTGTGTTTCTCTTTGTACTTGTAGGTTTGTTATGTGAATCATCTTCTTACTTTTTCTTCTGCAAATTAGGCAAATGAAGTGTTAAGGTAGAATTCATGGTTGCTATGCTCTGCCTTTAAGTTTGCTTAATATCAATGTTTTCAGCTGTTTAAGGAGAATTCAAGGTGATTGCTTGCTCTCCTTAGCTCCTCACCAGTCATTCTCATCCATCCAAATCTTTCAAAGGCATCAATACAGTCTCCTACCTTGCCCCAAAGAACCCCCTGCGAAAACTGTGTCCAATCCCCGCACCCAAAATTGCCTTTCCCCAATTTTCCACCAAAACCCTAAAAATCCCAAATCAAACCTTTTTATCAGTTTACTAGCCTAAAATCAGTGTTCTTTATTGGTTATCTCTGCCCGTTGAAGATCTTTGCCGAGATAGACCGGAGAGAGCCCTCTCCTGCCCCGTAGGGCTAGCTACGAGGCTAAGTGGTTTGATGTTGCCTTGGAGTTTACCTTTTTCAGCCTGAGGTGAAATTTCATGCGCTAACAGGTTCAACGAAATTGGAGGCCTCTGCTGAAGAACAACGTGATCTGCTATGCTGTCGGCCGAGGATTTTTCATCTTCGAATTCACTACCAAGGAAGACCGTGATCTGGTGTTCAGAAATGGTCCGTATTTCATGGGAAACCAAGGCCTTTAACTGAACAAATGGACCCCTGATTTCGATCCTTCAATCGATGTTCCAAAGGAGGTCCCTGTTTAGGTTCGGCTCCCCAACCTGCCGATCCACTGCTGGATCTACCAATCTCTTCAAAAGATTGGAAACGGGCTGGGTTGATTCATTGACAAAGCTGATAATAAAGGCCAATACACCTGCGCAGGAATCCGCGTGGAAGTTGACTTGGAAGCTGGTCTACTGGAAGCCATTAAACTCACAGTGGGAGATTGGAAGCACTACCAGAAACTGGACTACGAGCAACTGCCCTTCAAGTGCAGAATCTGTCATGAGCATGGTCACTTCCAACGAAATTGCCCTAAAGCCCCACCAAGGGACAAGGCGGAAGAAGAAGGATGGAAAGAGATAAAAAAGGGCAAAGTAATCTCAAAAGCCACTGAACAGACAAAATCTGGGACAATGGGGAACCCCCAGGCCAATTCTTAGAATAAACCAATCACAAAAGAAGGCTCCCCTTCAGCTGAAAAGGTGAATGTAACAGGGAATGAGGAAGAAACTGAAGACCAATCGAATAAAATGAAAGAAACTGAAGAAAACTCTCCGGATCCCCTAGTAGATGCTGAACAAAGGGGAACCGAAGGGAATGAGGAGCACATCAGCCCGGCCTTTGATTCAGGGGAAGAGTCGGAAGAGAGAGACACTGAATCAGATGGATCACAAATCACTCCTATCAAATCAACTAGGGGACGAAAATCTAAGAAGAAACAGAGAGAGGAGAAAACGTATCTGGATGTCCTTCAAGGCTCCCAGAAAACTCTAAAAGGAATGATGAACACCAGATCCGGGCGCAAGCAGAGAAGGGCTCCAAAAGGAGCCACCACCTCCCAAGGCAATAAATAATGAAATACGTCTCCTAGAACTGCAGAGGGTTAGGCAGCAGACTGAAAGAAGAAGCCCTGAAAGACATTGTTAGGATTCATTCGCCTGAAATCCTTCTCATCCAGAAGACAAAGATGGAGGATATTACGCTCCTCCAAACTAGTAAGACATACTGGCACAAAGGTCCTGGAAGAGCTGTCAGCGCAAGGGGAGCCTCTGGTGGGCTTGCCTCCTTCTGGGACAGCTCAAAATATGAACTGATTCAAGAATAAATCTGCTCTCACTGGATTTTCATCCAGCTCCTTCATAAAGAGTCTGGGCAACAAGTAAGTATGTTTAATATTTATGCTTCGGTCCTTCCAGTTGAGAAAAAATTTTGTTGGGACTCGCTTTAGTCCTTTCTTTTACTGCACAATCCATGAAATATCATTATTGTAGGTGATCTGAATGTCACTCTTACCATTGATGAGAAAAAGGGGGGCTCCCCAGTAACGGATCCAGCTAGAGAATGGGTGGAAGACGTAATGTTAGATTGGGATCTTGAGGATATCAAGCCTTCTGGCGGAAAATATACCTGGACCAATAAAAGATTAGGGCCAAACCACATAGCTGCTCGTCTGGACAGATTCCTTGTCCAATCCTCTTTCCTCTCATGTGGCCTAACTGCCTCGTCTAAGATTCTCCCAAATTGCACATCTGACCATAAACCCATCAGTCTCGAGCTATCCCTTGATGGAAACCGTGGCCGAATACCTTTTAGATTCAGTCCCTTGTGGACTCAGCAAGATGGTTTCCAGGATGTGGTTTCTGAAGCTTGGAATTGACAGATCCTGGGATCTCCTTTCTATGTGTGGGAAGAAAAATTGAGGGGCCTTAAAAGAAAACTCAAGGAGTGGGCTAAAAACCTGAAAACACCAACTGCTAAGAGAAAAGAATCCTTAGAAAACCTTGCTGCCCATCAATCTGCAATGGAGAAATCTGTTATATCTCAAAATCTGATTCAAAGAGAAGTTGAGCTGCAAAAAACTCTCCACAGAGACAGTAGGGAAGAAGAGGAGTACTGGAGACAAAATACAGAAACTTATGGCTGCAGGCTGGCGACAAGAATACCAGTTTCTTCCACAAGCAAGCCGAAGCTCACAAGCAATTTAAATCTATATCAGAAATTCAATCCCAAGACACAGTGGTCAAAGATTTTGAAGGCATCAAAAGTGCTGCTTACACATTCTTCAAAGAGCTTTATACGGCTCCTGAAAATCCTCCTTTAGACCTCCAAGCCTACCCCTTTGACCGAATCCCTCATTGTGTTCATGAATCTGTCAACGCTATGCTGACGACTCCGATCAGCATGGATGAGCTCAAGAAGGCTTTGGACGGCATGGAGCCAGATAAAGCTCCTGGGCCTGATGGGTTCAATGCCAGATTTTTTCAATCTTGCTGGTCTACTATCAATAAAGATCTTTTGAGAATGATCAGGAAATCTCAAGTCTGTTCCAAGATCGGAGGCAGCACCAACTCGGCCTTTTTGGCCCTGATCCCGAAAGAGAAAGGAGCTACGGATTTTGGCAGATTTCGACCCATTTCACTATGTAACACCAGCTACAAACTGATCACCAAAACAATAGCCAACCGTCTCAAGAATGTTTTTCCAGATATCATTCCGGAAAATCAAGGAGGTTTCATCAAGGGGAGAAAGATTTTGGACAATATTGTGCTGGTGCAAGAAGCAGTTCATTCAAGTTGCCAGCGAAAAGAAAAAGGCATGGTGATAAAGCTTGATCTAGCAAATGCTTTTGACAGGGTGAAACATGATTTCCTCTATGCTGTTATGAGGAAATTGGGCTTCTCTCCCTCCTTCATAAATTGGGTGAAAGCCTGCATCGGCTCTCCATGGATTGCGCCGCTGGTCAATGGCCGCTCAACAAAGTTCTTCAACGCATCAAGGGGATTAAGACAAGGTTGCCCGCTGTCCCCGCTCCTCTACGCTATTCAAGCCTCAGTGCTTATTTTCCAACTTGATAGCTGTCAACAAATCCAGACTCTGCCAGGACTCAGAATGGCTTCCAATGTTAAAGACATTAACCATGCCCAATTTGCCGATGATACTCTGTTGCTTGGAGGAGCGAGCATAAACTCTGCCAGATCCTTTAAGAAGGAGCTGGACACTTACAAGGAGGTCTCGGGCAGCAAGATAAACTACAGCAAAAGCACTATCGATGGATGGAACTGTTCGGTCAAGGAATTGGCTGATATTGCCAGGCTCTTAGAGATGAAAGGAATTCAGACCTGGGAGTTTCTAAAATACCTGGGGATACCAATCTTCAAATCCATTCCCAAAGTTTCTCATTGGATGCCCATGCTTGACAAACTAAAATTAAGAATTCAAGCTTGGGGAGCCACTTGGCTAAACAATGCGGGGAAGGTTGTCCTGATGAAATCCGTTCTCACAAGCATGCCCCTTTATCAACACTCCATTATGCTGGCTCCCAAAACCTTCATCAGTAAAATGGACTGTCTGCTGAGAAGATTTCTATGGGAAGGGGGGAAAAATAATGAAAAAAGACTCCATTTAGTTAAATGGGACACTATTAAAAAACCAATGCTGGAAGGAGGTCTTGAATTAAGAGATCTGGGTGCCCAGAATCTCTCTTTGGGCACCAAAATTCTTTGGAATATTGTTGCTGGAAAGGTGAGCTGGAGTAAGAGAGTGCTGTGGAAGAAATACTTCAAAGGATAGCGGTTGAGGTGTTTGGACCAGCCTCCAAAAATCAGCAAAGGTTCTCCGATTTTCAAACTCTATCTTACTGCTATGGAACATTTCAGTCACAAACTTTACTGGATACCAGGTAATGGGAAAAAAATCAGAATCTAGGAAGATCCAATCCTAGGTGAACAGCCTCTGAATCAGGTTGAAGGACTGACAAACATTAAAAACTGGCTACAATCCAATAACCTGAACACCCTGTGGGACATTTCAAATTGGACAAATGACAATGGACGACGGTGGGATAGCTGGTACTTGGGAGAGATCCCCCAAAGGCTGCAGACTGAAGCTTCACTTCTTATAGACAATCTTCAAGGAAAATCTCCAATCAAAGCAACAGTTAAAGACAAAAGAGGGTGGGGCTCCACCTCAGGCAGCTACACAGTTTCAGAAGGATACAAAAGCATAACAGCTACTACTAATGTCCCCCCTGATCCTACTCAATGGAGATTTATTTGGGCCTTTCCTTCGCTCCCCAAAATCGACTTTTTCTGTTGGACGTTAGCCCATAACAGCATTCTCACCAGAGATAATCTGAGAAAACGCGGAATGGAAGGGCCATCCAGATGCCCTTTGTGTTTGTCAGAGGAAGAGTTGGTTAGCCACCTGATGTTACAATGCCCCTTTGCCCGTGAGGTCTGGAGGGGGGTCCTGAGATCAGGAGATGTGGAGCTTCCTAGTAACATTCCCGCCCTGCTTCACAATTGGATCAAATTGTCCCCGTTCAATCTTACAAAAAAATGCCTCCTCAAAACAGCCTGGATTTGGATTCCTAAATTTACCTGCTGGAAACTGTGGTTGGAGAGGAATAATAGGATGTTCAGGGATGAAAAATGCAACTCTAGCAAAATCATCATAAAAATCCAAGCTTTACTGGGAGAGACATTGGACACCAAGCATGGTTTAAAGAATGAAGCAGCTCTGGACAATACGGAAGAGATTTGGTTCAAAGAACTTGTTCCAAACTATGATCCCAAAACCATACCTCCAACTATCCATCAAGCTAACTGGGAAATTCGCCTGGAAGAACAGGAGTTTATCAAATGGCGGTCTGCTTTGGGGGAACACTGTCTTTTCTTCGATGGGGCCTCTAAAGGCAACCCCGGAGCTGCAGGTGGGGGTGGGGTTATTCTGAACCCGGATGGTTCAACTGAAATTCGGTTCCACTGGGGGCTGGGCATCGAATCCAATAACAGAGCAGAAGCTCTGGCTCTGTGGCAAGGGCTCAAGCTGGCTATCAAAAGGAATCTGCTGACTTTGTCGGTCTTTGGAGACTCCAGGCTGATTATACAAGCTTTGAACCTCAACTCAACTCCTTCGCAGATTCAATTAGCCTCCATATTCAAGAAAATCAAGTTAAAGCTGCTCCAATTTTGGAAAATATCCTTCTTTCATATTCTGAGACATCTGAACAGTCAAGTTGACCTGGAAGCCAACCTGGGCTCTACCCATTGCAGAAGATCACTACTAGTTAACTCAGAAGAATCGACTTGCATTATCCCTTAACTGCCAAATGGAAGGGATCCTGCCTCCAAAAAAGCGTGCTTAAGGAACCAATTAAATCTGCAGGGGCGGGATACGAATGAGGAGAGCTTTCTGTCCCTGAGAAAGGCATTAAAATCAGATTCATCAACATTGCTACCCATCTGGACGCTTGGGCTCAAATACTGGTAGCCAGAAGCGGTAAAGGATTGACCACAAACAACAGAGAGAACCAAGCTAATGATTGGGTTCCATGTCTCACTGGACTGTCAAGCCATCAGATGGGCGAACATAAGTTGGACTCCAGGCAGAGGAACATAAGCGTCATCGGTTGGGCAATGGAAATTCTAGGACTGATTCACCCTCTTATCCCACTCCAGCATAGTAAAAACACACAGACTCTCAGATCTGATGAAGCACTAAATATGTGGATCGAATTACCTATGTGATGTAATTTCAGTACGCGGCAGCTGTTTTGCCACTTAATAAAATCCACACCCGTTAAAGTATAAAAAAATAAAATAATATAAGGGCACAACAATAACAATAGTGGGCTTCTATGGGGCACACTAATAACAATATGGGAACAATAGGGGCACAATAATAACAATAAGGGCTTCAATGAAGCTCTTAGTTAATGCTCTTTTTTTGTTATTTTATTTATATGTAATGTATGGTGCATCATGAAGTAAGTCTTTTAATGTTTATTATGGGTAGATGTTTTCAACATTTACGAATTATGTAAGTTATGTGACTATTTGAATGGATAGCCACACTACAACCTAGTATGGAAAATATGTTGTAAAATGTTATGTAATGTAATATTATGTTTAATTGATCAAATTATTTACCAGCCTAGTTCCACCTTAACTCCATATCTAACAAGGGTTGAGAGGGATCAAATCTCTTCAGGAGCAAACCTCTTTTAGAGTAAAACGAGATTTTATCCCTCTTGGCCATTGGTAAATCTGAGTTAAGACATATCTAGGTTGGTTTAATTATTGATTATAATTATCAATTTTTTAAAATGTAATTTTAGCGAATAAAAATGTTTTAGTTACTTGATATATGAAGCTTGTTTTGTTAGTTGAGATTTCTTCTTTGTTAATTTTCAAATATTCTACTTCTTAATATTGGAAATTTCTTACTATTTAGCCTAATGATTTCTTTATATTGTTTTCAAATACAAGATTTAATTAACACTTATTTGATAAAAAATTAAAATTTACGGTGAAATAAATGATATTATTTTGTGAGGAAAGGGGCAATGTAACACTCACGGACAAAACTAAGCATAAATTAAAAAAAAATAAAAATTATTATTTACCTCTCACCCTTCACCACAGTCATGTCAAGAGTGTTGGATTATTTTTACTGAGTTCATTATACATGAAATATTTTATTGATCATGTCAATATATTTGATATTTATGGTTATACACACATATTAATACCTATTAAGGTTTGACTCATTATTTATGTTTTCAATATTTATTTCTCAAATGAGGTGCAAGAATCCTGTTGAGTCAAGGATGAGCTACTCTTCTAGGTTGCAAAATTTTGTCTTGTCGTAAAGGACATATTATTGAGATTTCTATGGCACACGGGAGTGTTGTTTGCATACAAATGGCTGTAAATCCATCATTGAGTTCTAATGGCATGATCCAATGGTTGGCAGGCTTTGGGCTGGTTTTGGGGTAACTACCCCACACCCTCTAGCAGTCCTCTGACTCATTTGAACCCCTTGCTCCATCAAAGCATCTCTGCGACATCTCTTCAAACCCTAATTCATTCCACAGGAGAATAATCATTATAATTACCTAATCTTCCAAGCTACATGATTATGTTCTGCTAATCCATTCCTTTGAGATACTCAGCTTCCTGCTAATTTCCAAGGGTTTTGTTGTAGTGTGAGAGGAACAATGTTCTAACGAGGGCATATTTCTCTACCTAGCTTCCTTCCATGATGAATGACAACTAGAAAGTCCACATGCAAAATTTTTGTCTGGTAGGGTTACTTTGATTCCCTCATAGTTCATTATTTTGAATACATATTATGGTATTTTGTGCAGGATTCCGGGTTACTGTTAGAAGGTTTTCTCTTTTTTTTTTTTCAAGTAAAAGCTTCATTTGGAAGAGAATCTTCCTCCCTTAATTTTGTTGGAGTAACTGAGTCTCTAATTAACTTTCGTTGGTGTAGGTGAGCCTTTCCTTCCATAAAAAAGGAACTTGTGGTCACAGTAGCACTCATGGGCCTCCTTCTTGCAGTTTGGGTCTTTGGTTACTTATGGTTCAACATCTTAGACTCTGTATATGTTCCTTCTTAACCTTTACAGTTGATTCTTCGATGAAAGGATTACAAGTGGCTAAATCGCATCATAATTCTCCTGTGGTTTCATGTTATTTGTAATAATCTTTAGGGTTTTGAGGAAAATTCTTCAGTTTTGAGAGTGATACTCCCAGGTTTCTTAGTATCTGTAGAGGGATATAAATTGTTGAGGATGTGCGTTGCCACTCCAGCTAATTGGTTATAATGGAGGGAATTTCTTGTATTTTACTTCAGATTGGGATATTGGAAATTCTCGATTATACTGTAATAATAATCCTTCTCTGAATGGTTGTTTTCTTGAAAAATAACTTTCTTACTTAATAAAAGGATTTTTATAATTGTTGCAAATTTGTGGAACATTGATAATTGAGTTCTTTGTTTACTGTATTTAGTACCCGACTAACTTGATACAAATATCCCTTTGGGGTTTCTTTATATGATTCCATTATTCATGGGTGCAGGTTTCAGGATTTTGTTATTCTGCATCTGACTCATTATTCAGGGTTTCTTGGTTCTCTAGGTTTTCGTGATTAATACCCCATCCGTTGAGATTTTTTCCTTTAAAGTTTCGTTGAAGTTAATATGTTATATTGAGCCATGAGCTCCCTTGGAATTTGATGAGCTATAACTTGAATTCAAAGCCATGGCTGGCTTATAGTCATCTTAAATGAAACAATTTTATTTTGAAGAATTACCTAGTTCCATATTCAAGGTTTTATTCCCTCTCAATGGGTTTTGAAGTTGTTACTTCCTTATAGACAATTTACTTACTTAAGTTTCCTAGCATATCTGTTACAATCATGTACAATGTGTTTTTTTAATTGACTTTCCTAGACTACAGCATAACCTGTATCTGGAAGGTTGGTTTGTGGCTCTGTATCGAGTTCTCAATGAAATTTATAGAACTATTTATGATTTTTGTTAGTGGTTTTATCTATAAGGTATCATTATTACATTAATGGGTATGGAACATATTGGCTTACAACCTTGTTAATTTTAGGTTTATGTTATAGTTCTCTATGTATACAAATTTTTTTTGCACTTAAATTCACTAATCATTATTTCCTTTTTTTGCATATATTAACTACAAGGATTACTGCACTTACTCATACCAGTTTTTTTTTACTTGTATAATGATAAGAAATTCTTTACAAGAAAATCTTGCTTCCAAATGTACCCAAATATTTTATTCTAGATTTCCTTTTAAAAAGATTGGATCTGGGTTATGTTGCATAGTGTCAGGATAACTACCTGTATACATTGTCTTTTAGAAACACTTCCGAGGTCTCAGTCCCGAATGTTTTCATTAAATTCTAAAGAGTTTTTCGATTCCTCTTTGTTTTAATTAATAATGTTAGGAGAGATACTTATTGAATTTATCTCATCGATTAATAATATTTCATTCCTCTCTCTCTATGTAGTGATAGAGATTTATCTACTTGATTGTCAAACCTCGTCCTGTTCCCAACACTAATTTTGAAAATAATTTATGACACTATTAACTTATTAACCTTTTCTTTATGAACCATCGATTTTTTATCAAAACGAGCATATGATAGGGATTTTTTCAGATTAATGGATTAACATTTGTTTTAGATTGAAAACTAACCTAGTCTGGATATCATATCCTAACATGAATCTTAAATTCCATTTTAGGTGACAACATAATTGTTACGGGAATAAGTACCCTAGGGCTTTGGGTTGGAACCCCAACAAAGCAGGAGAAAACTACAGTAAGAAACACTCATACAACTCAGGAAAAATTCTTATATAAACAAACTATGTGAGAGCAACCATACATGAATGTCCTTCATTTGGGTAGATCCCACAGGGTTCAGATCCTCTGCAACTCCAATGTTCTTCAAACTTGAAAATCATTCAATTCGAACATACATAGCAGTATAGAGGTAAAACATTTTTATGAAACTAACTTTGTATCATATAAGCAAATGATTAATCATACATCAAAATAACATTCATATATGAATTACAACACTATTTGATGCATAAACGCAGTTAATCTCAGAAACAAGACAACACTTCTTTTTATTGTAGTAAGTTATAACTAAAACTAAGAGAATTCACCGGAGTCTTGTTCTTCCAGCTCCAAGCGGAACCGTCCTTCGGATCCATCCAGTCCCAGTCTTCAACAACCTCCTTCCATAACCAATACCATGATATCTTAAGCAAGAGGGAGAATATCTATAATAAAGGAAACAAGTGTTTCTTGAAACTTGGGTAAGTACATGAAGCATAGGGATACTTCAGACTCAGTCAGGGATAATCTCAATATAATAACTCTATCTCTTCTCCCCTTAAGGCCTTCCCATAGAAGTCTATTCATACTTCTCCCAATTAGTTTTTTAGTTGAGAAACGGTTGGGAAACAGTTTGGCCAAGGGAAATAGGAGGTAATCAATAGGTAAAACTCGTGAACTCTGCCAACAATTAAGGAAATTTAATTTTTTAAAGTGTTTTAACACATATACGTGGGTTGGGTATTGACTAACCCACGTGTACACACTTTTATCTCAGGGAAAAGTAGCGTATAGGGAATAAAACACTATTTTTAAAATATTTGGACCAAGTCTGGAAGGAGGGGTTGCCCTAGGCCATAAACCGAGAATCAAAAATACCAAGGGTGGTAAATGGTGCTATAATAGATGCCCCCTAATATATGAGGTTAGAAGGGGTACATGATGGCCAAAATGTATTAAGTATATGGAAAGAACCCTCTTGAGATTGAGAAGGAATTCACCAAAATTTAGCTGCCAAGCCATCAAAAGAGATCAGAAAGAAATTGTTGTCTAAGGTGGGCATACCCATGCTTAGAAGAAGTAAAGCATGTCCGCATATCAAGTACAAGCAGATCCAATATGTATGCAAGTACAAAAGAAACTGAAAAGACATAATGGATCATCTGATCATGATCGAAAAAGTACATGTCTGAATATCACATATAAGAAGATGATCAATGAAGTTGAAAGATGAAGCTGATCACTGATGTCAAAAACTGATCCCAATAGTACCAAAAGAATGTGATGGAATAAAATGATAGTACATCGCAACTCGGATTCCAGCATATAAGATGTTGCTGTGAAGAACTCTAACATATACAATGGATGGTGTCAAATAGCAGTAACAGGAGCAACTGACAAGTGAACCAAAACATGCTGATGCAACCCAAGGTCTTCACCAACCACCGTGGTACAATTCTACACAATGGGAATAAATGATCCGAGGTCGACCACATGAGAAATCGTTTGATTACAGGTCATTGAAGTATACCGTTAACAAATGCGAGACTACTCACCGATAATGATAATGAGAGTCAAGGTACCTAGTGCAATCTAACAAGAGCGAATGGATGAGCTGAAGTTGAACACCTAGAAGAATCTATCAATCAGGGGACAATTATGGTTTCGCACTGTCGATAGTGAAGGGATCTGCCACTGATGACTGCAAACCCCAAGGTACTACCAAATGGACTCTAGATCTTTGTCCCAAAGCAAATGAGTCACAATTGATAGAAAAAGATCCACTATAAGGAAGGCATTAAGGCATCCTTCATTAATCTAGCTCGAGTGTAGCCCGCAGGCCAATAATGTGGAAAGAATCAGACAAAAAAGATGTAGTAACCCAACCGAAGCACATTTCCGGTGCACACAAGATGTAGCTAGCGCACGATAGAAACCCTTTGAACCAACCAATAATGAAAACTGACACAGAGGCGAGGAATCCACCAATAGGGTCAAATGGAAACCAAGGCACTACACGAATCCTAATGTGTGATAATGAAAGCTGATGTCGAACATAAGGGAAACCACTCAGTCAAAGACCCATAATACTGATTGATGCTGAGCATAAGGTGACCTATCACTAATGAAAAGAGGGCCAGGGTGCGGCTCTAGTCCTACCCTCATAGCAATATGTTATCGTCGATAAAGACAAGACCTGCCAATAAGAAGTCAATGGAGACCTTCTCAAACCAGCACAAGCAAAGGACCAATACAACTGATGTGATGACAAACATGACACTGACAACCAGGGATGGCCGACTTAAAAATAGGTCAAGAGACATCGCAGAGAGGCTGACTAAGGCTTACTTCCCTTGAACAAAAGCACCACTCAATGATGACTATATGGCAACATATGATAACTCTGTATAAGTTCGTCATGCAGGAGGCATGAGCAAACTCTCCATATGATTGGAAGAGGTAACCAATGAGAGGAGTAATGACTCAATAACAAGGTTAAGGTGTACATAAGTCAAACTAAATCTCGCCCAAAATGGGGGAGAGACTTTCTTTTGAGTGCTTTGTTCAAGGGCGTCGATTGACTCTAGCTGCCAACAACATATGGAAATGTTGTCCTGTTCCCGCTCTTTTTGGAATATAATTTTTTTTTTGTCTTTTTCTTTAAGTTGGAAAAAGAATAAAAGAATTCTATAGTACAGTGGAAAGAATGAGTGTCAGAGAAACAGATGATCTAGTTCCTGGGATGGGAATAGTCCTATGCTAAAAGTAGGGAGGCAAAACCGGTCAAGGACACTCAAAGGGATGTTCTTTCCACTGGTCAAAGGATGCGTCAAGTTGCAGAAGCTAAGTGATTGCATGGTCAATTTTTCAGAAGATATGGTCAAATAAGTGGCTTAAACACGAGTCCAAGTGAAGCCGACTCAAGGCCAAAAGGTGCAAATAGTCAAAATGCAATGCAGCAGTACAACTCAACACAAAGGAGCCTCTAGGGTATAAGGTCAGAAATCAGTGCAAAAGAAAGGAGAATGTGTCTTCAACGCACAATTCATGGTGGGACTAAAGACGACTCCTGAGCCTACTCAGTATAGTAGCATGGGCAACCAATGTCAGCGAGGTTCTAACTAAGATGCCGATGTAAAGGATGGCTCTACCATTGCATCATGATTTAAAAATAGGTGAGTGAAAATGGCTTGCTAACCAAGACATGATGGGGTCGACCCTATGGCTAATGTATCACTGAATGGAGGCTAGTATGAAAAATGCAATGGAAAAAATGGTTTTCCCTAACCTATATGTCAGTGAGTGGATGATACCTGCCATGACGGGTCAGCAGTCATGGGACCAAAATAACATCTTGAAGAAGTCTCCAAAATATCCTGAAAAATAACCCATTCTCGACAATCCAAGCCCACAGGTCAGAAAATCCATGAGACAAAAATCAATTTTTGAAAAAATATTTTGCAATTTCAAAGTTATATAATGACTTTTGGACTCAAATTTTTTTTTGTTTTTGTTTGGAGCAAAGAGCCATGGATAAAAAAGGAGAAAACTTGCCTCTAAAGAATTGGACTGTTCAACTTGCACCAAAGTTATCAGGTAACCCTCAAATCATGCTTGTAATATTTTGTGATAGTTTTCAAAAATTTTCATGAAGTGTTTACCATGGGAATTTATGCCAAAAAATCCAACTCTGTGCACACGCAGGTTGGACATGATCAACTCATGTATACGATGGCCCTACACATGACTGTGTGTAAAGGGAACCTACGTGTACGCAAGTTAAAGTTTAAATACAAAAACTAACGGTTGAAACTCAAATTTTTTTAGGATGACCATCACATGGAGAGAAAGAGAGCATACCACAATTGATAATGTGGTAGTGAATGAAAAAATGCACTAGACACATTGAGAGGCCGTGGCTTGTTGAAATTATTCAAAATGCCAAACATGAAAGCCAACACACGCCTGCTTGAATTGCTGATCCACTACTGGAGTGTAGAAGATGATGCCTTCATGATAGATCAGATGCCTGTACAGATTGAGGTTGAAGACATATACTTTATTACAGGTCTCTCCCGAAGAGGGGAGGTTGTGCATTCGACTGGCAGGACAAGAAGTATTCTTTCAGTAGAAGACTATATACATATATACTGTCCTGGACACCCAGAGAAGATTGGAAGTCAGATTCCAATCAAACACGTGGAAAGTTTATCGCTGAGGATTTTGTTATTTACCATTGTGAGGGTAAATGGATTAGATTCACTGCATCAGGCTTCATGAGTGTCCATGAGCCTGGCAGTGGAACGCCTTACCATAGTTTTCGACTGGTGCATGCATCTTTTGACCAACATGAAGAGCCAATTGACCTTTATTCAGAAGGGTCAAACAAAGAACTTTGGATATGGGACTATCTTATGCTCATTCTACCTCGAGAAGGTACCTGGGCTACATCCCAAAGTATTTGTCTCCATCAACAGCCCTTGAGATCCTTGGATGGGTATATGGGTTGACTTGATGAAACGCCTTGGAGGCGGGGATGTGCCTAGGATGACTTTCGATGATGAGTTTTTCACCTAGTGGGACCAATAGATCATCGCAGTCGACGACTACCTATATGCTGGTATGGATTTCCGAGGAGATCCAGACTTGGTGTTGTGCCTAGGACGACTTTCGATGATGAGTTTTTCACCTGGTGGGACCAATAGATCATCGCAGTCGACGACTACCTGTATGCTGGTATGGATTTCTGAGGAGATCCAGACTTGGTGTTGCCACCAAACACAACATGGGGAGACATAGGTAACAATTTTTAAAGTTTTTGTAAATTTCAAAGATTTTTTCTTTTTTAAATATGAAATGAACTTGGAAATATTTTTGATGAGAAAAAATATTGAAAAAATTGACCATGTTCCAGATGTGGGTCCAGTGAGACCAAATGGATTTTCGAGGCACAGGTGTCGCAAAAGAGGTGTCGAAGAGGCAGTAGTTGAGATAGAGAGAGTCCTATATGCAGTTCAGAGAAACTTGGTGAGACTGAATCACCAGGTACCTATGATAGCCATAGAGGATCTACCTGAGGAGATGCAGCGTCGTGTGGTAGGGGCACCACGGGACTAGGTCCACATACTTCGGCATGTAGCCAATGTAGTAGTTAAATTTTTAGCTGCTCATCCTGAGCCGGCTCAATATACAGATTGGACATCATTATGGGCATGAACCCAAATTTTGAGGGAATTTTGTCCCAATTTTGTATATTATTTTTTGAACACTTTATCTATATATAAGCGATTTTATGATATATATACAGATTCAAGTTTTCTGATGTTTGTTTAATTTGATGAATGATTAATATGCCAATCTAATGCTTGATTAGCGATAGAGTATACTAATGAATTCTCAGATCGTGGAATGTGAACATATGTAATATAAACAAATGATCGTTGCAACACTCTTACTCTAAAAAATTGGCGATATAAATAAGGATCACGAACTCGATAAATGTTATTTAATTGTGACACTACCAGTTGTGAGTCTAGATAAACTACCAATGAATCAATCCCATAAGAAATTGCTTTGGATAGTAAATTAATAATGACAATATATTTGGCAATGTTATTCAAAGCAGGACCAATACATACTCCCCTCGACACCATCAACTGGCCAGATGGATAATAAATCACCCAAGCTGCAGAAGCAAGATTCTGAGTGTGCTGACTAGAACCATCAGCAAATTCGAAATATATTAGAACATCCACCAACACCTGCCAAAGTAGATCAAAAAATGTCGATATCACAAAATTCCAAATAAATATGTACAAAAATACAATATATACAAACAAGAGATTTCTTGGCCGGAACCTAAGCAAAATACTTCTTAAGGTAAAGCCCATTTCGAGGCTCCGCTAGCTTGTTCCCTTCAAAATCAACTTATTTATAAGCCCCTTTTCCCAAAACTTGTTTGACTATAAAGGGACCATACCACATAGACTTGAATTTTCCTGCCCCCAGGGTGTCTTTATCTTGGTCATAGACTAAGACAAGGTCGCCTTCGGAAAAGACCTGAGGACGGACAGCTTTATCATACTAAGTTTTAACTCTTTTCTTATGGGCCTCATTTATTATGGTGGCATCTCGATGCTACTCATCGAGATGTTCCAAATGAATGAGGTGTTCTTCGAGACTAGACGTCTCTGGAAGAAGTTCTATAGATAGCTTAAGGGACGGAATTTCACATTTGATAGGAAAAATAGATTCTAGCCCGTAAACTAATTGAAAAGGAGTAAAACCTGTGGCAGTATTCACTGAGGGCCGGTATGCCCAGAGAGCCAGGTACAACATGATGTGCCAATCAAAGCGATTTTTGTCAATTGTCCTTTGCAAGATAGTCTTAAGGGACTTATTCACAGCTTCGACTTTCCCATTGGCTTGAGGATAATACGAAGATGAATGGTCCTACTGGAAGCCCAACTTGAGAGCCAATTCAGTCATCAGTTGATTCTGGAAGTGATTGCCATGGTTAGTGACAATCTCTCTTGGGATACCAAATCGTGAAATAACCTGGTTGAAGAGGAACAAGGCTGCTATTTCACTATCATTTTTGTAAGTAGTCATGGCCTCAACCCACTTCGTAAAGTAGTCTATGACCACAATGATTTACTTGTGACTTGCCGCTGAAGGTGGATTACAAGTAGTGAAGTCAATGCCCCACTTTGTAAATGGACCAACAGTGATAACAGGAAAAAGTGGAGCTGGATGCGCATGCATTTTTCGAGTATAGATTTGACAAGGGTGGCAACGTTTGACTGCTTCAATACAATATTTGAAAATTGAAGGCCAAAAGTAGCTGGCACGCAAAATTTTCTGGGCTGTTACAAGTCTTGATAGATGACCGCCACAAGCTCCACTGTGGAAATCATTAAGTACAGACTCTACTTCTTCCAAAGTTAAGCAACACCTAAGGATTGAATCAACCCTTCTGTGATATAATGTATCACCAATTATAACATAGATTTTGGAAAGGTGACGTAACTTTCGACGCTCATCCTTGGAGGAAGGAGGTGGGAACTTCGAAGTTTGGAGATATATGATGATATCTTCCTACCAGGGATCTTGTGAAGAAATTAGTAATAAATGTTTGTCGGGGAAATTTTCCTCATAAACAATGTCTTCCTCACAAGGTAGCTCGAAAATTAACTCCATAAAAACCAATGACTTCTTAGATTTGGCTGACAAGAACTTGAGATCAAATTCTTGCAAAATAAAAATCCATCGATTGTCTTTTCCCCCAATCACTCGCCTGCTGAGGACAAACTGAAAAGGATTGACAACCGCTAAGACAAACATTTTGCGTAGCAGAATATAATGACGAAGCCGTTGGACAACATGGACCACTGCCAAGGCCAATTTTTCGATAGGAGAATAGTGTAGCTTAGGTCCTACTAAGCCTCGACTCAAGTAGTAGATTACATGCTCACTGAGAGTGTCATCCTCCTGAACCAGAACCATACCTATGGTTGATTCTGCCGCAGCGAGATAAAAAAGGAAATATCTGCCATAATCTGGTGGACTCAATAATGGAGCAGAGATTAATTCCTGCTTCAAGGAATTAAAAGATCGTTGCACAAAGTTGTCCCATAAAAATGGAACTCCTTTCTTAAGCAAATGCATAAATACTTTGGTAATCTCGGTGCAATTTGCTATAAATCTTCTCAAGAAATTTGCCTTTCCTTGGAGACTTTGAAGTTGACGAATGGAAGACAAGGGAGGCAACTGAATTATTGCCTCAACCTTGAAAGGATCTACTTGAATCCCTTCAGTCGATACAATGAATCCTAACAACCGACCAGATGTGACCGCAAAAACACACTTATTCAGATTCAACTGGATTTTATAAAAACGACATCTCTTAAAAACTAATCGAAGGTGGCTGGGATGATCGATTCTCTTTCGAGAACGAGCAGCTAAGTCATCCAAGTATGCTTCGATAACATGTTTGATGTCGTGGAAAGCATAAGACATGGCCTGCTGAAAAGTAGCTCCAACATTTTTAAGACCAAAAGGCATCTTCTTGTATGCAAATGTGCCCCAGGGACAAATAAAAGTTCTCTTGTGCTGGTCCTCTGGACGGATAGTAATTTGATTGTAACCAGAGAATCTGTCCATGAACGAAACAAATTTCATAACCTTCACATTTATCAACAATTTGATCAATAAAAGGCATGGGGTAATTGTCTTTTGGACAAGATTTATTCAAATCCCTAAAGTCGATACATACTCGTATCATTCCTTGCTTTTTATCTACCGGGGCTGGATTGGAAACCCACTCTGTTAGAGGAACGGGGTATATGAAACCCGCCTTAAGTAGTTTTTCAACTTTAGCTTTAATAGCTGCTGCTTTCTGAGGATTGACTGGTTGAAGCTTTTGACGAATAGGTTTGGAGTTTTCGTACGTCTTGATATCATGCTGTAATATAGATGGATCAATTCCAGGAATTTCCTCATAAGACCAAGCGAGCACATCTCGAAACTCTTTAAAGAGGTTGGTGTAAATTTGAATTTCTTCAGGGGAACAATCAGCTCCGATGAAGACATTTTCTATAATTTTAGGATTCCTAGAGATGTTTATAGGTACAGTTCTCGAGATAACCGACATATTACATTCGGTAGATAATTGTGTTGGAGCCAAAGGATTTGAAACTACACAAACATTGCTAGTAAGCAGATTAGAGAACCTGGATTCAACTTCATGCAATGGAGGAAGAAAATATGGATGATGATGTAAATCTTCCCATGGTCGATCCACACCCATCATTGCCTCCAAAATTGCTTCTTCAAATGGTAAAATTGTATCTAAGCAATCCCGAGCTGACGTAGAGTCGAGGGTCCAAGATGGAGCCACATCACCATCTACCTCCTCTTGTAAAAAAGGACTGGGATGGTTGTCTGTAGAGTTAACGATAGATTGATAGCTAAGTTTTGTTGCAGACATGGGAAATGTCATTCCACCAACCTACCCTCCATCTAATGTGGTCATAGATGAAGGTAAGATCCAAGGATCTAAAAAATAATGAGCTTGAAAGAACTCTTTCCATGAAGGCCCCTTGGAGGATGAAATTGCATTGATTCTAGCCATTGGAGGAAGAAGGTCAAATATACCCATTAACGAAGAGTACATCCCAACTCCTAAATTCTCAATAGGTTGACAGGGATTATCCACCAACGGAAAGGTAGAATCTGAAGTTGTGAGGGAGTCACCTGGAGAATAATCTAATTGATCAATTTTAACAATTCTCCCCTCATGAGGAAAACAAACGATGCGAAATAAAGATGAAACTATGGCATCCGTCTCATAAATCCAATTCCTTCTTAAGAGGAGGTTATAATCCAAGTTAGCATCAATGATTTACACCTCAATTAACGACCTTTCCCCCAACAAATATAGGAAAGGCCGGGATAATTCCATGTGGCCTATGAGAATGTCCATCAAATGCTATCAAGAGAGTCGGCGAGGGAACAGTTGAAGGTGATCCAATGGCCTTCCAACATGACATAGACATTACACATGTGGAAGTTCCCTCATCTATAACTATCCGAAAGATATTGGTTTTTCGGTAAGTGGACTTTATCTGGAAAGCCATATGGTGAGGAAGTCTCTTTTGACATTCAACATATCAAAAGTGAGCACTAAAGAATTCTTTGGATCTACTGCACCGATTGCTGAAAGCAAAGCACTTCTCTGAGCAAGACATGACTAGAGTACCTCCAATACAGACATAGCACAAGGACTTTGAGCCAGATCTTCTACAATTGAGTAGTTCTGGGTTGCCCTAGCATTAGGGTTAATAGTCGAGTGCTTTGCGGAACCTTTCGGTATTTGAGGTATAGACTCAATAGAGGATCGCTCAATATGAAGTGGGTCTGTGGTTTCGGGAATAGATTTAGCCTTAGATGTTTTACTTTCACAATAATCGTGTGCTTGTGTAGCAACATTGACATGAGAGTTCATCATATAAACATTTGCGGAATTTTCCCCTTCTTGGTTTCCCCCTGCAGAGGTACCAGTGTTCGAGTTCACACCAACAAGTAATTACTACCCTTGGGGAAAAGGGTTAGTCATGACAGCTTGGGAGCTAGAGGATCCTTACTACACTAATAAGCGCTGAGCATCTTGAGTCTTAGGGCAGAGGTGAGTCAAATGATCTCCATTGCATAACTTGCATGGAAATTTAACCTTTTTCTTGCACTCTTTTCTACCCTCACCGACACCATTGTCAGGCTTGTTCGCATTGTCGTTCCCTTCTTGGTTCTTCTTCTTATCTCGTCCCTTCCTATTCCCATCGGATTTTTGATTTCCTTTGGGTTTAGAGGCCTTAACGATGTTTATAGAGGTATGTTGGGAAGGTGGAGGTGTAGACAGTGCTGCCTGGTTAGAAGAAGCAGTTTGTTGAGGCAGTTGCTGCAATTGGTTCAAAAGTTTCACTGTATTTGCGTCAATTGATCCAATTATACCATCGATGTGAGGGCTTGGCTTCGGTTTGGCTAAATCAACCTTAGATCTAGGAGCATTAGGTAGGATTTTCTGAAGAGTCCCAGACTGAGAATATATCAGTTCTAATTGCTGGGCTCGAAAAATAGCCTGCTCTTTCGAATAAACACAGGAAAGAGAAACATCATTTAAGATCTTAGGTTGTAATGATTTGAGAAACCATTCGAGAAGGAACTCTGGTGGAATTTCAGCTTTGATGAGCCTTTTTCTCCTTCTCCTTTCCTAGTTGTGATAAAAAATGTGAGTTGTTGTGTCTTGTTGAAAGTTGGCCAGAAGTTCAGTTCCGGATTCATAGTGGACATGCAACTGAAAATGGTTCAAGAAAATATTAGCCAAATTAGCGAAAGAAGTATAGGTGCCCCCTGGAAACTCTATATACCATTTGGCCTCATTTCTGGTTAGGGTATGCTGAAATAACCTCAACCTAATCGAATCATCTATCAGGGAGTTGGATGAGAACCATAAGTGAAATGTGGTCACATGGTCTCTTGGGTCTTCACCACTCTTCCCTTCGAACTTTGGAATATCCGAGGGAAGTTTAGTTGGGACCGGATGCCAAGCCATATTGTACCTAATTAAATCATTCTTCAATTTAGTTAAGTCTGGAAAATTAAGCATGTCTAGAAAAGGAAGTCATGGGGGACCTTGGGAATTCCATCCAGAGCGAGCGGGGTTCCCAAAAGTCTGAAAAGAATGACCTGGATTTTGAAAGGCACTAGGTTGCCCGAAGTAAATCATAGAGCCTATTGAACCAAAAGGTGATCCTTTTGGTCCAACAAAATTCTGAGTTTGACCAACTCCTGCCGAAAATCCTCTATAACCAGTGAAGTTACCCCCTAACGAAGTATTGAAAGGAGTTGACAGCCCCTAATAAGGGTTCCATGCATTAGAAAAGGGTTGAAAGCTTTGAAATGAATTAACCGAAGAATATGACACATTCCATTGTTGGCCAAAAAATTGATTCCCATCTCCTATCCCACTAACCACAGGGTTTTTCCAACTTTGGAAGGAGTTACTACCTTGACTTGTAAGAGGAAAAGGCATTGACCCTACTGTCAAATTGGAATGTGGTATATGACCACTTCCAAATGGGAAAAACTGAAAAGAAGCTGATCCACTCATCATGGATGTAGAGGCGGTCGATGGTATGTTAAAAGGGAAGAATCTAAAACTGGATGCAGTAGCTTGAGAACTTCCACTCATTGATAGAATGGAAGTAGACTCAAATATAGTCATGCTAGGAGTGTTAGAAGGGGTGGAAATAGTTCCTCCCCCTTGTACAGATATGGGAGTCTACATGCTCGCAACACTCGTCATAGATGCCATGATTCCAGTAGTGGTCATCGAAGGGATAGATGTATGTAAATGTGGGCTCGAAAGCCTATGAGTCAGAGTTCCAACGAATAACAAAACGCTTGGATGGTCAGGAGGGAGAGGAGAATTCAAAGTTGCAACTGACTCTAAAAGCTCTTATACTTCAATACTATCTTTCGACTGGAAGAGTACTCGAGAAAGAATTGGTGTGTTCCTCTCTAACTCTGTACTGGTACCAGGTCTATCTTGTGAACTAATGCCTCCAAGCAGAGGATCAATCTCCGATGCACCTGCTGCTATTGGTTGGAAACCACTGACAGAATCACTCCTATGCCTTCTAGGAGAAGGCTCCGGACTCGTAGGTGAAAACCCACGAAGTCTCCAAGACCGTCGAGATGGTTGGTTAGCCACTTTGAATTATTTAAAAGATCTACTTAAGGACTCAAAAATTATAAAGCTAGGCTGACTTGGAGTGCAGAACACTTTACTAAAATGTCCTTAAAGATATCAACAATAAAAAAAATCTCAAGTATTTCCACTTCGAGTGATTAGGACCAGACATCAAAATAAAAGAAAGTTAATAATAAGGGCCTTTCAAAAATAGACTGGGGTACTTACACCCCAGGCCTACTAGCGAAGGTATCACAGGTAGTTACGCTGACCTCTAGACAACAACCTTTATCGGTGCAAGCCCCCAAGCTTTGCAAGGGTGCCCTCCAGAAGTACTGCTGAACGTGATACAACATCAACCTCAGGTGCCACAGGATTCCCCTCCGCAGCCACCTGTGTGGTTCCTAGGATAGGCAACTATGGTCACCAACTCGTATTAGAAGCTGGGTGGAACAGTCGTGAGGTAGGATCTGACAAGTAAGAGAGGGGGTATCTCTTGTCCTTACCTTCACTAACCCTCGTGCTTTACTCCCAGTCACGGGGATTTCCCGGTCTCCCTAACGCTATTGGATTTCACTGATTAATCAGACTTTTATGTTTTGTAATTTAGAGCAGGCTTGGAGAGTTAACTCTCCTCTCACCTAATCCAAGGCCCTAATAAAACTAAACTTGTTGGTGCATTTTGATGACAATACAAAAGTTTTAGTTTATTTTAATTAATCACTTGATTTTAATGGCTATTTTTTAAGTCAAGGGTATAGATGGAAGTGAAACCAATGGTGTTTGTATGACGCAAAAGAAATAAATGAAAAACTAACTACATGAATGCAATCATTTGTTCTTCGATGAAAAGAGATCTCTATGTGGGTTCTACGAAACTTCTGTAAAGCAAAATGCTTTTTCTTTTCTTTTCTTGAAACACACTCCACACATACAAAAACTAAAAAGACTACTAATGCTTTAACAATGCAAACTACTCTTGCAAGGTGTAATGAAGATGCAAGATCCTAAATTACTCTAAAAAAAAAAGAAAGCAATTGTTTATAACTATTGATAAGCCAACTTAAGTATTGAAGAGAATACAAATTTTGAATACAAAATTCTCTCCAAACAAGAAGGACAAATACCAAAAGATCACAATTCACTTTCAAAAATCAAAAGAAATCAAAATCAAACTTGGCAAAAGAAAACAAAAACAATGTGTTTTGAGATCTTTTCTTTTTCAAGAAACAACCAACACAACTTTTTGAAATTACTCTAAATGCCACTACAATTCAAAGACTGAAAGAAGAGCACAAGGAGTCCTTGCAAGCTACAAATTCGACAATGAATGAAAACTTGAACAAAAAGGCTTCAACTTGTATTAAACAACACAAACAATAGCAAATAGCTTGACAAATTGACCAAGAATCTAGGAAAGACATACTTTCAAATTCGTCAAAAATACTTTCAAAAAGCAAGAAAAGCTATAAGGCCACAAAATGACAGAAAGCAAAGCAAGTAGACCAAAATCGAGCTTGACATTGAGAGTGAAAACAATTTCCTATTATAGAGGTCCAGAACAATCAAGAACCTCTGTACGAAGTCTTATGTGCCAAAACACCAATTACAAACTCACTCAAAAAGCAAACCTAGGCCAAATATTTTCAATGAGGAAGAGACTTCGAAACAGTAAGCTTGCAAAATCATGAAATTCTTCAGATAGAAATTGACCACTCAGAGACTAAACAGACCAGACAACAAATATTTTTGGGCAGAGAGATTTGAAAAAACAATGCAAAAAATGGTATACGTGACTATGTTCAAGCATAGAGGTGTGTACATGTGCATATGATAAAGGAAACTCGAGTATACGTGGGTTCACTTCACAGAAACAAGTGTGTGTACGCTCTGTAAACATAGTAAAGTGTGTATACAAAGCTTTGCAAGAAAAATAGAGTGAGGAGGATTCTTCTGGAGGGAGTTCGAGACCACATAGTCTCAAGTCTCCATGGGAAGGAGACACCGTTTTCAATGTGGAAAACATTGAAGGATCTATATCAGAACAACAACGATCAAAGGAAGCTGGCACTAAAAGACAAGATTCGAAAAATCAAGTGTGAAAATGGCGACACGATATCTACATATCTGAACAAGCTCACCACCTGTAGGGATGAGCTTGGAAGTGTAGGGATCACGACAACCGATGATGACATGGTGATTCTTGCTCTCCTCGGTCTTCCTAAGAGCTGGCATAGCTACCAAGACTCGATAAATGGAAGAGAGAAACTGCCATATTGGTAACGACTTTGGTCAGATCTGATGTAGGAGGAGATAAGGAGAAGCACCAAAGATGGATCTTCATCAAAGCAAGATGATGAAGAAAATTTAGCCTTAGCGAGTAAGGCGAGGAAGGGGAAAGGGAAGGCATCCCATTCCAAATCTAGTTCTTCCCATGGTGGGAAAAAGATTGACAAATCGAAAGTGTGATGCTTTCATTGTCATGAGATGGGCCATTATGCTACGAATTGTCCACAAAAGAAATCCTCGAAGGGATCAGATGGTGAGGCACTGGCCTCACAGTTTGAGTTGGATTTCACCCTCATCTCATGCATGGTTTCATTGGTGGTGGGATTTGTTTGGTACCTGGACAGGGGAGCTTCATTCCACATGACCAGCGACAAGAATATTTTCAGTACCTTGGTAGAGAAGGATCTCCAAATGTGGATCGAGATGGGCGATGATGGAAAGTACCGTGTTTCAAGTGAATGTACGGTTGTGTTTCAGAGGGAGCATGAAGCTCCTCTCACCCTAACTGATGTAAAGTATGTGCCTGGTCTGAAGAAGAATCTTGTGTCCGTCGCTATGCTAGAAGACAAAGGCTATGATGTAGTCTTTAGTAAAGGAAAGGCATTCATGAGGCATATTGGCATGGGACAGAACAAGAGGATTGGGATTTGAGTAAAGAATCTCTACAAGCTATAGGTAGACGACTATGTTGCATTGAGTTTCAAAGCACAGTTGGTGCAGAGCCAAGATGTTGGCGAGCTATGGCATAGAATATTGGGTCACTTGCACCATGGGGCCTTGAAGATCATGTAGCAGATTTCTACTAGACTTCCCAAGGGAAAAGTGGAGCAAGTGAAGACATGAAAAGGTTGTACCTTGGGTAAGTATGTGAAATCTTCCTTTCAAGATCGAGATAGTAGAGCTGGAGAAATCCTGGAGCGAGTTCATACAGATGTGTGTGGACCATTCTCTACAGCCTCCACCACTAAACAAAGGTACTATGTTATTTTTATTGATGATTTTTCTCATAGATGTTGGATCTACTTTATGCAGAAGAAGGATCAAACCTTCTCAAGGTTTTGTGAGTTCAAAGCCTTGGCAGAGAAAGAATCTGGAAAGAAAATAAGGGCCTTGCGAAGCGACAATGGTGGAGAGTATGTCTCCCAACAGTTTAAGGACTTCTATGCAGCAGAAGGAATTAAATGGGAGTTGACGGCACCCCATAACCCACAGCAGAATGGGGTGGCCGAAAGGAAGAACAGATTGATTGTGGGAGCAGCTCGAGCGATGTTGCATGACCAAAGCCTACCACTTCATTTGTGGGCTAAGGCATGTAATACAGTAGTATACTTACAGAACAGAAGCCCACATCATATACTGGGAATGAAGACACCAGTGGAGGCCTTTTCCGGGAAGAGAACAGATGTGAGTCACTTTAGGATCTTTGGATCATCGACTTATTGCCATGTGACCAAAGATGGTCGGAAGAAGCTAGATCCAACAGCTGAGTTGGGGATACTTGTGGGGTACACTGATACACCCCACAACTATTGGGTGTTCTTGCCTACCAGTCAGAGGACAGTGGTATGCAAAGATTTGAAGTTCGACGAGAAGAAAGCCATGTGAGTATCACTTGAGAGGGAGCTCAAGTTGCATGCAGATGAGGAACTTTTAGTTCCTAAGGAGGAGGAGCCTCAGACTGGTGTGGAGCAGCCGCATGCAGAGGATCCAGGAGTGGAGACATCCACTCATGCAGAGTCTTCCAAAGATGTGCGGAAACACTCAATGGAAGCTGACAGATTGATGTTGAATGC
Organism: Pinus tabuliformis; assembly: GCA_031772625.1. Taxonomy (NCBI): domain Eukaryota; kingdom Viridiplantae; phylum Streptophyta; class Pinopsida; order Pinales; family Pinaceae; genus Pinus; species Pinus tabuliformis. Next base: position 1,843,353,286 of record CM062816.1, read on the forward strand.
GAGAGAGAATGTGGGACATCCATCTTCTTAGCACAAATAGAGGAGGTCACCTGAGCGGTACACAGGTTACATGGCCCTGGTTGGGGAGTGTGTAGAGATCGAACCTTCTTCATTCGAGGAAGTAGTGCAACAACCAGTCTGGGTTGATGCTATGGTGGAGGAGTACGAATCCATCGTTCAAAATAGTGTTTGGGATGTTGTCCCAAGACCAGAGGACAATTTAGTGGTGAGTTCCCGATGGCTTTACAAGGTAAAGCAAGCAGCTAATGGGAGTTTTGAGAAACATAAGGCAAGGTTTGTTGCCCGTGGTTTCTCACAGGTCGAGGGGATTGACTACGATGAGACTATCAGATTGATGTTGGCACTATCAGCTCAGATGGGTTGGAAGATCCATTAGATGGATGTGAAGACTGCGTTCCTCAATGGCAAGATTGAGGAAGAGGTGTACATTGAGCAGCCGGAAGGTTTTGAGACCTTCGATAATGAGTCACATGTGTGCTGACTTAATAGGGCTTTGTACAGGCTGAAGCAAGCACCTTGTGCTTGGTACACCAACATCGACAACTATTTCATCGGGTTGGGCTTCACAAAGAGTGAAGCAAATGTGAACCTTTACCACATCATGGTAGAAGGTAAGCCATTGATCATTGTTCTTTATGTTGGTGATCTGATATTGATAGGTGAAGATCAGTTGATCAAGTCTTGCAAGGAGGACCTTGCAAGAGAGTTCGAGATGAAAGACATGGGTCTTATGCACTACTTTGTAGGCATGGAAGTGTGGCAAAAGGATGGGGAAGTGTTTGTGTCTCAAGGCAAGTATGCCAATGAGATACTCAGGTGATTCCACATGGAGAGGTGTAAGCCCATGCAAACTCCTCTAGTTGGTAACTAGAGGGAGGAGGATGCTACTTCAGGTGAGGTATTTGCTGCTACTATTTATCGGCAACTTGTGGGTTCATTGATGTATCTAGTGAACACACAACCAGATGTGTGCTTTGCAGTGAACCAACTGAGTCAAGCTATGGTTTAGCCTACCAAGCTGTTTTGGAAGGCAGCGAAGCATGTGCTGAGATACCTCATAGGTACATCTCAGTATGGATTATGGTATAAACAGATAGAGGGAGTGAAGCTTTAGGGCTTCACAGATGCAGATTGGGCAGGGAATCCATCAGACCGGAAGAGCACTTCAGGAGGAATTTTCAACCGTGGTTTAGCTACCATTTCTTGGTACAACAAGAAACAGAGGTCAGTTGCACTTAGCTCAGCAGAGGCTGAATACATGGCTGCCATTCAAGCAACATGTGAGGCCATTTGGATGCGGAAAATTCTAGTTGGATTGTTTGGTCAGAGGATGGATCCAACTGTGATCTATTGCGATAATTAGAGTTGTATCAAACTCTATGAGAATCTAGTATTTCATGATAGGTTCAAGCACATCGATATCTGGTATCATCATCTTCGAGACTGTGTGGTGAAGAGGATCATGTTGTTGCTGTATGTTTCAACCGAGGAACAGGATGTAGATATTTTGACTAAGGCATTGTCAAAATGCAAGTTTGAGTTCCACAGAGACAGGATTGGGGTGATAGATAATCCCTTTCTTGTTGAGAGGGAGTGTTGAAAATAGCAACAAGAAATGCTAAATATAGAAGTGCTAAAAATAGCATTGCTATAAATAGCATTTCAGGATACATTCCAATTTTAGTTAGTCCCTGAACTAAAATTGAGAATTAAAATTCGAATTTGATCTTAGCAACTGTTTGTAAAATAATTAATTAATTCATCTTGAGTTAATTAGTTGGAGAAAATCAAACATGAAGTCTATGTGAAGACATGCAACAATTTCCCCTTTAATTGAGGAAGTTATCCCTTGATTAAGGAGATCAGGATGAGTTGTACTTTCAGTTGTAATTAGTTAGCTCAGTTAACTAAGTTAAGTCCAGTTAGATTAGTTCCAACAGTTTGTGGAATTGATTTTGAGTTTAGTTAGTTAATGCATGCATGCATGTAATTACTTCACTTTAAATAACTGAATATTCTCTCATAAATAAATCATGCATGTTAGTTCAGTAAGAGACCTAGTTGAGATCAGATGATGGGACAGTGTATTATCAGTTGCAAGAATATTCCATGGAGGATATCTCTTGCATGCAGAAGGAATTCATTCCTTGGAGATTGCGCAGTTACTTCTGAGTTTGGTGAGTTGTGTGAGAGGTCAATTCACACAGGTGGCAACCATAGGACCCAGGAGAAACTGCGCAAGGAAATAGGAGGCTTGGAGGACTGAGGGAAGACATATGTTGTGTCTGTTCAGTCTATGAGCAACATTGAGGGATTGTACTGAGAGATGGATAGCTTGTGAGCTAAATCTTTATGTAATCTAGACATATTTCCACTTATATGATAATACAAAGATCAAGGTTTTTAGCTGAGGCTTTCCCCAGAGTATTCTACTGTGTTCATGTGTGATTGATTTCTCATTCTCTATTATATGTGTTCTATTTGATCTTGCTCAAAATCGATTAAGCTTCCGCAAGTTTGTTTGTGGAAGTAGATCAAGTATGTTGCTTTAGTATATTGCATTATCTGGTGATCTATAGTGGGAAAGTCTATAGGATAAGACCTAAGTTATATAAGTAAATGAAGATTAAAGTGTTTTGTGTGTGCAAGTAATGTGCTATTGTTGACATGTTTATTCTAAAATAAGGTTGTACAAGGAATTTCATGTGGGATCAAAACTTGTAGACATGATTTTCTTATGGGTTGATTTGTGATAACAGTGTTCTAACATATGTTTGTTACTAGCTTTTCCGAGATTTGGGTTTTATTGAAGTTATATTATGCATTTAAGGAATGAGTAAATAATTATAGATTTGTACGCAAGTTTTTCTCAGAAAAGGCGGATACATACGTGGGTCTGCCTCTATATAGTCACATATCGATTCTGTAGGATGGAAAGATATGTATGTGGACATGCTTCGTGAATGACATGTACACATGCAGTTGTATTTTGTAAGGTTCACATACATATGCTAGGGTTTCTAAAGTATGTGCAGTTAATGATGTCTGATCAGTCTTGCTATGATTGCTGTTGTCTGTTGATGAGGTCTTCTTCATAATAATATGTATGTGATAGTTCTGATGAAGTTGAATGGTTTGTGAATGAAATATTGAACTAGTATGAATGATCTATAGGTAGCTCAGAAATATATGATGAAGGACATATGTGTTTATGATTGATTTAAGCAGTGTAGTGATTTAATTTGTTGGTTCAAAGTTTAGAGATCTCTACGCAGGTATGTTTCATTGAAAGTGCATATATACATGAATATGCGTAAGAAAAATAATGTATATATTTTGACATATTGTTGATCAGGGTTTCCAATGGCAGTAGTTGGTTTCAGTAACAACGTATGGGTTTATGACTACCAGTAAATTCACATGATCTATTATGATTTAGATTCATTGGTTGCAATGAGATTTAGTGATTGATTTGTTTTATTTGATTCAATGATTTTATGATGGTAGTGGGTCTAGTATGAAAATTTGATGAAATGTGGCCTGCAGGTTGATAAGGTGGATCCAGCTTGAAACATTCTGAACAGGGACCCCCAATGAATTGAAGGTAAGGGCATTGTAGCTCCCTTCCAGTAGGTGATGGAGAACGAGAGAAGGTTGTAGCCTTCTGCAGGTGGGTGTCTTCGTAATGGTATGAGTATGCCCTAGTAAAATTTTGTAAAGAAATTTTTTTAAGAAGAAGACAAATATGACAATAGCGGTGGTTTTTTCCCACATTAGGTTTCCACCTTAAAATCTCAGTGTTCATATGTGTGTTGATTTATTCTGTTCTTACTGCACTTGTTTATTGTTTAACTAATTCCTAACGAAGGACTGATACACTAGTTCAAGTTAAAATAATCAAGAATTAATTGAAAATATAGTTAACTGCATATACACTGGTTGTCTACATAACAATAGCATACATACATAGGTTTACTTCATTAAATTTCCATACATAAATATGAATAGAAAACAAGAAGGTCAAGTAAGATTTAACATACTGATTCACCCCCGCCCTCTTAGTATTTTTCCTAACAATTGGTATCATAGCAGGTCCTTCAAAATAATCTTGATTTCTTGAAGTAAGATTCATCGATATGAGCAAAGAAGAGGCAGCAACATCCATCCAGCCACCATTGTTTACTGGATCCATTCTGGTTTTCTAGAAGGTCAGAACAAGAGCTTACCTACAGTCACTCAGGAGGATATCAGTATCCATTTTCCATTCCCACAGATGAAGCAGAAAATAAAAAGTATGAAACCATTGCAAAATTTGTTAATGCTCTGTTACGAAGCTTGGAAAAATTAGAATTTGTAAAATTCATGCAACTAAATACGACAAAGGCTATATGGGATAAGATCATCCAAAGTTATGAAGGTGACACCAAGGTAAAGAGTGCCAAACTTCAACAATTTAGAATTCAATATGAAACTTTTAGAATGCATAATGACGAAAGCTTACATGTTTATTTCTTAGAGTAGATGAGATCATTAATTCAATGAGAAATGTTGGTGATGAAGTAAAAGAATCATCTCCAGTGGAGAAAATATTAAGATATCTAACTTCAAAATTCGATTCAAAGTGTCTACCATTGAGGAAATGCAGGCTTTGAAGAACCTTACTTTTGAAGAGTTTCATGGGATTTTAACATCTTATGAAATGAGAAAAGGGGGTCCCTCGGATATTAGAGAAGTTGTATTCAAGGCTACTTCTAAAGGAAAAGAAAAGGAGGAACTTAAGGAACCAGGTTATGTATCAAATGAAGAAGAGGCAAATTTCATGAAGAAACTTCAAGTAGGTACTAGAAAATTTAGAGGTAAGCTTCCTTTCAAATGTTTTTCTTGTGGAAGAGTTGGTCACTATGCTGCCAAATTTCCTTATAGAGAAAATCATGAGAAAGGGAAGAATTCAACAAAATAAATTTTTAGAGGAAAGATCGAAAATAAAAGAATTTTCTACACTCATGAAGATAGTGATGGTCTTTCAAATGGTGAAGAAGGTGAGTTTGATCAAGAATATCAATTACTTATGGAATTTGAAGATAAATGTATTGATGAGATTGATGATGTTTTTATGGATGCCCTAGAAGATAAGGATAATTTTATTGAAGAAATAATTTAGCTTAAAATTTGTTTGGAAGAAGCTAAATTATCAGAAGAATCTCTAAAGAAACAAATCCTAGAAAAGGAGAAGCATAATGAAAATCTAGAACTATAAATAGTAAGTCTAAGGAAGGAAATTGAGAAAACGAAAGGTCTAAATCTTAGGTTTTCTAAAGGATCTGAAACCTTAGATGAAATTATCAAAGTTCAACTCTCTCCTCTCATAAAAACATGCCTTGGATATAGTGGTGAATCATCAAATATTGTAAAGACTTCTGAAATAGGTTCATGAAGCTATCTCAATGTAGTACAAGGAAGTAGTCAATGAACCTCTAGCCATTAGAAAGAGAATAAAGGATCAAACTCTTCTTAGGTAAATATGCCTTACTACAATCAAAGGGAAAACTACACAAGAACATACTATACTCCCAGAAACTCCTACTTTAATGGTCAATGCTTCACTTGCCATAATTTTGGTCATAAGGTTTCTCATTGTGTTTCTTACAAAACCATCATGACTAGAGAAGCAAGAAAGAAAAATAATGAGATTGGGGTAAAGAAATGCTCTTACAATACTTTCTCACCTCTTCAAGATGAAACTGAATGTTCCATTTGCAATAAATTTTGGCATAAATAATATGAATGCAGGAGAAAAATGTGATCAACACCTCAGAATGAACACAAGGAAACAACATCTAAGGTATGGAAAAAGAAGACCATGGAATCTGAAAATTGTGGTATAGCTTTATATGTAGGAGATCAATAAAATTTGTGGTACATTGAAAGTGGATGCTCAAAGCATATGACAGGTGATAAAGATAAGTTTACATCCTTTAATGAAATAAAGAAAGAAAAGAATGTAACCTTTGGAAATAATTCACCTGCTGCTATCAAAGGAAAAGGAATTGTTTTGTTGAAAGAAAAAGTTAAAGATGGGAATGTTTTGTTGAAAGAAAAAGTTAAAGATGGGAATGTTTTGTTTGTTAATGGATTAAAACATAGCTTGTTGAGTGTTACCTAGATGTGTGACCTAGGGCATGAGGTTATTTTTAGATCAAATAATTGTGTGGTTCAGAATATCGAAATAGGTAAAATCATAATAAATGAAACGAGAACTCCGGGTAATGTCTATGTCTTGGAAGGTGGTTTAGAACATTGTTCCTTGAGAAAACTAGAAGAAATCTATCTCTAGCACAAAATATTGGGACACCTAAGCTTCAATCAACTACAAAAATAAAATAGAATGGGAGTTGTTCGCGACTTGTCTAAAATCTCTCTACCAGAAAGTATCGTATGTGAATCATGTCAATTTGTTAGAAAATCAGGGTGTAGTTTAATGCCAAGGAAGGTACTTCAAGTAAGCCACTTGAACTTAATCATACTGATTTGTGTGTTCCTATGAGAAATAAGTCTCCTTGGGGGAAACAATACTTCATATTATTCATTGATGATTTTACTTCCATGTGTTGGATTGGCTTATTAAAACATAAAGATGAATCATTTGATAAATTTAAAGTCTTCAAAGATATAGTAGAAAATGAGTTAGATTTGAAAATTAAATGTCTTAGATATGATAGAGGAGGAGAATTTATATCACATGAGTTTTTTCGACTTTTGTGAACAACATGGCATCAGGAGGAATATTTCTATCGCTAAAAATCCTCAACAAAATGGAGTGGTAGAAAAAATTGTCAGACCAGGCAGTAACTCCTCAAGCAAAATTGATTCATAAGTATTATTACTTCAGGTTGGTCTTCATTATATACATGAGGGAGACTGTTCACTTCATCTCCAGATGACTGTTCATGTCTCTTATTATTTATTTACATTGATTTTATTTCTTCACCCAATCATGATGATTAGGTGTCAACATTCCCCCCCTTAATCTTAAGGGATGTTGGTGAGTCCAAGCATCATTGTGAATCGTTCAAGATTTTCTCTTCCAAGTGCTTTGGTGAATATGTCGGCAATTTTCTCATTGGTGGAACAATGATGGAGATGGATTGTTTTGGCCTCAACATGATGTCAAATTAGATGATATTTGGTATTGATGTGCTTCGTTCGATCATGGAACTTTGGGTTTTTGGCCAACTTTATTGCAGAGGTTGTCAATCATGACTGGAGTTGATTTTACTTGTTTTACCTGCAAATCTTCAAGAATTTTCCTGAGCCACACAATTTCTTTTATTGCTTTAGCTGTTGCCACATATTCTGCTTCTGTTGTGGAATCTGCTGGAACTGATTATTTGCATGATCTCCAAGAGACAGCTCCTGATCCAAGACTCATAGCATATCCTGAAGTAGATACCCCAGTTTCTTTGTCTCCATTGAAGTCTGAATCAGAGTATCCAATCAAGTTGAAGTCGTCTACCTGTGTATACCTGATTCCAAAGTCTTGAGTTCCCTTCAAGTACCTTAGAACTCTTTTTGTAGCAGACCATTGTCCCTCACAAGGCTTTTGCTTAAACCTAGAGAGGATTCCAACAACAAATGAAATGTTTGGTCTGGTAGTAGTTAGGTAGTTGAGACTTCCTACAAGCTGTCTATACTTTGTTGCATCCTCAAATTCTTTTCCTTCTATAGATGTGAGCTTTAAGTTTTGTTCCATTGGAGTAGTAAGAGGATTGCATTATGTCATGCCAAACCTGTTCAACAGATCTCCAATGTATTTCTTTTGAGAAAGAAATATGGACTTTGGATGTTGGGTTACTTCAATACCAAGATAGTAATGAACATAGCCCAAATCAGTCATTTCAAAAATTTTCCCCAATGCCTTCTTTATGGATGCAATGTAGCTTTCAATGTTCCCTGTCATCAAAAGATCATCTACATATACCACAAGATATACAATTGTTTTGCCAACTTTCTTGACAAATAAAGTTGCATCATGAAGATCATAATGTTTGAAATTGAGTTTCAGAAGATGCTTAGTTAGGTTTTCATACCAGGCTCACGGTGCTTGTTTGAGGCCATACAAGGACTTCACAAGTTTGCATACTTTATGTTCATGTCCTTTCACAGCAAATCCTTCAGGTTGGGAAATAAAAACATTCTCTTTTAGATCTCCATTCAAGAAAGAAGTTTTTACATCCATTTGATGGACTTTCCAACCGTTCTGAGCTACCAGGGCAAAGAGTGTCCGGATGGTAGCCCATTTTGCTATGGGGGAAAAGTATCCTCATAACTGACCCCTTCCTTTTGTGCAAAACCTTTTTCCACAAGCCTAGCTTTGTGCTTGTGAAGTGAGCCATCAGATTTATACTTGTTCTTGTAGACCCACTTGCAGCTAATTGGTTTGGTTCCTAATGGAGGATCAACCAGCTTCCAAGTGTCGTTATTTATGAGGGCATCATACTCCTTTTGCATAACTTCTTTCCATTCATCATGAGAAGCAACTTCTTTGAAGGAAGTTGGTTCAAAATCTATAGACAAGTTCAATTCACAATCATAAGAAACATCCATATCAACAAGTGAATTAGAGTCATCTACATCACCTCCATTTTGCCGGTTTGAATTTCTAGTTCCTGTCTTTCCAACCTCATCAAGATGAACACTTTCAAGTGTCTTTGTCAGCCACTTTGGGGGACCTTTCTCAGATGGTCCAGGCTACTCCATTGATTGAGTTGGGACTGAATCAAGGTTTAGTCTTCCAATTCTATCAATCAAATCACTTAAAGCATCATCCGTTGTTGGAGTTTCATGTGGGGGAGAGTGTTCTTCAGAAGAAGATTCCACATGTTGATCTAGTATAGGAATCCCCCCTTTAAGATGTGGAATCTGATTATCAAATTCTTGAAATGATTTTGCTTTTCTGAATCTATCTAAGCGATCAAGTTGCCGGTCAACAACATTGTCAGTTTTGGATGATTCAAGAAAAATTACATCTCTAGATACAACAAACTTTTTATTTACTTCATCATAGAGATGGTATGCTTTGGAGGTGTTTGAATACCCCAGGAAGATACACTTACGACTTCTTACACCAAGTTTGTTTCTATGTACCTTTGGTATCAAGGCATAACAGGTGGAACCAAAAACCCTGAGATGCTTTACCGAAGGAACATGTCCATACCACATTTCATAAGGAGTCTTGTTTCTAATAGCATTAGATGGACATATATTCTTTATATATGTAGCACATAGAACAACATCAGCCCAAAACATTATCTTTACATTTTTGAAGAAGAGCATGGATCGTACCATATTTAAAATTGTCCTATTCATTCTTTCAGCTACACCATTCTGTTGGGGATTATAAGGTACAGTTGTTTGATGTTTGATCCCATGTTGGTGAAGATAGGTTTCAAATTCATTTGATGTGTACTTTTTTCCATTATCAGCGCGAATAAATCCAATATGAGATTGTGCATCATTTTCAATCCATTTATGAAAATTCTTGAATGTTTGAAAAACATCAAATTTGTTCTTCAATAAATAAACCCAACACATTCTGGTGTAGTCATCAATAAATGTCATCATATATTTATTTCCATTTGCAGAAGGAACAAGCATTGGACCACATAAATCTAAATGAATGAGTTCAAGTTTTCTATGTGCTCTTGAATGTGAATCATGAAAAGACTGTTTTCTATGCTTTCCTAGAATACAAGCATCACATTGCTTAAATTTCCTAGGAATTTTAGGCAAACCAGCAACACCATTTTTCTTCAACAAGCGGAGATTGTCATAGTTCAAATGTCCAAATCTAGCATGCCATAATAAACTTGATGGAAGTGTACCTTCTTCATAATGAGAATTGTATGAGAAATGTTGTGCATGAGCAGAGGTTCCTTGCAGCTTGAGAAGTCTTTCTTCTTCTATTCCCCTCATGAAAAGTGAGTGGTCAGATGCTTTTCTTACCTCAAGCTTGCCATCAAACATATGAATAGAGTGACCTTGTTGGCAGATGTGGACCAAGGACAACAAGTTTCTCTTGAGCTATGGGAGATATAGGACATGATGCAAAAGAAAGTCTGGAAGACCAGGTAGTTTAAGCCTGATTGTGCCAAGCCTTGAAGGCTTGATTTTTGATTGGCCTGCAAAGTATACTGCTCCATCAACATTGTCAGTAAATTCTTCAAAAAAATATTTTCTATGAGTCATGTGGTAGGTTGCTCCTGAATCAAGCAACCAATCATTTTTCCAAGAATCAAGTGAAGCATTAAATAAATCTTCATTTACTCCAATATTACATTGTGCCACAACATAGTGAGTGGATTCAGGTGCTTTACCTTTGTCTGTATCATCAATTTTACCTTTTTGTTGGTTTCTTTGCTGCTCAATTTTATCCCATGGTAACTTGCATGTAGAGGCATCATGTGATACATTTCTTTTGCAGCGTATGCAGTGAAAATCTGCCTTTTCTCCTTAAGAGTGTCTACCCCCTGCCTCTGAAATATCTTCCTCTTCCTCTTTGACCACCTCTTCCTCTTGAAGAATCTTGAGTAGGATGCTTTTCTTTATGAGCAAGGCACACAACCTCTTCAGAAGATTTAGGGGTTGTCTTCTTTCCAAAAGCTTTCTCTCTTTCAACAAACTTTTTCACAAGAGAGTCAAAGGTGATATCTTTGAGATTTCCATTTGCTTGCAATGACTCAAGATAATTGGAGTAAGTAGGGTAAAGTTCCTTGAGAAAAGTGATAAGAGGAATATCCAATTCAACCTTAGTGGATTTGATATCATGCATTATAGACTTTACTTTAGATGCAAGAGCAAGATGATCATTATTTTGCAGTTCAAGAGTGAAGAGTTTAATCATGAGTTGAACAACTTGAAGTGCAGAATGTGAGTCATAGAGTTCTTTCAGCTTTTTTAAGGCTTCAAAAGCAGTTGAAAATGGTGAAATATGGCGACTCACCTCTTCATTTATAGATGCTGCGATTAATGCATAAGCTTTGCTGTTCTTGTTTTTCCAAATGACAAGCTCTTTGTCTGAGGTAGGCTGTTCTAGCTCTTTGTCTCCCTCTCCAACACACACTCCTTTCTGCAACTCATTGAAAATGAGTGTGTGTTTTATCATCAGGGACCACTCAGGATAGTTCTCTTTTCCAGTGAGAACTATTTGCACGATGGATATGATTGAATGCATATTGTAACAAAAAAACTTCTGCTGCAAAATTTTTACTCTTAATGGGAAAAAATATAATTCTGATATGTCTAGACAGAAAATTCAACTCGACAGCAAATGTCAATACCCAAGGCTGTAAATATGAAAATCTGTACAATGCATTCAACACTTCATGCCACAGTGCTTTGACCCACGACCTAGTTTTTAAAACACTCTATTCGACACATGACATTTGACACATTTTACATGCCAAAAAAACTTCAACGCATACACAAAGGCAGCGCTTCTAGCGTACATACAATGTAATGATATCAGCAGCGTAAATATCAGAAGCCTTAAATATCAGCAACGTAAATATCAGAAGCGTAAATATCAGCAGGGTAAATATCAGAAGCTTTACATGGCATTCGACACATTTTACATGCCAAAAAAAACTTCAACGCATACAGATGCAAGAGCAAGTATTTTTTATCTTCTCCTATATTTTATTTCATGCTTCTTCTGAATCTCACCAGTAGCATCCATGCGCTGCACATATATCCATTTAGTTTTTTTTTTTTAAATATATATATCTCTCGATACAATGTATCCAGCAAAGATGAACATCAACAATACCCGCGGAGTTTGCGACTATAAGATTCCGTGCCAGAGCAGTGAAAGAGTCCCAAACCTGTTTGATGGACATACAGTACAGACTGTTGAAAAAAAACTATTTGGCAAGTACGTAAGAGCTACCCACACCGCAGATTCATATAATACCAAAAAACTTCAGGCCAGCGTTAAAAACTTCAGCACAGTGTTAAAAAACTTCAGGCTAGCGTTAAAAACTTCAGCACAACGTTAAAAAACTTCAGGCCAGCGTTAAAAACTTCAGCACATGTAAAATGTCAGGGTAGCTTTTCATGTATAATTGATTTAGAATAAAAATCGTACCATCAAGTAGGTAGATGTGAGTGGTTTTCGATTGTATGTTCTCATGTTGACCCAGATGTGGTGTATATCCTCCATGGGAGTAGCGCTCACAACAAACTTTGGTTCGTTCAACGTAGAGAAACAATTCAAACGTTATGTTGTTGCTTCTTCCAAAAGTGCGTTAGATAGTTGCAGTGATAATGGAGGGGATGGAAAGCGCAGTAGACAGTGGATAGAAAGCAATAGGCAGTGGACAAAGAGCAGTAGAAAGTGGATAGAGAGCAGTAGGTAGAAGGGAGTTACAACTATTTTGGGAGCTGGCTTTGATACCATGTTAGACCAGGCAGTAACTCCTCAAACAAAATTGGTTCATATGTATTATTCCTTCAGGTTGGTCTTCATTATATACATGAGGGAGACTGTTCGCTTCATCTCCCGATGACTGTTCATGTCTCTTATTATTTATTTACATTGATTTTATTTATTCACCCAATCCTGATGATTAGGTGTCATAAAAAATGAACAAAACAATCGAACACATGATACGTGCTATGCTTGATGAGTCTGGAACACCTCATATCTTCTTGGGGGAAGCATCACATACAACAATAAATATCCTCAAAAAAGCTCATGTTCAGGTAAATAGTGACAAAACTCCTCATGAACTATGGTTTGGTAAAACTTCAACTGTTAAGAATTTTAGAGTTTTTGGAAGCAAATGTTACATAAAGAATAACGATCATTTACTTAGAAAGTCTGAAGCTAGAGCCGATGAAGAAATTCTCTTTGGATACTCCTCTAGAAGCAAAGGATATAAATGCTACAATAAAATACATCAATTTATTATTGAATGCATTGATGTTGTGACTGATGAAGCATTCATAGGTACCAAAAAGGAAGCACTGGCAGATGACCAAGATACTTCTACAACAAGCCAAAATAATGTTAGAGAAAGAATCAATGAAGCATCAAAAGAAGGAAGTGACAATACATAAGCATCATAAAATAATCCATCAAGGTATGTTCAAAAAAATAATCCATAATCTCAAATTCTAGGTGATAAGGAAGCTGGAGTACAAACTAGAAGAACTCTTATTGGAACTTCTAGTTATCTAGCCTTACTATCCACAATTGAACCACAAAAAGTAAATCAAGCTAACAAATATGAATGTTGGGTTAAGGCTATGGATGAAGAACTTGACCAAATAGAAAAGAACCATACATGGAAATTAGTACCAAGACCTCATGATAAAAATGTTATTGGGACAAAATGGGTATTCAAAAACAAATTAAATGAAAATGGAGAGGTAATTAGAAACAAAGCAAGACTTGTATGCAAAGGCTATGCACAAAAAGAAGGAATAGACTTTGAAGAAACATTTTCACCTATGGAAGGACTTGAAGCCATAAGAATGTTTCTTGCCTTTTCAATATTTCATAATTTCAAAGTCTATCAAATGGATGTTAAATCTACATTTCTAAATGGGGACCTAGAAGAAGAAGTCTATATTGAACAACCTGAAGGGTTCATTATAGGAAATGATAAAAATCTTGTTTGCAAACTCAAGAAGGAATTATATGGGCTAAAACAAGCTCCTTGTGCATGGTATTATCGTCTTGACAGGTATCCTCATCAACAAAAAGTGTTGTTTTCTAGTTTTGATATTAGTTAGATATAGTATGTTGATGATCAAATACTTATGGTTTATGAGTTGCTCCAATATGAAATTGATGCTTCTATGAATGAACTTTCTTTGATGACTCAAATGATGAATAAGTTGATATAATTAGATCTAACAGTGAAAAGTTGGAAAAGGTTCGGGGGGAGAATTTTTCTTTGCTTCTTATAATGCATTGTTGGTATTATGATTTCTTGATTATGTTATTGAAGAAACACATGTTCTTGAATTACTTTTTGATGAGGTTCATGGTGATGTTGTTCGATTCTTATAGTATAGATCCTATATGGTATATACTACTGAAGACTATCCTGGCCTTGTTATGTCACTATTGAGATCTTTGGTATTGGTTATAAATGTCATATCTATCATTTGATGTGAAGGTCATGTAAATACCTATGATGTAATAAATGTAATATTCAGTAATGAATGGACGATTGGGGTCAAGTCAATTATGTATGTCATTCCATGTTGGGGATTTGATGTAATATATAACCCCACTGCGTTGGGAGATTGGTCAATATGAGTTATTGGTGATAGGAAAAGTCATGTTTGGTTACTTCTTTGTATATCTTCAGAAAATTCAACATGTGCTCGAGGGAAGAATGGTTTGGACTCAGTGATCAGTATTCAACAACACTTAATTCTGTGATCTACATCACTTCATTCAACATTGGTCAGCCCTTTGCCCTTGATGTCAAAGGGGGAGAGTAGCTTGGTGTTTGGAGAAATATTGCTTGGAGAGTAGCTTGGTGTATCTACACATATCTACAAATGAAAGTATAAAGGGGGAGATTGTTGGTATTATGAAAAATGTGTTGTCCTTGGTGACAATCTACTTGATGAAGTTATGCAGGCATGGAGAAGAAAATTTATGTATAGTTTCCACACCATGGTATCCTAAATACCAAGGATATTTACCATGGTGTTGGTACATAGTAATGAAGAAACTAATATTATCCTAAATACCAAGGATATTTACCATGGTATTGGCTCATAGTAATGAAGAAACTAATATTATCCTCAATACCAAGGATATTTACCATGGTATTGGCGCATAGTAATGAAGAAACTAATATTATTATCTAGTTTCAAGCCAGACACCAAATTGGTGTATGAGACCCCCTTTTGTGGGACAAGGGACCCACCTACTTCCAAGTCTATAAAGACATACATAGTATACCCCCCTTTGGTTTTGAAATTGTGACATCTTAGGAGGAAACACATGCTCTTAATCATTAGGCCCATTAATCACATACAATAAATTACATAAAATTGGAAAACGATAATTTTTAAAAAACATTAAGCACATGTTTAAATAAGCTACATTAGAGAATAATATCATGGGAAAATCCATGAGTTAAGAATACCATGAGAAAACCATGGATTTTTACCATATTGGGCTAGAGAGCACCTCTATAAGCAATAAACTTTTAAACTTTAGAGTATTTTTTAATGTTTATCTACTTTATAATATGTTTAAAATAATCATGTTTCAAATTATTAGTAAAATCCCAGTTTAGGGAATACCATGGGAAAAACCATGGGCTAGGAATACTATGGAAAAACCATCAGTTGGAAAAATTATTAATTATTAATTAATTATTTTATTTTATTTTAGTTTTTATATAATTTGACCAAGTCAAAATGTTATAATATGTTTAAGATAATCATGTTTACTTTTTACATAACATAGCACAACCTTACTAGAAAAATACTAATTAAAATAAGTTTGAATTATTCATTTAATGCGTTTATCGATGACCTTAAACACACACATGGAAGCAATAGAATATTAAAGATAAGTAGGAGAGTACATCTATTATTAAAAAATGATATACATTTATAGTACATTCATATGACCTTTGGTTTCATACTCCAAGGTCTCTTTGACTTCCTTAGTCTATTCGGCTTCCACAACAACCCTTAGAGGATTAGGTATCCAACATTCCCCCCCTTAATCCGAAGGGGTATGTATGAGTCTAATAAGAGAGGTGTAATACAAAATGTGCAGAAAACATGGCAACACTAGGCTGAATGCGCTCTCTGAAATGTTGGTATAAAGGGTGATGGTTTAAGGATGACCACCAACATTGGAACGCTTAGTGCAGTTCCTGGAACTCTTCTAATTCTGGCATGAAGCTGAGGTCTTTTGCTAGAGGAAGTGCTTCTAAGAGGGAAACCTTCAACCATGAAAGGGAGGTCTCACCCCGCATAAAAGGGAGAACCTTAACCTTAAAAGGGAAGTCTCAACTTGTGATGGCTTAAGGATTACCACCAACTCTGGAATACTTAATGCGATTCCTGGAACTCTTCCAAAACTGGCAAGAAGATGAAGTCTTCTGCTAGAGGAAGTGTCCCCAATTCTTTGAAGAGGTATCATCGACTAAAGGCATGCTCAGGGGCATCTTTGTCTCTGGCTACAACTCTGAATCTGGTATGGTAGGTTGTGGCTCAGGCTCGCTTGATGTGGCTTTGAAGCTTGTAAATGACCATCATTTCCCCCTGTCAGATACAAGGTGAGAAGATGAAGAGATCTCAACTGCAAGACTTTTCAATATTTGAGAACAAATCCTGTTGTATGAGAAAAATATCTTCTTGGCTATTGAAGCCTATTGCCAGGAAGCGATCCATCCAAGATGAATCATTTTTCTTGCAGGATGTTTGTTTCTAAAGAATTTGTGTGAAGAATGGGTGATTTTATGACAATGCTCACATGGATGAAGATCAAAATAGTGATCTTTCATATGGCCAGTTCGGTCACAGTGTTGGCATTTCACAATCTGTTGTGGCTACTGTGGAAGATGACTAGAATCTGAAACAGTTGAAGGTGAATTGTCATGAGGAGTAGGTGAAGATGAACTATCTTGAATAAATCCAACACTTTGAAATTGGATTGGCTTGGAGTAGTCTAGAATATGAAAAGACACGTCCTTGTCATATCCAATAATAGTTCTATGCTTGTTGTAGACAAGCTCTTCCCAAGGTCTGATGATGGGCTTGGGAAGTGCAAACTGAACTTCTGCATCTGCATGTAACTTTGCTACTTTATTGGGCACTGGATTTGAATCAATTTCAACAATATTGACTTGCTGATTATGGGAGTTTGTTTTCTTGTTCTGAATAGAAACAGGGTCATAACAATGACTCCGCTGTTGTAATTCTACTTGTTGTAGCTAATATTCAAGCTGCAAAATGTCAATTTTCTCTTGTGCATTTTGTAGACAAACCTGAATGTCTGTGAAAGAAACTTTGCTGACTTTTAATGTATCATGAGTAGTAGACAATATCAGAGTTTTGAGGAACTCTAATACTTCATTGATTATGGTCATTTTCATTGAAAAAATAAGGTGAATTTCACAAATACAGATTCTTGATCTCAAGCCATATATAAATAACCCAAGCCGTAAAGATATATAATCAATTCAAAATCAAAATTGAATATGATTGAACATATGAAATATGCAAGCCTTCAACGTATTTAAAGCAACATACAGTAGTTCCACGTCGTGGAATTTCAACCACCCCCATTCAATTTTGAACAATACAATGCCAAAGAGATTGCCTTATTCAACTCAACGCTCAACATTCAAATGTTGATGCTAATGCAACAATACCCAATAGAATACAACTTTCTCAAAGTGACTTGAAAGCTTAGATTTTGGTTCATATAGTTCTAAAATAACTTTTCTAGATAAATTTGTGTTGTGTTGCAGTTCCATGTCCTAATAATTGTATGATTGACTTCTCATTCGTGCCTCACAATTTGAAAATTTAACCACATCGATCAGCATACTGAAACATCTTCAACAACTTTCGTTAGGTGTTCAGAGTCTTTAGTTGATGTTAGTGTTGGAACTAGAAATTAATAAAACAATGGTTGGTTTTCCTTGTTCAGAAGACTAGAAATTACCTATGCAAAGAGAAGTGGTAGTTGCGAGCTATGGTAGTTACTTCTCTAGGAAACAATAAAGTTGGCTACTAGTTTTAGCGACCAGAACTATGGATGAAAATTGCAGGTGCAAAACAACCAAAATCAACTTAAATCATTTGACTTTGGACTTCATTTCAATCAATGACGCTAGCACATATGCACTTTTAATGTTGGGAGCCTCTGGAATGCAACAGGCACTGAAACAGAGAAAAAATATGGAACAAAGGAATTCACTGTTCACATAATATCAAAACTCAAAGCCCATCAAAACTCCCAAAGGATGCGTGAACAGTTCACTTGAGGAGACTCGAACCATCGGCCTGAGGTTGCAACGATGGGTCTCTCAGCAAGAACAAACTCACCAAATTTTTGTACTTCCAGATTCTGACGTGACTATATCCAAACCAGTTGAGGGAGAATCCATGCTCCCAAATTCAGCCCTAACTTTGGCATTATCGAAGCCTTTAGAAATACATAATCCCTCCAGGCTGGCTAAAATACATCACCATTCGTCAACAATAATAGTGGGAAGCTAGGGAATTTACACCATTGACCCACGAATAATCTTCCACAATGATGGTATGGCTTTTGAAAGTGGCAAGGCTTGCTGTGATTGAATATTACTTTGAGTCTGAGCTCAGTAATATTTGTGATGGCATTCTACGTCTTCTAGATACACATCTTATCTTGTCATCCACACCTGGTGAGTCCAAGGTATTTTATCTTAAGATGAAGGGTGATTACCATCGATATCTTGCAGAATTTAAAACTGGTGCTGAGAGGAAGGAAGCTGCTGAAAGCACGTTGCTTGCATACAAGGCAGCCTAGGACATTGCAATTGCAGAGTTGGCTCCAACTCACCCTATCAGACTGGGACTGGCCCTTAACTTTTCTGTATTCTATTATGACATTTTGAATTCACCAGATCATGCTTGTACACTTGCCAAGCAAGCCTTTGATGAGGCAATTGCAGAGCTTGATACATTAGGTGAAGAATCTTACAAGGATAACACTTTGATCATGCCGCTCCTTCGCGATAACCTCACGTTATGGACTTCAAACAAAAGGTGGAGAGACTGGAGTAATGCTTGCCACGAAAAATGAGTGTATGTAGAAATACCAACATTGGGTAGCGTTAGGTACAAAAATGTTGTGTCACTGCTAACAAGCTGACTAGAATGGCGTTTTTTTGAGAAGATTATTACAGAGAAATGGCTAAGTGAAACAACTGAGCACATTCAAAATGGCAAAATAGAAATGGCACAAATAACACTGAGTGAAGGAGCGTTTCTCTGTGCAGCAATGAAATAGGAGAATATATGGACCAGAAGGTCAGAACTGATTGGCAGTGTGGTAGAGAAGGCACAGATACGTTATGCAAAGGATTGTTAGACACCTCTGAGAAATCGAGATCATAGGAAACTCAGATCTGTAGACTTGACGCTCAACCAAACGCATACAAACATATTCAATGCATGAAGCCTTGTACAACAATTTTGGAATCCATTTTGGAACAAATCATTGAACATTTGAATCGAGAAAAGCCAATACGACTGCTGCAAATAACACAATGGTCAGACTTCAATGTTTCTGCAATCTAAAATTCAAGAGTAATGTTCTTGCAGGAGGAACGCACATTTTTCTATTTGGGGAAGTGTGCACAGAGAATTCAGGTTTAGTTTAGCTGAGATGACATTCAAAAGTGCAACACTAATAGAATAAAGTTGATGGATATAATATCAGTCATTCAACAATAAAATATGTAGTGTAGCAAGATGACCAGAAATGCAGCAAAATTGATAGGTAAAGAAAGACCACAAAAACCAAATTTAAGTAGGGTAGGAATATGCCTGCAGCTCTGATACCATGTTAAACACACACATGGCAGCAACAGAATATTAAAGATAAGCAGGAGAGTACATCTATTATTAACAAATGATATACATTTATAGTACATTCATATGACCTTTGATTTCGTATTCCAAGGTCTCTTGGACTTCCTTAGTCTATTCGGCTTCCACACCAACCCTTAGAGGATTAGGTATCCAATAGATGATAGTTTACAAGTCCATGGTATTTTCCCATAGAATTTGTTATAGTTAGGCCTATTTAAAAGCTTACAAGTCCATGGTATTGCATAGCCCATGGTATTTTCCCATAGTATTTGTTATAGTTAGGCCTATTTAAAAGCTTAGAGAATCAATGATGGAATTTATTGCATAACCCACTATATTTTCTCATAGTATTTGTTATGGTTAACCCTATTTAAAGGCTTAACGAATCCATTATGGAATGCATCCATCTCTCAATAGGTCATCTATATAGGTGCTAATTTAATTAAAATTAGACAATAATAATATTATTAAGATAAGTTTTAGTTAGTCATTTGGTGTGTTTACAGATGGCAGTTTACCAACTCGTGGTATTGCATAAACCATGTTATTTTTTGGTAGTACTTGTTATGGTTAAGCCTATTTAAAAGCTTAGAGAATCCATTATGGAATGCATCCATCTATATAGATGCGACTAATTTGGTGTCATGGTATGTTTTTTTTAGGTTATGGACAAGCTCTTTATAGATGCAATAGTCTTTGGAATATAGTTTTTCAAGGGTGTTTATTTTTTTTTGGACACAATCTTGATATATATTTCCCAGAGGTTATACATTCACTGTGATGTAGTTTCTATAGATATGGTAGATCATATTGAACATAGAACAATAGAATATGTAAATTGGTTTTAGTAAGTTTTTTAGCTTATTAACAAGCAGTTTATAGGTGCAATAGTCTTTTGAATATAGTTTTTCAAGGGTGTTTATTTACTTTTTGTTGACACACTCTTTGATATATATTTCTAAGAGATTATACTTTCACTTTGATGTAGTTTTTATAGATATGGTATGTTCAATAGAACATGTAAATTTGTTTTTATATAATTTAAATTTGTTGTTTTTTTAATGAAAACAAAAACTAGAAACAAAACTTTAAGATAAATCTCGAATATATTTACATAAATACTTATTTTAGCTAATTTTAATCTTGTTTATAATTAAAATATTAACTATTTAATTTTATAATTAAACTAGTAAATAATAATTATGGTGTAGATTTTTTTTAGAACCATTAATATTATATTAAATAAACTAAATATATTCAAATTTAATAAAATTAGTTAGAGTTTAAGTCCGTTCATTTTCCTTTTTTTTAAAATAGTTATATCGCTCAACCATATGAATAAGTTGTGAAAAGTTCTCAAAGATTATGTGTTTAAAAATATTAAGTAAAAAATAATTCAAAATTTTATGGGTTAAAAATTTATTTTTCTTTCAATATGAGATACATTTTATTTTGTAGATAGCATTTCCATTATATAATTAAACAAGACATTTTTCATTTAATTTAATTGAGCACAAATCTTTAGAATTTTGTTTGTGTAAAGTGTAAATGGCGACACTCTAATTTTTTTACTTTAATTTAGATGTTTGAATTTGATAAAATGTATTTTGGGATTTTGTTAATGAAATATTTTAAAGTATATGTTTACAAAGATATACATAGTCTACCCCACTCTGGTTTTGAACTTGTGACCTCTTAGGAGGAAACACATGTTCTTAACCATTAGGCCCATTAACCACATACTATAAATTGGGTAAAATTGGAAAGTTGTATTTTTTAAAAAACATTAAGCACGCGTTTAAATAAGCTATATTAGAGAATAATATCATCGGGAAAACCATGGGTTAAGAATACCATGAGAAATCCATGGATTTTTACCATATTTTTACCATGATTGAGGCTTATCTCTAGTGAACCA
Source organism: Pinus tabuliformis (assembly GCA_031772625.1). Classification (NCBI taxonomy): domain Eukaryota; kingdom Viridiplantae; phylum Streptophyta; class Pinopsida; order Pinales; family Pinaceae; genus Pinus; species Pinus tabuliformis. The sequence continues at coordinate 1,843,374,854 of CM062816.1, forward strand.
AATCTCTCCAGATTTACATATTCTCCATTATCTTCAACAAATTAGAGTTTAAGTCCGTTCATTTTATATTTTCGTGGTCAAATCCTCTTAGTGTATAGATAAACCTTATTTTTTTTATATTAGTTATATCCTTTAATTATATGAATAGGTTGTGAAAATTCTCAAACTAAATGTTAGATTATGTATTTAAAAATATTAAGTAAAAAATTATTCAAAATTTTATGAGTTAAAAATTATTTTTTCTTCTAATATGAGATACATTTTATTTTGTAAATAACATTTCCATCATATAATTAAATAAGATATTTTTCAGTTAGTTTCCTTCAGCACATCAATCTTTAGGATTTCTTTTATCTAAAGTGTTAATAACCACATTGTCATTTTAGTTTCTTTTTGTTTTTACTTTAATTTAGCTATTCATTATTTTTTTCATAATAAACAATGTTATATATTACGCTTGCTTTTATTTTTGTTAAATATTTCTAATCTCATATATAATATTTCACTTAAATATATCTATCTATATATTTTAAACATTTTAATACTTAAATAGCTACCAAGAATAGATTGATATTTCCAAAAAAATCTATCTCAAATTTATTATTATAATAACAATATTCCTCTTTATTCGGAGGAATGAAAACTATTGATGTATAATTGCTTCATCTAGCGTGTTTTATTATATTTTTGAATTTGAGCAAATATTGGTCATATATACCACATTTGATTTACCTTAGACGTCCAATATTTCAGTCTACTTGGATTAGTAAAAAGTTTCCTCGGAACACAGTGTTAATGTAGTTGTGTATTTTTATTTTATAAATTTGGATTTTTATAATTATATTTACAGTATAGGTGGATGTTATTTTAAAGAAAGGGTAACAATAATTTCTTAAATTTCAAGTATGAGCAAATATTTGTCATATATACCACATTTGATTTACCTTAGACGTCCAATATTTCAGTCTACTTGGATTAGTAAAAAGTTTCTTCGGAACACAGTGTTAATGTAGTTGTGTATTTTTATTTTGTAAATTTGGATTTTTATAATTATATTTACAGTATAGGTGGATGTTATTTTAAAGAAAGGGTAACAATAATTTCTTAAATTTCAAGTATGAAATATTTGTTCCCGTAGTTAAATCTCAAGATTTCAGCGCTGCAACATCATAAGTTCTTGCTATTCTTTTTTAAAATAAATATAATTATAAATTCCAAAACTATAAAATAAATATAAAAATATCTTAAGTGAGGCACAATGAATATGATCATGCCAGAATAGGAACAATACTGGGAAATTTGATGTCTGGTTGTCAGCATGGAACAATTTATCCTGATTATGCTATTAGTTTGACAGACATACATCTTAAAGACTGTTGGAAAGCCTTGATAGGAGTGCAAGGACTGTCTATGGCAGATGAAAGTGAATTATTGTCTGTAATTGTTCAAACTTCCTTTCAGTTAACAAATACAGTACATCCTAAACTAAAACAGCCGGTGTTAAAAGACTGTGTGACTGTCGGGATAGGAAATGCACAGATTGAAGGTGTACATTATGACAAAGAAACATTACCCGATCACTGGTATATCCAATATAAGTCTTTGGCTTCAGATGATATAAGCAGAAAAATTAAAAGATTGGCTCTCGAAGATGGAGGGGTAAAAATCATTCCAAATCAGTCAATTTACCCTAGGATTCCCAAGCCAATAGTTCTGCCAGAGAAACATGTATTACCAGTAGAAAGTCCAGTCCAAAGTGGAAGAAGGTCTTTTTACAGACAGTTATCTATACCAGAAGAACAGCCGTCTACTTCCACAAGCACACCCCGGTCTGAAAAGCAATTGTATATACCTGAAGAGAAACCTTTTCTCGCTGTAAATAAGATGTTTAGAACTCATGTACAGAATTATCCACCTATGGAAGAATATAGATATGCAAATAAAAGATTTGTTAGAGGAGGAAAATGGCCACCAAAAACAAAATTCTGTGTCTCTTCTTCAATGTCAAAACAGCCTGCTACCAGAGCAGATTGTGCACCTCTCCTAGAACATGAATCACAAGAGCCCAATGATTTGGAACAAGTATATCAAGTAGGAAATTACTTGACTACTTGGTGTTCTCATGCTGAAAATGTTCTAGACAATTTAGGACAACAAGCAGATCTGATAAATGAAAATTTAAAATTGTTGTATGAAGAGCAACAAGAAGAGAAGAGAGAAAAAGAGGAAAGAAGAAAAAGAAAAATGAAGAAGAAAGGTAAGAAAATCCCAAAATTTCATGTAGATATGACAGCCCCAAATTACTGGGATTTAGAGGAAGAAGTACCAGAAACAAGTGATGGAGAAGGGACTTCCAGAGACACTGGAAAGTTAACCAGTGGTTCTTCTAGAACGTTCAAAGCAGAAAAACCTTTCGAATCAAAAAAGGAAGTCATGTCTTTAGAACAAGCTGCAATAAAATTTCCATCCTTTATTATGCCATCAATAAAGAATCAAAATAAAGCTCACATCCTGAGAGAAGCTAAGTACCCTAGAGTTGAAGAAGATCTGTTTGCTACAAATTCTAGTGGTTACATTCTAGATCTAGATAACTCATCCAATCCTGGTGAGTCTATTAGAATCTGGATAGGAGCCTTATATCAGATGCAGGTCACAACAAGATTAGACAATGTGTCTATCATGATCTTAGCTGAAAAGAGGATGGCAGGAATAGTGTTTGATTGGTGGATGGCAGGATCAGAGGCAGAAAGAATAGCAGTCATGGAAGCAGGATTAGCTACATTTGAAATGCTGTTAAAAACTCAATTCATTCCAGAACCAAAAGATGAAAAGAAACAGCTATTGACTGACCTTAGCCGCATGGAACTTAAAGATCTAAAATATTTAGATCAATTTGGTAAAGAATTTATGGCTAAAGTCTTTAAAGCTAATCTGTTTAATGATATTGCTCAAAAAGTTTCTTTTTTGTCAAAGTTGCCAGGAAACTTAGGAGATCTGATTATGAAAGATCTTGAGGTTCAAATGAGAAGTTTAGAACAAGTTTATTGGGTTGATCTTCTGTTTAGAGTGTCAGAAAAGGTCAAATATTTGTGTTGGCAGAAGAAGGCGCATGACATCACCCCGAGTTCAGATGTCTGCAGGACTGTATTACCATGGACGCCTTTTAAATCAAAGAAAAAGAAATATAAAAGGTATGGTAGATACAAACCCAAAAGAGTATCGAACCCAAAGAGACCTTTCAGAAAATTCAGATATTTGAAAAAGAGAACAGCTCCAAGAAACAACAATTGTTGTTTCATTTGTAAAAAGGAAGGACATTTTGCCAGGAAGTGTCCCCAGAAATCATCTAGTAAACTTAAAGCTTGTATAGATATTGAAGAATTTCAAGATGATTGGTCTGTGGTAGAATCAGATGAAGAAATTTCTGATGTATATATTCTTACAGAAGTTTCAGATAATGAAGATGAAGAACCTGTACAGAAAATGAATATTTGTACAAATTGTTCTGATGATGATTTTTATAGTGAACAGCACTATAGTGATATAGAAAGTTCTTCAACTATTGAGTCATCAAGTGAGACAGAAGATGATTCAGGCTCAGAATCAATTTCTGAAGAAGGATCAGAAGAAACAGCAGTATCAGAGAGGACAAATAGAGGTAAACAAATTGCATCATCTTTACCTCAATTTAATTCTTTATGTCCATTTGAAAAGAAAATTGCACCATCAACTAGTATACCTCTGCCAGAGATTTCAAGAAATGAACAAAATACTTTGTTGAAAAAGATTGTGAAAACAGAGAGCTTGATTTATATTCCAGTAGAAGTTCAAGTAAGAAATGAATGGATTTCAGTAGATGCATTTGTAGATACTGGAGGATCAAATAATCTAGCTCGACCATCTTTGTTCAAATCTCTCTGGAAACCATTAAAAAATATACTAGTTTCAGAAACAATTGGAGGATCTGTCCAGCTCACACATTATGTAGACAATATTTCTTTAAAAGTTGGAGGGAGTATTGTAAAAATCTCTGCAATTCAGCACTATGACCCTTCAGCAAGTCTGATGTTAGGCATGCCATTTATAAATTCTGTGCTTCCAGTCACTATCAGCCAAGATAAGCTGATAATAAATCTGAAGAAAAAAGCTATATCTGTGCCTAGACTAAGCATAGCAAACTCTGAAGCTAGGCATGAGAATAGACAAAAGAAAGTAGGAACTAGAAGGCCGACTAAAGATTCTAATGATTGGCAAGAGGTCCTACAAATCTATGAAGCTAGAGCAGAAAAGATAAACAAACAATCAGCATGCATTGAAGAAAACTGGTCTACAGAACAGAAAGATATCTACCAGAGACTTCTGAAAAGCTGTTCGGACAACCCACAACAGTTTTGGGAAACTGAAAGTCCGATGCAGGAGATAGTCACCTTACATGACAATGGAGTAAAAGGTAAAGTGATTCCTTGCACACCCTCTGATGAACAAGAAATGAGGAATCAAATTCAAGAACTACTAAAGATGCAGTTAATAGAAATTAGTGAATCTCATTATGCCTGTTCTGCATTTCTAGTAAGAAACCATTCTGAGATAGTAAGAGGTAAACCACGTATGGTGATAAATTACAAACCTCTTAATGCAATTACTCAGAATTTTAATTACCCATTGCCAAGACCAGAAGTAATAATGCAGAAGATTCAACATAGCAAGGTGTTCAGTAAATTTGACATGAAGTCAGGTTACTATCAGATACAGATTCAGCCAGAAGACAGACACAAAACAGCTTTCATATGTCCAGCAGGATTTTATCAGTGGAAAGTTGTTCCATTTGGGTTGAAGAACGCTCCAGCCTTCTTCCAAAGAAGGATGGATTATATTTTTGCTAAATATGATTTTATAGTTACATATATAGATGATATTCTGATCCATAGTCCAGATGTAAATACTCATTTAAAACATTTAGAAATTTTCCTTGAAGAAGTGAAAAAGCATGGCATAGTTTTGTCAGAAAAAAAGATGTCCTTATTTCAGGATAATATCGATTTTTTGGGGATAAATGTTGCAAATGGTTCTATTCAAATGCAACCCCATGTGTTAACAAAATTGACACAGTTTCCTGATGAACTGAAGGACAAAAGGGCAATTCAAAGATTTATTGGAGTTCTGAATTACTTGCACAAATACATTCCAAAACTCTCAGAAAAGATAGCTGCTATAAGGAGACACAGCGACGGAGGATGGTCAGAAGAAGCAACTGAAGCAGTGAAGAAACTTAAAGAAGAATGTCAGCGGTTACCAAAGCTTCAACCACCAGGTGATGGTTTATTAATTTTGCAAACTAATGCTTCTCTTAACTTTTGGTCAGCTGTATTGTTAGAACAAAGAAGAAATAGTAAAGGAGAGATTGAAGAAAATCTGTGTGGATATGCTTCCGGAGAATTTACAGCAAGTCAGAAAAATTACTTCTTAGCTGAAAAGGAAACATTAGCTATCTTCAACGGGATTCAGCGGTTTGAGGTATATCTAACACCGGTAAGGTTTTTAATCAGAACAGACTCCAAAAATTTTAAATATTTTCTGACAGCAAAGATTTCAAGGCAACTTGCAAAGGGCAGGATTTTAGCCTGGCAAATCTGGTTTCAGCAATTTGATTTTGACGTCGAGTGGATTCCAGGTAACTCGAATTTCTTGACAGACGTTCTGACCAGAGACATGAGCAAAATGTTCATAACCTGTAAATATTCAGTTTTTGAGATCCCAGGGAAAGGCCCTGCAGATGATAGTTTCGCAACCTTTGTAGATAGATTTCGAATCTTAGAAAATTATGCAAGTCTTGTCACAGATGAGATCAAGAAATTGGTTGGTTTTAGATTAAGAAGGAATTGGTGGATTAGAAAATGCCAAGCATGGCAGTCAAAAAATCTGGGTATATCTCTAGGCCTTGATGAAAACTTGGTTAAAGTATTTTCTTTACCAAATATGAAGGTGAAGCTTTTCTTCAGAAGCTTATCTGACTTATGGTCTAGCATCTACACAGATGAAATGATCTGGACACTCAGAGTCTTGAATTACTATCAGATCATAGGCAGTGTTGACTTTGCCCTTAGTATTTTTACAGGTGCCAAAATTCTGGATCTAGAAGAAATTCCCATAAAAGAAGAGATGGTAAAATATCTGCTTTCTCTAAGAATTCCAGATATATTTGAGGAACTAGAGTCCTCTTTCCTCCAAAGGATAGATGACAATTATGCAAATACTGATACTTTTCCTCAATATGAAATTTTTGAGAAGTTTGCAGATTGGAGATTTCAAGAAGGAAAATGCAGAAAAATTCAGGTGACCAGAGTATCTCAATGCATACAAAGATCCCTCCAGTATTTAAAAACATATGCTTATCAGTGGGATTTTCATAGTTTGAGAATGAGAGACAGCATAGAACCAAATACTTTTTCTCAAACATTCAGTCATGAAACGATTGGTAATTCTGAATCTGGTAACAATCAAGAGTTAATCAAACAGCATGCTGAATGGTTCCATGAGTTTGGAAATTTGAGGTTGGCTGAAAAAAATTCAAATTCTTAATAAAATGAATAGCCTGTAAGGACAACCAAAAGCTTTAAAATTTGCAATTAATCAAAAGGCTTTAATCACCATCTCAATTATATCTCCAAATTGGAACAATAATGTCATCCACATCATTAGTCTGATGATCTCTAAAAGAATATGCACTTCAATAATTTTTGAGTTAGGATGGCAGCATAGAGACTGTTTGAGCGAAAATTGCAGGTTATGGGTACAGCACTCTATTGAAAGTTCCACTAATATGTTCCAGATATTTAAATGGGAATCATTAGATGGGATAGAATTGGCAGTACAAAGGTCACCAGCAGCACGAAATGCGTTTAAAGATTCTTTTTTGGATATTGAAATAAGTGCTCTTTCTTTTTTGAACAAGTGGGAAAAACAGGAATTAATGCATACGCCACTACAACCAGGACTTCACAGAATCAAAACAAAAATCATAAAAGGAGAATCGTCATCTGCAGCATCTCACAGTATGACAAGACCGCCAAAAGAAAAAGGAGAAATGACAGATGCACAAGATCCAAATGAGGGAATCGAAGAACAGTATAACCGACTTATGAATAGATACCATCGACAACTCATCGATGAGTACGAGCCATCTGCCGGATCGTCCGAAGAAGATTTATGGGAGACAAGGAGCCCCACAGGACCTTGGTAAAAGAAGATCGTAGCATAAGAATCTCTTGTCAGCAATGTAATAATGTTGGTTACATGTTGTGACAGGAATCTTTTGTACAAAAGAAAGATTGAGTAGACACCGTCGGTGGAAAAAGATACCGACAGGACCCTCAATTATTTCTACCTTATGTCATGTCTTAGCTAAGTTTAGATTCGTTTGAGGTCTATTTAAGAAGGAGTCATTCATGAGTTCAGGCATCGTTCGATTGAGAGCATGTGTGTTGTAATGAACTCTGAGACACTTCTGTTGTAATAAGCTTTGTATTCTGTTCTTGCTTTTTATTAATATCGAAGCCTTCTGGGCTGTCTGTCTGAGGACAGTTTCTGCACGTCTGAGGATAGTTTCTGTTTTCGAAAGAGGTTGAACTATAAGGCGCTGGAGTAAAGACCCGTGGAGAGAGGTCGTGGAAGACTCGTGCTTGTTCCCTGAGGAGAAGAACTAGAGAGTCAGACTCTTATTTCCAGAAAGCTGAGAGAATTTAAGAAGTAAGTTCTGTATACCAATAGCTTCGTCTTGTTTATGAATTGCTCTGTTTGAACGGTCCCCCCAAATCTTAAGTTCTGTATACCAATAGCTTCGTCTTGTTTATGAATTGCTCTGTTTGAACGGTCCCCCCAAAGTCTACGAAGACATACATACTCTATCCTCTTCTAGTTTTGAACTTGTGAGATCTTAGGAGGAAACACATGCTCTTAAGCATTAGGCCCATTATTCACATACTATAAATTGGGTAAAATTTGAAAATTGTAATTTGAAAAAAACATTAAGCATGTGTTTAAATAAGCTACATTAGAGAATAATATCATGGGGAAAACTATGGATTAAGAATACCATGAGAAAACCATTGATTTTTAACATGCGCTAGAGTCGAGGCAATAAACTTTTAAACTTTAGAGTATTTTTTAATCTTTATCTAGCGTTATAATATGTTTAACATAATCACATTTCAAATTCTTAGTAAAATCCCAGTTTAGAGAATACCATGAGAAAAACCATGGGCTAAAAATACTCTGGGAAAACCATTAGTTGGAAAATTATTAAATTAAATTTTTTATTTTATTTTATTTTAGTTTTTATATAATTTGACCCAGTCAAAATGTTAAACAATAGAGTACCTAACTTTATAATATGTTTAAGATAATCATGTTTAAAATTATTAATAAAAACCTAGTTTAGAGAATATCACAGTAAAAACCATGGGTTGAAAATACCATGGAAAAATCATGGTATTATTAAATTGATATTTATAAACAATTATTGATTTCACTTTTATATTTTATTTATTTTCAATAAATTTTACAGTCATTTTTAGTGTTATCTAAATTGATGGCATCAAAATGTTTACATAACATCACATAACATAGCATAACCTTACAACATCTCTTCCATAATGGGCTAGAGAGCTCCTCTCGGGGAAAAAATAAAAACATATTAATTAAGATAAGTTTGAATTAGTCATTTGATGTTTTTATCGATCATAGTTTACAGGTCCATGGTATTGCATAGCCCATGGTATTTGGCCATAGTATTTGTTATTGTTAAGCCTATTTAAAATCTTAGAGCATCAATGATGGAATGTATTGCATAAACCATGTTATTTTCTCATAGTATTTATTATGATTAACCCCGTTTAAAGGTTTATATCCATTATGGAATGCATCCATCTCAGATAGGTCATTGCAGGTCATTGCACCAAGAGGTGTAACAATCCAAAATAAATATAAAATTAATTTCCTAATAAAAATCATAATCAACAAATAAGTACATACCTAGGTTACCTGTGATCAACGTTTGCCATACCTAGGTTACCTGTGATCAACGTTTGCCAGATGACAACAAGGTTTTGGGGACAACTCTCCACCCAACTGTAGGCTCAATTGCGCAAGAATTTGCTACAACTGGCCACCCCCGAGCCCTCAATCAACGTACTACTGCCAGTGACTCCTAAGTCTTAGAACACCATTCTCTCAAGACAATGAAAGATAGAATCTCGGAATGATAGAATGCAGGAATGCCTCTCATCTTCCTCACCATCTATTAAATAGAACAACATTGGAAGGGGAACTACATGCACACACTCCATGTGTCTACATGCAGCTTTATTTTGATTTTTAGCTTTCTTGTTTTATTTCTTTACTTTTCTTTTGATTTTTAGCTTTTCTTGTTTTATTTCCTTCTTTTTGATAGTTTTCTTGTTTTATTTCTATTTATTCTTATTTAGAGTTTTAGTATGGTTATTACTATTTTTATTTTTATTATTTTTATTTATTTTCTTTATATATATTTTTAATATCATTTATTATTTAACATTTATGATTTATTATTTTTATTATTTATTATTAAGTGATTTATTTATTATTATTTATTATTTCTATTATTAATTATTAATTATTAATTATTTTTATTATTTATTATTTATTATTATATTATTATTTATTATTCTTATTATTTATTATTTATTATTAAGGGGAGGGATATTACATACTCTCCCCCTTTTTATGTTGAATTATGTATTATGCATTATTTTTATTATTTATTATTTATTATTTTATTTATTTCTTGTTGCCAACACCCTCTGCTGAACTAGTATAACCAGCAGGCATCGAAAGTCCCAAACACCCCGGGAAATCTCAAGGAATCTCTGTCCTTTTTCCCACTTTCGGCACCAGGCTAAGCCTGACCCGGTCTGTATCCTAGTCCAAGGCTGGCCCCAAGGCTCGCGCCTGACTCAGACCTCATCTGCCCCAAGGCAGGCATCTGGTTCGGTACTCAATGACCCAGGGCATCTCGCAAGGCTGGCCCACTCCCTCCACAACTACGAAGGCGCACAACCCCAGGCATCGAAGTCCTTTACATCCCTTCCAGACTTCGGCATCCCAATCCAATAACAGGCGCCTAGCCTAGAACATCAGGCACTTGGCATTCTCAAGATGGTCCCATAGCTCTTCAAGAGCTATCCGTCAAGAGCTATACACAAGACAAAGGAACCACTGGCATATGTAGTGTTGATTGGTTTTGTCCCCAGCCCATATGGTGTTACTTATTCTCCCTCGTGCGTATGGGCTCGCATGAGATCATCAAATAAACTGGCCCCCTCGGCCCATTTGTGGAGTCCTGTGAATCATCAGATCTCAACATGCATCCAATGCATTAATCGTACCCTCATAGTATCATAGGAAATAATCCACATGCCAACTCTTGCATGTCATCATGATAACGTTCATTTTTGTTAATCACAACATTATGAATAATAAGGAACTGAATGCTCATGCATGTCATAGATTTGTACAGAACTATCACATGCTTCAATTATACCATCAACATAATTATATTTAAGACATATCATGACTTCTCATAAATGAAACACATGTCAATAATCCTCATATTATAGCATCATAATTCCTATTCCACGTTATGCATATCCTATCCATCATGAGTATTGAACATTAAATACCTATCATCACTTAGTAAATGAATGTGTCAATATACCTTGACATAACATCATAATACCTATGCATATCGCTATTATCATATGGATACATTATCACTATAAGAACCATATGTAAATCATTATCTTCGTACCATGAAACATTGTCAATATGTTTTCATCAAGTTGTCAATTACTTTTCAATAATCAGTTCGACTTCTTTCTACTAGGTAGTTGATTATTTACACTAATGGTATAATCATCTAAGTACATCGTTAAATTTCACATGAGCCTCATCATCTTGAGTCTTAATCTCTCGTCATATATTCTTCCTAGTGATAGCATCATTATTTAAATCATCTATCTCAAAATTAAAATCCTTTGATTTTACATCCATTTACCCTTTGGCTTACTGATTCCAATACCCTATATGCAATTGCATATAAACAGTTTTTCATCATGATTTAATTTTATATCATGGTTTATTTACTTGCAAGGATTTGTTAATCCATGTTGACTTATTTAACAATCAACACTTCATCCATAGTAATATTTTCTGATCTCGTCGAGTTCGTAAATTTCGTATCTCAATACCACTTGATTGCTTTCTCATAAATTCAATTTCATCAAGTTGGGCAAAAGACTCTTTCTTATTAAATAGTATCATTATTTTAGATTTTGAAACAGTTGGAAACACTACTACCATCATTGTCCATGAGAAACTTAAATGTGGAAACGACCTCTTTTAACGTTATGGAAAGTCCTACTCATGAAACAATGAGTCAAGTACAATCTCTATTAATCCTTCTCAAGGTATCCGCCTAAAATTTCTAGCAACATTCCTTCCTATATCTTCCTCGTTTATTATCATTTGGTCATCATGCAACTTCACACCTTCACATTTTTAAAATATGTAGATCATCATTATGACCATTACCAATGGTGTTTCTAGCTCTACTCATTAATACCTTTAAAAGAACTTTCTTATTGATAGAACATCCCTTATTTTCTCCTATCGGATATTCATAGATATATTTTTCTTTTTCTCCCTGTCTTGATTTCCTACTATTCCATGTCTATTGGCTTCAAAAATGGAAGTTTCTTCACTTCATTCTATTTTATTAAATTGACTTGAATTTCTCACCTCCAATCATTGTGGTTTTTCCTCCTCTCCTATAGCACTGATATACCTTGGAAATGTTGTTACTATTTCCAACTTGGGTAAGACCTGATAAATAAATTCATTAAGATAGCTACCAAGTGTAATCCACTTATCTTTTCATGTTTTAAGACATCAACATAATAAAATCTCCTTATCATACGTCTTGTTATCCAAAATTCATTCATATAGTTAGTCACCTATGAAAAACTTTATAATGTGGCTCTCCCATTGTTATAGATGTTGTTATGCACACAACTTATCTTCTCTAACCATTCTATTTATCATACCTTATAGGTTCCTTAAAATAACCTTCATTATTACCCTGATTTTTCAAGTTCATTAGTTGATTGCCAATATTTTCTTCTTTATGTGCATCATCCTTAGATAGACCTTATAGTGATACCTTTAGAGTACCAAGTCATGATTATACCAACTCTTCCATTATGTTCTAAAATCAATTGTTTCTTCTTATTGATTTCTTACCTCTGTTGTGATACTTCTTCTCTACGATCCAAGTTGGCCATAATCACATGAACTATCATTAGCAAGTTTCTCCTTTCCATTTCTCTTTCGACATCTTTATCCACTATATGTAATTAAACTTGAATCATGAAACCTCATGTAACATTATACTCAACATCTAAATTGAAATCCAAGTCTGTACAATTTGCCATTGAGAATATAGTAGTAAATGAGCAGATACATGTAATCTGAATGGCAATGGCAGTGTAAAATTAAATTTATTAGAAGATCATATTGAGAGAGTTGTGTTCTTGCAATAATAGACCAGAGAAATGCCAAGCAACTGCTATTGCTAAAGGACAATGAGAAAAATAATCCAATCCAATTGGTGAATAGTATGATCAACATTCAAGGAATGTTATCTCTATGTTTTTAGATCAATTTGAACAGTAAAATAATGAACAGATTGCTAGTGAACAATGATCATTTAAATGTACTAAGATATCAGAGTTTATCCATTGTAAATTGGAACAGATTTCACCATTTTAGAGCACTTCAATTGGTGACAAATTTTAACTTCAATTATCCAAATACTTCAAAAACTATGTTGTAAAATGAACTAATGGTGAGTGGTTACACCAGCATTAGAGATTTGTTACAAAAAACATTCCAGCAATTAGACATCATTGATTATGGGTAGATTATCACCATCCAAGATTACAAGATTTTTTTCCAATGAATCAATGAGTCATAACAAAACTATATACCTTTAATTAGGTGACTCATTTAGAATTTCACTTTTTTATGTGGTTGTAATGGAGAGAACCATTGTAGCACTTTTCTTTTTATGAAATAGTGTTTAGAAAATGATACAAGAATTCAAGCAGAAACAACTCAAGAAAATGAGATAGTGGTTTTACCATGTAATGAGATTCTAATGAGAGCAGAGAACCAAAGAATCTGCTGTCTATAATGATGCATGGGAAAACCAATGAGGAACTAATGAGTGCACCAAACTTATACCAGCCAAACATTTTTAGTTGATCTTCCAAAATAAATGGTGGTACCCCTAGAATTTTAGGTCTCACTTCCATAATTTAATATCCTACTTTTGTAATGATTTTAGAGAAATAAGTTGGTTGTAGCTAGTTTAAGAAGTATATCAGAGTCTAATAATAACAAAGTTAAAAAGTTATTATCAGAATTTATGAATTTAATAAGATATATTTTATCATAAATTATCAATAATCACAATACTTAAACCATAAATTACCATAAATTATCAACAATAAAAAATTTGTAGTATAAAACCATGGAAAACATGAGTTAGAAGGTGATAATGATTTCAGAATAAATCTTAGAGAATTGTCTCAATGTATAATCCAAATTCGAATGACTAAAGCTTAAGAATATTGGTGGCATTATTGTGCTAAGAAGGTACTTTGATCTTCGAAAGAAATTTATTCATCATTATATGTCACACCAATATTAATTCCACAGATTCATGATTCTTAAGGATCAAAATTTTGTGCTGTAGAGTGAAATATTTAAGTATTTGTTTAAGCAATCATAACTTATGTTAGAAGAACTAAATGGACTGCTTTTAACAAAATAAATCGTTAAATAAATTTATTGAATGCATCTTGAGATTTTTATGGCTATTAAATAATTGCTCCCAGGAAATTTAAGAAATCAAACCATCAAAGAAATATTCCACACCATAATAAGAAAATTGGAATAAACAATCAGTGATGCAGGAGACAACAAGAAGGAGCCTGGATATGAAAATATGTACATATAAGATTAGCTGTGGAGATTACTCATAGGAATGACTTTAAAAATGAACACCATCAAAATATTTTAAGAAATCAAACCATCAAAAAAATATTCCACACCATAATAAGAAAATTGGAATAAACAATCAGTGATGCAGGAGACAACAAGAAGGAGCCTGGATATGAAAATATGTACATATAAGATTAGCTGTGGAGATTACTCATAGGAATGACTTTAAAAATGAACACCATCAAAATATAACTATGCAGTAAGTATGCACTGAATAAAAAATTTACGTGTATAGCGAGGGTTTGTAGAAAAAATATGCGGCCTCCTGGAAGTAACCATCCTGTAACTTCAAAACAAGTCAAATTAAAAATTTCAACAAAATATTTTTTTTTTTCTAAGATGCCCATAGGCCCTAAGGGTTGAGCCAAAGCCTCTTATACCATATGTAACAGTCCAAAATAAATATAAAATTAATTTCCTAATTAAAATCATAATCAACAAATAAGTACATACCTAGGTTACCTGTGATCAACGTTTGCCAGATGACAACAAGGTTTTGGGGACGACTCTCCACCCAACCGTAGGCTCAATTGCACAAGAATTTGCTACAACTGGCCACCCTCGAGCCCTCAATCAACGTACTACTGCGAGTGACTCCTAAGTAATAGAACACCATTCTCCCAAGAGAATGAAATATAGAATCTTGGAATGATGGAATGCAGGAATGCCTCTCATCTTCCTCACCATCTATTAAATAAAACAACATTGGAAGGGGAACCACATGCACACACTCCATGTGTCTACATGCAACTTTATTTTGATTTTTAGCTTTCTTGTTTTATTTCTTTACTTTTCTTTTGATTTTTAACTTTTCTTGTTTTATTTCCTTCTTTTTGATAGTTTTCTTGTTTTATTTCTATTTATTCTTATTTAGAGTTTTAGTATGGTTATTACTATTTTTATTTTTATTATTTTTATTTATTTTCTTTGTATATATTTTTAATATCATTTATTATTTAACATTTATGATTTATTATTTTTATTATTTAATATTAAGTGATTTATTTATTATTATTTATTATTTCTATTATTAATTATTTTTATTATTTATTATTATATTATTATTTATTATTTATTATTAAGGGAGGGATATTACAAGAGGCACTCTACATCCTAGTATAGGGGTAAATGTCACGTAAACATGTAAACGTAAATGTAAAGGTAAACATAAATGTAAATGTAAACGTAAATGTAAATGTTTAACATTTAACATTTTTAATCTAATGTTGACCCTATTTAGAAATCAATCTAATTACTATTATGTATAAACACAATATGAATTTAATAAAAATATAAAGAGGTTTATAAACACTCAAAACATAACATAAGTATTGTAATAAAAATATAAATAAAGCGTATGGTAAATAAATAAAACCTCTTTGTAAATGAATAAAACTTACTTTTTTTTTTTTTTTTTTTATACTTAGTCCATAAACCTCTTTATATTTAAAGAAGACTAAAAAAAGGTTTTCTTTAGGTGAAGCCTATGGGCCAACTACCATTTTAATACCATGGGCTAAATACTATGGGCCAAAGAGGCATGGTAAATTAATAAATAGTATAGTAAATAAATAAAACATCTTTTTATATTTAGTCCATCAGCCTCTTTATATTTACGAACACTCAAAAAGGAAGTTTTATTTAGGTGAAGCCTATGGGCCAAATACCATTTTAATACCATGGGATAAATACCATGGGTCAAATACTATATTTATAAAAGAGGTATGGTAAATTAAAAAAAATATAAATAAACCAGAAGTATGGTTAAATAATAAAACATCTTTTTATATTTACTCCATAATTCACTTTGTATTTACGAACACTAAAAAAAGAGGTTTTATTTAGGTGAAACCTATGGGCCAAATACACAAATTGGTACTAATACCATGCAAAAAAAACATTATTAACCCTAATATTAATATTAATAAAAATAAAAATGGCACATGGTATTGACCTATGGTATTGAAAACCAATGGTATTGACCCATGGTATTCACATGGAATGTAGCCTATTTAAAGGGGGAATTAAATAAGCATAGATACATCTTTACTCTGGATCTACTAAGCATCGAGAGGGATCAAATATCCTGATATGAAAACAAGCATAGTGAAAAGAGATTTGATCCCTCTCAGTTTTAGTTAGTTATTTGACGTATTTACAAATAAAAATTTACTTGTAATATTGGATAACCCATGGTATTTTTGAGTATTATTTGTTATGGTTAAAAATATTTAAAGGTTTAGAGAATCCATTATGGAATCTATCATATTAATTTTGGAATGAGCCCTCTATACAAGTGCAAATGATTTAGTTTCATGGTATGTTTTTTAGTTTATGAACAAAACGTTTATATGTGCAATGACATCTTATAGGTGCAATAGTCTTTGGAATATAGTTTTTCAAGGGTGTTTATTTACTTTTTGTTGACACACTCTTGATATATATTTCGGAGAGGTTATACTTTCACTGTGGTGTAGTTTCTATATATATGATAGATCATATTGAACATAGAAAGATAGAATATGTAAATTGGTTTTTATATTCTTTTATATTCTGTCTATACATGGGAGACTGATTTGGTGTCATGGCATGCTTTTTTAAGCTAATGAGAAAGCCGTTTATAGGTGCAATGGTCTTTGCAATATAGTTTTTCAAAGGTGTTTATTTACTTTTTGTTGATACACTCTTGATATATATTCCCAAGAGATTATACTTTCATTGTGGTGTAGTGTTTATAAATACAATAGATCATATTAAACATAGAACAATAGAATATGTAAATTAGTTTTTATATAATAGAAATTAGTTTGTTTTTACTAATAAAAAACAAGAAATAAATTGATTTTTATATAATATAAATTTGTTGTTTGTTTTACTAATAAAAAAACAAGAAACAAAATTTTAAGATAGATCTTGATTACATCTACATAAATACTTATTTTAACTGATTTTAATTTTACTTATAGTTAAAATATTAACTATTCATAATTAAACTAGAAAATAATAACTATGGTGTATTTTTTTTTTTTAATAAGTAATATTATACTAAATAAATTAAAGATATTCAAATTTAATAAAATTAGTTAAAGTATAAATAAAATTATTCATTTTTTATTTTTGTTATCAAATCCTCTTATTGTATAAATAAACCTTATTTTTATATATTAGTTATATCCTTTAATTATATGAATATGTTGTGAAACATTCTCAAACTAAAGGTTAGATTATGTATTTAAAAATATTAAGTAAAAAATTATTCAAAATTTTATGAGTTAAGAATTTATTTTTCCTCTAATATGGGATACATTTTATTTTGTAAATAGCATTTCCATGATATAATTAAATAAGATAATTTTCATTTAGTTTGTTTAAACACATCAATTTTTAGGATTTGTTTTATGTCAAGTGTTGATGGCCAGATTCTAATTTTAATTTCTTTTTGTTTTTACTTTAATTTAACTATCAATTACTTTTTTCATAATAAGTAATATAATGTTTTATATTACACTTGCTTGCTTATTTTTATTTGTGTTAAATATTTTTTTGTTATATAATTTTTTTACATATATATCTTTTAAAAATTTTAATACTTAAATGGTCGCCGAGAATAGATTGTTATTTCCAAAAAAAAAAGCTATTTATTATTATAATAACGTTATTCCTCTTTATTCGGAAGGCTAAAAACTATGATGTATAATTGCTTCATCTAGTGTGTTTTCTTATACTTTTGAATTTGAGCAAATGTTTGGTCATATATTACCTTAGACGTCTAATGTTTCAGTCTACTTGGGTTAGTAAAACGATTTCAACAGTGTTAATGCAGTTGTGTTTTTTAATTTTAATTTTATATTTTGGATTTTTATAATTATATTTATTGTATCAGGGGGATGTTACTTTACAGAGAGAACAATAAGATCTTATGGTGTTGTAATTCTAAATGTTTGGGATTTACCTAACAGACTAATAATTTCATAAATTTCAAGTATGAAATATTTGTTTTGGTAGTTAAATTTCAAAATTTCAGCACTGCAACATCATAAGCTCTTGCTATTTTTTTTTTTGGTAGAATAAGGCCTATCTGATACAATAAATATAATTATAAAAATTCAAAACTATAAAATAAATATAAATATATCTTAAGTCGAAAATAACTTTCAGAGTGGGATGTGAAAATTTTCATTGTTTAAATTGTACTTTTTAATGTTATATAGAATATATAACCTAAAATTATAAGTCCAAAATTCACTTGTTTCATTCATAGGTTAGTTTTACATGATACCCATGTATGAATCTTGAAGTGAGTTCGGTAAAGTACAAGAGGTCTTGTACAACTATCACTACTTAGTTATCTGTCATCTTTCCTGTTTATGATGAGCTTGTTACTTTTAGTCCATGATACATTAAAGGAAAATACGTACTGTTCGATGTGAACCTTGGTGTAAACACTACGCTTGCGCTCTAACTAGTGTCACCTTCTCTAGCCGATTGTTTTTGGGTTAACCTTTGTCAGCTCAGTCAAGTAGAGTAATGTAAGGGGGAAAGCCTTAAAATGCACGTCAAATATTCAATAAAATACTTCTCTACTGCACCAACCTCTTCTTTTCTAAACAAGTCGGGATCCATCTTACACCTCTAAAATGAATAAGTGTTATGCGCAGAGAAAAATGAAAAAATGAAAAGTGAAAAATTCAAAATGAAAAATGAATAAGGCAAAACAAGAAAAAGGTTTTTTGCGCAGGGAGGTGATGCAAGTAACCCCGCCGAGGTACTGACTAGGCTCGCTAGCAGTGGAGCCATGATTGTGTTCTTATATGACTCCACCAGGGTAATGTCCAGGCCTACTGGCAGTGGAGCAACACTAGAGATGAAACTGAGACTCTGATGACTATACTGCTTCTGTAGCTATATACCCATCAACCCGAATCGAAACAACTGTGCTGTCTTGGCTTGCAATGTGTGTCAATTGACCAAAGGTTTGGAAGATGATACATCTTCCAATCAAGTTAGAGTGAAACCAAGATGAGCTAAAAACTGAACAATACTTCCAGAGGTGTTAGACTTGCTTTTCATGAACAAGGTCCATTCAGAGAGTTGGAGTTCTATGAGTGTGTCTCCAAGTGTTGAAGCAGCTACAACCAACCTCCAAAATTTTGCCTTAGCCTCCTTTGGGGCCTCCCTACCAACCTTAAACAGCACTTTGTCTTGCTTCGTCAAGTACTCAAGACTCAAGTGTTTTCCTTGCATAGAGGCAGCCTATCGATTATAGTTGAGCCATTTCCCTCATAGGCTACTCACCCAGACTTGGTCCAACTACAGGCTGAGCATATTCCCCTTGAAAATTGTGCATTTCTAGAGAGAAACCAGCATCCCCTCCAAGAATTACACAATCCTCTCTAATAGCCTACTGGGCTCTAGGGTTGCACAATCCTATGAGCCAACCCTCCCAACAAGATTTATGCAAATTTTCCTAGCAACAGGTTGTTTAGCCCAAGATTTGCACAAATCTAAGTAGCAGTTAGCTGCTCTTCCCAGAAATTATGCAAACCTCCTGGGCAATTAGCCTAGCTCCTAGCTAGAAATGCACATTTTTCCCCAGCAGTCAAGCAGTCTCTTGCATGTGCAACTGAGTTGACTGGTTCCTTCCACAACTGAGCAAAATAGACTTGCATGTATGTGTTGTTACTCCCAAGGTAGCATGCAAAGGAATCCCTTGTTTTGGGGATCTACATTTAGTAGTTAGAGTTCACATACAAGGAGCAATTCTGAAGTTACCTCCCACCAAGTGTCACTTTCCCTAGATTCATGGCATGCACATCACAACATTGATGTTATCAAAACTAATCAACCAAATGATACAAAGCTCATTCCTCACATCAACCTCGTAGCTTTGACATCCCACATCACATTTAGGAGCTGTTGACACATTCGACACAGATATTTTGGGGTAAGCCCACCTCCCATGCCTTGTGTTGCATTTTTTTCACTTTTTGTGTTTTCACTTGTGGGAGTACTATTTGCTTGATTTCTTTGAATTTTTGTTGTCATTTACATATATACTAGCTTTTCGTAGCTCTGTTTCAGTTTTCATTGCTATCTCACTATTGTCGCATGCATGAAGCTGTTTTGCATGGATGTTCACCCAATAGATGATCTCCCTCACCCACATGCATGTTTATCTGTTTGTTGAATCTTTAATTCATGTTTTGCATGCACTGTTAATCACTTCTGCTATCACTTAGTGTCACCATGCATTCACTGAATTACTTGATTTCAGTTTCTCGTCAATGAGTTGGACCAACCTTGGCCGAGGCTTTGACTTCACCAAGGTTGCATTGCATAATCTAGGGAAGGAAGGCTTACCTTCCTCTCCAAATTTATGCATTCCTACCCAACACTGGCCTTTGGGACTATTTTGCACATTTCTGGAGGAAAATCGCTGCTTGGCCCAAGGAATTACGCGAATCTGTCCTTGGGCCAACAGTCCTTCCCAGTCGGAATTACGCATTGCACAATCCTAGTAGTTAGCAACCAGACTGGACTGTGCATTTCGTAGTTCCAGTAGTTAGTCAGTCTCTAAGCAGCCCAGACTATGCCTTGTGCAGTCTTGGCGGTCGGTCTTCTAGCCTCCCGACCAAAATTGTGTAACTTTCATGATCATTCACCGAGGTATGTTGGAAGTTAGTTCTCATGTTCATTTTGGTTTTCGACTGATAGATTTCTTGCCATCAGTGTTTCCATGTCTCCAGGTATCATAGGTGTTCATCTACCTCTCAGATGTACAGGTACAATTGTTTCCAAGGGAGCAGAGACGAAGACACTGTTCGAAGCACACTTGGGGATCAAGTCAAGCAAGTGTCTATGGACTTGCCTACCCACAAAGACATCAAGTTGTTCGTAGAAAAGGACATCAAGATATGTTAGTAGCAACATCACAATGAGCAACATCATGAAAAGTAGCTGAAGATAGCATATCAAATCTAATGAATGCAAGAGGAGGGATGTTGACAACATGGAGGCAGGACAAGGTTTTAGGCTCAAGAAGATCCACTGATGATGAAAGAAACTTTGGAGACTCTGGCTATGAGCTGATGGCACATCATGAAGATCCTGGGAAGATAGAGAATGGAACAAAGAAGGAGTTGCATGTGCTGAAGCAACAACTCAGGAAGAACATGAAGCTACATAGACAGACGAATGAGTTGCAACAGGAATAGGAACAA
This sequence comes from Pinus tabuliformis, assembly GCA_031772625.1. Taxonomy (NCBI): domain Eukaryota; kingdom Viridiplantae; phylum Streptophyta; class Pinopsida; order Pinales; family Pinaceae; genus Pinus; species Pinus tabuliformis. The sequence goes on from CM062816.1 coordinate 1,843,396,231, forward strand.
CAATGAGTGCAACATACACTGATGGACGAAACTATGCCCGTACATGTTAATGATCCATCCTAGCAGCTGACACAGAGCAAACATGGTGAGAAGTGTTCTTGATCACATGCAAGGGATTCAACATCATGCATGTCATTGAGTGCACGCATGCAATCCAACCCATTCGACACACTCACCAAGGTGAAGCCAAGAAGCATGTCCAAATAGAGCTTATCATGTACTTCAACAAGTTGATGTGCATGACCACCAACACACACTTGAAGATCAACACGGACACTATGCATAAGTGTGTTGTCAGTTTAGCCACACCCAAGAAGGCCACTCACATGTTAGTAGACAAGTTGGATGAAGGAGCCGAACCAATGCACCGGTTGCAACTGAGGCAGGAGTTCACTTCAGCAAGATATCACCATGAGGTGCATGCACACCATCACGGACAACCAAGCTTGGCATCAGCTCACCACCTTCACCATCACGGACAACCAAGCTTGGCATCAGCTCACCACCTTCACCATCACATGCATGTCAAACAGTTGGCGTCATCACAGTGGACCGAGTGTCAGTGATGTCTTGCAAGGCTTTCTTAAGCCATGTTGTCTCACATGATTACATGTGCATTGTAATTTTGAGCTGTCTCAAGTGTAAGTCCAGTGTTAATAGTTGGATGTAATGGTCATAGAGTAGGCGAAGAGTCATGAGGGTAGTTGAACTATCACAAAGGTGAATGTGAAGGGTCACGCCACCCTTTGCTATAAATAGTCCCTCATACCTCATTGTACAGGCTTTTGGCCAGCCAAGCTTCTACTAAGACTATCTTGAAGAGGGCTTGGACAGTATTGTAATGCGCCTTGGCTTCTCCACTGCACATAGCTAGTACATATTTTTTGAGTAGCAGGCAGATGTGGCGGTAATGTTCCACTATTGGGGCTAACAGGTTTACATGGATGTATTTTATGATTGTGACTTACACTTCTTTATATAATAATAGCCAACACATTTTCAAGCATATGTTTTTATTTTAGTTGGACTACTTCGGTTGCCTTAACGATATATGTTGTTTAAATTACGTACTTGCGTATGAACTGATTTGTATGCAATTATATGAATCTTGTTGTTAGTACGTTGCATATGTTGTTAACGTTATCACCATCCGTATCGATTGCTCTGCCATACATCAAACAAACCTTTCACTTGAACCTTGCTATAACAATTGCTGCACTCATCTCAGACTGATCCGTGAGTTTTGTACGTGTTATCTTACTTTGTATGATGTGACTTCCGAATCTGAGTGGACTACTCCGCCAGAAGCTATGAATGTCCTTTGTGTTGTGTGTTCCTAGCCGAGTTGGGACTGATCCCTTTCAACCTAAAACTCAACGTCACCTTTTTCTCCCTTCTAAGCATTAGAACCTCTCATACACCCTCCTTTGACTCACTACATCAATCACACCCTTGCTACTGACAGAGGTATCTTACTTGCCTCTATGTGACATCACGGCCAAGGCATTACCTTATGACCCACTATTGGGATTCCTACACCAAACAGTATGAGGTCTAATTGGGACTTCTTACCGGGGAGATCCCCTTGACATGTTGGCGGGTCCAGCACCATCAACATGTTCTTTCTTTTGTATCAAGGGTTAATGTTAAAATTCATACTCTACATGGGAGTAAGTAAAACATTAGTTTCATCTAATCATACATCAATCATCATTAGAAGTTTTCTGATTATGTGTTGGGAATTAGCTTTGTATATGCACTACCCTTTATAATTCTTCTTAATATTCCCATTTCCTACAATTTTCTCCAATAGTTGAAGTGTATTCTTCAATCCAGTAGGGAACTCCAAACCCTATATTGTCAAAATCTGTAACGCTATGAATAATGTCAACATTGGTTGCAATTATCTATATTGTCGAAATTCTCCCCTTGTGATATCTACAGGTTATGAACTTCATGAATTCTTACATTATGCTCATATAAGAATCATATAAGAACAAGAATATTCAAATCACCATTCTAGTTCCTCATTGTCATTTGTTTATGCATTCTTGATCTTTATGCAAATTTTCCAATTGATTTTGTTCTTCTTTTCCTTTGGAACTCTTTTTCATCATGTACACACAACACTATACTCATAGTTCACACATTCTGAGAAAAAATAACTATTTCTACTATTTTTGATGATACAATAAGTTCTCCATGCATATTAGAAATAGGTGTAGCATCTACCCCAAACTAACAATCTATCCCAATAATTAAGTTGGTCATTGGACTTGTAACAGTTCTAGATGTACTCGAGAAAGACATTTTTGCCATGGTTGGGCCAAAATTCATATAAACTTCTTGTGATCCAAATGTGTTTCTCATGTTTTGACTTTGTCTATTATAAGATGTTACATTACAATGCACCACAACGACCTTGATTCAACACAAGGTATGCATGTGATCTTTTAGTTTTTCCTTTATGTCCTTAAAATTGTAACATTTTTGCACTTTCTCATTAAAAAAATAGAAAATATCCCTAGATTTTACTCTCCGTTGACATACTTGTAAGCATAAACTAATTTCCCTAAAGCCTTAACCACAAAATTTCAAACCTGACTTACTCAGTGTTGCAAACATTTAGTGGCATGCCTAATTGTGGATCATCTAAGCCCCTACCCAATTTCACTGTTTGTGGCTAATCAAACTGTCTGCATCCTTCTTGATCATTTAGCTCTCTAACTACTTGTTCCTCGATAAAATTTCACTTGATTCATCTTCTTGAATTTTCTTGGGTTTTTTTTCATTCTAATTTTTTTCCAGATTTGCACAATTGTGAATTGTTAGACATTCTCCCTACAGACGGAGCATATCAAACTTTTCCTATTATGCTAGGTTCTAGGAAATTTGATGTTATGGCTATCTACAAGTCATTCCAAACATATTCTTTTAATCTTTAATCCTTCACATTTTTAACAAATGAGCTATTTTTGCCACATCTCACATGATTCCACTAGCTATTTCAGCAAAAATAGTCAATTAAACTCGAAAATAAAAAGTTTTTGGTGTCCAACAGAGAATGTAAACATAGCTTAAAACTTAAAAGCTATGTGATTTACCACACCTATTAGGGATCTCAAGGCTTCAACAAAGTTCTATCATTCTGATTCGCCTCCAACCTTTCGACTCCGTGTTGGAGGAATTTCAAATATTGGTAAGCCGCATCAAGAACAACTACAATATCCATGGAATTTCCTTCAGTAAAATTACTCCTAAATAGATGTATAACATTTTTCATTTTCTCTTTCCTTAACTTCCTCCATGATATTGGTTGCCCCACCTTAGCGGCACTATTATTTGAGCTCATGTTGCCTGATTCCTAGTTTTTATGGGTGGAAAGAAAACACCATCTTAACTACTTTTCCCATTCAAAACTACCAGTCGCTAGGTAGCAAGCAGAATAAAGTCAACCTCCTTTTCTCTAAATTCCATACATTCACATTTTCTATTCCTACTCGGATTATCATTGATAGTCTGTCAATTGTCTTGTTAGGCACAAATTTTCACAACTTCCAAATTTTCTCAAACAATTGGTAGGCACACTCCACTGTCCTACTATTAGTTAGAGAATCGATCAAAGAATTACAACAAAAATTGTGAGCATTTAAACAATATTGGTGACCACTCATAAATAGTATGCTTAGATATTCATTTAAGATCCTTCTCAACCATGGCTTCCTTTAGGTGAAAATAAACCATCCAATAGTGGATCCATCTCCACCACACTCATTGCATATCATATCCACCACCCTCATTCCATATGAAGCTACTCATCTATATTGGAAACAATATACAATAATGTGTACAATCAGGAGAAGATACGCTTGGCTTTATTTTCTAGTAGGTGAAAATAAACCATCCAATAGTGGATCAATCTCCACCACAATCATTGCATATCATTCTATTCATCTGTATTGGAAACAATATACAATAATTTGTACAATCAGGAGAAAATACCCTTGGCATTGTTTGCTAGTATATGATAGACATGTTTGGAAGAGTGAGGGGACAACTTGTAATATAAATACATTGATTAAAAGCTATGGCTATCATAACATCGAGAAATTAGTACCAGCATGCCTATTTTTAATGCTGCAAGAATTTCTATCCATAACCAATTTGATCATATCTTGTTTTTGTTCCAGTGCATACAATTAGAAGAGAATGGATATCAAATCTCTTCTCTCCATACGCAATTTGAGCATATCCTGTTGTTGTTCCACTGAAAACATTTAGAAGAGAATGGATATAAGATCTTTCCTACCTACTATAGCACAATTATATCTAAATTAGTTTTGGTGCATTTTTTGGGAGATGGAAACTCATCTTTCTTCATTTATAAATGTTGGGCACAATTTGAGAAAGGGAAAATGCACTCAAATGAAAGAAATGCAACAATTACAGTGAAATAATACAATAATGATAATAAAATGGAAAATGCGTCAAATTTCAAATCATATAATTTTGCATTTAAAAAAATAAACTCTAAAGCTAGTAGCTTAAGATTTGAAATATTTAATCAAATAGAAAAGTTGAGTTGCACTTGTGTACAAATTCATATTGCTCGAGTATATTTACAGTGAAAACAATCTAAATAGAAACCATTCAATAGATCTGACAAGACATTAACAATTTGTGCTAATTCTAGTTACTTTTCTTTGTATGACTATATTGAATTGTTTGTAAATTATTTTGTATTATTAGCTTGTTGTGCAGGTCACATTACAAGGGTGTGACACTAAGATAACTCCATTGAGTTATCTTTTATTAAGTTAAGAATAGGGGCTGCATGATTATATATTTTATATAATACAAATATTATGTCATTATGTGTCAAACATTTTTTTTAAAGTCAATGCCTATATATTCAATTTCATGTATTTCAATAACGCATGTTAATTATTTAAAGGGTGCTAGAATAATGGAAGATCACTTGCCTTATCAACAAGAGGTTGGTGGTTCAATTCCAATGTGCCCTGACATCAATTAATCAATGATATTGCTGTTTATTTTTAATTAAATAATTTCAACAGTGAGGTATTTTTCTAGATTAATTGTTTTATATTATCTCTACAGAAACAAACATGATATTGTGTTGTTTTTAAATATAATTTTTTATTGTCTTTGGAGAAACAATAGCTAGGATTAAAGATATATTGTCTCTATAAAGACAATGTCTTTAATCTCAACTATTGTCACTTACGAGACAAAACTGAAGTTGTCTCTTAAGAGACAATAATGCTTATGTTATATATTGTCTTTATAGAGACAATTTTTTAAGACAATAATTTGAGACACTCCCTTAAAGACAATATTTAAGACAATAAACAAAACTGAAGTTATCTCTTAAGAGACAATAATGCCTGTGGTATATATTGTCTTTATAAAGACAATTTTTTAAGACACCACCTTAACGAAAATATTTAAGACAATACACAATTTTTTTTGTCTCAAGTTAAAACTATATATATATATATATATATATATATATCGTTTTAGATATTGTCTTAAACCCCCTGTACCCCTCTATATTGTAGTGATTATTACATTTACTCACACCACTTTACTTGTACAAAAGTTATATATATATATATATATATATATAGTTTCAAATATTGTCTTAAATCCCCTCTACCCCTCTATATTGTAGTGAATATTGCATCTACTCACACCGCTTTACTTGTATAAAGATAATGACTTCCTTAGAGGAAACCTCGATTCCAAATGTACCCAAATATTTTATTGTAGGTTTTCTTTTAGAAAGATTGGATCTCAATTATCTTCCATAGTGTCAGGATAATCACCCTTACATGTTGTCTTTTAGAAACACTTCTAAGGTCTCGGTTTTGAATGTTTTTCATTAAATTTTGAAGAGTTTTTTTTATTCGTCTTTGTTTTAATTAATAATGTTAGGAGATATACTTATTGAATTGCTCTCACCTGTTAATGATATTTCAATTCCCTCTCTATGTAGATTAATGATATTTCATTCCTCTCTCTATGTAGCAATAGAGATTGACCTTCTTGATTGTAAAACCTCGTCCTTTTCCCACAGCTAATTTTGAAAATAATTTTAGACACTAATTTCTTATTGATATTTTATTTACGACGCATCAAATTTGGATCAAAATAGACATAGGTCTTATTAATATTTTCACTATGAGGCATCTAATTTTGATCAAAATGGGCATACGAAAGACATTGTGTTAGGCTATTAGATTAACATGTGTTAACATATGTTTCGGCTTGAAAACTAACCGAGTCTGGGTATCATATCCTAACAGCAAACTTAAATTTCATTTTAGGTAACATAGCATAATAATAAATCCAGACCTTCGTAGAGACAGTCGATATCAATCAAAATTCCACCAATGAAGTCAAATTTCTCTTTTACCTTCCGCATTCTGAGCGTAGTCTACTAAAGGCTTCGGTGCTTGTGTTCATGTATTTTTTGTATTTTCTCCTGAAATTTTGAACACGGTATTTGAGCATCGTATTGTCAAAATATTTGCCACCCAAATGCTTGTCCTCTCCCACAGCCTTCACCTCAAATTTACCTCTCTCAACAATAACAATGGAAACATCAAAGGTACCTCCACCAAGGTCGAAAATCAACCCAGATTTTTTTCCATGGGAGGAATACACCTTACGATGAAACCCATAAGCTATAGCTGCAGTGGTGGGTTGATTAATAATTTTCAGGGCATTATGAGCAGAAATGGTAACCGCGTGTCTGGCGTCTTCTGGTGAGAATCCCTAAAATAGGTTGGCACTGTGCTCACGGCGTTCTTGACATGAGAGTTGAGGTAGGCTTCGGTTGTCGTTTCATTTTTACTAATACCATCTAAGAGATTCCTTCGGCTGCAAACATTTGGCAACCAAGAAACGCTCACCAGTCAGAAATATTGTATGTGTACAATAGGAAAAAATCACACTATTTTTTTTTTTTGGCAACTTCTAAAACTTAAAAAGAAGGAAGAATAAAAAAAACTAATAAAGATGGAAACATTTTTATGGTTGTTTTATCTAATAATGTAATTGATTTTTATTTCATATATTTTGTAATTAAAAATGCATAAGAAGAAAATTTGCATTTTTTTATAAAATGCTTATCTCTCTTTCATAATAAGATGATGGTATTGTTTTCCAGAACCTCTGTGTTATTCTCTCATTTTTTGAATCATTTTAGATCTGCATATAGATCAATTGGTATGACAACATAAGACCTTGGAAGCTATCGACGTGTTCAAAGAATTTTTTTGAGATTTGTGGCTTAACAATTTAACACCCTTAGTGCACCCTCCTTGCTTCAGATTCCCATCAAAAATTGTCTCTTGAGGTCATACCTTTCAATTCCTTTAGTGGATGAAAATCATGTCACCCCGTCGAGAACCCTCAACTAGGGACTCACCAATCCATGATTTAGTCATGGTTATTCAAGAGCTAATTACGTTGCAAAAACACAGACACCCTCCTGGATGAATGCAATTGCATACATTCGTTCAATTGCCCAAATTTTCGAGCCAAATGAAAGCAAAGGTCATCGATTCCTGGCTCTGCAGTCTCTCTACCTATTTCAGAACATGTTCCATGATGAAAGAGGACATGAAGGTTCAAATCGTTAGTCTACAGTTGAGGGCTTGGCGCAAACATGGTGGGATACTCAACTCGAGAATATATCCTTGGTTGTTGAGCTCAGAGACCAAGCTGAGATGAGATCCACGCATATCACATCTTGGGATGACTTCTGCGAAGCCTTAAGAGCACATTTTTACGCCCCGAGATATCTCTAGAATCTCCTTGCCAAATGGTTGCAAATATGACAACTACCAAATCAATTAGTGCAATCATACATTGACGTCTTCTACAAATTATGCATTCAATTCAATATCTTTGATCCAGAAGAGGTATTAATTATTAAATTTAATTTTGTTCTACTACTATTTTTTCATCGAGAAGTTGAGTTGTTTGGTAGTACTTCTTTAGACAAGGCCTTTGTTCGGGCCTTGGTTGTAGAATGTAAAGTGGCTCCTCAAACTCGATCTCCTGAAACCAAAAAGGGTCCATCCCATGCTAGTCCATCTAATGTGGCCCTTGACTCATCTTGTTGGTGTATATTTCATAAGGACAACTCACATGCTTCAGTAGACTGTCATGTACTTCAAAATATGCACCCTAACAAGACTTGTTTTACAGAGGTAAAGCAACAAAATCCCTCTACCTCACTTGCAGTTGTTTCTCTTGACAATCCTACCAAAGTAGACCCCTCTCTCATCCTCATGACTGCTAATGAATATGGAATCCCTGTTGCACCACTATTTACCCATAATTGTCAAAGCAAACATGAGTTGGCGACTCTTATCCTGGACAATGGGAGTCAAAAGAATCTTGTGGCACAAGGCTTGGTTCACCCCCTTAACCTCCCCACCACTCCACAACCCAACCGATATCAACCAGGTTGGGCTGAAAAGGAAGTCCCTCATCTTATTGTCTCCTAACATTATGTCATCACCTTTGCTATTGGTCCTTTTTGAGATACTGTGCTATGTGATGTTTCTCCTCTCGATTGTGCTGATTTGTTACTAGGAATTCCATACCAATAAGACTGAAATGTTGTTTATCATGTTAAAGATCACAAATACAACCTGCAACATGAGGGAGACACCTATGTGCTCACATCCTCGGCCCTCACATCAATCCAACCTCTTACTGGAAAAGTTGCCATTAAGAAAGTCAATATAAACTAATACATTTCTTTGTGTTTGGTTCGCTCTGTCAAGCTAGAAAACAACACCAACCCAATATCCCTTGCCATGACTCCACTATAGCCAAAAATTGAAAATATCTTCATCGAACCCATGGTGTTTCGTCCCCAATTCTGTATTGAAAAAAAAATCAATCTTATTCGAAGTACTTCCTTATCCACTATTCGATTTCTTTGCCTTACTGGAAAGCCATCTATTGGACATGATTCATCAAAGAAATATGTTTTTCTCAAAGGTCAGATTAGACACAAAAATATACAGGTTGTAAAGATATATGCAACATCTAATGGTGGTAATTGTGGGATTCAAAAAAATCCATCAATGGTAGCTTACAGTGTACTTCGACAAGTTGATGTGCATGATCACTAGCACACGCTTGAAGATCAACACATACACTATGCATCCGTGTGTTTTTAGTTTAGCTTAACCCAAGAAGACCATGCACATGTTCGCAGACAAGTTGGATGAAGGAGCCGAACCAATGCACTGGTCGCAACTGAGGCAAGAGTTCACTTCAGCAAGATATCACCATGAGGTGCATGCACACCATCACGGACAACTAAGCTTGGCATCAGCTCACCACCTTCACCATTGTTGAGCCCCAAAATTACCTCTCTTCCAAGCATTTTCTTGAACCATTTCTCTTTTATTTTCCTATGTCAGTGCATCCTCAGCTATCAAAAGTTGTTACATGTCGAGTTCAAGAGTGTATTTGAGTGATTTTCAAATTATATCATTGTGTGTGCTATTTGATCTAGGTTTTGCTTATCAACTACGGAATGTAGCCACTTTCTGCAACTAACTCACAATTTCGCAGTCGTTTTCATTGTTTTGTAGGTTACAGGTGTCAGTAGGAGGAATGAGACACATGGGCAACTCAGGAATGATCCACATATGGATGAGGTCCTATTTACTTAGCCAAATTCAGGAGGAAAAGTCCCGGTTAAAGGGTGGTCAACATAGAGTTCAACTAGGACTCTGTTCTTGCACATAAAAGAAGCCTGAAACCATTCCTGAACTTGTGGATCCGTTTTTGCCACCTATAGGCCATCTCCATAATGCAATCCAACATCCACCTCGCATAGATTTACTGCTCATGGCAACTGAGAGGCTAAATCATCGGATTTTGACTTGCTCATGTGTCTATTGCTAAAGAAATTCCTCTCAGATACAGTTATCCATTTTCTCTATAAATATAAGCATTTGTAGCGTAGATAGTTAGTTCTTGATATTGTTGTTTTAGCGTTATTTTTTTGTTCTATAACCGAGAGACATATTATTCTGTTTCATAATACAAAAGTCTGTTTTTCACATGGTTATTTAAGCGTGGTTTGAAGTAACAGTGTGTTAGTCCAAATTTATGTAGAGGGCCCCTACGTAGTTGAGGTCCCTTCTTTTGTTTTTGCATAGTTTTTCATGTATATTTTCTCTCATTCAAATTGTACATTTCTCTTGTTTTGCTTATGATCATAATCGTTCTAACTTTGTACATGTCTTTGCAGCTTGTGACATTTCTTACTAATAATGCACTTCAGAATAGGTCTTTAAGTCTGGTTATGCTCCAACTTCTTAGCGTAGTTTTTGCATCAAGTGGTGATTTGAGACTTGCTTCCTCTGCTGAACATTAGTTTTCAATTTGAGTTGTTTATGCTTTTATTTAGTGAGATTTTTTTACTGCTTAAGATAGTTTAGATATCAGTTCTTCATGTTATATGATGATATCTCCAGAGCCTTTAGCTTAACCCTTTTTAGAAGTTAATTGGCAAGCTATTGTGATTATAGGTGAAGTAATTGATTTTGCTTTCATTAGTATGCAAGTAGATAATTTATATGTCAGTTCTTTCATGCTATATGATGATATTTCTGGAGTCTTTAGCTTAACCCCGTTTTAGAAGTTAATTGATGAAATATTGTGCTTATAGATGGAGTAATTGGCTTTGCTTTCATTAGTGTGAAAATTAGATAATTTAGATGTCATTATTTTAATGCCATATGATAATATTTCCAAAGTCTTTAGATTAACCACATTTTAGAAGTTAATTAACGAAATATTGTGATTATGGATGGAATCATTTACTAGTTTCTAGTTTCTTTACTTTTTGGTTTTGAGTTGCAACAATTTATTAGATTTCAATTCCGCAATTAGGATGGACAACAGAGATAGTAACCTCATTTTCAGTACTTCATTTTTAGTTTGGTTTATGTAGTTGCATGTTTACATTCTTATTGAAGTTCTGATTTTGTAGACAACATGTTTTAAGATCTCTTAAGTTCAAAGTTTGGAAATTATCATAAGAAGCATAAAATATTGTCTTCAACTCTACATCCACACTTGATCTTTAAAAGTATTCTTAAAAATTTTGCTGGGATTTCCATTGCATTAGAACACTTTAGGAGACCAACAAGAGCAAAACCCCAAAACAAGATAAAACTGAAAATAGTGAGGTAAGAAAAGGGTTGTCTAGCACATACAGTGCACTACACTTCATCAGTTTACGGCTCTGAGATTGATAACTTATGTAGCAATTTAGGACACACTAAATTGACTAAACATTTTGGTGCCATTGTGAGGGAAGTGTAACTAGGTAGCCTATATCTTACATTCGAAAAAAGAGAAAAAGCGAAAATTAATAATTTCTTAAAGTATGCTCTCCTCTTGCACGTAGTGTAATCTGGAGGATTAGAAAAAAGAATTATTAGCTCAATAATTTCTTGAGTATGCTCTCTTCTTGCACCTAGTGTGATCTGGAAGACCAAAAAAAGGATTATTGCCCAATTAAAATCATAAAAAATGAAAAAAATGACATGCTTAGAGAAAGAGATTCTAGGGGAAGGTTTATAGCTAGGGGAAAAAGTTCGATTTTTACAACTCCAACTACTTCAAGGAATAAACAAGATACAACTCCATCCCAGACTCATACTCCTAGCCTTAGGATTCCTAGAATTCAAGGGGCAACAACTGAATTAGAAGATTCTCCTACTCCATCTACTAAATCTGACCTAGGAGAAGAACCCTTCTTCACCTCCATAGGAGAGCCTATTATAGTGGAAGAAGTAGAATTACATAGAGAAGAAGAGGAGGTAGAAACTCTCTCTCATCAGCCATTAATAGAAGATCAAGAAGATTCTGAGGAAACTATCATGGCAGAGGAAGGGGTAGAGGTAGTGGTAGAGGAAATAATGGAGGTGGTAGAGGTAATAATGGAGGAGGCAGAGGTAACAATGGGGGAAATAGGGAAAGAGATAACTCATTTGGATTCCCTATGGTAGATGAGGAAACCCATACAACAATGAAAAAAATTTCACCATTCGTCCTCCCAAACTTTTATGGATAACGGAGTGAGGATCTTGAAACACTTCTATTTGAGTTTGAAGTCTTATGCCGAACCTATGACTATCTAGAAGACTTTGAAAAACTCAAATTGTTTCCTTCAACATTGAAAGGGGTTGCTCTAAAATGGTTTATGGGATTAGTCACTCAATATATTAGGACATGGAATGATACGAGGGAGGCATTTTTGGATAGATACCTGGATTATTGTATGCCTACTAATCATAAGCATGAGGTATTGAAAATGATGTAAAAAGAAGATGAGAACTTGGAGGATTTGCTTGAAAGGTTTCAATACAACTTAAAGAGAGCAAAAAATGAACAATTTAGATGAGGAAACCTTCAAATCCCTTTTATTGAAAGTCATTAGAGATGAATTGATAGATATTTTAAACATGATGGGGAAGGGAGACATCTCTCAAATTCCACTAAGTGACATAGCAGAACTATGTGTCCATCTCTCAAGGGGAAAATCTAAAACTAGAAAAGGGCCTAGAGATCCTTCTCTTATTAGAGAAAACAAATCTGCAACTGGAACAGTAAGTAGGGCAGAGATTGGAAATATGCTTGATGAGTTCAAAACTAACATTCTAGGGAGCCTTAGTGAATAGCTAGACACCCTCAAAATTCAAAACGAGCAGAAAACAAAAGTTCATGCCTTAGCCATCTTTTTCCCAAAATGTAGAAAGAAACATGCTCTAAGAGAATGTGTCTTAGATGCAAAAGTTGTAGAAACATGTATGATTTTCTCAGAAATTCATGAGACCAAGGATTGTCTTTCAATCCTAGAGCTTAAAGCTATCTTTCAGGAGGACCCAAATTTTGTAGAGTCTCTTTGCTTTATTTCAAGAAGACCTTGGCAAGGGCAACAAAATCAAGGATTTAACAATCCAATGAATTTTCAGCCTCCACCAAATTGGAATTCTTGGCAACAACCTTGGCCTCAACCTCAAAATTAGTATCAATCTCAATCATGGGCACAAGGCGTACACAATCTTTATGGGAGATTTGCTCAATATTATCAATATCCTCCATCTTATCAGGGCTATCCTCCCCCACGAAACCAACAACAAAATCCACAACTTCCAAATCAAAGCCCACAACTTTCATTGCCATTTCCATAACAACAACCTCCTCAACAAAATCAAAATCCTCAAATCTTGCTTCCATTTCAACAGAAGCCAAATCAACTACCAGCCCAACCATTACTAAATCCCAACTACAAGAACCCTCAAAATGCTTACATGGTAGAAGGACAACCATTTCATACCTACATGATTGTTCCTCTAGATCTTAATGATGTTTAACTTAGATCTGGTAGGATTTTAGAAAAGGGAAAACCTTCTATAGATGTTTAAGAGAAATATGCTTCTGAGGAGGATTCTCTAAAAGTCAATAAAAGTTTTGAAGAAGCATCCCTTCAAAACCCAACCACTCAAAAAGAAAAACAAAAAGCGTCAACCCCCACAACTCCTATAGTTGAGAAACCTATATCTACATCCACAACTCATTTTCTTGAGAGATTACAAATTGATAAGGGGGTGGAAAAACAAATCTTGTTGCCTTACTATGATTTCCTAGATGAATTAAAGAATGTTTGTATCAAAGTTCCCTTGCTACAAGCCATTAGAGAGATTCCTATTCTAGCAAAAACAATAAAGGAATTGAGTATCAAAAGACTAGGTGGGATACCAAGAGACACAAAAAGAATCCACCTGGTAGGAAAAATAGCAGATATCATGGTGGGAAAGATTACCAAGTAGAAATATGTGGATCCAGGTAGTCCAATTGTCAAGACACACATAAATGGAATAGAAATTCCAAATACATTGATTGACTTAGTTGTTTCTATAAACATTATGAGTAGACTGACTATGGAACAACTTAAACTTCTTAATCTTCTTTTCACACCTACCTTGATGCAACTTGCAGATAGATCAGTAATGAAACTAGATGGTGTACTAGAAGATATTTTGGTTTCCTTAGATTCTTGGGAATATTCGGTGGATCTGACGATTTTGACTCCCAAGAATAATCTAAGAGGACACCCACTCATCTTAGGAAGACCTTGGCTAGCCACAGTTGATGCTTTTATTAGTTGTAGATTTGGTGACATGTACATTTTTATGGTAGTTCAACAAAGAAATTTACTTTGTATCCTCCAGCAAAAGCAATTACAGAAGTAGGAGACAATGAGTGCATCGATGATGAAGATGTTATACAACCTGTCTTCACTCTCTCTGAAGTTAGTGAAGATAGTCAAATCCTGAACACATTAGAAAATTTTGAAACATCTTTAGAATATGATCACACACAATTTTAGTTAGATTCTGGTATTGAATATTTGTCATCAAGGCAAATGTCTCTCTACTCTATGGAAGAGTTTGGAAATTTTGCAGTTGAAATATTTCTAGGTAAAACATTGAATATCAAAAAAAACTTGGAAAAATTACAACAAGAAGAGTTAACCAAAATCTTACAAAAACATTCTGCTGCATTTGCATGGGAGTATACTTATATGAAAGGTATTGACCCTAAGACTTTCATCCATCATATCTACACTGAGGAAAATAGTAGACCAATCAGACAACCTCAGAGAAGGATGAATCCAAATCTTAGGGAGATTGTGGAATAAGAGCTCCAAAAATTACTCAATGTGAACTTCATTTACCCAATCTCAGATAGCTGATGGGTTTCTACCTTGGTGATAGTTCCCAAAAAGAATGGTAAATGGAGGGTGTGCATTGACTATAGGTAATTGAATAAAGCAACCTTGAAGGATCACTTTCCTTTGCCCTTTATAGATCAAGTATTAGATACATTAGCAAGAAAAAAGTACTTTTCATTTTTGGATGGTTTTAGTGGTTATAATCAAATTCAGGTAGCACCTGAAGATCAGGATAAAACCACATTTACTTGTCCATGGGGAACTTTTTCTTACCAAGTTCTTCCTTTTGGATTATATAATGCACTTGTAACATTCCAAAGAGCAGTAATAGGAATTTTTTCTGATCTTATCCATGATTATGTAGAGGTATATATGGATGATTTTACAGTCTATGGTAATACATTTGAAGAAGCCTTGGAAAATTTGGAAAAAGTCCTTATAAGATGTAAAGAAACAAACCTTTCATTAAGCCATGAAAAATGATTTATAATATTTACTGAAGGTATTATTTTGGGACATCATATTTCACAGGATGGGATTAAAGTAGACAAATCCAAAGTTGAAGTCATCTCCAAGTTACCTATTCCAAATTGTAAAAAAGATGTTAGAAGTTTTCTAGGATCTATTGGATATTATATAATATTTATAGAAAACTTTACCAAAATAGCATCTCCACTCTTCAAACCACATACAAAAGACTGTGAATTTAAGTGGAGTCCAGATTTCCAATCAAAATTTGAAGCCTTGAAAAAAAGAATATCTGAAGCTCCTATCTTAAGAGGACCAAATTGGAAACTTCCTTTCCATATTTGTATAGATGCTTCAGATACAACTCTAGGAGCTGTACTGGGACAAAAATACTTGGTTCCTTATGCCATTTACTATACCAGTAAAAATTTGACTCCCATTGAGTTAAATTATACTGTGACCAAAACAGAGTTCTTAGTTGTTGTTCATACAATTAATAAGTTTAGACATTATATAACAGGCTATAAGACTTTTATTCATACTGATCATTCTACAATTAGATATTTAATGAAAAAACCTATTACTAATGGCAAACTTACAAGATGGCTCCTAATTTTACAGGAATTCAAAATTACTGTGTTAGATAGACCTGGGAAACAAAACACAATTGCTGATTTCTTGTCTAGGATTCAAAATATCAAAGAAGATTCTCCTGTAGATGATAAGTTTCCTGATGAATACTTATTTGTGGTAACTACTAAAACACCTTGGTTTGAAAATATGGCTAGCTATTTGGTTACAAGGAAACTACCTCCACATTTATTTCCTAGTGAAAGAAGAAATATTATTCAAGATAGTTCAAGATATTCATGGATTTCTAATGAATTGTTTAAAACAGGGCCAGACTTTGTGATCAGAAGATATGTCAAGGAAGATGAAATTCCTGATATTCTCAAAGCATGTCATGATGAACCATGTGGTGGACACTTTGCTGATAAGAAGACAGCTTATAAAATCCTTTCTTTTAAGATATTATTGGTCGTCCCTCTTCAAAGATGCAAAACAATATGTCAAAGTTGTGATAGCTTCCAAAGGGTAAGGAAACCTACCCCCTCAAATGAGATGCCATTATAACCTCAGGTACTCATCGAACCCTTTGAAAAATGGGATTTAGACTTTATTGGACCTATTAATTCTCCATCCAAGTAGAAAAAGTATATATTGGTATGTAATGATTATGTCACTAAATGGGTAGAAGCCAAAGCATTATTTTCTACCACTGAAAATACAATAGTTAATTTTCTTTATGAGGATATTTTTACTCGCTTTGGTGTTCCAAAGAAAATTGTGACAGATTAGGGAAGTCAATTCACATCTAGAATGATGGAGAAGCTTATGGAAGAGTACAAGGTTAATCATAGAAAATCCACTCCTTATCATCTGCAAGCAAATGGTCAAGTGGAGTCCATAAACAAAGTAATTGAAGGAATCATTATCAAGACTATGCATCTACATATAAAAGATTGTGTAGAAAGGCTTTCTGAAGCCTTATGGGCCTACAGAACTACATGGAGGAATACAACAAGACATACTCCCTATGAACTTGTTTATGGGAAGGAATTTCTACTCGCCATTGAATTCCAAGTCCAAACCTTCAAGATGGAAGTTCAGTTGGGAATGGATCTATCAGAAGCTCAAAAGCATAGACTAGAACAATTAAATGAACTAGATGAGATCAAATAAGAAGCAGTTCAAAGAACTGATCTAGTTCGGAAAAAAATGCTAAGTGGCATGACAAATACATCAAGGACAAAAGGTTTCAAGAAGGAGATTGGGCATCACTATTTATTCAAAGTTCAAATATTTTCAAGGTAAATTTCAGACTCATTGGCTTGGGCCATATGAGATTGAAAAAGTTTTTATCAATGGAGCAGTAAGAATCAAAACAATTGATGAGCATCAAACTCCTCTCATTATGAATGGTCATAGATTGAAGATATATCATAAGCCACTCTCAAAGGAGGAGTTTATCAAAATCTTTCAAGATAATTCTGCAATGAGGCTCGTGAAGAAGAATCATTCTTCTCCACTAGCAAAGTCCTTGTTTTTTTCATCATCGTCTAAAAATAATAATAATAATGTATAATTCTAAAAACCAATCACTGATTGGAAGTCTTATACAGAAAATAGAGGGCGAAAATCAGAAGATTCTGATGCCTTATATTTTCCAAAAAAAATCTCTCATTTCACTCATAGTTTGTTTCATTCCATTCAATTTCATTTTGCTCCATCTCGCCACCACATTCCATCAATAAAATTTCTTTCTGTTTATTTTCATATTCACCTTTCCATGTATCATCCATACAACGATTTTTCATTTCCATTCATTCGCTAAGTCATATGTTATTCACTATGTTAGTTTCCACATCTGAATTCTAATTCCGCAGCTGATTGCTGATTCCACAGCTAATCCTCTATTACTCTGCAGTGATAATCAAATGATTAGCCAAATAATAATAGAAGCAAGATGCAGGTATGGAAGAAGAAGATCTTTGAAGAAATCAACATCTAAAAAGAACCTACAGAGGCAGCCAATTAAAAGTTAGCAAAACGAAAGAGGTATGATTCTAAGGTATGTACAAAACCATTTTCAAATAGCATTTCAAATGCATAATTTGTATAGTTTGTAAATCACAACTTCATAACGTGTAATGATTTGACTTGATGGCTACCTTAACTCCACCATATCCTCCACATCAATCCTAACAGTCTCATAATCCATTTTCAAGTTTAACTCGTACTTAATCATAGATCCTCATTACACTTGTTAAAATGACTAATCATGCAGATGTGAGCTGATTGAATATGGATCTCTTCCACTGACGTTGCACTCCGCAACCTTTTTATGAACCCACTGATGTTCCACTCTACAGCGTTTATGAACTCAAACTCTGTTCAGTTTTATAAATTTCATGAGTGAAACTCTACCTCCACACTTTCACACCAAGTTTTACAATCCTCGGTTCATTGTTTGTTTACATAGACTTCTGCTTTGTAATCCCTCGCTCATTTGATGCTCAATATTCTTCCCATTTCATAATCATTGATTTTCTCTACGGCCCTCTTCTATTTTCTGCTCACATAACGGTTTTGCTCCCATAAAACTGTCATTTACAGAGGTAACTTCATAGTAAGAAGGAAGAATGGGTCTTATAGTGAGAACAGAGCCCGAAGGGGTTAAATTCATGGAAGGATACCCGCAGCTTAAGAGCACATTAAAGAAGACAAGATGGTTACAGTTCATTAAGAAATTCAAGGGTCATAATAAGGAGGTTACGAAAATGTTTGCAAGATATTTCAATGGTGTAGAAGTTGAAATTGGGGACATCAAATTTCCAGTGATAGAGTCATCAATTGTAGCAACCATAGAGCTTCCACAAGAACAGGAGAGATGATTTAAAAACAAGGACTTCGATGAAAAGGTCTGGAGGGTCATTCTTCGTAATCCAGGTATGGACGTATCAATCTTTAAACGATAAATTCTTGTTTCAGCTTTAAAAGATAAGTGGACTAGTCTGTTGTTGATCATTCATAAACTCATTACATGTGAGGGCAGGTATGGCTCCATGTACATATATCATATCAAATTATTATTCAATTTCTTGGAGAATGAAACTATTAACCTTCATTATTTCTTGTTGAGTAGTTTGATAAAAATGTGTACTACTGTGCAAAAGAATATAGATGATGTGAAATTTCATCTCTACCATCATGGCCTTGTTAATATCCTAGTTGAGAATCGTTTGAAACAAGGAAAGACACATGGGAAAAATTCCTAGTTAGGAAATTATTCCAAGACTCTCTTGAAGTGCTTGAGGGGAGTTAAACAAAGAAAAGTAGGAGGAAAAGAACAACTTTAACAATCCAAGACACTCCTACTAGTGTGACCAAGGAAACCAGTGAAGAAGAATTGCCTTCTAAAACATTGACTAAAATTAGGAAACATGCAAAACAGAAAGGAAAGAGAAAAATTGAAGACATTTACCAGACTCCTAAGACTTCTTCAGATGAAGAGCAAGTGTTTTCTAAGAGATTAACTCATCTTAAAGAACAGTCAACTAAGGCAAAAGAAAAAATGAAAAGAGAAACAAAGCATATGAAAAGGAGACATAAGCTCACAAGGTCTAAGAAGAAGCTCTAGATTAAAGGGAAAATTGAAGAAAACACAAAGCAAAGGAGCTCAATTCATAAACCTAGGAGGTGAAACTCCAGATTAGTCACCAGAAAACACTCCACCAGATCAAATTCCACAATATTCTCCTTCTCCTCAGTTAGATTTTGAAACTAGTCCAAGGAAGACAACTCCAGAAATTGATCAAACTCAACAACAGATGTGTGATTTCGTTGAGTCATTGGAACAACAGAAGGAACTTCATCGAATTAGACTGGTACAACTCAAGAAACTTTGATTCAGTCATTGAAGCAAGAAATTTATGAGCTGGAAGTCCTAAACAGGCATATACAAAAGGAGAATGAAACATTAAAAGAGCAAAACAAATTGGACAAAATTATCCATGACAATACAATGCTGCACTTAGGGTTATGGCACAAGAAAAATAGAAAACTAAAGAAAAAGAATAGGATGTTGAGTAGAACCCTCATCAATCTCAAGTAATATGTCTTATGATGAAGCCCAGGATGACAATGACAACAAAAAAGAAGAAGAAAAGGTTGGATGTCTTAGCAGTAGTTTCAAAGTAGATGAGTTCAATGGAGGATAGTTACAATTTTGGTTGCATGAGGACATGCAACATATTCACAGTGGGGTTATGTTGAGCCCCAAAATTACCTCTCTTCCAAGAATTTTCTTGAACCCTTTCTCTTCTATTTTCCCATGTCAGTGCATCCTAAGCTATCAAAAGTTGTTACATGTCGGTTTCAGGAGTGTATTTGAGTGATTTCAAATTATATCATTGTGTGTGCTATTTGATCTAGGTTTTGTTTATCAACTACCGAATGTAGCCACTTTTCACGGCTAACTCGCAATTTCACAACCATTTTCATTGTTCTATAGGTGACAAGTGTTAGTAGGAGGAATGAGACACATGGGTAGCTCAGGAATGATCCACACATGGATGAGTTCCTATTTACTTATCCAAATTCTAAAGGAAAGGCCCTGGTCAATGGGTGGTCAACAGAGAGTTCTATGTCAACCAGGACACTATTCCTGCACGTCAAAGAAGCCCAAAACCATTCCTGAACTCGTGGATCTGCTTTTTCCACCTGCAAACCATCTCCATAATGCAATCTAACATCCACCTCGCATAGATTTACTGTTCATGGCAACCGAGAGGATGAATCCTCGGATTTTGATCTGTTCACATGTCTATTGCTGAAGAAATTCCTCTGAGATATAGTTATCCATTTTCTCTATAAATATAAGCGTTTTCAACACAAATACATGTGCATTATAATGTTGAGTCGTGTCAAGTGTAAGTTAAGTGTCAATAGTTGGATGTAACAGTCATAGAGTAGGTGAAGAGTCATGAGGGTAGTTGAACTATCACAAAGGGGAATGTGAAGGGTCACCCCAGCCTTCGCTATAAATAGTCCCTTATACCTCATTGTACAGGCTTGGATAGTATCATAATGCGCCTTGGCTTCTCCATTGCACAAAGCTAGTACATCTCTTTGGAGTAGCAGGAGGATGTGGCTATAATGTTCCACTGTTGGGGCTAACAGGTTTACATGGATGTATTGTATGATTGTGACTTACACTTCTTTATATAATAAGAGCCAACACATTTTCATGCATATGTTTTTATTGTAGTTGGACTTCTCTGGTTGCCTTAATGATATATGTTGTTTAAATTACATACTTGTGTATGAACTGATTTGTATGCAATTATATGAATCTTGTTGTTAATATGTTGCATATGTTGTTAATGTTATCATCGTCTGTGTCGACTGCTTTGCCTGACATCAAACAGACCTTTCACTTGAACCTTGCTATAAAAACCACCGCACTCATCTCAAACTGATTCGTGAGTGTTGTACATGTTATCTTACCTTGTATGATTTTACTTCCACATCCGAGTGGACTACTCCACTAGAAGCTGTGCATGTCCTTTGTGTTTTGTGTTCCTAGCTGAGTTGGGACTAATCCCTTTCAACCTGAAACTCACCATCACCTTCTTCTCCCTTCGAACTGTTAGAACCTCTCATACACCCTTCTTTGACTCACTACATCAGTCACACCCTTGCTACTGATAGAGGTATCTTACTTCCCTCTACGTGACATCACGGTCGAGCCATTACCTTATAACCGACTGTTGGGACTACTACACCAAACGGTTTGAGGTCTAATTGGGACTTCTTATCGAGGAGATCCCCTTGACATGTTGGCGGGTCCAGCACCGTCAACAAGTTATTTCTTTCATATCAAGGGTTAATGTTAAAATTCATAATCTACATGAGAGTAAGTAAAACATTACTTTCATCAAATCACACATCGAGCATCATTAGAAGTTTTCTGATTATGTGTTGGGAATTAGCTTTGTATATGCACTGCTTTTGTTGATTTATCATTTTTTCCAATATTTCATTTCCATTATATTTTCAAGTGATTCTTTATTGTTTTTTATTGTTTATATCTAGTTATATTAGAACCTTAGAAATATAATTTTATTACTTCTTATGGAATTGCAAGTTCTTTTATGTGTACTCATTACTGTTTGCACTATTCAAATGTTGCATCTGAACTAGAAAATTATGTATGCTAAAAATTGGGCTTAAAGAAGTCTCTCCATAAGATTCTTTAACATTTTCTACTCTTCACTTTAGATGTGAATGTTGACTTCCATATTTGACATTCTACTCATTTTTTTTATAGGATTATGTTTCAATTTCTTGTGCAATCTTAGTGGGGTTTTTTGTGCTACAACATCATGGCACACAGGGTTGTTTTTCTATTTGCATTTGTTGTAATAGATTGGATCATTTGTATTAGTGGCAATGGTATTTACAACATTATACATTGGAATCCAAAAGCGTTCTAAGCACATTCTCTTACTATATATATAATCTCCTCAGGAAGATAGGATGGAGAGTGTTGGATATCCCTTGGAGGCATAGTCCTCTGGATCATAGGTGCTCACCCATATCTCACTTGACCTTTAAAAATGTGCTTATGGTATTTTGACTCTTGTCTGATTTTGAATGTTGAGGTCAAGCGGGATGAAAATACATCAAAATTTAGCTGATTTATATTAGTTTTCCAATGTGTTTTTTGTAGGTTCTAACTCCTGATGCTATGTTTTTTGATTTGGGACATTTCTCCCATTGTAAATTAAGGTAAGTAAATATTCTTCTCTCAATAACTTCATATCAACATTTAATCTTCTAATACATTGATTTTTTAGTATGTTACCATAGATAGCTTTCACAGGGCTGGTATGTCCTACTTGATTCTTGCATATATAGGTGAGGCTACTTTTTTCTCCAAACATATGGGACCTTAAAAGAAATTTCTACAATGAGATCCTATGTAAGTCTTAAATGTTGATTTTTTTAATCTTTGTATGGGAGTAGAAATCCATGTTTTAACAAATTCAATATGTATTTTGAGTGGATAATTCAACAAATGCAAAAAATATTAAATAAACTAAATAAAGAACCATGAATTAAACCATACTTGCAATGTTGAAAAACCTAGAGCTAAATACAATCAAAATTTAAGATAGACTTCTTACATAATCTCTTCTTTAGTAAATCCATATAGAAAATTAAAAATAGATCTCATCCCATTATATAAGATTTTTCCAAAAAATACCTTCCTATAAAATTGTCTTGTAAGTACAACTAGATATTACTATCCCTACATGGCATTCTCATGGTTTCATTAGGTTTGCAAAGTAAAGACATTTTCCCAAAAGATTGTTGCCTTTTCATATGATCTTTTAAAATTGATATTTACATTTTATGATTTCTTTAGTTACTCTTTTCTTACATTCATATTCATCATAAACCAATTATACAAAAGATCTCAACAATAGAAACTAAATGCTAGTAGGATCATAAAGAGACATCTAAACAAGAACACAAACATTTACCTTGGGAAAGCACTCACGGGGGAAAACCCGACAACCTTAGATAAATTCTTCAACTCATTAAGAGACAAACCTAGATCTTTTAGTCAATCACAAGGTAAAATTTACCAGCGAAGTAGAATTGGTCAAACTTGGTCCAATTGCATCCTAGTTAACTTAAACAGCTTCTTGAGAACCTCTACCTGATCTGGTTTGCCAGGGAAGAAATTTCACTCGCTTCTACACCTAAGAATATAGTTCCTATTCCGCTAGTATGCCTTAGAAAAATTACGCCCATTTGTCACACGTGCGAGGTCACAACAAAAATATAGATCTACTCTTGCGAGGTCAGATGTGTGTGTGTGTGTGTGTGAGAGAGAGAGAGAGAGAGAGAGAGAGATATCTTCATACATTTTCTTCCTTCTTTCCTCCTTTTCTTTTGATTCCCGGAAGATATATTTCCCTTTCTAATCTAGACTGTACCAAGGAGAGGAGATCGATTTCCTTATATATACATTTTTGGCTAGCCAAATGGGCACCTCTTTGACTGGAGATGACTTGAATAGGAGGGACAACTGGGTTTGTTGGGAAAACACAACAACTTTAGATAAATTATTCAATACAACAAGAGGCACACCTAGATATTTTATTCAATCACATAGTCAAACTAACTAGCAAAGTAGACTTGGTCAAAATTGGTCCAACTGCCTCCCAGTCAAATTAAAGAGATTCTCAAGAACATTTGTCTGATCTATCCTACTAGGGTAGAAATTTGGCCTGCTTATGCACCCAAGAATGTCAACCTTCTTGCCCCAGTAAGGCTCAGAAAAATTTGGCCCTTCTATCACACATGTCAGGTCACAATAGAAAGATAGATCCACACGTCTAAGGTGAGATGTGAGAGAGAGAGAGAGAGAGAGAGAGAGAGAGAGAGAGAGATATCTTCATATTTTTTTCATTCTTCTTGCCTACCACCGAGATCTAATTAGGTGGGAAAACTCGTCAAAATAGGGTGGCTCCTTCGCTGAGAGCGCGTTTCTACAAAAGTGCCTCGTGATTAGCTTCTTTTCTTTTGATGCCCATAAGATATATTTTCTTGTGTAATACAAATTGTGCCAAGGAAGGGAGGTCGACTGCCTTATATATACATTTTTTCTTGGATGAATGGGTGCCTCTTTGGAGGCCAAATTGACTATGAGGGACAACTGTGATTGCATGGATGAAGAAAATCAAATATCAAAATTCAAAATTTTTCTTTTGAAAGAGGACATGAAGAACATGCCTTATATTTTATCTCTTGAGAAGGACATGAAAAATATTCCTTATATTTACCATTAAATATGCATCAAAGTCTAAAAACATTAATTATGAAGATCAACCATAGCTACAAAATTCAACACAAATATCCACTTGATGTAGCCTCTGTAGAAGCTATTCAAAATTGTTGACTAACGATATATACAAAATTTTTCATACATGAATGATATCATTGATTCTTCTATTTTACAAGAGCAACAGTCCACAAATATGCCTCTTTATGGTATAGAAAATCTTCATCTAGTTTTAATAACATGGGATATGATGCTAGTGTGTAAGGGATCTGTTTTACATCAAATATGTAGTGATTCCAAAGCCTTCAAAATGCATTGAATCTTACTACAGGAAATGCATGAACATTGCCAAAAATGTTCATCCTGCATCATGTATTGATTTCTAGACATAGCCACCTTTTTCTATATATATATTGAACTATTTGACATCCCATATCGACATAGCATATAAAGCGTGTTCATTCTCATCATACTATTCTCCTATATCAAGTTCATTAGTGACATCCATTCCTACAACAAACTATAAATTAGCTGTACTAGAATTACATGCTTTTATTGTTGAGAAATATATGCAAAATTGGCTTCCTCAATTGGATAATAATGTAGTTTCTTGGGTTCTCTTCCTAATCCATCCTTATACGACCCCTTAATATAGCTCAAAGTTAAATGTGCATGGTGTTAGGCTCAATCATTTGTTAGAAGTGGGGCTCTAGTATCAGTTGGATCTCATTACTTCTTAGTATTGCAAATATTTTAGAGATTAACTTATGGGGGCAAGGCTCCATTCCTTATAATATTCATGAGGTTGGAAAAAACATGCCTCCTTCTAGTTTGAGTGCTCTGAAAAATTTTGAACGATAATGGGAACATAAAACATTTTACATGTGCTTGTTAGGGATATTGAAATAATTGTGGTAGCAATACCCTTTATAATTCTTCTTAATATTCCCATTTCCTACAATTTTCTCCAATAGTAGAACTATATCCTTCAATCCAGTGGGGAACTCCGAACCTATATTGTCAAAATTTGTAATGCTATGAATAATGTCAACATTGGTTGCAATTATCTATATTGTCTAAATTCTCCCCTCATGATATGTACAAGTTATGAACTTCATGAATTCTTACATTATGCTCATATAAGAATCATATAAGAACAAGAATATTCAAATCACCATGCTAGTTCCTCATTGTCAGTTTGTTTATGCATTCTTGATCTTTATGCAAATTTTCCAATTGATTGTGTTCTTCTTTTCCTTTGAATCTCTTTTTCATCATGTACACACAACACTATACTCATAGTTCACATGTTCTGAGAAAAAATAACTATTTCTACTATTTTTGATGATACATGAAGTTCTCCATGCATATTAGAAATAGGTGTAGCATCTACCCCAAACTAGCAGTCTATCCCAATAATTAAGTTGGTCATTGGACTTGTAACAGTTCTAGATGTACTTGTGAAGGACATTGTTGCCATGGTTGGGCCAAAATTCATAGCAGCTTCTTGTGATCCAAATGTGTTTCCTATGTTTTGACTTTGTCTATTATAAGATGCTACATTACAATGCACCACAACAACCTTGATTCAACACAGGGTATGCATGTGATCTTTTACTTTGTCCTTTATGTCCTTAAACTTGTAACACTTTTGCACTTTCTCATTAAAAAATAGAAAATACTGCTAGATTTTACTCTCCGTTGACATACTTGTAAACACAAACTAATTTCCCTAAAGCCTTAAGCACAAATTTTCAAACCTGACTTCCTCGATGTTGCAAACATTTAGTGGCATGCCTACTTGTGGATCAGCTGAGCCCCTACCCACTTTGACTGTCTATGGCTAATCAAACTGTCTACATCCTTCTTGATCATTTAGCTCTCTGACTACTTGTTCCTCGATAAAATTTTCACTTGATTTATCTTCTTGAAGTTTCTTGGGTTCTTTTTCATTCTAATTTTTTTCTAGATTTGTACAATTGTGAATTGTTAGACTTTCTCCCTACAGATGGAGCATGTCAAACTTTGCCTATTATGCTAGATTATGAGAAATTCAATGTTATGGCTGCCTGCAAGTCATTCAAAACATATTTTTTTTAAATCTTTAATCCTTCACATTTTTAGAAAATGAGCTATTTTTGGCACATTTCAACATGATTCCACTAGCTATTTCAAGAAAATTAGTCAGTTAAACTGGAAAATAAAAAGTTTTTGGTGTCTAACAGAGAATATAAACATAGCTTAAAACTTAAAAGCTATGTGATTTACCACATCTATTAGGGATCCCAAGGCTTCGAAAAAGTTCTATCATTCTGATTTGCCTCTAGCCTTTCGACTCTGAGTTGGAGGAATTTCAAATACTGGGAGGCCACACCAAGAAAAACTACAATATCCATGCAATTTCCTTCAGTAAAATTACTCCTAAATAGATCTATAACATTTTTCATTTTCTCTTTCGTTGACTTCGTCCATGATATAGGTTGCCCCACTTTAGCGGAACTATTATTTGAGCTAATGTTTCCTGATTCCTAGTTTTTATGAGTGGAAAGAAAACACCATCTTAACTACTTTATCCATTCAAAACTACCGTCTGCTATATAGCAAGAAGAATAAAGTCAACCTCCTTTTCTCTGAGTTCCATACATTCACATTTTCTATTCCTACTCGGATTATCATTGATAGTATGTCAATTGTCTTGTTAGGCACAAATTTTCACAAATTTCAAAGTTTCTCAAACAATTGGTAGGCATGCTCCATTTTCCTACTATTAGTTAGAGAATCGATCAAAGAATTACACAAAATATTGTGAGCATTTAAACAATCTCGGTGACCACTCATAAATAGTCTGCTTGGATATTCATTTAAGTTCCTTCTCAACGATGGCTTCTTTTAGGTGAAAATAAACCATCCAATAGTGGATCCATCTCCACCACACTCATTGCATATCATATCCACCACACTCATTGCATATCATGCTACTCATCTGTATTGGAAACAATATACAATAATTTGTACAATCAGGAGAAGATACCCTTGGCATTATTTTCTAGTAGGTGAAAATAAACCATCCAATAGTGGATCAATCTCCACCACACTCATTGCATATCATTCTATTCATCTGTATTGGAAATAATATACAATAATTTGTACAATCAGGAGAAAATAACCTTGGCATTGTTTGATAGTATATGATAGACATGTTTGGAAGAGTGAGGGGACAACTTGTAATATAAATACATTGATTAAAACCTATGGCTATTAGAACATTGAGAAATTAGTACCAACATGCCTACTTTTAATGCTGGAAGAATTTCTATCCATAGCCAATTTGATCATATCTTGTTGTTGTTCTAGTGCATACAATTACAAGAGAATGGATATCAGATCTTTCCTACTTATTGTAGCACAATTATATCTAAATTAGTTTTGGTGCATTTTTTTGGAGATGGAAACTCATCTTCCTTCATTTATAAATGTTGGGCACAATTTGAAAACGGGAAAATGTGCTCAAATGAAAAGAAATGCAACAATTACAGTGATATAATAATAATAATAATAATAATAATAATAATAATAATAATAATAACAAAATGAAAAATGTGTCAAATTTCAAATCATATAATTCCGCATTTAGAAAAATAAACTCTAAAGCAAGTAGCTTAAGATTTGAAATCTTTAATCAAATAGAAAAGTTGAGTTGCACTTATGTACAAATTCATATTGCTCAAATATATTGACAGTGAAAACAAGCTAAACAGAAACCATTCAATAGATCTGACAAGATATTAACAATGTGTGCTAATTCTAGCTACTTTTCTTTCTATGACTATATTGAATTGTTTGTAAATTATTTTGTATCATTAGCTTGTTTTGCGGGTCACGTTACAAGGGTGTGGCATTAAGATAACTCCATTGAGTTATTTTTTATTAAGTTAAGAATAGGGGCTGCATGATTATATATTTTACATAATACAAATATTATGTTATTATGTGTGAAACAATTTTTTTTTTAAATCAATGCCTATATATTCAATTTCAAGTATTTCCATAACACATATTAATTATTTAAAGGGTGCTAGCTTAATGGAAGATCACTTGCCTTATCAACAAGAGGTTGGTGGTTTGATTCTACTATGCCCTGACATCAATTACTCAACGATATTGCTGTTTATTTTTAATTAAATAATTTCAACGATATCACCTGTTAATGATATTTCGTTTCCCTCTCTATGTAGATTAATGATATTTCGTTTCCCTCTCTATGTAGCGATAGAGATTGACCTTCTTGACTGTAAAACCTTTCGTTTCCCTCTCTATGTAGCGATAGAGATTGACCTTCTTGATTGTAAAACCTCGTGCTTTTCCCACGTCTAATTTTGAAAATAATTTTAGACACTCGTTACTTATTGATATTTTATTTACGAGGCATCGAATTTTGATCAAAATAGACAGGTCTTATTAATATTTTCAATTTGAGGCATCGAATTTTGATCAAAATGGGCATACGAGAGAGATTGTGTCAAGCTATTGGATTAACATGTGTTAACATATGTTTCGGCTTGAAAACTAACCAAGTTTGGGTATCATATCCTAACAGGAAACTTAAATTTCATTTTAGGTAAGATAGCATAATAATGAAAAGAAGAGACCAACTTTTATAAAGATGTAACTTTCCACTTATCTATTCATCCATCTGAGCAACAGAACATAATAACATAATATTAGAACATAATAACATAATATTAGAAAAACAAAAAAACAAAAATAGTTTTTCACTTATTTGTTTATATATAGGGAGCGAGGGAATTCAACAATGGGAATGGCAATCATGTCCAGGAGAATGACAATCAAGTCTAGGAGAATGACAATCATGTCCAGTTTTCCCCCTTGAGCCTTTTCAATTTCTAGAAAATTTGATCGATAATGAACTAGCAAGGTCAAGAAATCACAGACTTATTAGCATTTCTTCAGGTTTCTACTGGCCACCAACCAACTCAGGAGTTCCCAAACTAACAACATCCTTCCTCCCTCAACGAAGTCCTATTCAGGGTCACAAGCGTACAGATTGATTACCCTCCCTTGGACCTTTTCCAACTAAGAACCAAGTCTTCAAGGTTTTTTCTTCCTTCTCCCCTCTTGGCTCCCTTTCCCCCCAACTTGGAGTATTTATCTCTTAGAGAGAGGAATAATTGTCTTGTATTGTTTAGTAAAATGAGAATTTTGAGATGGGGTCTTTTCTCATGAATTCTCCTTTCCTACGAATTCCAAGTCTTTCTATACTTTTTAGAGTAAATTAAAATAAAATTTAAGCACTATAATTTTTCGCTAGGCTTTCCATTTAGCCCCTGATTTACCAAGTATGTGCAGTAAAAAAAAATGTTCTATGATGACTCGATGAGTAACTCTCCTTTTAAATGCGTTGTAGATGTCAGTAAGTAATAATCACAAAAAATACCCTCCTTTTAATAATTGCAAAAAAAAATTAAAAATCCCATTTTTCGGGGAAATCTTTTGATATGTACCTATGAAATAATTTTTAAATTGGAAAATGGTTAAATAAATACAACAAATAAACTCTTCCACTTTAGTGGTTACCTTGTCAGGAATTCAAATTCACTAGTTATTGATTTCAAATAATCTCTCCTTTGCTTTGCAACCAACAAAAACTTCTCTTGTCCTTTGTAACCATCTCTCTTCTGCTCTTTTGCTTTGCAACCAGCAAAAACTTCTCTTGTCCTTTGTAACCATCTCTCTTCTGCTTTGCAACAAACAAAATCTTATCTTCTACTTTGCAACCAACAAAAAAATCCTCTTCTACTTTGCAACCAACAAAAACTACCTAGAAAAATAGACATGGTAAAAATGAGGATACTAATATTAATCACACACTGTAAATTGAGGAAAATTGGAAAATTGTAATTTAAAAAAACACTAAGCACCTATTTAAATAAGCTACATTAGAGAATAATCTCATGGGAAAAACCATGGGTTAAGAATATCATGAAAAAATCATGGATTGTCAAAATTATTATTATTATTATTACCTAATTTGGCTGTGTAAAAATGTTAAACATGATGACAGAAGATTACAACATTTTTATGATACTAGGCTAGAGAGCACCTTTGGAGGCAATAAAATTTTAAACTTTAGAGTATTTTTTTAATGTTTATCTAGCTTTATAATATGTTAGATTTTAAACTTTAGAGTATTTTTTTATGTTTATCTAACTTTATAATATGTTAAGTTTTAAACTTTAGAGTATTTTTTTATGTTTATCTAACTTTATACTATGTTTAAAATAATCACCTTTCCAATTCTTAGTAAAATCTCATTTTAGAGAATACCATAGGAAAAACCATGGCCTAAGAATACTATGGGAAAACCATGCGTTGGCAAAATTAATAATTTTATTTTATTTTATTTTTTATGTAACTTGACAAACTCAAAATTCTAAACAATAGAGTACCTAACTTTATAATATGTTTAAAATAATCATGCTTAAAATTCTTAATAAAAATCCAGTCTCGGGATTATCACCGGAAAAACCATGGGTTGAGAATACTATGGAAAAACCATGGTATTATTAATTTGATTTTTATAAAGAATTATTAACTTCAATTTTATATTTTATTTATTTTTAATTGTATTTTACATTTATTTTTATTGGTATCTAATTTGACGGAGCCAAAATGTTTACATAACATCACATAACATAATGTTACAACATATATTCCATAATGGGCTAGAGAGCCTTTCTCGACACAAAATTAAAACTAAATTAAAAAACAATAATTAAAATAAGTTTGACTAAAACTAAATTAAAAAACAATAATTAAAATAAATTTGAATTAGTCATTGAAACATCAAAGGTAGATCCACCAATGTCCAAAATCAAGACATATTTTTTTCGATAGGAGGAACTAAACCTTACGATGAAACCCATAAGATATAGCTGCAGTGGTGGGTTGATTAATATTTTCAGGGCATCATGACCAGCAATGGTAGCCGCGTGTCTGGTCGTCTTCCGGTGAGAATCGCTAAAATGGGCTGGCACTGTAAGAACATCACGGCGTTCTTGACATCAGAGTTGAGATATGCTTTGGCTGTCGTCTTTTCACTAATACCATCTAAGAGATTCCTTCGGCTGCAAACATTGGGCAACGAAGAAATGTTCACCCATCAGAAATATGTGGACAATAGGAAAAAATCACACTATTTTTTTGGAAATATCTAAAACTTAAAAAAGAGAAAATATCAAAAAACTAGTCAAGACGGAAACATCTCTATGGTTGTTTTATCTAATAACTTAATTGATTTTTATCTCATATATTTTGTAATTAAAAATGCATAAGAAGAATATTTGCATTTTTTTATAAAATGCTCATCTCTCCTTCATAATAAGATGATGGTATTGTTTTCCAGTGTTATTCTCTCATTTTTTGAATCCTTTTAGATCTGCATGTAGATGAATTGGTATCACAACATAAGACCTTGGAAGCTATCCACTTGTTCAAAGATTTTTTTTTGAGATTTATGGCTTAACAATTTAACACCCTTTTTAGTGCACCCTCCTTGCTTCAGATTCCCATCACAAATTGTCGCTTGAGGTCATACCTTTCAATTCCTTTAGTGGATGAAAATCATGTCACCCTGTCGAGAACCCTCAACCGAGGACTCACCAATCCATGATGTAGTCATGGCTATTCAAGAGCTAATTACGCTGCAACAACAGAGACACCCTCTTGGACAAACACAGATGCAATTTCCCAAATTTTCGGGCCAAGTGAAAGCAAAGGTCATCGATTCTTGGCTTTGCAATCTTTCTACCTATTTCAAAACATGTCCCACAATGGAAGAGGACATGAAGGTTCAAATCATTAGTCTATAGTCGGAGGGCTTGGCGCAAACATGGTGGCACACTCAACTCGAGAATATATCCTTGGTTGTTGAGCTCAGAGACCAAGCCGAGACGAGATCCACACATATCACATCTTGGGATGACCTCTGCCAAGCCTTAAGAGCACGTTTTTACCCCTCAGGATATCTCTAGAATCTCCTTGCCAAATGGTTGCAAATCTGACAACTACCGAATCAATTAGTGCAATCATACATTGACGTCTTCTGCAAATTACGCATTCAATTCAATATCTCCGATCCAGAAGAGGTATTAATTATTAAATTTAATTTTGGTCTTTCACTATTTTTTCGTCAAGAAGTTGAGTTGTTTGGTAGTACTTCCTCAGAAAAGGCCTTTGTTCGAGCCTTCGCTGTAGAATGTAAAGTGGTTCCTCAAACTCGATCTCCTGAAACCAAAAAGGGTCCATCTCATGCTAGTCCATCTAATGTGGCCCTTGACTCATCCTGTTGGTGTACATTTCATAAGGCCAACTCACATGCTTCAATAGACTGTCATGTACTTCAAAATATGCACCTTAACAAGACTTGTTTTACAGAGGTAGAGCAACAAAATCCCTCTACCTCACTTGTAGTTGTTTCTCTTGACAATCCAATCAAAGTAGACCCCTCTCTCATCCTCATGACTTCTAATGTATCTGAAACCGCTGTTGCACCACTATTTACCCATAATTGTCAAATCAAACATGTGTTGGTGGCACTTATCCTCGAACATGGGAGTCAAAAGAATCTTGTGGCACAAGGCTTGGTTCATCCCCTTAGCCTTCCCACCACTCCACAACCCAACCGATATCAGCTAGGTTGGGCTGAAAAAGAAGTCCCTCGTCTTATTGTCTCCCAAAATTATGTCATCACCTTTGCTATTGGTCCTTTTCGAGATACTTTGATCTGTGATGTTTCTCCTCTCGATTGTGCTGATTTGTTACTAGGAATTCCATACCAACAAGCCCAAAATGTTGTTTATCATGTTAAAGATTACAAATGCCAATTGCAACATGAAGGAGACACCTATGTGCTCACATCCTCGGCCCTCACATTAATCCAACCTCTTACTGGCAATGTCGCCATTAAGAAAGTCAATATAAACCAATACATTTCTTTGTGTTTGGTTCCCTCTGTCAAGCTAGAAAACAACACCAACCAATATCCATTGCCATGACTCCACTACAGCCAAAAATTGAAAATATCTTCATCGAACTCATGGTGTTTCATCCCCAATTCTCTATTGAAAACAAAATAAATCTTATTCCAAGTGCTTCCTTATCCACTGCCCCATTTTTTTGCCTTACTGGAAAGCCATCTATTGGACATGATTCATTAAAGAAACATGTTTTTCTCAAAGGTCAGACTAAACACAAAAATATGCAAGTTGTAAAGATATATGCAACATCTAATGGTGGTAATTGTGGGATTCAGAGAAATCCATCAATGGTAGCAATGGATGAAAGCTCAAGTTCAAATTCTAGTCGCAAGAGTGCCACACAAGTTGGGGCAAAGCCATTTTCAACAACTTTAGGGTAGAGTGTGGATACTGTATTCAACAACAAGACAACAACTGAGGAATGGCAGTCAATGAAGGGACCTGTTCTCAAAAATTTGAAGGGCCCTGTTATGGAAGACTTCGTGTTAGACAAGCAACCTGTTTCTTATTCTCAAATTTACGCTACTTTCTATGCAGGAATAATCTCAACAGCTCACCGCTCATCGCTTCTGATGGGAAAGCATGCAACGAGTTCTCATTTTTCACAAGGGAAACTCTCAATGCGCAGAATGGCACTGTTTAGGGGTGTTAATGTGGCTCCTGACTTATCATATCTTGTTCGTTGGAAGGGACACACACGAGTGCATACCCAATGGTTGAAAATAGAACCATTGAAGCACAATTTCCCTCCATTGGTGGAGGAAGTTGGGACACTTCCCACTCTCAATAGGGAGGGATTGGAGGGAGTCGGGACACTTCCCACTCTCAATAGGGAGGGATTGGACAACCAATAAATTCTCAGCAATAAAAAACATCTAGACAACAAGGAAAAATCACACTATTTTCTTGGCAACATCTAAAACTTAAAAAGAAGGAAACATCAAAAAACTAGTAAACATGGAAACATCTCTATAGTTGTTTTATCTAATAATGTAATTGATTCTTATTTCATATATTTTATAATTAAAAATGCATAAGGAGAATGTTTTCATTATTTATAAAATTCTCATCTCTCTTTTATAATAAGATGATGGTATTGTTTTCAGAACATTTATGTTATTCTCTCCTTTTCTGAATCTTTTTAAATATGCATGTAGATCAAACACCCTCCTCCTTTATGGTGAGAACGAGTAATATCGTGGTTGATTATTATCAAACTCATGGAGAATTTGAATTTCCCATACGTAGTTCCATTTTATGAAATAACATATTAACTCTGCAAGCGCTCTTATTAATTTTGTATATGTGTGGTCTAAATCAGAAAGCACTGATTTTTACTGTGTTATAAACATGACATTTCTGATTTACCGGAATATCCTAAACGGATACAGAAATTCTATGAGTTTATAGAAAATATAGATACGCTGATTGGGAAAGGTACTGGCTACGGCGAGAAAAAATAATTTCCTGTAGTCGCATGATGAACGACATAAGCTTTCTTCCTTAATTAAGTGACCGAAGAAATAAAGCATGTTTGTTCATCACCTTTAGTAACCTAAAAGTGAATTAATATTAACCAAAACACTCATTCTTAGTAGGACTTAGACGAGTGAGCAACAGAACATAAAGGTGGAAAAACGAGTAACTCAAGTACAAGCACAAGCTTTGGAGTTCTCATCTCAAGTATCACTATGAACTTGGACAAGAGATTATCACCTAGGGCACGTAATGATGATGTGAGAAAAAAAAGACCACCACTGTAGCGGTGTAATTACCCAAGCAAAACGAAAATAACAATTTTCAGACTCTAGAGCTGTGTTGACCCTATTATTATTCTAGCGACGTTGGGACTAATAAACCACGGTAAAAGATCTGGAAAAACAAAACAAAAAATCTTCCTTTCATCGAGACCTCTATAGACGGTCCGTAACTGACGAGGGTATAATATTTGTAAGTGTACCGACGATGGTAAATATGTAGCATAAAAGATATATATCAGACAGGGGTATAAGATTTGTAGGCGTAACCACGATGGTAAATATGTTCAAGTGGAGGGATGAGAACTCGTGAAAGAGGTGATGCTAGAGTCATCTCAATCGAACATTTGCATCAGAGAAACCCATATTCGTAGTATAACAAAAAAAAATATGAAACTAGAAACAAAATGAAATATTTTATGCCATAAAGGACATAATTGACCTGTGGTAAAGAAGGGGGGCCATTAGTGGAGAGGACTTCCTTCACGGCAGTGTGGACGAGGAACGAAGACGAGACCCGGGTCATCCTCTTACATGTGGACAAATCAACTCAGGAAAACGGAGAGGGTTGAAGCCCAAAGGAAACCATATTAATACATGTAGAGATGCATAACCAACATAGACAACATTCATACCATCATGTATGGCCTATAATGGTTAACCACTTTTACGAAAGATGGTTTAACAGAGGATTCCGGGAAAAAGAAATACAGGGGCATGCAAGAACTCTAAATTGAATAAAAATCTACCAGAGGGCTCTAGCGGATTACCCTTGCACTGTGAGGGGCCTGCTTTTTAATTTGTGTGGTCCGGTAAAACCATTGGCACGCTAATGTTGAGAAACAAAATCGCCATAGGTTCCACATACCTACAAACGAAATATAAGACAAATATTTCACCCAAATTTATCTATGGCAGAAGAAATAAAAGCTAACAAAACACACAGAACAAATTAAAGTCAACCCAAATTTATCTATGGCAGAAGAAATAAAAGCTAACAAAACACACAGAACAAATTAAAGTCAATGTATAAACGAAGGAAAATTTTATAGGGAGTCATTTAACAACTATTGCATAAAACCGACTGGGAGATGTTCTGGCTGACCGAAGTGAGAATATGCAACCAAACCCTAAATGTTAGAATTGTGGAATTGTAAAAAAACACACCGCGACGTTGTGTTTACCAGATGTTTAGGACAGAAAATCTGATGAAGAGATGGCGTTGTGGCTTGACCACGTGGTCGGATATGGGGTTCACCTTTCAACCCTTAGGGCGGAACACCAAACAGAATGGGGGGTAAAGGTCACTAAGTACTGGGTTAGTGTTTCGAAAAAACAATCTACACCATTTGATCACCTCGTTTCCTCGCCATCCTTCGTAGGGTAGGGTTGTAAATTCCCACTTGAAGATGACATGACTCGGGTATGTGGCCAGCACTGAATCATTACAAAGAAACTGAGAAAATACGACACCTTCCTACATATTTACACCTCAATACCAGTTGAAACTGCTGCCCATTAGACAAAGGGGCTCATTATGTCAATAAAAATTAAAACGAACATGGGGAGGGTGTCGAAACTTGGTACAATTGCCTCCTAGAGTTAGTAAAATAAAAGAAATTGAGAATGATATATATAGTCACATGAAAAGTGAGAGGAAGGGTAGTGAAATATTAAACGAACATCTTGGCTTAGAAATTAACAGCGGGATAAAAGGCACGTTTTATAACTAGATTAGGTGTTAATGATGATTATGTAATAAAACATTAATAATAATAATGCATAGGGAATGCTAAAAAAATGACAGAACGTGACTTTTTATATAAAATTAATATAAAAAGAAAAGAAGGATACATAACTATTTTTTTTCCAGTATGAAAAAAAAATGATATTTATTTATTAAAGAATATTTACATAGTGTGTTCAGAGAAATGGCATGAAGCAAAAAGGCACTGTGCTGTACAGAGTACTGTACTCACAAAAGTAGACTACAATATTGAACATAAGGGTTTTGGTGATAGTGTTGGTATTTGAGCCCACTAGCATTTAAATAAGAAAGAAATACACAAGAAATAGAAACATAATCACACAATAAGAAACTTCAAAGTATTTACATGGTAAATCCCTCAAAGTGTGTCAAGGAAACCTCCAAACAACAAGGGACTGGAATTTTTATTGCTCCATGTGAAAAAATAACTCTCTAATGTTACATCAAGCCTCTTGGGAAAATCATCATTTTAGTACAAAGACTTTGTTGCATAACTCCCTATCATTACAAAACTCCCTCAACAGCAAAACCATATTTACTCAGATCATTACATTATTAACATTAATTGTTGTCATACATTAACAATCTCCACCTTGACAACAATTTTCCTAATCCATTGCCCATGCCCATTCATCATCTCTTCGGCAATTTAGGAGAATCCAAACAGCATCACAAATTCTCTATCAATACTGGCTTTGTGAACATGTCTGCAACATTCTCCTGTGTATGGACCTTCTTGAGAGCTATGTTTCCAACATCGATCACATGTCTTACAAAATGGTACCTTGCATCAATGTGCTTAGTCTTGTTGAGATAAGTTGTATTTGTAGCCAAATGTATACTATTTTGTCTATCATAGAATACATTTACTTTCTCCTACGTCCTTCCAAGCACATGAAGTAGACCTTTCAACCAAATTGCCTCTTTACATGCATCTGAAGCAGCTATATACCCTGCTTCAGTAGTGGACAAAGAAATTGTTTCTTGAAGCTTTGACATCTAGCTAATTTCTCCACTTGCAAGAATAAAGATGATCCAGATTTAAGCAGGAACGCAACAGATTACAGAGATAACCATAAATACAGAGATGCGATAACCATAAAAACAGAGATGCAACGGAAATAATACTTCATTTCATTAATGGAGAATACTGAAATATGCTTACAAATAGAAATAACCCAGCTAGGGCGATGGTAGCTTATCTCTGAGAAGAGATGTGTCAGCTACATGCCTCTGAACTGTTTCGAACTGTGTTACAATGAGGCTCAAGGGCCTATTTATTGCTAAGAAACAATGGAAAACCCTTCACATTCCAAAACCTAACCCTAGAAGATGAAACGCCAAATTGTGGGCCCCGTTTTTGGGTAAGTTGGTACATCAACTTCTCGGGGTCGCGAATTGGTCGTACTATCTCCGTTTGACGTGCATGATAGCCCGTTGGAAAGATCTCTTCGAGGACTGCGACTGGCGGTGGATTTCCCAAAAAACGTCGTTTAGGGCCTCAAAACGACTCCGGAAGTTTAGGACCCGAAAAAACTGCTAAAAATAGTAAACTGTGCTATAATTAAGGAAAAAGAAAAACTGAAAGAGACAGTTGTGGGGGTCCAAATGGGATAGGTGGGTGGCCACCAACATCCACCTAGATCATTCCTCCCCCCTTAGGAAGCAATGGTCCCCATTGCGTTGAGTTCCTCCTTGAGATGAGGAAGCTTCTACTGAGCTGGGTCTCTGGTGAGCTGTTCTGCAATCTCCGATGTGTCCAGAAATGGTGGGGAGCATGGTCGGCGACGGTCCACTTTGAACACTCGGTGCAAGCGAAGGAATGGAGGAATGTTGTGCTTCAAAGCATTGTTTCCTGTAGCCTTGTTACTGGTGTAAGGACCATGTCGAAGTGGTCTGAGTTTCTGATGGGTTCTGGTAAGGTACTCCCTCTGCAAATGTAACCAAACTTTGTCGCCCACCTGAAACTTGTGTGGTACCCCTCCGGGTAAGGAGAAGTTGTTCCTGTGTTCTGTCACGACTGTATCCCTCTGTTGCTGCTACTGTGTGGAGGAACCCTTCGCGGGGGTCATGGATGTAGCAACGATCTTTCCCTTACTTTGGAAGCGAACCAGACAAAATAAATTTCCTAGTCTGTGAGATGAGTTTGTTGCCTTTCTTAGCAGTGATCAAAGAGGTGGCGGTAGGTGGGGCTACCTCCGGTATCCTGTATAATGAATTATCCAAAGAAATGATGACAGTGCGAGGCCTTGACTCATACACAACATGTCGCCTCCACAAGTATGGCTGGCCTAATAGTACATCACAAACATCCAGAGGTGTAACATCACACAATACCTCGTCTTTGAAGGGCTTGATGTTGTAGGGAAGGTGGCACTGTTGGCGAACTTTGAGATCTCGTCCTTCGTGAAGCCAACCGATACTGTACGGCTGTGGGTGTGGTGTAGTTGGTAAGCCCAACCGCTTCACGACCTCTGCTAAAATGAGGTTCTTTTGGCTGCCACTGTCAACAATGAATTGCAGCGGCGAACCCTTCACCCACATTTGTGAGTGGAAAAGACGTTCCCCCTCCTCTGGATCTTCGGGCTCATTTTTCTGGATCTTGGCAGTAGCAACAGTGGCGCTGGGATCCGCATCAATGATCTGCTTCCCTTTGTCATTCCCTTGTCGGGTTCTGACTCAGAGTCGGAACATGCATCTGATTCGGAAGCCTTCAACTCGGCCACCAGCGACTGCTTGGTTCGACACTCACTTGTGTTATGAGTGGGACTCTTGTGGAACTCACACCACTTTCCTGTGTCCTTCTTTGGCTTCGTGGTGTTGTTCTTTTCTTGCGGCTTTGACGGGTTGTCTTGGGTCACCCAACCTTGGCTTTGTCCTTTGGGCTTTGGATTTGCAGATCCAAAGTCTCGCTTCTTCTGTTTGAACTTTTCTCGATTTTGACAGCGTATCGGTATGCTGTGCCGAGTGAGGAGATGTTCAAGAACTCCATCTCTTCCTGGATGTATCTGTGTAGGCAGCCGCGGTATTTGAGTACCAGATGCAGCTCAGAATCTTTGATACCCAACTGTGTGCGAAGGGTATGAAAAATGTTTGTGAACTCTGGTACATCTTGGTCTCGTCCCTGCCACAGAGTGGTCCATTTGATGTATTTGTCCTCATAGCTTTTGACAGGGTAGTACTGCTCCTTGATGGCATCCCGGAAGTCATTCCAAGTGGGGGTGGCTGAAAACAGTGAGCCTGTACTTTCATCCTTCTGCTCGCAGTATGTTTCCCACCAGTCCTTGACGTGGGGGCTGCTTTGAGAAGAGCGAAAACGATCTTTTCCCGACTTGAAAATTCATGAACAGAAAAATACCCATCTAGCAGATTTAACCATTTATCTACGGCATCTGCGTCTATTTGACCCTCGAAGATGGGGATTTCAAAATTAACTTGTACCTTAAACGGTGTGGCATTTCCAGAGTAGCTGTTGGAAGCCGATGCGTCGCCTCTGGGTAGCTGCTGAAGGATCTGCGCAAAGCTATCCATCATCGCGTTCCTTTGCCGCTCGAGGGCTTCTTCGAGCAAGATTCTGATAGGATCTCCTGCCCCCTCGTCTTTCTTCTCATCCGCCATGGGAGGTCGTCGAGATTTGCGAGGCTGGTCTTGCAAAGGTTCGACCACTTCAAGCCCTAACTCCTTATATCCTGACCTCGTTGGGGACATGCAAAGAAAAACAGAGAAAAAGCAGACTGCTCTGATACCACTGATCCGGATTTAAGCAGGAACGCAACAGATTACAGAGATAACCATAAATACAGAGATGCGATAACCATAAAAACAGAGATGCAGCGGAAATAATACTTCATTTCATTAATGGAGAATATTGAAATATGCTTACAAATAGAAATAACCCAGCTAGGGAAATGGTAGCTTATCTCTGAGAAGAGATGTGTCAGCTACATGCCTCTGAACTGTTTCGAACTGTGTTACAATGAGGCTCGAGGGCCTATTTATTGCTGAGAAACAATGGAAAACCCTTCACATTCCAAAACCTAACCCTAGAAGATGAAACGCCAAATTGTGGGCCCCGTTTTTGGGTAAGTTGGTACATCAACTTCCCGAGGTCGCGAATTGGTCGTACTATCTCCGTTTGACGCGCATGATAACCCGTTGGAAAGATCTCTCTGAGGACTGCGACGAAAAAGGCGATTTTTAGACCGAAAAATCGCTGGCTGTGGATTTCCCAAAAAACGTCGTTTAGGGCCTCAAAACGGCTCCGGAAGTTTAGGACCCGAAAAAACTGCTAAAAATAGTAAATTGTGCTATAATTAAGGAAACAGAAAAACTGAAAGAGACAGTTGTGGGGGTCCAAATGGGATAGGTGGGTGGCCACCAACATCCACCTGGATCAAAAGACATCCCGCAGTAGATATCTTCTTGTCCAAATCACCTGCATAATCAACATCCACATAATCACAGAATGAATATCCAGAACCATTAAATATGATACATTGGTCACTTGTGCCTATTGAATAACGAAGCACCCATTTCACTTCTCGTCAATGTTCTTCTCCTGGATTTTCCATGAACCTACTAACAACTCCAACTGCATGTGAAATTTCAAGTCTTGTAGATACCATCACATACATTAAATCTCCTACCGCATTTGCATATGGTACATGTGACATATACTTCTTTTCTTCATCAATTCTAGAACTCAAACCTGAAGAAAGATTAAAATGGGAAGCTAAAGGAACAATAACATGTTTCACATTGTCCATACTGAAATTTGCAAGTATTTTCTCCACATAATTTTGTTGTGATAACCAGCTTTACAATTTCCCTATCTCTTTGTATCTCCATGCCCAAGATATGTTTTACGTCTCCAACGTCCTTCGTAACAAATATCCTATAAGGCTAAGCCTTTATCCTATTTATTTCTTCCATGATTTTTCTTGCAATAAGCATATCATCAACATACAATACCAAGATAATGAATATTCCATTAATAATCTTAAAGTATGCACAATGATCATACTCGTTTCAAGTGAAGTTCTGGCTCACAATGAAGGAGTCAAACTGCTTATACCACTGCTTGGGAGACTACCTCAGGCCATACAATGATTTCCTAAGCTTGGAAAGTAATATTCTGTTGCGACCTTGTACAAGAACTTCAGGTTGTTCCATATATATATCTTCATCAAAATCTCCATATATAAAGTTCATATGGTGCAGTTATGATGGAGGATTCCTATAGTTACCGGCTCTCACATGGTTGAGTATTATTGTTGTTTATGGTATCAAGAAAGCTTAACAAATGACTATAAGCTCATGGTATGTTAGATACATATTGCTATCTCTTTGATGGATACACATTATGCTGGATACATGGATGATTGCTTAAGTTGCATATTGATAAATATTGTTGGTTGGCAAAGAGAATGTTGTTATTACAGGTCTCATGAAGAAATAGCTATTTCAATACATGTATATTCAAAGACATGGCTTACTCAGTCACATAATGATGATTACTTATTACATTATGATCATAGGTTTGATACTCACATATGTTGACTATCATGGTTGATGCTTATCAGATGTGGGATGTTCCCTAGTGATGACACACAATTGATATATTGAGGGTTCTTCTAGAAAGATCATGCAGTTCTTGATGATGATATTATGATCATAGATGATGAGTATGGTGTTTTCAGATACACATGATATAATATGAATGATTCTATGTTACTGCTTGGAGATATGACACATGCTTAATTGATTCATGGAAGGTTATGATAAGGCTCTTTCTACTAAGGTAACGGAGCAAGTTGATCTTGATGAGATCAAGAGGATGATTTGATATCTACATGCATCATACTTTGTTACATATTGATGATATTTACCTTGTCATATCTTGGGAACTGATGATGGACATATACAGGTTGTTGGTTTGGATGTTGCTGACAGATGCTTATGATGCATATTATATATGGTGTATGATAGGTGATGATGACTATCATGGTCTTGTTTAGATCTTTGGTCTTTGTTATAACTGTCATGTATATCATTCGATGTAAAAGTCATATAAAGGCCCACGATGTAATAATATGTCTCTCTCTGTCAGAGTTTTTTAATGAGTCATTTTTTGTCATATGATGTAATTTGTACCCCTATTGGGCATGGGGAGGATTATGCAATAATTGCTATATATCAGTCATGTATAAATAGTATATACCCACTTGGTTGGGAAGATGAGTCAAATTTGGCATGTCCCCACTTGATTGGGAGATTGATGTATGTATGATTCATTGGTGATAGGAAGGTCATACTCACATAGTTGAGTTATAGAGTCATGTTATTCTATTAGAAAATATTTTTGCAGAATTTGCATGTGCTCAAGGGGAGCATGCATGGTATAGTGCATCTCATCATGTAGAAAGGGAGAGTTTAATCAGAGAATTTTGCATGTGCCTAAGGGGAGCATGATCAATGTTCATATTCAGTTGTTCAAACATGGAAGTCTTCATTTTTGTCAGCCCTTTGCCCTTGATCTCAAAGGGGGAGAATATGTTGGTTCACCCTTTGTCCTTGATGTCAAAGGGGGAGAGTATTTTGGTGTTGCTGATTA
Organism: Pinus tabuliformis; assembly: GCA_031772625.1. Lineage (NCBI taxonomy): Eukaryota > Viridiplantae > Streptophyta > Pinopsida > Pinales > Pinaceae > Pinus > Pinus tabuliformis. The sequence goes on from CM062816.1 coordinate 1,843,440,120, forward strand.
TGTCTAACAATTTCTATAACTTGCAGTAATCAACACTGATATGGTTTCCACCAAGTCCAAATGGGGAGATTGTTGGCATTATGATGCACGAGTTGTACTTGATGGAAACCCACTTGTAGCAGAGTTAAAAAATGTAACTAGATGAATCTACAGGAGAGATATTAGATGTGATAGTATGCATGGAAGTTGTCTTTACAAATGTGACAAAATGCAGGGCCATTCAAATGAATCAGTTCAGAAGTAAGGTACAACAAAAAATCACATTATAATAGGTATATTAAGAGGGAATGAAGTAATTGTACAAAAGAATAGGATGAAGCAACAAAGGACTATAGATTAGAATCAAGAAGTTGAAGGAAAAGGACATTTTCAGGTACATTAACTTGTATACGCAGGTTCACTGTACAAAAAGAGCGTGTACACCTGGGTTCACTGAACAAAGAGGGCAGATACATGTGCACACACTTTCATATAATAAAAAGTGCGTATGGGATGAAAAATTAAGGAAATTAAGGTGAAATAATACCAAGGGTCAATACCATGGTATTCGCCCACAATATTGAGCAGAGTAATGACTATTTGATACCGTTTAAGAATACCATGGGCTCTAAGTGTTGTTTTGGTCTGACATATTGAGAAAGGTTAAAATTATATAAGGAGGAGAAGATCAAAGGGCTAAGGGCACAAGGAATAAATTTCTTATGAAGTATTAGATCAAAAGCAAATATGCATGTTATGGGTTTCTGATGCTTTGCTTAATCTAAACTAAGTATGATCCTAAGTGTTTGATGATGGATGAGATCTAATCATGGATCAGGATCATAATGACTTAACATTATGTGATATGATAATGGATAGGCAAGATCTAATTGCGAACACATGTTTTATCCTTTATAAGTGATGATTTGGGTATGTTTGAAGTCTGCAATTGTAGTGAATTTATAAGTATTTCTAGATCTATACGTTGGTTCACTTTGGTGAAGGTGTGTATACATGTTGGTTTGGTTGTTCCAAGTAGCATATGCAAAAGAAAAGCTTGATGTTCAGGGATGACTGAGCTATCAGATCAGTGCTGCTATTTTCCTCTTGTCTGTCAGTGAAGTCTTCTTAGATCTGAAAGTAAAACTCAATGAATAAAGAGCTTGTGTCTGATTGATTGATAGATTGATTTATTGGTTGAGTTTGCGGTGGTTGATTTGAAGGTAATTAAAGTTGTTGTGGGTGTGGTTGAGGAGGCATCACGTTCTGAAAGGATGAGGGTCCTCTGCATCCCGAGGTCCACCCTTACCCTTGCACTTGAGTGGGGCATTTTGTTCATGGCATATGAGGATACCATCCAAAAGGGAAAGTAAAATGTTGGGCAAGATCAAGGGGTACAAATTTTCAATGCAGCCAAGGTTTCTTCGAGGTCACAAAACATATTTTCTCAGTCTCCTTATTTTCCTATTGAAACATTTCTTTAGGTCCAGGAAAATAAGGGTATTCCTAAGTGGAATGATTTTTTTCAAAAATGCCACAAATATCTATAATGTTCAAAGCACATTCTCTATGTGGATGCCTTTTCCAACATTTTGAAAAAAATATAACCAAGGCTAGTTGAACTTCTTCCTTTTTTTTTTTGGCCTGTAGGGTATCCAAATGTGAATTGATTATACTTGGAATATCAGTTTAAAATTTTCTAAAATATTCCCTAGCTCAACCTTAGTCATCCTCGTTCCACCTGATCTACTGATCGGTGATAAAATATCTTGAGAGATTTTCCCATATTTTATGCTTCCTCTAGAATTTTATTTACATAAGTCATAGATTTCCTGATATGTTAATTGAGAAACATCTCCTCTACCCATCAAATTCAAGGTTTCTAAAAAATCATCTCGTATTCCCTTAAGAAAGATCATATGTAAGGTTTTGGGTTTTAAAGAGCTTTTTTGAGTTCTTTGCAAAGTATATTGGAATCTCTCCACATAATATTCTAGACATTCGTTTTCCAACTCATGCATCTTAAAACATTGTTCCTTAATGTACCTAAATTTTCAATCCTATTGGTATTTACTAAAAAATTCTTTTACGTATCATCACAAGATTGGATAGTGTTTCATACTAATCCTATAAAACACCAAATGGCTTCATCATTTAAATTGGAAGGATTTTTTTTTTAATTTTTGGGCATCTATTTAATAATCATAACTTTGGAAAAGCACATCATGCTCAAACAAGAAAGTATTAGGATTATCTTTATATAGGCCATGAAAATTTGGAAGAGTGGAAAGGGGAATATTTCTGATTAGTACCACAACATCATGGTCTTGAACGAGAAATTCAAAAGTGACTAGGTTTTGTTGTTTTTTTCCATTAACTTTAACATCTCCCATACTCTCTTCTTGTGTAGTTTCAGGCATTTGAATATTAGTAGATCTTGTAGAACTCTCAAATTCCTCTTCAAAATGGGTTTCTTCCCTTTTCGATGTTTCTCCTCCTAATGGTTGCCCTACTGGAAAGATAACTTCTAAAGGAATCCCTTTTGGGCTTGCAAACACTTTATCAAGGACAATCCCCATTGTGCCACATGTTGGAGTTTAAGAGACATTTAAAGCATATATCATGATATAATATAAAGGAAAAGGGTGCTTAGGCTACTAAAATGAATCATTCGTTTGGTCACCTCTATCCCTAATATCCTTTGGATTATTTATGTGAAATGTGTGGAATCCTTTAGGGCCTTCTCGACAATGACGCCAAAAATTATGAGTGTTTTCATTGATATTTATATATTATGTGTCATGCACTATCTTTTAATTATCAACTAGGTTAACAGACTTATGAGGTATTTAAGTAAGTATACGCAGAAGATAAGACTTTTCACTTATTAAATGACCTGTTATAAGTGCATAAGGTTGGTTGTCTGATTCAAAGGATTATACTTTTTAACTTTATGTTTAATGGCTCCTCGGTAACCCAATAATCTTGAAAGGGTAAGCTCAAAATAATGCCAAAGTTGTAAAATTTTATAAATAATTTTACTTGTCAATTTAATAGTAGTAGATATTTTATAATTCCTTTAAAATGAAACCACTACCCATCCTTTTAATCAAACATAATATTTTAAACTAACTAACATATGAAGCAAATTTCATATATCGAAAAAGAGTAAAAATGTGTTGTTGAATTTTATGCAACCATTCACATAACATAAATACATAAATCGAGAAACAACACATGAAGATATACAATGGATAAAAGAGTTTTAATTCTTGTTTAAGCTTATTGAAATGATCACATATAATTAGAAAAACTATGTAAACATGAAAAACCAACTAAGAAAAAAAACAAACAAATAAACTAAATATAACAGGATATGGCACGTGACCACACCTTGAGTGGGCCCAATTCAACGGTCAACCAGTGCCGCGACTCTCTAACCACTCAGTACAAAACAATGGAAATGAACAATTATCAACATATGCCAGAGAAAAACACATATATGAAAGTAGAACTCCACCAACCACCCAGAGCAAACAACTTTGTATAAATCTCAGAGATCAAAATGATAGAAATAACAATTGTCTTTTTCCTCTTGATAATCTTCCACTTATATAGAGTTCTTCAAGGTCTAAAATAAACACATTAGATGGTTGGTCTCATCTTGGTTAACTGATTAAGGATAAATAGTTACGGCCAATATTAGTTCTTAGACACGATTCAACTTATTTAAACTAGTTCTTAAATGCAATTCAACTTATTTAAACTATGTTTATCCTTCAGAGACACAACTGTTGCTCATTCAACAAGCCTTTGGATCCTAATTTCAACACACTACTTAATGCAACCTATGATCGAGAATAAGTACCTCGACCATAAGAATATTTTCTTCCTCAGTTATAACAACCTGCGATTAGTGCTAATTGTCGAGATCCAAATATACTCTATACAATGCAAAGTAAGTGCTTTCCTAAAATAAACTAAATTTCTTTAAGGCATATTCACGAGAGCTGATAACAATGTTATCATCTTGAAATCGTCATGGATTAGGAAATAGAATCTCCTTTAGACTAAAATTACTTCATTTGCAACCTTTACTCTTAATTAAAACTATAATATTTCCTGGCTGGAGCTCAAACTCTCTTACAAATGTGCTCAGTTGACAGCTAATCCATGACCAAGATCCAAGGTCCTTATCAAAAAGATCTGCAAATAAAATATTGTTAACATTCCAATGAGTAATTAACTGTAGTGTTTTACCAATATGATCCAATATCTGAACACTCTTGTATTGCAAAACAAAACCATCAAAATGGCAGTTCATAAGAGTCTTAGAGTGACACCCTATCGATACAACCAAGACATGTAAAACCATATATAGTCATGTAGTGAAAACTCTTTCATTTAGAATCAGTAGCCATATCAATTTTATTTAAATCACACTTAATATCTATATCTATATATGAACTTATGCAGAAAAACAGACCCATAATTCACTAATCAAAATTTTTAGTTATTTATTCATAAACATAAAAAACAAGGTTCGAAAATCAATACAAATATAACTATACCAAAATAGATAGGACAAGTTAGGAATAAGGAATGATAAGGTTTTAAAGCCAAAATTGGATGTTTTTAATGGAAAAAATTTTCTCATAGGAGGAACCCATCACCAAGTGAGACATGCCATCACCACATCATCCATGATGATGTAATTTCTAAATTCTCCCACTACTCTAATAATTTGAGGCCATCAAATAACAACCCATCACACTTTAACAAATTCCATAGAAGAGCTCTAGGTGCAATGAACTTTCGTAATTAGTTTATCTCTGGTATATTCGTGATTAAATGTATGGTACCATGCCGGAAAAGTTTGTCATCGGTTTCCTGTCACATTGGGGTGGCACTATATTTGGGATTTTTTGTAATGTTCCATTTCAATTTCTCAAATGGTTGATACAACCCGTATGTATGTCAACATGCCCTCCATCTACTAGCTCTTTCTAATAACTCTCTTGTTCACCACACAACCAAGGAAGACATTCATTCTATCTGTGATTTTAATATCTCAACATTGCAAACTAATAATTAGTGATTATTATACACACAAATCACTTCTATATCCCATACCTATTGCTTATTACACAATCAGTTAGTCTATCTGGTATCAATATATAGGTGCAACTTCTTAAACCAATTTGTGTTTTAACAAGTGATTACAAATAACATCTCCTGCACAATCAAATTATCTAAGAAAAAATGTGTATGGACATAAACATGGTGCAAGTTCTCATGGATAATTCACTAACGGTCCAACTTGATTCCCAATTTAGCAGGATTTGACTAACACCCTCTACAATAGAAAAACAAAAGTCACTAATGGAACTATACTTAAATATTTAAGTTTTTATGCTGTAAAATGGTTCGACAAAAATTGGAATCCCTCTAAGGGAATTCAACAAAGTAAATTATTCTTCATGGACTCCAAGTGATACCATGCAAACTTGTTGTTGTTGCAAGACAAATCTACTTTTCAAATTGTTTATTGCTTCTTGCTATTTTTGCGAGATGAAGAAAATTTCAAATTGTTGCTTGATTATGTAATGTCATATATGGAAACCTAAAAGTAGTGTTGAAATATGTAAAAAAAACAATCTAGTACAAATGTATTTTCTAAGCATCTTAATTTCAACGTTCATATGCTTTATTCATGAAATTGACGATACAATTACCCCACTCTCATGAGGATAGGGGTGGGAAAAATGTTAGAGAAAATATGTAAGTTTAATCTTCTTTGATATCTTATTCTTCCATTATTACTTTTGCGTTCTCTATTTAACTTGTGAAAATATTAGAGAAAACATATAAGTCTCGCCTTCTTCATTACCTTCTTCTACCACTACTGCTTTTGAGTTTATTATTCAATTGAAATTACAAACCTACTTGAGATGTAGTAATTTGTTTCATCTCTCATTCCTTCAAATTTTAAATTAGAATAGCTTTAAATGTGATGATTGGCTTCCTATTTGTGTGTACTATTCAATAATTTAATGTGAGAATTCATTCCTTGTAAGACTAATGGTCATGGGTCTCTCTGGCCCTAATCGTTTTCATAAACTATTTCATTGAGATGTAACATTAATAATTTATTGGTACCACACTGAGTTTTTCAAACAAAGTGTCATCATCCATAGTAACATGATTTGTGTTATCTATAAATATTATTGTAATTGGAAATAAACAGTCCACTATGTAGCCAATATAGTTAAGACATATTCAGTAACAACCTATCGCCATGAGAAACCCAAAAAAATCGGAAGGAATATATAAATATTTGAATCTTATATCTAGTTTGTAAAGGCTCGGTAAGCCAATTTGCAACCAACGCACACCTTTTCTATGATTATTTCTTCTAGAAAATCACATAATACAGGGATTTCATGTACAAAGTGGAGTAAAGCCAAGTACTTTAGCATGGTGATTTTATAAACCTTTAATAGCAGTTTTTTTGTATGTTTATAAAAGCACCACTCATAATGAATGAATTAGTTTTAATCCACTAGGTTCATGAAATAGAAACTTGGGTGTAATGTGAGAGCTAGACACTAATCGAAATCATTTTGAGAAGGATGTGCATTGGCATAAAAATGACTTAAACAACCATTTCCAAGTAGAGTTTACACTCAATCTCTATTATTAGAGAAAGTTTTAGGTTCTTCGGGGCCAAAGCATAATAAATTGAATATAGTTTTACTTCAACCTCCTTGTTGTGTCATGTTATATTGTTTAGTAAACATGTTTATAGGTAATATAAATCATGTTATTATGGATAACACTTGGTTTGAAAGCGTTGTTGCAGAATACTGATAAAAAGTTTAGTGTTAAGTTATAGTTAAATATTTTATGGACACAGTTGGGGCTAGAGAGAGGCATGATGATATTTCTTAAGGAGAATGTTGTTTTATTTGAAACAATTCAATAGTAAGAACAAAGAGGATTCAAATAATCATAATTAAATGAGGCCAATCATCACATTTAAAGGTATTTTCATTCCAAAATATGATTTAGCATTGAAATTTGAATCGGTAAAGATAAATGTAACCATCTATTTCTTCTGTCATATTTTTTGTGAGATGACATTTTACATGTCAAGTGATTCATGATAATTTTCCATATGGTCTCCAAATAATTTTCATTCTATAGATCATGAATCCTATCAAATTATGGGATAATGGAATCCAACACTAATAATTTCATGAAAGAGCTTAAAAATTACATGTTTCGAGCACTCTCTTTACATATGAATGACGACTTGAAGGCGATGTTCCTTTGCTTGGTAGAACAAAAGGACAAAATCCTTTGAAATTAGGTATGTAGCTAAAAAAAACTACGTACATAGGCTGTAAATTTGTTTTTATAAACTTATAACATCCATAACTCCATAATCATTGTTATCCTTAGACTTTTATGTGTGAAAACAGGAACCAAAAGATACATAATGACCTTTAATCTACAAATATATGGATTTTAGAGAGAGGAAATCATTTAGATTAGTTTTACACCAACAATTTCTAACTCTGTTCAAGCCGATACATCATTACGATTTTTGAAGACAGACTCACTTAAGTGTACTTCATATTAAAAACTAGCTCACATATTTTGTTTCTTTAATAATTTATACATGTGAGTATGTATTTTGTGAATTCATGTAAATATATAAAACTTTCATTTAAAATTGAAATATAAATTATATAAATATATAGAAATTTAAATTTAAAACAGTAGTGAATAAATATAATTATTTTACTAAATTTAAATTTATAAATTAATATATTTAATTTTTTCAATATTTATATTTTTTTATAAAATGAATTAAGATGTTCTTCTTATTTATTTATTATTTTTATCTTTTTAAAATGAGTAAAAAAAATAAAACTAGAGAATGATTATGTAAAATTTCCCAATAGCTCTACATAGTTATAATTAAACATTAAATTAAAGCTAACTTGATTACTAAAAGTAAAATTAACATCATATACATTATTTATTTTAAAATAAATTGAAAATTAAGATTTAAATTGAAATATAAAGTAAATTAATTAATTAAAAAAAAACTATAATTTTAAGTGAAATGATTTGATTTTTTTAAATTTTTTTTTAGACCTATTTTTTTTTTCCCCTAGGAAAAAATCGTAATTTTATTCATGTTGATAAAATTACATTTTGTAGATGCTTATAGCATATGCAAATGGCTGAACCTGTAGTATCAGGCAGCAGACAAAAATAAAAGCTCAAAATGGCAAAAAAACAGTTCCTGTGATGACAAGAAGACAAAACAAATAGTAAATGTTAGCAGGCCTATTTCCTGCCTTTTTTCTTTTCTACTTTACGCCAGACTCCAGTGCTGATAGTAGGATCAAAAACAGCAAGTTGGTTTTCCTCTGAGTACGCTGGTTGATCTTTATCTGAGTCCGATCCTTCTGGGCTATGGGCTCTTTTGACTCCGCTTATTTCCAATTGTAAATTTTGCTGCTGTACCGAGCTGTGTGTCTCCAAATTGGGCTTCTCAGTGCCTTCGTTAGACTCTTCCCCCTGTCTCATTTGTGCATCTGTTGGTTCTGTGTTCAGTGCTTCCTCCTCCAGTGGTTCCGTATGCTGCCAACCTTTTGGTTTTTTCTGTTGTTTCTTGTTCCCTTTTGTCTCCCTACTAGTCAATGGACATGCGTATTGCAGGTGCCCTGTCTGCAAACATCTACGGCATCTGAATGCCGTGTTCTCGTAGTCAAGATTTTGCGTCCACAGTGAATTATTGAAATTCAATGTGATGTGATCTGGCAATCCTTGACTTAGGTCCACCTCTACACATATTCTAGCATATGTGAATAATCCCCGCATAGCTCTGTCTTCATCTGTTTTAAGATGTTTTCCTAAAGAGTTCCCAATGGCTGTTAATGCTTTGCGGTGCCAAAAATGCAATGGGAGATTATGCAGCCTTACCCAAACTGGTGTTGTCGAAACAATCATGTTGTTGGCATCAAAGTCCGGGAACCAGGGGGTGATAAAGAGGCCAGCACTTCCCCAAAACCAAGGCCCCTGGTTAATGATGTTGTCTCGTTCCAGTTCTGTGTTAAATCTGACTATGAAGAAGCCCTTAGGGCATAGGTATATTTCACATTTGGTTGACCATGATGTAAATACCCACTGTTGCAATGCATCAGCTTTGGGCCAGTAACCATTAAATCTGCATATAACGGCATTTTGCATTAAATCTGAGTATAGATCTGATACCTCCGGCAGTGTTACAGTGAGTAAAGGTGATTCTTGCTTCTGTTCCACGATGTAGGGACCTGGTAGCTCGGATGTGGGTGTTGTTCTGTGATTCAGTGGTTCCTTTCCTTTGACTGCGTCGCGGAAGGTTCCTGTAGTTTTAGAGCTGGTTCCCTTACAGCCGCCTCGTAGCCTCAGGTTGAGTATGATGGTTGAATCATTTGCAACTCCATAGTGCTGGAGTGTGTGTTGATCCTGCATGCAGAGTCCGGAGTATAAGAGATTTTGGACTATTACTGGAATCCCCAATTTGATTTGGATCTCCTTTTTTAACCCTAAGACATTCATCCCTTCCCTGATCTGTATACAGTGATGTCTACCTTCTACAGATCTGATAAATATTTGAGTCAGAAGCGACGGATCGGCCCTGTTCATGCCCCGATCTATATGACTGAGCTTCAGATCTGGCGGATCTATAGTGATTCTGGAGTTTTCATGCCTTTCCGTTGAATAAGAGGGTTTGATACCTCCTATCTGCGGTGTTCTGGCTATCTCTGCCTCCGCTTTTCCACTTCCGCCATCAATATCCATCAAGGACTTATGATTATGGAGACCCTGATACCTGTCTAAAAAAGCCCTCATCTTAATGCTTACCTTGCTGATCGCGTCGCGCTTGATAAATTCGTTGAAATCGGGATGTGCGGTGGCGTAAACCCCGATCTCCGCATCTTTGGCCCTCACGTAGGCCACGCCGCCGTCCAGTATGCTAAGACTCTGCCGCAGCAATATATTTCCCCCATCGATCTGTAACCAGCACTTCAGATCTATCAATATCTGCATGAAATCTTTGATCGGCCATGCGAATACGGGCATCAGGCTTCCATCTAGTTTTGCTGCTGCTCGGAACAGGTCCTTCTTGCCCAGGACGCGGAGGTTTCTGAATAAGCCTGTGGCGGCCATTCGATACCCTAGGTTCACGGATTGCTTCAGAGAAATCGCAGGCCAACCCACCGCGCGGAAGTTCTCAGCCGTCTTCGGCACCACATCCGCATAGAGCTCCATGACGATCCGGCCGGCTGGGGCACCGCCGACCTGCATATCAAAGTAAACCTTTGGGTTTGGCATCCTGAGTTCGAAACCTCTGAGATTCTGCAGAAAGCTCTCCGGCCCTCCAATTTAAACTACCTTTTTAGACCTATTTTATTTCATCTGTAACTTATTTATTATATGTTTTGGAGTTTTATCAAGCATATTTTTGAGTTGAATTTGTCCAAAATTTAACAAATATTTTTTAGAATCACAAATTTGACTTGTGAACTCTTCACATTATCAAAAGTCTTTTTAAATAACAAAAAATAGATTTATTTATTATATATTATTATTCTTTTTCTCTGGAACTAGAGGAATTAGCAACTAGGTTGATTTGATACTTGCATGCCACACAACAACTACCACTATATACTGTAACTTATTTATTATATGTTTTGGAGTTTTGTCAAGCATATTTTTGATTTGAATTTGTCCAAAATTTAACAAATATTTGTTAGAATCACAAATTTGACTTGTAAACTCTTCACATTATCAAAAGTCTTTTTAAATAACAAAAAATAGATTTATTTATTATATATTATTATTCTTTTTCTCTGTAACTAGAGGAATTAGCAACTAGGTTGATTTGATACTTGCATGCCACACAACAGCTACCACTATATACTTGTGTATATAGATTTTGTGAGTTAAAATATATGGTTTTTTTTTTAATGTTCATCTTTACATTACCAAATACAAAAGATACACATAATTTTCGTATATACTATTGTCCGCCTAAATGGGAAACCAATCCAGGAACAAAAGATTAACACCTTGAGATTACTACTATTTTTCCTAGCTAACTTGTTCAACCAAAAAGGGTGACTTAGACCAGAAATACTATGATATGATTACATAAATGATCGCTCTACTCTTGGAAACCATATGAACCAGGACAAAAAATTTCTAACTGCTCCATAGCTAATTTGACACATTTCACAGAGTAACAATATGATAAAACTTAACAAGTAGTAACCAAATATCCCCCATCCAAGGCTACTGCTAAACCAGAGTTTTTATTATCCACCAATTGTCATAATTTTCATTGTCAATATAGACCTTTAAGGCACGATCATGGATTTGCGCATGGAGCTCTTAGACCATATTGATTCCCCAATGCTTTGAGGTTGATGTTTCTACAGAGATGGCTTCAATCCCTGCTTTCACCTTATATTTTGAGATGGAATTGCATGAATTTTCTTGAAGCTGCGACCAGACGCTATCGAGAAACCAATTGAGATCCTATCATGGTTCACTATACTTTTGGGTAGGGTTCCAATTTGCACACAAATAATGTATACCAGGCAGGTCCAATCAACACCGACCTGACCCTGTGAAAAAGCCAATCAAAGTAAATTGACACCCAAAATATATGTATTATATAAATATATAAAAAATAAAATTTAAAATAGTAGATTTAAAATTATAAATTATACTTATATTTCAATAGATTTAATTTTTTGAAATGTTATCTTTATTTATTTAGTTAAAAGAAAATGATCATATTTGTATTTTTAAAATGACTAGAAATTTTAAAACTATTAAATTCTTATGGTAAAAAATCATTACAGTTGCATAGAGTTATAATTATACTTTAAGATAAAATTAATATGATTAATAACATAAAATAAAATTATATACAAATATGACGTTACAATTTACAACTAAATTTAAATACTTTTTTTTTTTTTGTTTATAACCATTTACATTTGATTCTAGTTTATAACCATTTTTTTCGTAAATCGATTTATTCTATTAATTCATAAAAGTTGTGAGGGTTTTGGGTTTTGTTGAAGCCTCGAAAATCATTGCTACAACATGGGAAAAACCATCCTGTGTGGACCTTGGTTATAAGCAACGCCCCTCTCGTTTGGTGTAGTGCTTCCGACTCAGGATGATGGGACAAGTTTCCCAGAAGCGATTTTCGATAATGTTGGTGGGATGATATATGATGTAACAGGAAATGATTAAGCTAAGTTTAATCTAATCTAAACTCCTAAACACATACATATATTGTAGTTTAAACACTATTTAAATATACATATACCTGATAATTAAATACAATATGCGATTTACAATGATGCCCTACAAGAATTGGTGATAAAGATCATTCAACTGCAATAAGAAGTGAAATCGTTTAACAGTAATCGTTTTGGATAAATAGTTATCCAAAACAACTGTGAAAGATATATTGCATATAAAATTGTTCATGTATTTGGAATAAAGTCAAAGGCAACATTATAGAAAAGTGCAATAATGCTAAACTATAATTCATACATTCACACATAAAACAATTAAAAGAAGAAGTATTTCCTATACATAAATAAAACAACATCATAATATAAAAGTATAATATATAATGAGTCTTGCTCATGTGCTTCGACAATATTGGCATAATTTCAATCAATCCAACATATTCTAAGAGTACAAAAGTGCATTTTAGTAGAGCATGCTAGATATTTAAGAGAAAATAGATATTGTTCCATTCATTCCACTAGAACATCCTCAAAAGTACAAAAGTGCAATGTTTCGAAGAATGTTTCTGATAAAATTTATGGACCCCTCTCTAAATGCATGAGAGGGGTTTAAATACTAAACTATAGGTCCTAAAATAGATTATTACAAAAATAGTTGAGGAGGTTTAAATGACCTTCCTCAGATCATGCGAAAATAAAATAAAAATAAAAATAAACTAAGTGACTAACTCCTTTGCATTTGATCTTTGAGATCACAAATATCTGTCATAGGCTTGAGCTGTGTCGGTTGGTCGATCACAGATTTTAACTGCCCAGCAAATATAACGTCTGTTAGCACTTGCACCATTTTGTATGTGGAGGTTGTTAAGCATCTCAAGGTCATCCACTGCTTGTATGGTTTTACTAAGAAATTCCAGTACGCTTTCCAATTTAACTTGATCATCTATTTGATTACCTCCTCCTTTTCCTTCGTTCCATGCCTCCACTACTTCTCTAACTGTTTAACATTTGTAAGAAATACTTGTATGCATTTTGTAGCCAGGTTAGTGCTATGAATATTTTCATTGATGGCTTTTATTATGTTAATTGGTGGTGCTGTTGTGATTGTTGTTGTCCTTTCTGCTTGCTTGAGCCGAGAATCCCAATCTGTGAACAAGATACCTTTACGTGATTCTTCCAAATTTAGCAGATCATAATTTTTCCCATCTTCTGATTCTTGCCAGGTGATAAATTCAGAATTTTTTTATGGATTTCATCATATTCAAGTCTCATGTCAACAACTTGCCTTGTTAGCTTATCACTGATCTCATAATAAGGACTTATTGGTGAGATTTTCTGGAAAAGAACTTTCTTCTTTTGCATTAGTTGGGAGTTAAGGCTGAGTGATTCCTTTATGAACTCATTGATTTGTAGATTGTATTTATACCTATCCATCATAGCTTGTATCCGAGCATCTCTTTCTACAACGCTGGCCTCATGTCGTATTTGTATCTGTTCAAATTCTTGTTGGAGCTAGGCTACTTGTAATTCTGCTTGTTGATTGGATTTATCCTAAGCTAATTGTTGATCCAATAGCAAAATTCTTTGTTCCTTTTCTTTAAGCAACGTTTGGACCTATATCGTTTTGTCAATAGTTTTCGTAGCATAAGCTCCTGCGAAATGCTAAAATTTTGTGAGATTTTCATACGGGGCCATGGGCGAGTCCTTCCATACAATGTCCATTGGTTCATTGTCAGGAGTCGAAACAACTACAGAGTCTAACTTTTTTTTCTTCCACTGTCTCTTAACGACAACTTTGTGGGTAGGACTATAAAATACATCTAGTGGAGGAATTTCCTCAATTATCAAAATAATTTCTGAAGTGGGGGTGGCAGGAACGAGCTCAAAATCCGAAGTGCCTACAAGTTTTTCTACTATTGTTTCATGAGTTGACTTGTGCTATGTTTTCTTAGGATTCTGTATCTCAGATCTTCATTCATCTGTGTGAAGATTCTCGTTGAAATGTTCCCATTCCTTTTCCAAATAAATAGTTGGGTTTTTGCTGACTAAGTGGATGTAGAGTGAATTTCTACCTGTTTCTTTGCCACAATTTGCTCGACTTTTTCCTTTGTAGTTCTAACTGTGTCGCTTTAGGACTCTTTTTTTATTGCCTCCACCATTTTGAGAGGGGTGCTATGAGTGCTCTGACTCGTGAATATATATCTCTTGGGTTTGTTCTTGGAATTATCTTTTGAGCTGTCCTCCAAGCTTACACTGGGAGTTGAATCCCTTATTGATCCAATCTGCAGTAGGTCCAATAGGATCTTCAATAATCTCCTTTTTATGTATACATAGAAATATTTAACATCATCTGGGGTAAAAAGTAGCAATGCCATGTGCGTCACTTCTGAAAATTTTCCTTTCTATAGAAAGAGGTGATCAAAGGCGTCCTCCTCACAGGTGAATGGTTTTACTTTCACCATAGTAGTGAAGTCCTTAGTAGTGCCATTTGGGTCATATTGGCTTCTTGAGATTGTAGCTAATTTCAGAGACTTCATGATTTGTTCTTCTTTACATGCATGTACAAAATCATGTAGTGAAAACGCACCACATTGCAATGGAAATGTAAGCCAAATGGCCTTCTTCTACTCTTTCAATCCTCCGCTCAACCCACCTTCCCCTGCCATTTGGTAGGCTATCTCCCTGGCCATTAATTTTTCGGGGACATAGTATGGGAGAACATGTGGTGACGGAATGCTCCCAAATACTATGATATGGGTAAATGTTTCCTCCCCAAACCATCTGGCTATAGGCAAGATATCCACTTCAGCTTCTTTTGAAGACCTAGGGGTAGTTGTGTTTGTTATCGGGAAATCTAGTGTCTATGCAGAGCTGCTAGACCCACTAAGGCTGGTAGCTACCTTAGAAACAAACAAACTAAAACTACTTTCGTTTTCCTTTATGAGAAATAGATAAGAGGGGAATAAAGGAGACCAACCTCTATCTTGCGCTTGGTTCCTTGCTTGATTCCTCTCCCTTCTGATAGATCTTTGCCACTCGCTTCCTCGTCTACCCAGCTTCAAAGAGCACCTGTAGAATCAAAGCACCATAACACTATCCAAGAACATAGATCTGTTATCATAAAAAATATAGGACCAGATATATATTGACCACAAAAATACATATATCATCAATCATACAAGAATGTGGAGGAAAACCTGAATAGCTTTATTGATAATCAAGAAATAGCAAAGATGATTACAACCAATTGTTCTAACCCAGCATCATCCTCTCAGCAAGAAAGCCCTTCTTCACCTCATGAAAAGCTTAGATCACCCAACACTATGATATTTCACGGAGAAACGAGCAGCACTTCCTTACAAGATACAAAATTCCAGCCTCTGGATCTCTGGGATGAGGGATCCATATATAGATTTTTGCAAGGGGGGTGAGTCAGCTTTTGAGATTTGATTAGTGTCCTCTCTCTGATAGTTCTTAATTCCACTTGGAGATTGATGATCTCTTACTCATCCCTGGGCGAATGTAGAGAGGCAAGTGTCACAGGAGAAGTTTCTAGAAGATTCCATGATCCTCCACCTTGCAAATTGACCCAGCCATTTGTCCACTCTCGCCCATCACAGCCCATAGAAGGGCTTTTCAAGATGCATCACACCTCCTGTGTGTATTTTGGTGGGATGCAGCGCACCTTGACCATGGAGCAGGTGAGATGGTCCAGTTTTGACCAGTTCTTAGCAGTTTTTCATGGAGAACTTCTGGGAGAAGATGTAATCAGTTGACCTTGTTCTTTTAGAGGTTGGAAGAACACTTTTAGGGACTTAAGAGCCCTTGGTTTATGGACATTTATGATTGGGGGTTGCAGTGCCCAAAAATGTCTATAACAGTGTTGTAGACTTGTTTATGGATGGGTAGCATAACTCCTTAACAAATATTATAAAAATGTGGGTGAAACTAAGACTCCCACAAAATCTTATGGTACACATGGATAGGAAGCGGCTCTTCCACAATCCACTTTCATCCTATTATCACTCAGAATTTTCTCAAGGTTAATGAAAGAAATTTCTGAGGTAACCACAAACCAATATTTTAGACTTAGGTGCTAGCCCACCTAAATCCAAAGAGGGCTCTCTCTTTATCATTTAGCTATGTTTGAAAGGATTTTAGGCTAGTATTAATGTTCAATGAGGTTGTTTTGTTTGAAAGTGGTGGGGTTTTGAAACAAATGGGAAAAATAGGCTTTTAAGCCATTGGGCTATGGAGTTAAATAGGGATAATTCACTGGAATAAGTCAAATTGCTGAGGTAGGATTTCAACAGGCAGGATAACAGAGTAAAAACAAACTTTGAGGATTGGATGGGTGATATTTCTTCTCAAAACTAGAGGGCAATCAAGAATCCTCAAGTTAGGATAAGAAAGAGGAAAGGGAGATAGGTCAACCAGCACAGGGCAATTAAGAATCCAATACCAGGGACTTATTAGAGAAAGACTTTAGGGATAGAGGAGCAATTAAGAATTCCTTTATCGAGATAGTTTAGAAGAAAAAATATAAATGGTAGACTATTGATAGCAGAGAGAAATAAAGCTAATTTTGATATACTTTGACTATTTTACCCTTTAGATTTAAGATGCATGAAACATTGAAACATATAGAAACCGCATTAAATCACAAGGATAGAATACTTATTTGCAATTATGCAACACGAGAATCTGATGAAATGTCCTCAACTTTCATTCATTTTCCAGCAAAAATCCAAATTTGAGTACAAAAGCTTTCTTAGCTTGATAGAATAGAGTTACAGAGATGTTATAGAATCCACACCAAAAAACTTCAAATGAAGAAGTATTAATACTAATTCTAAACCGAAATATCTTGAAACGATATCAAGATTGGTTTCACAAATATCTCCAACTGTTTTACATTAATAGAACTTAAATAAAGGACAATAAAAAATAATGAATCTATTTGGCACTATGTTTATGGATTTATGGTGAAAAACAGGAGAAATTCGAATTTGATATCAACTCTTAGTTGATGATGAGGCATCCTAGTCACTAACTACATCTTTCCTTTGTGCATTCTGCCCTAGAAATTCTGCAAACTTAGGGTCCAATCATACGCTTGTATATCTCAAGCCGAGATAGACATGTAAAACATAAAAGAGGTTATTGTATAAAGATATGTTGTGGAGATAAACCTCTCTCAGTTTCCCAAAATTCATCTCCATATGTTCACAATATTCTCTGCAAAAAGATGTCAAAAATAGGACTTTGCACAAACTGAAAAATAGGATATGAAGACATGCACTTATCTCCCTTCTGATAATAGCTATGTAAAAAGTGTGATAAAGTTTTGTATATTGGCTTGTTAGGAACAAAAACCTCCTCCAGTTTCTCGAAATAATTCTTTGATTGGCCACAATAGTTTCTGCAAAACTATGACTTAAGCAGGAAATTTCTGAAGAATGTACCATTTCTGCTCTGATTTCATCTTTTAAGCTTAAATTTATTTTAACTATTTTTCACTTTTACTTTGGATAAAATTCATTGTTTTTGGTGAAAGTATTTTCATCTCTATTTAACCCCTTATTGTCTCCAAGCTTACTTTTATTGTTTTACTTTTACGGCTTACTTTTACTGCTCTATCTTTTCATTTGTCTTTACTTTGACATGAATCTGTATGCTATGCTTTGTAACTGTCTACCCTACTGTTTATATTCATGCTAGATAATTTACTTGACTTGGTCTTCAATCTGATACTCTTTAACCCTGATAAACTTTGATTTTTCTTTGCTGTGTCCTTTTACCTTCATTGTATATTTTAGGTTTTTTTACCGTCTATTTCAACAGTAAATTATTTAATTCCATGTTTCCTCTGTTTGTATTTTAACTATATGTTTTATTTTTCATCTATGTTTGAATAGATTTGATAACAATCTCAGAGTAAATAGGTCTTATGACTAGTATTAAGACTATTTATCCAAGGTTGTGGTCTTTTGATTACCTGTAAAATAAAACAAATTGTTATGAAAACGTGGGTTGATAGGGAGGGTCATTAATGGATTTATCGAGCTTTATAGATCTATGAAGTGAGTCCAAAATTATTTTGGGAAGTAAACCATGCTTGAATTGGTTAGCAGAGGCTTCAGGTGGAGCAGAAGGGTTTCATAAGTTTATACAGTAGAATGTGCGAAGGGCGAGAAAACATGGATTCTTGGGGTTTTGAACTTTAACAGGCAAACTTTCAAAATATGGCGCAAACTGAACAGTAGATGGTTTATGGCATAGCGGGCAGGCGATAAGTGGGATCCATCGCACAACTTTTAGGAGGTTGGTAGTTTTGGCGAAGGGATGCGATGCCATAAATTGGATGACACATAGCATTGGTGAAAAGTCAAAAAGCTTATATCGCATGGTTAACATTTGACCAAAAGGACAACGCGATATGGGCGAGAGTCGTTGGATGAGAGAAGACAGATTAGGCGGTAGCCGGCAATGGAAAATTTTAGGGAGTTAAATGGAGGGGCCCGATTATAATTAAAATGATTTTAATTATATCGGGGATGATATGATTGGATGAATGAAGGATTAATAACTTTAATGATATCAGAGGTGATATGATTGGCGGGGAGGCTATTAATTAATCCAGGTGATTAATTAATCCCTTCTTAACACGTTGGGGGTTTTGGCTCTTAATTAATTGTGGTTTGATTAATTAATCCAATTTAGTTAACTTTATTTATGGTTTATTTTTCAAACCATCGGGAAGGGATATTTATTTATTTTGGGATTTTTAGTAATAATACGGGAAAGGGTAAGTTGTTTTAGGAGTTACATAAATAATAAAAATTAAAAGTTAATATGACCATGGAAAGAAAATGCGCTAAGTAAATGTTTCCGAAAATACATTCATCATCCAACATTATGACTTAGGCTAAAATGTGTTTGGGGGGTTTTATAAAGAACCATTTATTTTTCCTAAGTAAAAGAGTGATTTTACCTTAGGAAAAGGATTTGAAGGGGATGAATGAATTATGAAAGGGGGTGAATTTTGATGAAGGGGTTTTAGCACTTAGGCCTCACAAGTTATTGGGCCAAGGGTCTAGTCCCTCGAGAAGTCAGAGAAATTCTCTAAGCCCCTTTAACTTTTAGGTTGTTGGTGCCTTTAGTACTTAAGGGAAATTAGTAAAATTTAGGAAAAATGAGTGAGGAGGTTAATTAGTTGACTTTATGTAACTGCTCAATTATCATCCATACTTTAAGTGCTTTTGATGATGAGAGTATATGACTTGATAATATGGATAATCACTCATCATACATAATTCTGCAACCAATCATCTACTTACCCACCTACACATCCTACCATTTTTTCTTCTTTTATTAGGGTGCACTTAAACTGGCAAACCCTTATCAAAACCTCTTTCTCTTCTTTTACAATGGTATTCTAACTAAGTCTAACCTTATTACATCCAAGGGCTCAGATTAAACTATTGAGCTCCTTTTATTCACTCTACCTATCTACTTATCTGCCAAGATTAAATAGTTTGGTCAGATTTTTATTCTCTATATCTATAAACATGAAATTCAAAACATGGAATAACCAAGATTAAACTATTTGGTTATCATGGATTGTGGCATAAGTAACAAGTTGCACACAATCTTTATTATACAAAAAGTAAAATAGCAGTGGCATTTGGACTTGCACACTTTCATGGTCTTTTTCCTTTTTCTTTTGGGGTTCATTTTCTTTCATTTTTTGACCTTTTCTTTATTCTTTTTGTCCTTTTATTCTTTTTCTAGGACATACCCTCTTTACATTTTTTAATTTTTGATTTTTGAATATGGAAAACATTTGCAACAAGAAAAGGCATATACATATTTCAGAGCTAAACCAAGTCAATCATGATATATGACACCTATTGGTATAGGAACCTAACACATCCCATAATGGGAAATCTAGAACTAAAATAGATTGCATCCACTACAAAAGTGCTCATGAAAAATGTGGGATAAACCCTTCTAGACGAGATTCTTTTTCTCCTATATTACACAATGGATTTTACCAAATTATCAGAAGAAATTTCAGCCTAATTCATTATCGTCGTGTTCACAGCTGCATCTATTAATGGATGCCATTATGGGGAAAATTTGGTGCTATTGGGTTTATTGAACAATCTACATAGCATGGCTACTGCGAAACTATAGCATGACATCTACCAAGTCTTCATTCTCCTTAGTAAATTTCTCGAGGAACTTTCTATTGAAGAGCTTTTGTAGCTCTGGTAAATGGTGCATTAGCCATACGCTGCCTGCTGAAAAGGATCCCAAAACCTCTTGCATGTGATTCTTGAATTCTTCGTCTGAGACGTCCACCACATTAATTATCCATTTGGCCATATCCTTGTATGGGATTATCTTCGGTCTTGCGGCTATGTGGTGTAGGAACGAGCACGTTGTCTCGAAGTAGGAGGCATCAGAGGAAACATGAGCATCGGTCATGGAATTTGCTACAAGCGGCCTTGGTTTTTCCTCTTCTAACAAATCATACATGGCCTCCCATCTTGAAATTCCTCCATCTCTGTTGCATGTAGTATTAGAGAAAAGAGGGATCATTTTTGACCTTTCAGATGCAACTTCCTTTCCACTCTTTGCCATTGCTTCTAACAACTCTTCCTACGGATTTTTCTTAAAAAAAAGCAAAGGAGAAGCTATGAGACAGGCACAAGAAAGAATGAAAATGAGGATGAATGATATAGATAACCTTGAAAAGATGTCAAGAAAGGAGTTCTATTTAAACTCAGATGAAAATATATCATATCACGTCGAGTTGCTTTTCAACATAAATGTCATTAAACCATACTAAATATCAACTAATGGTTCCTTATCGCCACCTTTATTGCTCATTAATATTTTGCATCATAAGACGGGAAATAAAACTTTTAAGGTCGTGATCTTTAGTTGTTAGAATGTCGATTTTGTGATTGCGATGCAATATCGTAAATCACATTATCACATATTTGATTGTGCTCTTTCTTAGAGTTCCTTACGTTCCTGCGCGATGCGAGATGCAGGATAAGAGGTGTGTTCTTTATTGTTTGAAGCGTAGCTTGTTTGGTGGAAATTTTACATTATAAAGTGTTTTTGTCTAGTCTTTTATCGCATTTTGCAACATCACGTAGTTCGTAAGATATTAGACCTTTCCTAAGTGTTTTTGACACGATGCGATAAGGTTGTCCATCTCATCACATTTCCCATGTTTTAACATACTTCATGAGGGTGTGCCATTTGTGAATGAGCATATGTGATATGGGCTTTATTTCAATAGTAAATGCCTTAGGTCCTAGGTTTAAATGCAAAATCTGAATGATATCTAGGTTAAGCACGGTGATCCCTTTTGATCGCTTTTTGCAAGTTTTGCTTGTTAACAAGGATTTTGAGACACTTGGTCGAGTGGTATGTGAAAAGGGGAGTATTGGTAGATTTCAAAGGGTTTTGACTTGACATCTTTCTTTATCCCAAAAATTTGAAAGGAAGTGTCCAAATGCTAAATATCTTTTTCGAAGGATTTTATCAAGGGTCCCTATTTATTAATAGAATATTAACTATTATATAAATAAATGGGGGGGCTGTTGAATAAAACAACAAGTGGCGATTCATTGGAAAAAGCAATTATCTCTAATAGTTTTTCGAAATTTCTAAAAACTTCCAAAATAAAGGTATTTCAGAAAATAAAAATACATGGATATATAAGATAAGTAACATTTCTCTAAATAATAAAAAAACAAAATCTACTAATTTATCCTTCATTTGATTATCCTCTTCAATATGAATTTTTGTTTGTCTACATCAGTCATTACTTGGGTTTAAAGATAAAAACATGGGATTCTCACAAATTAGCTTTTAGATGTACTCAGTTGTCATAGGTAGAGCCTCTTCTCCCAGTAGGCGTCCATAGCTTGATAGGGTTACCTTTTAACCAACAATGATTCGGTATCCCATAGCTTAGATTCATATACTTTTTTCATTCTTTTTTATTTTTCTTTAAAATTTTTATTTTTCTCCTTAAAGGCCATTGTCTTGGTTTGGTGGCCAAAATTGACAATGCCACTCACTGGTTGTAACTTTAATTGAACAATCTGACTCGTGATGAGACCCCTTGTCTATTGATCACTCATAATCTAAAGCCATTACCCTGTTTTGGTATGCAATATTTGTAATGTCATCTTCTTATTCCTCTATGACCATGGTAGGTTAGCTCTTGATGAGACCTCTCATCCTTTAAGTTTAAGCATATTTTAGAATTACACTCTAAAAGGTGAAGGCTCACTATATGAGGAGAATCATTGACTCCCTAAGAGTTAATGGATGACAATCATAGTGTTAAAGATGCTTCTCTATACAGAGTCCTTGCTTTGTTATAGATACTTTTCTTAACTGATGGTAGAACAAAGGTTCTTTTACAAAGTTGAGTTTTACCAAATGAAAACTACTTTTGGTAGAAGACAAGAAATTTTAGAGACATAGAACTTAGCTTATGTTTCAAATGTAAACATCATCTTCTTAACAATCTATACTTATACAAGTGAAAAGTCAAAATATAAAAGATAATATTTTTATAAAGGCTAAAAGTGAATGCTACTCAAATTTTATTTTCCTAAAAATTAAAAACAATAATATACAATGAATAGAAGAGATTGTTTTCTAAGAAAAATATTTCTTCAGGATCTACCCATTAATAAGTAGAGAATCTCTCTTTCCTGATAAATCTTGCAATAGAAAGGTTGATGGGCCAATTTGTTCCACAATCGGAAACAGTCCAAGCCACATTATTTGGAATTTCGCATTATTACCCTTTTCCTCATGTGCTTTATCCCATTTCAATACCAAGTCTCAAAGTTGAGAGAATTTTGAGCTTACATAATTTGCATCAAATGAAGATTTGACAAACTGTTGATGATGTGCATGTGTGATTTTGACCTTTTCCCTTTCTTCTTCGAGCTTAAGGATTTGTGATTGTCTTGCTTGCATAGATGAGGAAGGGGTTTCTTCAATAAATTGAACTACGACTAGAGCGGGAAGAACTACATTTGTAGGGAGGACAACTTCTTTCCCATAGACCAAATTAAAAGGAGAAGTGCTTATTGAGGCCTTCTGTGTTATTCGATCTACCCATAGAGAAAATATTGAAGATTTTTGCCCATTTTTTTGACATAGATCAATGCTTCGTTTGATAATTCTTATGAGATTTTTGTTTGTAGATTTGGCCAAACCATTCCCCTGAAGATAATAGTTAGCAGAGTATTTAAGTTTAAAACCTCGTTTAAGAGAAAATTGTGTCATAGTATTGCTTGTAAAATAAGATGCATTATCAAACATGAGGGCAGATGGCAGACCAAATCTGGTAATAATAAACTTCTCAATAAATTCAATGATGTTTTCAGAATTGGATACCTTAAGTGGAATTGCTTGCACCCACTTTGTGAAGTAATCACTTGTTGTAAGGATATATTTATGCTGCTTTGAAGAGTGAGGAACGATCTCACCTATTATGTCTAGTCCCCATTGTTCAAATGGTTGTTCAATGTTGACTCGTTATAATGGTAATGTAGGTTTCTTCTGTATCCAAGCACCTATTTGACAAAATTTACATTTCCTTACATAATTGTGTGCATCTTTAAATACAGTTGGCCAATAAGAGCTAGCGTGCAAGATTTTATGTGCGGTTGTGTCCCCTCCAAAATTTCCACCAGATGGTCCATCATGGAGTTCTTGCAAAACCTTTTCTACCTCAGATTTTTCAAGACATCTAAGAAAAAGAAAATCAAAATTTATTCTAAATAACACATTATTGATGATTTGATATTGTCTAGTTTTTAATCTCAAATCCCTTTTTCTTTTGTAGCTTAGTTGCGTAGGGGCATATCCATTTTTCAAATAAAATATGATATCATCATATTTGGATTTGGTGTCGTTGAGGGCTACCTCATATACTTGTATATCATCAACTAAATATTGTAGTGCTAGTAAGTTGGATTCCCCTACTAATATTCTACAAAAGAATTGACCTTTTACAATTTTGGCTGGTCTGATCTCAACGTCATATTCTTGCAGTTCTATTACCAAAATTTCCCTTTTCTCACCTACATCTCTTTGTCTTAATAGATTTCTCACTGCTGTGAACAGGACTACTACCTTAATGTGGGTTTTGAGTAGAAAGGGTATGAAATGCTTTATTGATTTGAAAATAGTGAAAGCTTGTTGTTCAACATCTGAATGATTCAATTCACCCCCTCGCAAATTAGAGATAAAGAAATAAATTCGTGATTCGACTTTTTCATCGTTGACCTATGTTAATATAACTGCATATGATTTCTTGGAAGCAAAGGTATATAAAATGAAATGATTAGAGAAATTCAGGGTTTCTAGTGAGGGAGCATTCAAGATTGCTTATTTAATCAGATGAAAGGCTTCATGCTCAGTATGTCCCCATTTAATAATGGAATTTTTCATAATCATAGATTGGAGAGGTAAAACAATTTGTGAAAAGTCAGGGAATAATATTTTGACAAAATTTATTTGACCTACGAAAGATTGCATGGCTTTCTTGTTATGAGGTAAAGGGATTCTAGATATTTCTCTTATCCTATCAGGATCAATGTGAATTCCTTCTTTGGATGCAATAAATCCAAGGAGATTTCCTTCACTCGGAGCAAAGAAAGATTTATTGGGATTGAGAGAAATTCCATACCTCTGACAATGCTCAAAGATTTGTTTTAAATCCTTTAAATGATTACCAAGACTTTTTGAGAACATAGTTATATCATCTAAATAGATTACCACTCATTTTTAACCAATCCTTTGAAAGCTATGTCCATGGTTCTCTGAAACGTGTCACCAGCATTGATTAACCCAAGTGGCATCTTTTGATAGGCATAGCTTCCCCATTTGGTTTGAAAGGTATTCTTTAGTTGGCCATATGGATGTCCTAGAGTCTGATTATAACCTGAGAATCCATCTAGAAAAGACATTAGTTCTGAGCTTGCAACTGATTGCAGTATCCGTTCCATAGTTGGTAATGGGAAATTGTTCTTCTGGAAAGCTTTGTTAAGATTGTGAAAGTATATACATATTCGAATATCACTATTCTTTTTTTGGACGCAAACAAGGTTGGAACCCCAGCTTGAATGATTGACAAGAAAGATAGTCTTCACTTTGGGAATCTTATTCAATTCAAATTTTATCTGATTTTCTAAATTCAGATGGATATTTCTTAGCTTTTGCTTCACGATTTTTTCATCAGATATCATGGGGATGGTATGTTGAATTATAGAAGTGCCATCTATCTTAAGGTCTTCATAGTTCAAGTACATACATTCTTTTATTTCTTCGACAAACGAATGAATGCTGATTTTTCATCAGGTGTAAGACCAAGTCCCAGATTGATATTCTAAGGTTTAAGGCGAGTTCCAAGGTTAACTAAATCAAACCTCAAAGTTGAACTTTGGAGTTTTGAATTAGTGGGGTTTTTGAATATGTCTTTGAGATCATATAAGTCATCCAGCTTAACCACAGACTTAGGTATGGAATTCATAGTCATTTCTTGCTTAAGATGGGAGTCATGTTGTTCTTCATCTATTATCTGGTCAACATAAGAGCCTTAAGATGTTAGAAAACTTATGATATCTAGACCATTATTAAAGACTCACCAATTGGTGATATTGTCAGGAATAGAAGGCCTAAAAATGAATTCAATAGAAAAGCAATCGAGGCTATAATATTATAGTGGAATGAGCTTGGATGCAACATTAGCCAAAAGATCGACACTTGCATTTTGGATTCTTGGGGTAGGGGAGATATTAAATACTATAAAGTGAGAAGTGAGGTCTTGGACTAATGATTGGAAATGTTTCAAATGTCCATAAAAACAATGTATAGTATTTCTTACCCATTTTATCACAATTTCCAAATCTCCAAACACTTGAATATTTTTGATATTAAGGCCGATAGATTTATACATCCCTTGAACCAATGCTTCATATTCAGCTGTGTTGTTTGTGCATTCGAATTGAAGCCTGCATGCTAACATAGTTTTTTATCCTTTTGGGCTAACTAATATGCATCCTGCTCTGGCTCCATTGTTAGATTTGGATCCGTAAAAAAATAATTTCCAAAATAATGACCTAACTACAAGTTTATCTACAAAATTTATACACTTAGAAGTATCTATTTCAGAAAAAATTTCAACTTGCGATATATCATAATTTTCCATGAAGGGTGAAGTATTTTCATTAAAATTTTCTAGAAATGATTCAACTAAGTAGTTTTCGATGATATTGCTGCTATATGTGACTGGCTCATTCTATCCTTCTAATTCTGTAATGATATAATTTTGATGTTTTTCATGGTAAGCCCTTATTTTATTTGGCTTTGCATTATATGGAACACACATGCGGGACCAATCAGTTGCAAAATAGCCATGAAGCTTTTCTGACGAGTCTTTGCTAAGGATTAAACCATAGAACTCAGGGATATCAACCACAAGAATTTTAATGACTTAACACACTTTACGGTTTGATGAGAGTCTAAAGTGACTTGATTGAGATCTCCTATAACTTCGACTTGGGATCGGTTTAATTGCACAATCCACACAATATATTTTTGGGGCTCAACATTCAATTTCGCACAAACTGTTCATGTTAGGATGTTAAATGAAGCTCCAAAAATCAACTAAACAGTTGTGTAGATTCTTGTTGAAAACTTCAAAAGTCAAAAGGAATGGAGGAGTATGGGATTTGGATCTCCGTTCTATTAGAGAAATATCAGAAGGACTAATTCTATCTAATGAGGTATTAGAAGGCCTTCCCATTTCTTGCGTAGCTTACGAGATTACAGTAGTGGGAAGTAGAGAAGTAGGGATTGCTTTTAGATATTTGAGGAATAAATTTTGTTGATGTTTCAACTTGCTAAGCTCGTGAAAGGTAATGTTCACCCTAGTCTTTTTCATATCTTCTACTACGTTGTATTCCATTTCATCAGAGACTAGTAGCATTTCACCTCAAGTTGAAGAATTTGTTTGAGAAGTAGCGGTTTGAGTAGATTTAGATGAATATTTCTTACCTATTGTTTTGTCTTTGGGAGCCGAAGTTGATACCTTCTGCTTTGAATTTTTTTGTGGAAAATAAACAGGGCTTCTACTCCTAGTTGAAATAGGTAGTTCTTCTTGTGATTCTCCACTGGGAAGAATAAAATCCCACATTCCTTGTAACTTGACTACCTCTTCATCATCTGTTCCTTCTTCAGCCATTGAGACTTCATCATTCTCCACATCTGGTTCAGTATTTGATATGGTGTTTGGAGGCTTAGTATCAAAGGGGAGATTTCTTTTGTATGGTCTAAAATATTTCTTTGAGGAAGTCTCTATTACTTGTTTCTTGATATAAACCATTTCAATGGACATGGTTTTAAGGAATTTTTGTAGACATTCAAGATCAAAAGGATCTTTAGGTTTCTTTTTCTTGGATTTGTCCCTAAAATTTACCTTCTTAGGTTTTCATTCTTCTAATGCATTCTTCTTATCTAAAGCTAAAATACATTTTTCTACAACATTGGCTTCTTTCATGTTTTCTTCAAAAGTTGGTTTGGCAGCTCTATCGACGAAAATCATTGTGCTTGAAGGGAGATCATAAATGTACCATTAATTTTGGACTTCGTCACTTGGCTTGGATGTCATTGGGATTTTATTCATTGAAACGAGAATTGAAGTCTTTAATCGGTTCTCTAGGTTCGGCTTTCAAGTTGGAAATATCATTTATAAGAGTAGTTGTTGATCTGTCATCTCCAAACTTGTTAATTTTAGATATGTTCTATGCTAGAGCAATTTATTTAAATTTCATTTCCAGATTAGCATTCACATCAGCATAAAGTAAACTGCAGATAGAACACAAATATAAATCACAGAAGACAAGCCAAGGCAAGAGGACACGGGATGTGGTGCTAGCCAGGGATGAACCCCACAATGTGGGGAAACCCTTAATCACTTATTCTTTTATGTTCTTCAAAGTTCAACACACACAGAGAGAGAGAGAGAGAGAGAGAGAGAGAGAGAGAGAGAGAGAGAGAGAGAGAGAGAGAGAGAGAGAGAGATAGTAAATTTACAACAGAAGTCATAACTTTGACTTATCTAGATCTGGCATAGAACATTTCGTATAACAATGAGATCAATTGAATACATTTTGCTTCAACTGATTCTCCAAGGTGACGACTTCACCTATCATAGTGTTGCATCTGGTCCACTTGTTGCACCACTACATACTACACCATGCTGCACTAATCATGATTATCATCATGCTACCCATGACCATGATCTTATTCATCATCATGTTGCCCTTTATGTCCATGATGTCATTGATCATCATGTTGCTGGGATTATCATCCTTGCTGAACCTCTGAGGTACTTGTTCATATCAAGAATACTAGATCTGAATACAGTGATTACTATTGCCACTGTATATCTCCTTTTACAGGTATGCTGAGAAGCTCTTGATCAATACTGAAACCTGCTTCATCATTATGGTTACGACAGTAACACATACATCTGTGACACTGAGATGATACCCAACATAATTTTCATTTTGCAACCCGAGTTACGTTGTTCATTACATCTAAACTGTCACAGGGACACCACTGAGTTTTATATTGATTGATTGCAGCTATAGCAGTTCATTCCAGTGGCCTCATTACCTTATCGTGGCCACCTACAGCTCCCTGCAGCTCTCCCTTATTACTGCGGCTACTCTGCGTCTTCATATACATGACTAGGACTTCTTCATTTCCAGCGGCTTCATCAATTTCACTTGACTGCGGCTGTCATGGTTATAATTGCCATATATAGTGTATATATGTATAATGGCCATACATGTTCTAGACTTCACATAGAATGCCCATACTTGTATAGTGTATATATATAGCGTATATGTGACATTCATTGACTGCATGTAACTTCAGTTCTTCTTCAGTGGTTCCATATACCTGACTGCGGCTTGGCTTCATATGCATTGGCTCTCTTCGACACACAGATATGTGGCTCCTTAACCCCTATTGACTGTGGCCTACTGCAGCTGATCTTTGTTCCATTTTGTCACTGCAGCTCCATGCCTTAACTGCAGCTTCACCTCCTCGTGACTGCAGTTATGACTGTGGCATGTGGTTAGGGCATCACGCTGACTATCTTTGCCCTGCGTATGGTTCAAGAATAGCGTATTAAGTGTACAGTGTAAATGTCACCATGAACATCAAATAAGAATCTTCAAGAATTGTGTATTAGTAGTCTTCAATTTCTGTGCGTATAGATGATAGCGTATATAGTTCATTTTTGTGTGTAGTTGCTCCATTTCTAGTGTTCATTGTTGTGCGTTAGAACTACGACATCATAGGCCAGTGAATCTTCTCATGGTGTCTCTCTGCTACTCCAAAAACCGAAGACGTGGGGAGGAGGAGATCACCTCAAGAATGTGTGTACCAAATGACATCAAATCCTCTTCTATTTATACCAAAAATGTATAGGTTGAGTAGACATGACGTTTGGGCTTCTTGAGCCCACATAAGTTGCTAGCTGAGTTAACAATTTGTCCATAACATAAATAAATTCATAACTTCATAAATACTTATTATAATCGGATGATCTTTAGATCAATCCTACACCTCTCAATGACAGGGATCCAATAAAAATATCAGCTACCATAAATAAGCTGACCCACATGGAGTTTGGTCCTAGTTACCAATTTCAACACTCCATCTCAACTAGGGAGGACTCCATACATTGATCCATATGACCGGATTTACTATCTCTACCATTAGTGCCCTGCACTACTTTGGCCAACTCTGCTCAACTCTACTGGCTCTGCTCTACTCTGCTCAGGTCTGCTGGCTCTGCTGGCTCTACTCTGCTCAACTCTGCTGGCTCTACTGGCTCTACTTAGCTTTGCTAAGCTCTGCTAGTTCTGCTCTGCTCTTCTTAGCTCTGCTAGCTCTCCTCTGCTTTGCTTAGCTCTGCTGGCTCTGCTATGCTTTGCACAGCTCTACTAAACTATGAAGAAGAAGAATTGATCGTGAATGTCTCATACCATTCTCCATTGACCCGAAGTCAGTCTCAGAGTATGTACCACTGGTCCCAGACCAGTCTCAACCGACCCGAAGTCAGCGTCATAGTGGGTACCACTCTTACCACTGGTCCCAGACCAGTATCACAGTCCCATAGAGTGTACCACTGGTCCCAAACCAGTCTCAACTAACCCAAAGTCAACGTCATAGTATGTACCACTCTCACTGATCCCAGACCAGTCCCTCACTAACCCAAGGTTAGTCTCAGAGTATGTACCACTTGTCCAAGACCAGTCTCAACTGACCCGAAGTTAGTCTCATAGTAAGTAAAACTCCTACAACTGGTCCCAGACCAGTACCATTGATCCCAGACCAATGAAGGTCATCCTAGGGTAGGGAGTATCGTAGATACAATGATGCATCCATTGGTACTACTATGGTCCCTATCTTCATTTCCCTGCTCATTGATCAGATGAGAGGTACTTCCCATGAGTCCCTGACTGCATGGGTAGGATGCCTCGATAGGAGAACTTAATCAATCCTGTCCTCAGAGGAGAACTAATCATCCTGCTATAATTTTTTCATGGAGAACACATCATCTAGACCTCATAGGAGAACTAGTCATTCTACAACACAGGATAGCGAATCATCTTGTCGCGCAAGAGAGCGAATCATCTTATCCCACAAGAGAGTGAATCATCTTGTTCTAGTGTGCATCACCAGGGGAGGTGAGTCACCATGTGGCCGTATGTTGTTCCAGTAAGAATCGCAAGCTGCAAAAGCTCCTAGAGCTCAATGTATGCAACATGCAAGACCCTTTTACAAGGGTCTCTCAATGACTCCAAGTTGTATGGGAAAATCACAGATTCGATCTTTCCCCAGGGCTTTGTCAAAATGTCAGTGACCTATACATCAGTCTCAATGTGATGGAGCCTCCTTGCTCATCGACTTACAACATCCCAGATAAGGCAACATTTGACGTTAACCTATTAGAGAAATCATTGAATACGAGATTCCTCTATAATTGAATCACACCTCTGGTTGTCACAGAGAATCACAATGGGATTCATCATGTGTACAAACAACTTACTGAAGAGCTTCTGCAACCAGACTACCTCTCAAGTAGCCATGCTAGCAGCAACATACTCTGCCTCGTTGGTGCTCAAAGCCACTGACTTCTGCTTCCTACTCAACCAGGATATCAAAGCAAATCCCAAAGAGAACCAACACTGAGAAGTGCTCTAGTGATCCTTCACCTACCCACTCAGCATTTGAAATATTTTGGCAGTGTATCTCAATCCATGAGAGATTGTGCCCTGAAGATATCTCTGAAGATTCTAGGCACCTTCAGTGAAGCTCACCCAAATATGAGCTTACCATAATAACTACAAAACATATGTCCGGACGGATGTTCACCAAGAACATCAACATGAATGAGTTTATGAAACTCAGAGGCATTTCCCAAATCTGGTCCGACATCACTACCATACAACTTGTAAAAGTTAACATCCTCGAGGTAGTCATAGGCTTGTAGTTTATCTTTCCACATTTGGAATCCAACTCCCTCTGTCTTCTACAAATGAGAGGGTCTACACCTGTCACACATTGGTGCCATTATGAGAGGTCTGTCATCTACAACCTTCAGAATTTTGGGTCGATTTCACTCCTACTAAATCTCACCTTCATCAGATAGTTCTTGATCATCTCATACTATGCCCGGGGTGATTTGGTTTAAGTCATAGAGGGCTTTCTACCACCTGCACTCGTGAGATTCCTGATCATGAATCTCAAACTCCTTGGGGTTTTCCATACCTGTGGACCTACTACATGAGGGGAATGGTACCCTTGTAAGATTTTCCTTTGGTACATATCTGGCAAGTACTTCCATGCTCTTCTTGAATTCAGGCATCCCTGCCACCATCTGACTCATAGACCTCTGGTACTATGTGTTAATGGACATGGTCCCCAGTGGAGTTCCTGCAACTTGATACAACCCTGAACTCAAAAATATCTTTGAAAATTCTATTTTGAAACATGTACCTTTCCATCAATGAGTGCCACCCTGAAACCTTTGACTTCCATTGCTGAAATGGACACCAAGTTCTTCTTACGATCAGGTACTTAAAAGAGATTCTAGGTTTCCTTGCATTCTTTGAAGAGTCGACCATTTCCTCGATGACCTTCATTACGTATCATTCTTATGATCATTGAAGATGTCCCTAGAATGATTATTATCTTCATCAAGAGATGTGTCCCTGTCCTTCAGACACTCCACATAATGATTGAACTTCTTTTTTGTATCTAAGACATTTGTCTTTCCTTCCACCGTTAGATCTGAATTTCCCAGTGAAGTGATCTTTAGATGGGCCATCAGAAACTTCTACTGCATCATTCTAATAATATTCTATGCTTCGACTTCACCCTGGGTGAATTATGAGGAACCCATTGATCCTTTTGTCTTGTCCCAGCTGTCTTTGGTGATTTCTCTTTCACTCTTGCTTGGGCATTGTCTTCACCTCAGCTCTGATACCATGTTAATTTTAGGTATGTTCTATGCTAGAGCACTTTATTTAAATTTATTTTCGAGATTAGAATTCACATCAGAATAAAGTAAATTGTAGATAGAACACAAATATAAATCACAGAAGACAAGCCAAGACAAGAGGACACAAGATATGGTGCTAGCCAGGGATAAACCCCCAATGTGGGGAAACACTTGATCAATTCTTCTTTTATGTTCTTCAAAGCTCAGTAGAGAAAGAGAGAGAGAGAGAGAGATAATACATTTACAATAGAAGTCAACACTTTGACTTATCTAGATTTGGCATAGATCATTTTGTATAACGATGAGATCAGTTGAAGACATTCTGCTTCAACAGATTCTCCAAGGTGATGGCTTCACCTATCATAGTGCTGCATCTGGTCCACTTGCTGCACCACTATATACTGTACCATGTTGCACTAATCATGATTATCATCATGCTGCCCATGACCATGATCTTATTCATCATCATGCTGCCTTTATGTCCATGATCTCATTCATCATCATGTTGTTGGGATTATCATCCTTGCTGCACCTTTAAGATACCTGTTCATATCAAGAATACTAGATCTGAATACTATGATGACTATTGCCACTGTATGTCTCCTTTTACATGTATGCTGAGAAGCTCTTGATCAATACTAAAACCTACTTCATCATTATGGTTATTACAGTAACACATACATCTGTGAGACTGAGATGATACCCAACGTAATTTTCATTGTGCAACCTGAGTTATGTTGTTCATTGCATCTAAACTATCACAGGGGCACCACCGAGTTTTGCATTGATTGATTGCGGCTATAACAGTTTGTTCAAGTGGCCTCATTACCTTACTGCGGTGACCTACAGTTCCCTGTAGCTCTTCCTTATTACTGTGGCTACGTCTTCATATACATGACTGTGGCTTCTTCATTTCCAGTGGCTTTGTCATTTTCACTTGACTGCGACTGTCATGGTTATAATTGCCATATATAGCATATATATGTATAATAACCATCCCCGTTCCAAACTTCATGTAGAATGCCCATACTTGTATAGTGTATATACTATATGTGACCTTCATTGACAGCATGTAACTTCGATTCTTCTTCAATGGTTCCATATACCTGACTACGGCTTGGCTTCATATGCATTGGCTCTCTTCAGCCACAGATTTATGGCTCCTTAATCCCTATTTTCTGTGGCTTACTGCGGTTGATATTTGTTCCCTTTTGTGGCTGCAGCTCCATGCCTTAGCTGCAACTTCACCTCCTCGTGACCGCAGTTATGACTGCAGCATGTGGTTATGGCATCACATTGACTATCTCTGCCCTGCGTATGTTTCAAGAACAACGTATTAAATTTATAGCGTAAATTTCTTTCTTCTAGTTAAGACTAATCTAAGTACCCACGGGGATTTGAACCGGTGACCTATCACAAGGAGTGCCTTAACAGTGCACCCATTCACCGTCAATCCAAAACCCCGTGGGCCATTTATAGCGTAAATTTCATCATGAACATCGAATAAGAATCTTCAAGAACTGCGTATTAGTAGTCTTCAATTTCTATGCATATAGATGACAACGTATAGAGTTCATTGTTGTGCGTAGTTGCTCCATTGTCAACATTCATTGCTATGCATTAGAACTAGGGCATCATAGGCCAGCGAATATTCTCATGGTGTCTCTCTCCTACTCCAAAAACCCAAGACGTGGAGAGGAGGAGATAACCTCAAGAATGTGTGTACCAAATGACATCAAATCCTCTTCTATTTATACCAAAAACGTATAGGTTGAATAGACATGACATTTGGACTTCTTGAGCCTACATAAGTTGCTGGCCGACTTAATAATTTGTCCATAACATAAATAAATTCATAACTTCATAAATACTTATCAGAATCAGATGATATTGAGGTCAATCCTACACCTCTCGATAAGAGGGATCCAATAAAAATATCAGCTACCATAAATAAGCTGAGCCACATGGAGTTTGGAACTGTTTTCCAATTTTAACAAAACTTGGTTAGGAACTTCTCTTGAAAGTAATCCCAACTATTAATGGAACCTGATGGTATTGAAAAGTACCATGATCTTGTTGATCCTTGTAAGGTATAAGTGAATAATCTTACAACTGAATCTTCTTCCACTACCTCGTTTAGGTTTATGGACAACATAAATCTATTTATGTGTTCTTCGGTTGGTAAACCATCATCAAGATTGAACTTTGGTAAACACTTTTATAGATGAGTTTGAAATGGATGTAAGGGTCCCGCCATCCATACAGCTCTTATATTTTTCTGTTGCCTTTGTGGGTTTTGAGCCATTGTAGGTGTCTATGTCAAGGAAGATGTTCCTATATTTGAAGGTAATTGGGTAGAGGAGGCATGTGCTGTAGCACCAATGTAAACCATGATCTCGATTAGTGAGGCGGATGGTTGATTTTGTAATGAAGTAGATGGAATGAATGATGATGTTTGAGGTGATGATGAGAGAACCTCACTATGGGATTCAGATTGTGCCTTCTTAGCTCTATTATGGTTTGGTAGAGAGAATCCAAATTGGGGGCATCCCAAAATTTTCACTCAATGCTCTAGTTAACCATCGAGATGAGGGGAACTAAGAGGAAACACTAGCTTTGGATAGCTTAGATTCTTCTTGAGATATTAAAATCCCCTGTAGCTCATGGATCAAAAATTGGACTTCAGGGGTTTCTATAGAAGAAGATTGATCTGACTTGTTTGAAATCACAGTAGTGGATTCTAAAGGGTTCTTTACAACTTGTCGCTTAGGATTTGGATATTTGGAATGTGATCAAGAAGTTGGAGGAGATGGTGATGAAGTTTTACTTTTAGAATGGCCTATTGACTTGAATTTACTTACCATTCATAGTTATGCCCTCCTTCTAGTGCCAAAATGTTGAAGCCTCAAAAATCTTTGCTACAACATGGGAGAAAACCACCAGGTCTAGACCTTGGTTAGTAGCTCCTTTTCCATTTGGTGTAGTGGCTCTGACTAGGGATAATGGGACCAGTTTCCTAGAAGATATTTTCAAGAGTGTTGGTGGGGTGATATATGATGTAACGAGGTAATGATTAAGCTAAGTGTAATCTAATATGAAATACTAAAAACATACATATATTCTAGTTTAAACAATATTTAAATATAAATATACCTAGGAATTAAATACAATATGCGATCTACAATGATGCCTTATAATAGTTGCTAATAAAGATCATTCAACTGCAATAAAAATTGAAATTGTTTAGGAATAATCGTTTTTGATAAATAGTTAGCCAAAACGATTGAAAGATATATCGCACAAAAAATCATTCATGTATTGAAAATAAAGTCAAAGCCAACATCATACAAAAGTGCAATAATGCTAAACTGTAATTCATACTTTCACACATAAAATAATTAAAAGAAGTAGTATTTCCTGATACATAAATAAAACAAGATCATAATATAAAAGTACCATAGATGGCGAGTCTTGCTCATGTGCTTCAGCAATATTGACCTAATGTCAATCAATCCAACATATTCTAAGAGTAGAAAAGTGTGTTTTAGTAGAGCATGTTAGATATTCAAGAGAAAATATATCACGTTCCATTCATTCCATCGAAACCTCTTCAAAAGTATAGAAGTGCAATGTTTCAAAGAATGTTTCTGATAAAATTTATGGACCCCTCTCTAAATGCATGAGAGCGGTTTAAATACTAAACTATAGGTCCTAAAATAGATTATTAAAAAAATAGCTAAGGAGGTTTAAACAACCTTGCTCAGATCATGCAAAAATAAAACTAAAATGAAAAAAAACTATGTGACTAACTCCATTGATTTTGATATTCCAAATCGCAAATGTCTTTCATAAGCTTGAGCTGTGTCAGTTAGTCCATCGCAATTTTAACTACCTAACAAATATAGAGTCTGTTAGTGTTGGCACAATTTTTTGTGTGGAGGTTGTTAAGATTTCTTCGTTAGTATATTTTGACCTACAATAGTCTCGATACTTATTATTGAAGGCCTGCTACATCTAAGCCCAAGTTGCAATGTTATTACCAGGTAATCCCATGAACCAACATAGTGTTGCTTCCTTGAGAGTAGAAGGGAATAGTTTTAACTTTGTTCGTCTTCTGCATGGTCATAAGTTTGACAGATGACAGAAAACTAGAAAAAGAATGTGTCATGTTCTTTTATAGTCAAACCATTGAAATGAGGTAGGGCTAAAGGACTTATATTATTCATTTTGGTCTTCCCATTGGTCTCCTGAATGGGGAAGGTACCCTCTATTCTCCCTCCATTTCCCCTAACATTTCTGTTTTCAGCCATTGGCTCCAGAGGAATGTTTTCTTCTTCTTTTTCCCCTATAGGTTCTCCAAATATGTTTAGATGTTCACCTAAGGGTTCTTCTTGATTGCAACCATCGAAGAAGAGAGAAGGTTGGCTATGTGAAGCAGTGTGGGTGTTCGGAAATTTTTTTCCTAAGCTATCTCTACTCCTATCAGGCATGAAAGGAAATATTTTTGGTTGGTTTTTTGTTTCTTTTTCCCCACACTGAAAGTACCTACAAAAACTGAAATTGTGATTAAACAAAACAAATTGCAACTAGTTGAAATGAACTTGTTGAATGGAAATTTGCAGAACTGAAAAGGAAGGAAAGGAAATGCAGAACTGAAAAGGAAGGAAAGGAAATGCAGAACTGAAAGAAAACAAATCAATAGTCTACTTTTGCCGAAATAAATTATTAGCAGAATGTTGCAATAGGAAATAGAAGAAAGAAGTAATCACATAATACTTTGACGCTTCCTCGGCAGCAGAACCAAAAAGTGGTGAGCACCAGTATTGCAAAAATAATGCTGCAACTCTTGGGCTACCAACTTTACTTTTATCAACCCGGTAGTTCGTAACAAACTTGGAAGCATCAGTGTTATATGCACAAGTACTAGTGCTCACTCCAGGTTGTCACCTGGTCAGCCAGCGTGAGATCACTAGGAGCTGAAGCCAAATTATAAATATTTTAGAAGAAGCTCTATGTGTGATGAGATGAAAGAAAGAATACTATACAGATGTTATTCTAACTGCAAAAAGGAGAAAGACTGAAATGTAAAGCAAAACCTAGTGAACCCTAATTAACAATCTAATTCTACTTTTGCCAAAAACACTATCAAAACCATGTAATAAATGCCATTACCTACTCAAGGAAGTTAACAACATCTAACCATGATATTTCTAGAAGTAAATAAGCAAAAAACATATTTTTGGACTTTTATGTGATTTAACATGCATGGAATTTACTGTGTGTGAGTGTGGCAGCGAACAGGTGGCTTTAGAGGGTGGTTTTGGAGCTTGGGAGGATGTAAGATGGTGTGGATGGGTCCTAAGAGGTCTTAGGTGACCTTCTGGAGGATTCTCTCACACTCAACCTTCAAAAAAAATCCTATAGGAAAAACTACAGGAGGACACAAGAAAAGTACAAGAGAAAAACAAGGAAACTACAGGAGGTCTACAAGAGGAGGTCGAGAGAAATTTTCTCTATTTTGAGGGTGTGAGAGTCAGTGGAAAAGGTGGATTAAGGTTGGAATGAGGTGTTAGGGCACTTAAGTTCTACCATGAATCACTAGGAGAGAGAAAGATGATTGGGTTTGCTCAAGGAGAGAGGAAGAAGGTCTATGAAAAATGAATGAAAATAATGCAGAATTGAGGTGAGGTTTGGGAGACCTATAGGGCATGGATCAGATGGAGAATGTGATTTTTGGTAAGCTGGCCTAATGCTAGAAGAGATTTGGTACATAGAAACTGAAAGTCAACCAAGAAAATCAAGCAACTAATGAAATGAGTGCATCCTAGAAAAAACAGAGTTTTGCATTAAAATGGCCTGAACTATGATGTATAGAAGGAAATGCTGGGAAATGTTGTAAGAAAGGAAAGCATGAAAAAGGACTATTTCAAATCAGGAAGTCAACATGATAAGGAATATCTAAGTAAAGAAAAACTGGACTATCAACCTACTAGAGAGTTGCAAACACTAGAAGTCCTAGGAATGAGGAAAATCTATGTTTTTGGGGCAGAAAGAGCGTCTTTGTTTCAAATCATGTTCCCAGAGGGAGGAAGAGAGGCCAAAGAACTATTGCTAGCCTTTTGAATATTCTATGATCATTGCTTAACCTGCTACAGAAAGGAAAAATGGAAGCAAGCTACTAAATGATCAAAAGTAACCTATTCTTAACCATAAGAGAAATACATCTAACATCAAACTAATCTACAAATTGAAGCAACACATACAAATACAAGTAAAGAGAAAACTTGGCTACTTGGATTGGGCCCTAACCTAAGAGATTCAGCCCTCTGAGATAACTTAGTGTTAGCTCAAAAAGGATTCCATCTCCATTATCAAAAAATAACAAGATTACATAAAACTGTCATAAAATAGTAAGCTAGAAATTTGAGCAGAGTTTTCACAAGCAAAAAAAGGTCAACCGCAGTGAGGCCCTAGGCCTCTCTACTTATACATCTGAAGAAACCAACAGCTTCCTTAAAATCAGGGAGCCTTGGCTCCCAAAATTCGAGATAACTATCAATCATCTTCCACTTGCTCGGCTGCATTCTAATGCATGATTCGGCTGCTTGTACTCTGAGATGAATGAAGGGGAATTTGAAGTGAGGAGTAATAAATGAGGGGGATTCCCTCCTATAAGTCCTCTCATCTATCTACTTTGAGTTATTTCTACAGTTTGACCACTAGATCCTTGACTTTGACCTTGAAATCCATCAATAATCTACAATTAAATACATGTTAGACCACCTGACATAATAACTAACTCAACTCACCCTATAAGCATAAATATAATCAGAAAATCATACAATAAGCTAAGGGAATGGTTGATTTGACTAGGTTAGAAGGTAAAATGAGCCCATATAATTACCTGTTTATGAGGCTCATCAATTAGCTTCGTGAACATGTCTGCATGATTCTCCTGTGTATGGACCTTCTTAAGAGTTATGTTTCCAACATCGATCACATGTCTTACAAAATGGTACCTTACATCAATGTGCTTAGTCCTGTTGTGATAAGCTATATTTGTAGCCAAATGTATACTACTTTTTCTGTCATAGAATACATTTACTTTCTCCTACATCCTTTCAAGCACATCAAGTAGACCTTTCAACTAGATTGCCTCTTTACATGCATCTGAAGTAGCTATATACCCTACTTTAGTAGTGGACAAAGCAATTGTTTCTTGAAGCTTTGACATCTAGCTAATTTCTCCACTTGCAAGAATAAAGACATAACCCGCAATAGATATCTTCTTGTCCAAATCACCTGCACAATCAACATCCACATAATCGTAGAATGAATATCCATAACCATTAAAGATGATACAATGGTCACTTGTGCCTATTGAATAATGAAGCACCCATTTCACTGCTCGCCAGTGTTCTTCTCCTAGATTTTCCATGAACCTACTAACAACTCCAATTGCATGTGAAATTTCAAGTCCTGTTGATACCATCACATACATTAAATATCCTACTACATTTGCATATGGTACATGTGACATATACTTCTTTTCTTCATCAATTCTAGAACTTATACCCGAAGAAAGATTAAAATGGGAAGCTAAAGGAACAATAACATGTTTCACATTGTCCATAATGAAATTTGCAAGTATTTTCTCCACAGAATTTTGTTGTGATAACTAGTTTTACAAGTTCCCTCTCTCTGTGTATCTCCATGCCCAAGATATGTTTTACATCTCCAACATCCTCCATAACAAATATCCTTTAAAGCTAAGCCTTTATCCTGTTTATTTCTTGCATGTTTTCTCTTGCAATAAGCATCAACATACAATACCAAGATAATGAATATTCCATTAAAACTCTTAAAGTATGCATAATGATCATACTCGCTTCAAGTGAAGTTCTGGCTCACCATGAAGGAGTCAAACTTCTTATACCACTATCTGGGAGACTACCTCAAGCGACAATGATTTCCTAAGCTTGGAAAGTAATATTCTGTTGCAACGTTGTACAAGAACTTTAGGTTGTTCCATCTATATATCTTCATCCAAATCTCCATGAAGAAAGGTTGGTTTAACATCTAACGGTTCTAACTCAAGACGAAATAATGTAGTTAGTCCTAACACATTACAAATAGAAACAAGTTTTATAAGTTGAGAATACCCTTTTGCTTCCAACCTCGCCTTATACCTTTCAATAGTTGCATCAACATTTTGCTTCAATTTGAAGACCCATTTGCATCTGAAAAACATTATCCCTTTAGAAAGTTCTACAAGATCTCAAGTTTCTTTCTTGGTTAAGGAATCCATTTCCTCATCCATAACCTTCTCCCATTTTTCACTAACCACAACAATCATTACTTTCTGATAACAAGAAGGCTCCCAATCTTCAGTAATCAACGCAATAGATGAAGGAGAATCTTGATACCTTTTGGGTGTTCTTCTTTCCCTTGTAGACCTCCATATACTGACTTGTTGCTAAACTAGTTCTCGATTTTCCTTTACATCTTCACCTTTTTGTTTAGAAGTCTCTTATTCCTTCTTACTTTCCAAAAAAGGTCAAGTTGCCAATTGAATTTGTTGATTTAATGATATGTGTTCATGTTCAACTTTTCCAACATCATATTTTATAAAGTAAGGTTCATCAAATGTTACATCTCTACTAATGACTATTTTATGTGAATAAGGGTCCCACAACCTATATCCTTTCACCACATTGTCATACCCAAAAAATAAATAAAAATTTCCTTTCGTTTCTAACTTAGAATGTTGATTCTTTGGAATAAAAGCATAAGAATCACAAACAAAAAATTCTTAAATGTGAATAATCACAAGACTGACCGGACCAAACCTCATCGGTAATTTTACAATTAATAACAATTGAAGGTGATTTGTTTACTAGATAACAAGAAGTAGATACTACTTCTTCCAAAAAATCATGTTAGCATTGTTGATCATGCTTTTGGATCTTTTCATAAAAATCTAATTCATATGTTCAGCAATGCCAATTTTCTGAGGAGTATAGACAACAATTTTATGTCTAACAAACCCTTCATTCTTGAAATATTGTTCAAATTATAAGGAAGTAAATTCATCGCCATTGTTAGTTCTTAAACAATTAATAGATTTGCCTTTTTTATTTCCAACCATAGCTTTAAATTGTTTAAAGATATTAAATACAACAACTTTTGTTTTTAACACATAGACACATAATTTCATGGAGTAATCATCAATAAATGTTACGAAGTAAGATACACCTCCATAAGATACTGTAGGAGATGGTCCCCAAACATCAAAATGAATATAGTCCAAAATTCTTTTACTATTATGACTTCTGGTTTAAAATTTATGTTTACATTCTTTTCCATACACACAATGTTTACAAAAATCCAAACTCAATGATTTCTAATTAGGAAGTAATATACAATTCATCAGTACTTGAAGACCCCTCTTGCTCATGTGGCACAACTGTTGATTCCATAGGTGAGTATCTTATTCTTCCTTCTTAGATACAATCATTGCCTCCTTCACTTGAGTACTTTCTTTGGGTCTATAAAGGTGTACGATCTTCTCTGCCTTCATAACAACCATAGTGCCCTTTGAAATTTTCAACACACAATTTTGACCTCTAAACTTGTAACCTTCTGATTCCGATACTCTAAAAGAAATCAAATTCTTTCTCAACTCATGACATGTCCAACATTAGTCAATGTTAAATCTGTATCATCATACATTTCAATTTTGACATTTCCCATCCCAACAGTTTGACAAGATACATTATTACCCATAAACACATAACCACAATTCATAGCTTGACGTGAAGTGAACCAAATTCTGCATGGACTCATGTGATTAGAAGAAGCAGAATCTAACGATCAATTTTCATATGGTTGAGAAATATTACAAACATGCATATCTTCATCAACAATACCTAATTCAACAGATAAAAATTCATCAATCATACTGACTCAACTTGATTTTCTTCCTTATTTGGGTTCTCAACAAACTGTTTTCTTTTCCAAGAGTGTTTCTTGAGATGCTCTATTTTGTTGCAATACCAGCATTTGACTTTATAGTTATTGCCTTTTGGTTTTGATCTTAAAGAGATTCTTCCTTTTTCCCCTCTTTCCTTGGACTAACCTCTGGCTACCATGGATTCTAGCATGGAAGTTTCAATGTTATACTCTCTCCATGCTTCTTTAGATAACAAATCTCCCACAACACAATCAAATTCTAATGATCCGATTATGGTCAAACTGATAGAAGTCACAAAATAATCGCAAGACTCAGGCAAGGAACACAACAAGGTAATAAATTTATATTCTTCTTCAAAATAAACATTCATATATGACAACTGGAAGATAACTATATTAAATACACTCATATGTTTTGTTATTTTTGTAACCTCCTTCATCCGAAGGCCATACAATTTCCTCTTAAAATAGATTATGTCGGTTAAGGATTTGGCCATATGCAATTTTTCCAACTTTACCCACAAACATGTTGCTGAGGTTTCTTCAACAATGTTGAAGAGAACTTAATCCGCAAGGCACAACCTGATGGTACTAAGATATCAGGGATCCAAATCCTCCCAATCCAAATCTATCATGCCATCAAGATTCTTTCTAACACCATGTCATGTTTTGTGAAACCCTTATTGCACCAGCAAATCTTGTACCTTCAGTTTCCACAAAGCAAAATTGTTCTTACCGATGAACTTCTCTACCTTAAACTTAGCATTAGTCATTTTTGGTGGGTGTTTGTTATATTCATTCCACGACAATGTAGGGGGGCTCATCCCCCTGCACGGGGTTCAGGGCAGCACCCCAGATTTTTCTTTTTGGATTGTCTATTAGGTTTATGGATGGTTCAACATGCATATATATATATATATATATATATATATATATA
Organism: Pinus tabuliformis; assembly: GCA_031772625.1. Taxonomy (NCBI): domain Eukaryota; kingdom Viridiplantae; phylum Streptophyta; class Pinopsida; order Pinales; family Pinaceae; genus Pinus; species Pinus tabuliformis. Next base: position 1,843,483,981 of record CM062816.1, read on the forward strand.
TATATATATATATATATATATATATATATATATATATATATATATATATATATATATATGTATTGTAACACTGAAAGGAATATAATGACAAATTAATTTGGTAGTCACAGTTTTGGGATCGAGGGAAAATCTCTATGGATATCTATTTTATGTCTTATGCTCTCCCCATTGTTTATTTTCAATTTTTAGAATTCGTATGCAAGTAATTTCTGTAAGGGGTTAAAACCTACATTTGGTATCAAAGTTGTTTCAGCTTTAAGGAGACGCCTTTGCTGCTAAGGGGTTTTGCTTAGGCCTATGGTAGACCCTGTTCAGTGGAAGATATGCGAGATTGATTCTTGTGGTGAAAGAATATGACGAGCAGTGGAAAGATAGAGATTGAGAAATTTAATGGTCATAGTTTTGAGTTGTGGAAATTCAAGATGGAGGATCTGCTGGTGGATAAAGATTAGTGAATCACATTAGATCCAGGTACTAAACCAACAATGATGTTAGCTAAAGTTTGGAGGAAGTTGGATCGAAAGGCAAAAGTCACAATACAATTGTGTCTCAGATTTAGTATTGCTGAATGTATCAGGGGAAGCCTTGACGAAGGCTTTGTGGGATAAGTTAGGGACTTTATACCAATCTAAGTCTCTAGTGAATAAACTATTCCTATGGAAAAAGCTGTATAACCTAAGGATGAAAGATGGAGACTCAGTGAAGGAGCATTTGAAAACCTTTAATACTATGGTAAGTCAGTTATTATCTATTGATATTAAACTTTCAGATCAAGATAAGTGCATTAGTTTGTTGTGTTCTCTATTAGATTTGTGGGATAGTCTAGTTGTTGGAATAGGTAGCAATTCAATTTCTTTGCAGTCTGATGAAATTGTCTCATCCTCGATGTCAAAGGAGATGAGACGAAACAATATGGAGGCTCGAAATGGTGATGCCTTTTATGTACAAGGATGGTCCCAGAAATGAAACAAAAATAAGTCCTCGAGTGGGAGATCTAAATCTCCAGGAAAACCTCTAAAGATGTGCTGGAAATGCGAGAAGGAAGGGCACTTCATAAGGGAGTCTAAATCTAAAGCTCCTAAGAAAGGAAAGGGATTTGATGATGCTGCTTCTATAAAGGAAAAAATAACCTCAGATGAAGGTAGGGATGTGTACTTGGCTTCTTCTTCAAGTACACATGTATATCATGAGGCATGGTTGATTGACTCAGGAGTGTCCTTTCACTTCACTCCCCATAGTGAGTGGCTCTGCGAGTATGAGAAATATGATGGTGGTGATGTATTCTTAGGGGATGAAAAGAAGGCTAGAATTATTGGTTGCAAAACATTCACACTGAATTTTCAAGGTGGAAGGATTAGAAGACTTACAGGTGTTTTGCATCTTCCTTCATTGGCCATAAATCTCAATTTTGTAAGCAAATTGGATGATGCGGGTGTAAAAACAATGTTCGAGAAAGATACCTAGAATATGGTTTGAGGATCACTGGTATTGAAGCAGGGAGTTTGGATTGGAACTCTGTACAAGCTTCATGGTAGCACGATTATTGATGGGTACAATAGTTGTGTGGTTCCTGAAAGTGGAGAAAAAAATCTAGTGGTCTCTAGAGAAAAGATCATGCTATGGCATCAAAGGCTTAGACATATTGGAGATAAGGGCCTTCAAATACTTCATGGTAATGGTATGATAGAAGGTATGTCTAATTTCTCTTTGTATTTATATTTCTGTGAAAATTTTGTATATGGGAAGAAAAATCGGGTGAGTTTCCCCTTTAGTATTAAGAGGGGGAAACGCATATTAGAGCTTGTGCACAATGATGTGTTTCGATCTGTGTCATTTCCATCACTAGGTATGTCTGTGTACTATGTATCATTTATAGATGACTTCTCAAGGAATACAAGGATATATTTCCCTAGGAAATAATATGAAGTCTTTGAGAAGATCAAATAATTTAAGGCTATGTTTGGAAAACGAGAAAGAGAAGATAATAAAGGTGTTGAGGACATATAACAGTGGAGAGTTTTGTAAGAAGGAATTTAAGGAGTTCTGTCAGAAGTGTGGTTTAGCATGACAAATGAATACTCCATACACACCTCAGAAAAATGGAGTTGCATAAAGAATTAATAGGATGTTGATGGAAAAGGCAAGAAGCATGCTCAATGGTGCCGGGTTAGGACAAGAATCCTAGACAGAGGTGGTTGGAACTACATGTTACCTGGTGTTGATGCCTCGAAAATCGCTGCAACAACATTGGGGGATAACCACCCGGTCCAGACCTTAAAAGCAGCTCCTTTTCCGTTTGGTGTGGTGGCTCCGACTGTTCATCTAGGTCCAGTTACCTTCTCCCTATTGCTATTGGTTTATAATGTACCTTTAACTACCAATAGACAGGGACATCAGATCACTTCTTCTTGCTGATCAGGCAGGAGAATGACCCTTAAGCTGATTTGGGTTCAGCCAAGCCACAACTAAAGTTTTTCCTCTTTGAGGAGAGGACTTAAAAGAATGTAGAATTTACTCTAAATGCAAGCTTATTCTATGATGCAAGCAAAAGAAACTAATCTAAATCCTATCTTAATTAGGCAGATATAGATCTAGCCCAACTAAGAGCAAGATAATTAAAGTATTGGGATTTAGATATGTCTTGTTTATAATGAATACCAAGTTAATGAAGTAGTTCAATTAACTGATATTATGGATATCAAAACACATCCTATTGAGACCTCTTAACTGAAATAATAAACCAACAACACTTAGGAAGTAGTTCACATAAATGATATTGATTATCAAATCAGCGAATCCAATAATTGAATAATGATATGTGGAAATAGTTCACAACATATTACCACTCAATAAATCAGTTTTAATAAGGCAGATTTATGAGTAAATAGTTACTCAGAAATCAGAAATTAATCCATAAGAACAGAGATACATAATAACAAGATTGAGACAAATTACCCATATTGACAATAGTGCACAAACATGAATAAAATGACACATTCATATCACCATAAAATTAAAACTGATATTTGAAACAGTAGTATTAGAAATACCAATTTATTGCATCCATTTCTCTGTCCTTGGTCTCTAACAGCCCTTTACATTGCTTGAACTTCTACTTTCAAAACTAGAGCCACAATAGTGCAAGCTTTGTTCCTCATGCATAATTCAATATACAAAGGGAAAATCCTCAATAATCCCCAGATCTGAGATTTTTCACTCCTCCCTCCTACAACTCTAAATTCCAATTACAATAGTGCTTTTAGAAGCTCTAAAATTGCAGAGGAGAGCAGCCCTTTTTACATTCTGCAATCTATTACTTATACTATCTGTGAAGGAATTATTGAGAGGAAAGATTGGTGAAGAGAAATCTGCCAAATCCAATTTTACTTGCTCAAAATTCTGATCTTCAATTGCTGTAGCATTCTCATTGACTGAGATCTTTTCTTCATATCTTTTCCACTGTTTTCCTGCAAAAGAAATCAAAATAAATTAAAAATGTAATCAAAATATCATTTCTGGCAGTTAAATCAAACCTAATCAAATTCTATTTAAATAAATTAAAAACAAAATATAAGCTACGTATTGATGCTTGGAATGATTTGATTGGCAAAGGATATTATTGGCCAATGGATCTGCAATTAGAAGAGGCTTTGGACAAATGAAATTGAAAACAATAACTCAGAAAATTGATTTTGTTTTCAAAATTCGGAGCCTGATCTTCTGCCTGTTTTTTGGCCCAATAAATGATCAATTCTGTTGGTGAAACCTCCTCCAAAATGTTCTCCTTGATTTTCTCTTTCCAATGAGCCGTCCTGGGCCTCATTTGGCCAAGTAGAACTCAATTTATGAGCTTCCAAAGTTGATGGGTCAAATCTGATGTAAATCTGGAAATTCTGTTGCTGGGCTAAAAAAAATGAGAATTTGAATTAAAAATTAAATCCTGAATTAGTCCTTAATTAATTTTAATTTAATTGCTAATTATAAACTAACTAACGAATATCTAATTAACTATTTATAAACAAATTAAATCTAATTAAAAACTAATTCTAAATAATATTTAAATCTAAATTAAATAAATTATTTACATGTTATAAATTAATTAATCTGAACTATTAATTAAATAATATATATTAATTTAAATAATATAATATATTACATATTATTAATTAATATAAACTAATTAATATATATTAACTAACCCTACTCCTCACATATATAAACTAATATATAAACTACACTAACCTACAGCACATATATAAACTAATATGTAAACTACACTAACCTAAACTACTTATTACTCATACGTTAAACATATCACCATATGTTAATATATTAAAACATATTAAACTAAACATATCACACCATATGTTAACATACACCATACGTGAGAATTTAAAGGAATAATTCGTTGAACCAACCATGTAAAATTTTGATTTTATTCCTTTTCGTTATCGGCATGGAGAGGGCTTATCGAAGTCTTTCGGCACTTCGCATCGGGAGAATGAAGGGTATTTGTTTTATAACTTTTTAAAATGATGCGAAATCCCGATGCGATATATCACATCGGGGGGTGACTAATAGTTTTGTCGGAGTTCTTTAAAAATTGTTCCGAATAGAACTCCCGATGCAATCTTTTATTTTGTTATATGTTTTTTTTGTTTTAAATTTTAATTTAATTAAATTAATTATATTTAATATATTAATTAATTTAATTAATTTAAAATTTAATTTTAAACTTAAATTTTTATTTTTTTATTTTGTTTTCATGAACATAAGTCTTTAAACTATAGTTAAAAATAAAACTACAGCCACTTAGAAAATAAATGAAAAATAATAAAAATAAACTACAGCCACTTGAATGTTTGGTTTTTCGAGATTAAGATTTGATTAGAAAATTGGAGTGAATTTCTTAAGTCCCGATGCTTAATTATTTGGCTGCATAATGAAAAATGTTAGTAAAACCCTCTACGAGTTAATATTTAAAGTGAATGCCTTATTGAACTAATTTATTTACAAAATGCAATATTGTACATTTTATGCATTTTTAACCCAAGCTAGATAAATGATGAGATTTCAAAGGAGTGCCATTTTCAAACCAGTTGACCAAATGAGGCGAAACAAGCGTCGATGGGAAGCTTATAAAAAATCGATTCTAACAAAGCAATCAAAACAAGAATCCAACGAAAACTAAAAATTAACGAAAGCATAGGGCAATCAATTAAAATAAAAATCAAAAAAGGTGCTTAGCCAACATTTTTATAGAAAGGGTCCCCATTATTCGAAGCGGATGCATCAATAATGGGGGGTGTTGTGTTTTTACCACAACAATTGGCGACACACGGGAGAAGAACCGGTTATCTCTGTTATGAATGAGATTTTCCTAAAATTAAAGTAAAAATAATTAAAGAAGAGAAGATTATGCTTGAAATGCTTGACTTAGTTCATTAGTCTGAATAAAAACCAAAATCATCTAACTGTAATTTTTCTTAAAATTCCTCATAAATTAAAATATTTCGAAACTCTATATCAGTCATTAATTAGCTTGAAGGGATAAAGCAGGGGTCACTTTACAGCTTAGCTTTTAGAATATACTCATTTGTCACAAGTAGAGCCACTGCTGCCAGCAAACGTCTATAGTCTCGGCAGGGTTACTTTTTCAATCATCAATGATTCAGAATCCTATCTTTAGAAGAATTATTGACCTAGAGATAAATCCATTTATATATGTATTACTTTTTCTTTTTTTAATTTTATTAAATCTTAAAAGCCATTGTCCTAGTATGGTAGCCAGATAGTTGACAATGCCATTCACTGGTTAAAATTGGGCTGAACAAGCTGGCTCGTGATGAGACCCCTTGTCTTATAATTGTTTGCAATCATAAGCCATTACCCTGGTTTGTTTAGCAGTGTTGGTAATGTCAGCCTATTTTTCCCCTATGATCATGGTAAGCAGGCTCACGATGAGACCTCTTATCTTTTAAGTTTAAATATATTTCTGGATTATTCTCTAGAAAAATAAGACTCTTTGAGACAGGGAGAATCATGGACTCCTTAAGAGTTAAGAATGACAATTTCAGAGTTAAAGGTGCTTTGCTGTAAAGTGTCTTTACTTGGTTAAAAATAACTTTTCTTGACTGATAATAGAACTCTGAAAGATCTTAATAAAATTTTGAAATCTCAAAATGATTTCAATTTGATGAAAAAGAAATTTTTCAGATTTTATGATACTTTGTCAACTTCTCTTGATTGGTAATCTCTTCCTTAAATATGTCTACTTTAATAATAAGAAAATCAAACTTTACTAAGAGATTTAAGAAAAAACTAATAGGTGACTATTAACAATTTTTCTCCACGTATCCTGACCATTGTTAGGTAACCAGAAGACCTTCCATATAAATCACGGCAAAATCACCAAAATCAAAACTGAAATCCAAAAGAAAAGAAGTCTTATGCTAAAGTGAGAAAAGAAATCAGCAATAAAAATAAAAACAAAGAAATCTCTAAAAATGGGAAGGAAAATCCAAGTTTCGCATGATAAACTCAAACAAGAATGTTTGTACCAATGCCTCAACAATATGAAGAAAAGGAAAATAAGCATGTAATCATTCCTTCTTATGTTGAGAGTTAGAAAAACATACCTTGCAGAGTTGTGAATGCTTTAGGCTTTTAGATAACAGTGATCGTAAAATTCAGCCACAATGAATAATTTCTGTTTGATATGAATCTTCTTGTTTCCAAGCATTATCTTAATCATTTTCTAAAAAAAAAGGAATGCTTAGAGAAACAAATTAAAGGTTCAGAAACTTCCTGGTGTGGCTGTTTCAATGAGGATTATTGCTGCTTCTTGAAATAAAGCCAGGAGAAGAGTATGGACTTTGAAAATATGATTCGGCAGAAGATTGACAAATTTTGTGAAGAGCTGCAAAACAGAGTTTTATATCAGCATAATTTAAAAACAAAAATGAAACTAGAATGATGAAATGGAAATTAATGAAAATGGGCACATGAATCTTACCATTGGGTAATTGCTTTTGATCTTACCTGAAAGGTATCAATTTCCCCAAAGTGGCTGACTTCTTATTTTAATTAATATTAAAAACATGAAGAAATCCTACTAACCAAAATTCTACAACCTAAAATCATTATTTATTTTATTTAAACTAAAGCAAGCAGTAAAATGTAAAAATAGAATGCTTAGTGTTCAAGGGAATTGAAATTAAAGCAAATGCATCAAAAATGAGAATGAGAATTTGCAGCAATGACTGTTTCTCAAAATATCACAAGTTTCATATAAATTCCATGATTTTATAAATGGTTCGGAATCAAGACCAAATTTACGATAATAAAATTTAAATATGAAGATAGAGAGGTCTTGAATTCCATTTTTAATTATGGAATTATATATTTAGACTAAAATGTATGAGAAATTGAAATAATTTGGATATGCTGCAAATTGGTCATTAACTGCTTTCTTACCATAGTGGTTACCCAAGCTCGCTTTTAAAATAACACATTGCCGTATCGGATGATTTACATAACATGTTTCTTCACCATGCTTCAAATTTAATCTGCAGAACTTCACCTTTATTGCTATGCCATATATCGATTAAATGTCAATAGCTCAAAGGCATGCATTGGAAGCTATTGCATCGGAGATTGCAATGGCAAATTGCTGATAAGAACATGTGCAATGAAATGAAGCGATCACATTATTAAAGAAATATTATATCGGGGATCAGAGAATAAATTGCATCGTGCTTCCCGTATCGCAAAACGCACATCGCAGATTCAGAGAAGTGACGTGAGCATAAAAATGTGATGAAATGATTGCGATATCGGCGATTGGAAAACTTTTGGTACCCGATAAAACACGATATGATTCCTGCGATGCCGATGTGCGATGAGTGTTGTGGCCAATCGGCGATCGGCAATCTTAAGCACCCGATGTAACACAATATATTTCTTGTGATGCCGATATGCGATGAAGAGCGGACCCGATAATTTTTTATGATGGGATTTTAATAACATATCGGATCCGGGATATCGGCCATAAATAAAACTGCAAGTGATTGCGATATCGGCGATGCGATGAATGACATAACTAATCGGCGATTGCAATCGGAAATCTTAAGTGCATGATATAACAATTTTCAATATGCCAATATGTAATGAAGAGTGGACCCGATAATTTTATGATGAAAATTTGATAACATATCGGATCCGAAACATCGGTCCTTTTAAAGTTATGTTCTTACCATTATTGCGATTGAACGGACGCGATAATTTTATGAATTTGATTTGAATTTCATATCGGGTCCGGAATTATGTGTTTATCGCAATATCGGTAAAGTCGATTATCGGAGATATGCGATTCGATTATGGAAGAATACTTCACTTGCAAAGCTCCGATACGCGAAATGCAATATGACATATGAGTAAGATAATACATCGGAGGTCTTTGATGAACAATTTGTGATCAAAAGAAATGCTAAGAACTACTTCCGATGAAATCTTATGATGCGAATGGTCTTATGATATTTCTTGAAATTTCAATTGGGTTTTCTAATGAATGAAAGCAAAGCTAAAAAGATGCTTAAATTCTAATGAATGAGAAATGAAATTTCCCTGAACTTGTTGCAAATTTGAAATGGGTTTACTGCTTACTACAAGTTTTGAAAACAAAATGCAAACCTGCAAATAAAACAGAACACAAATCAAAAATAAACTAAGGAAAAGAGAAACTAATAAGAGATGAGAACGAACTTGCAAATGCGTACCTGGAAGGAAATTGTTTGCGAATTTTACCTTACGAATCTTCAAATTCTTCCTTTGATTTATCAAAATTTTGACTTTGTTCAAAATCATCTCATCATTTATTCAAAATCTAAGTGTACAATCAGCCTAAATGAAATCGATCATTCATGTTCATGGAATATAAAATTTACCAGAAATAAATATGAAACTATGCTTCCCTTTCGAAGTGAAGTAACAATTTATTACCTCTGCTTATTCCGAATTAATCTCGAGAAAAATCTGTATTGTTATAGTGGTTTTTTAATAATGTCTTTAGTAAATAGACATGATGCGTTTTTACAGCATCAGATAATAAACTAAAGATTAGAATGAGATTAAGCCACTAATTGTAGAAAAATGTCAAAACAGATTTAAATGTGTGCACTTGGCAAAATGGGCATCCTTAAGATCAGCTTTTGGCAAATTCCGAGGAATATAATATGAACTTCATATGATTGCTGTGACAGGTTAGATTGACTGATAATGATTGAATTAGAATTAGGCTTATCATAGTCAATCATACATCTCATAGGATAATGGGATCATGAAGCTTTTATATCCTCAAATCCTTACCATATAAATTTCAAAAGAAAATCTTAGAAAGAAATCCCGAAATGAAGAAAAGTGGCTTTGAGGCAATCGATGCCAAGTGCAATTTTAATTGAATTTAATCAAGACATTATTCAAAATAGGCAGAGTAGAGAAATCGCTATAATAAATTTCAAAAAGGAAAGCAAGAATTAAAATTTTCTGATAAGGAAAAATGTTTCCACTGAACATGTATGAGAAGGCTGATTGCTTTGTTTTATTTTTTAATCTACAGAACTATTGCAAATAAATTAACTACATAAAACAAGCTAACTAAATTAATTCTACTCCTATTCTAACCATATACATGAAAATGACTAGGTATAGTCATATTTCCAGTGTAACCATTCTCTCATTTTTATTCCCGCGTTTATGTACAGTTCAAATGTTAGCAATAAGAATAAAAATCTAACTAAACTAAGGAAAATAAATCTGAAATAAGAATGTACAGTTATTGTTAGCAAGTTGATTAAAATCTCCTTCTCTTGAAATTTGCTTTCCAATTCAATACCAATTGGATCATAGAAATCTGGATGGACCTCTATTAACGATTGAGAAATGTTCAAAGGAAGAGATAACAGGCCGAATTGTGGATATGAGTTTTGAAATTCAAAGGCCTGGAAAGAATTGTTAGTATTATGTACAAATGTTAAATCATTGACAATTTTCTTTGAAGGAAAAATTTCCAAACAATTTTCAAATGAGTCAATGAAAAATGGATGGAATTTTGTCAAATGACATGGAAAATTATTAATTAAATTGAATAGCTGGCCAGATTGCAAAAATACACTCTCTTGCTGACATTGCCTTTGAAAAAATAGGAGCTTCTGATGAAACATTAGCATTGATTTAAATTGGAATATTAATATTTTTTGATGCTGATGATTATAATATGAAACTTTAACTTCCCAATTGGGCAATGCATCAATTGAGTGTTTGATAATAAGGCGCTCAATATGCCAGCGAAGAGTGTGAAAATTTTGCAAAATAAAATCAGAAAATAAATCTAAGTTTAAACAAGATAGCTGTGAAAGAAAAACTAAAATGAAGTCACTATTTGTACAACTAATGTTACAGCACATTTGGGATCGTTTTGAAATGATTTCATTTTCACAAGGAATGGCCAGAATTATGGAATTTGAAAAATTTTGAATTCCAACTTGTGAATTAGAAAACGAATTATGATTATGAATGGGAATGGGAGTTTGATCCTCATATGAATCATAAATTGGAATGTTTTCTTGAATGGTGAAATCATGAAGATAATTTGCTGCTCTAAAATGAGGATTAGTTGAGATGATTTCTAAATTGAAGCGTTCCTCATTCTCAGATGTTATTTGAATTTTATCATGAGGATTCTCTTGAGAAAAATTGAAATCAACATCCTCAATATCAGAGTAATCATCATAAATGACCTCACAAGATTCTCTAGAATTTCCTTCAATCTCATCCAATATATCAAAACAAGGAGGGACAAGAATTTCATGTTCATCAGTGGCAAAAGAATGATCAGTTATTGTTTCTTTATCTTGATAAAAACTTAATGGTAATTCATTTAGATCAGCCTCTTTAATTTCTGGAATATCATTAACATCAAGAGGAAAAATATTACCATTATTGAAAATATCAGGATAAAGGGAAAAGTGTGAACCTGAAACAATGCATTTAAAACTGTCTCTATTTGAAAGCTCTTGTGCATTATGCTCATTGTAAATTTCAGATTGTAGATCATTTCTTTGCGTGCATATGCTTTCTTGAAGAACGCTGCTTTGCTGCTCTGATTTTGGCATTTGCTCATCATGGAGAAATTCAGAAATTTGTACAACAGTTTGCATTTTATTTGCTTTGATTGCTGCTTGTACTTGCTGATTTGCGATTTGATTTTCCGAATTTACTTCAAAGTAGCTTTCAGATTTCAAGGCGGCTTTTTCTCCAAAATTGCTATTGTTGTCTTCTTGCATTTGAATGGAAATATTTTCCAAGCTTTGTGAAACCGCTTCATCAGCATTTATTTGCACATCCATATTGGAATTCTCATTTATATTGGAAGGGGATGGAACAAAGCTTGAATCAATTTCATATGGATTGGGAATGGTTGGAAGAGAACAAATATATTTAAACCAATCTAATGATTCTTCTTCTGTAAGTTTATCTTCGTCCTTAAATCTTAAACAATTCAAGTGAAATCGAATATGAAAATCATTAACAGACTCATTTTTAAACCTTCGTAGATATTCAATTTCTTCACATACCTGTTCATACTCGTAGCCGTCAAATTTACAAATGAAAATTGTAACAAATTGATCCCAACTATGGATTGAGGCAACTGGAAGAGTTTTGCACCAGTTTCTGGCTTTTGCCGCAAATGTGAGAGTAAAAATTCTGCATAAAATGCCTTCATCAATTCCTTGAAAAGCGTGATTTGAAACATTTTGAATGAATTGAAAGACATGGTTAAAAGCAGAAGAATTTCTCTTACCATTAAACTTTGCCTGAGACAAGAGTCTTACCACTTCGAGTGGAGTATTGGAGGATGCACGTCCATGGATACAACTCCAAATTGGAAGTTTGAGAGGAGCCATTGTAATAAATAAAACATTAATATTGAAAAGACTCCGATAGACAAATAATCTCAGGCCCTCCTTCTAGCGCCAAAAATGTTGATGCCTCGAAAATCGCTGCAACAACATTGAGGGATAACCACCCGGTCCGGACCTTAAAAGCAGCTCCTTTTCCGTTTGGTGTGGTGGCTCCGACTGTTCATCTAGGTCCAGTTACCTTCTCCCTATTGCTATTGGTTTATAATGTACCTTTAACTACCAATAGACAGGGACATCAGATCACTTCTTCTTGCTGATCAGGCAGGAGAATGACCCTTAAGCTGATTTGGGTTCAGCCAAGCCACAACTAAAGTTTTGCCTCTTTGAGGAGAGGACTTAAAAGAATGTAGAATTTACTCTAAATGCAAGCTTATTCTATGATGCAAGCAAAAGAAACTAATCTAAATCCTATCTTAATTAGGCAGATATAGATCTAGCCCAACTAAGAGCAAGATAATTAAAGTATTGGGATTTAGATATGTCTTGTTTATAATGAATACCAAGTTAATGAAGTAGTTCAATTAACTGATATTATGGATATCAAAACACATCCTATTGAGACCTCTTAACTGAAATAATAAACCAACAACACTTAGGAAGTAGTTCACATAAATGATATTGATTATCAAATCAGCGAATCCAATAATTGAATAATGATATGTGGAAATAGTTCACAACATATTACCACTCAATAAATCAGTTTTAATAAGGCAGATTTCTGAGTAAATAGTTACTCAGAAATCAGAAATTAATCCATAAGAACAGAGATACATAATAACAAGATTGAGACAAATTACCCATATTGACAGTAGTGCACAAACATGAATAAAATGACACATTCATATCACCATAAAATTAAAACTGATATTTGAAACAGTAGTATTAGAAATACCAATTTATTGCATCCATTTCTCTGTCCTTGGTCTCTAACAGCCCTTTACATTGCTTGAACTTCTACTTTCAAAACTAGAGCCACAATAGTGCAAGCTTTGTTCCTCATGCATAATTCAATATACAAAGGGAAAATCCTCAATAATCCCCAGATCTGAGATTTTTCACTCCTCCCTCCTACAACTCTAAATTCCAATTACAATAGTGCTTTTAGAAGCTCTAAAATTGCAGAGGAGAGCAGCCCTTTTTACATTCTGCAATCTATTACTTATACTATCTGTGAAGGAATTCTTGAGAGGAAAGATTGGTGAAGAGAAATCTGCCAAATCCAATTTTACTTGCTCAAAATTCTGATCTTCAATTGCTGTAGCATTCTCATTGACTGAGATCTTTTCTTCATATCTTTTCCACTGTTTTCCTGCAAAAGAAATCAAAATAAATTAAAAATGTAATCAAAATATCATTTCTGGCAGTTAAATCAAACCTAATCAAATTCTATTTAAATAAATTAAAAACAAAATATAAGCTACGTATTGATGCTTGGAATGATTTGATTGGCAAAGGATATTATTGGCCAATGGATCTGCAATTAGAAGAGGCTTTGGACAAATGAAATTGAAAACAATAACTCAGAAAATTGATTTTGTTTTCAAAATTCGGAGCCTGATCTTCTGCCTGATTTTTGGCCCAATAAATGATCAATTCTGTTGGTGAAACCTCCTCCAAAATGTTCTCCTTGATTTTCTCTTTCCAATGAGCCGTCCTGGGCCTCATTTGGCCAAGTAGAACTCAATTTATGAGCTTCCAAAGTTGATGGGTCAAATCTGATGTAAATCTGGAAATTCTGTTGCTGGGCTAAAAAAAATGAGAATTTGAATTAAAAATTAAATCCTGAATTAGTCCTTAATTAATTTTAATTTAATTGCTAATTATAAACTAACTAACGAATATCTAATTAACTATTTATAAACAAATTAAATCTAATTAAAAACTAATTCTAAATAATATTTAAATCTAAATTAAATAAATTATTTAAATGTTATAAATTAATTAATCTGAACTATTAATTAAATAATATATATTAATTTAAATAATATAATATATTACATATTATTAATTAATATAAACTAATTAATATATATTAACTAACCCTACTCCTCACATATATAAACTAATATATAAACTACACTAACCTACAGCACATATATAAACTAATATGTAAACTACACTAACTTAAACTATTTATTACTCATACGTTAAACATATCGCCCTATGTTAATATATTAAAACATATTAAACTAAACATATCACACCATATGTTAACATACACCATACGTGAGAATTTAAAGGAATAATTCGTTGAACCAACCATGTAAAATTTTGATTTTATTCCTTTTCGTTATCGGCATGGAGAGGGCTTATCGAAGTCTTTCGGCACTTCGCATCGGGAGAATGAAGGGTATTTGTTTTATAACTTTTTAAAATGATGCGAAATCCCGATGCGATATATCGCATCGGGGGGTGACTAATAGTTTTGTCGGAGTTCTTTAAAAATTGTTCCGAATAGAACTCCCGATGCAATCTTTTATTTTGTTATATGTTTTTTTTGTTTTAAATTTTAATTTAATTAAATTAATTATATTTAATATATTAATTAATTTAATTAATTTAAAATTTAATTTTAAACTTAAATTTTTATTTTTTTATTTTGTTTTTATGAACATAAGTCTTTAAACTATAGTTAAAAATAAAACTACAGCCACTTAGAAAATAAATGAAAAATAATAAAAATAAACTACAGCCACTTGAATGTTTGGTTTTTCGAGATTAAGATTTGATTAGAAAATTGGAGTGAATTTCTTAAGTCCCGATGCTTAATTATTTGGCTGCATAATGAAAAATGTTAGTAAAACCCTCTACGAGTTAATATTTAAACTGAATGCCTTATTGAACTAATTTATTTACAAAATGCAATATTGTACATTTTATGCATTTTTAACCCAAGCTAGATAAATGATGAGATTTCAAAGGAGTGCCATTTTCAAACCAGTTGACCAAATGAGGCGAAACAAGCGTCGATGGGAAGCTTATAAAAAATCGATTCTAACAAAGCAATCAAAACAAGAATCCAACGAAAACTAAAAATTAACGAAAGCATAGGGCAATCAATTAAAATAAAAATCAAAAAAGGTGCTTAGCCAACATTTTTATAGAAAGGGTCCCCATTATTCGAAGCGGATGCATCAATAATGGGGGGTGTTGTGTTTTTACCACAACACCTGGTCAAGAGATCACGTTGATTGGCATTGGAGGATAAGAATCCACGAGAGGTGTGGACTGCTAAGAAGCCTTCTCTTTCCCATTTGAGGGTATTTGGATGTGATGCATATGTACATGCTCAAAAGGAGAAAATAACAAAGTTGGATAGTAATATGAAAGGTGCATATTTATTGGGTATAAGGATGGTTTAAAACGCCATAAGCTTTGGAACCCATAAACAAGGAAGGTTTTGTACAACTAAGATGGGATGTTCAGAGAGGTGAAAGATGTTATCACTAGTAGAAAATGATGAAATTAGTGACTAGATGACTAAAAACGCTTGTCACCGCAATTATTTCAAGTAAATTACTACTAAATTTGAGCAATTTTAAGTGACTGACTTAAAAATGACTAACTTAAATGACTAATTTAGTTTAGGGATAAAATATATTACTAGATAATAAGTGACCAAACTAAAAGCGACTAACTAAAATGACTAATTTTGTCCAAGACTAAAATATATGACTAGATAATAAGGGACAAAATTGATAATGTTTGACGTAAATGACTATTATAGTCCAAGAATAAAAATATGACCAAATAATAAGGACAACAAGTATATGAATTAGTCATTTATGTTAGTAATTTTTAATTGTGTCACACTAGAAAGTAAAATTGATATTTTGATATTGAAGCGTTTCATTTCACTATAGGGGTCTCTAAATCCACTTACAGTGTTAAATTATAGAGACAAAGGGATTTTTGAATCCATCTACAGTGTTAAAATTCTATATACCCTTTTGTCTCTAAATTATAAAATGGATTCGTATATTCTCAACATCAGTTTGACCTTCTTTCGTCGTTAGTGTAAGTCTCTCCTCTAGTTCTTCCAAGGAGGGCAAGGCCAATGACCCTTGAGATGAAGGACAAGCAAAAAGACGAACTCTAGATATTAGTAACTTCTGAAACTTCTAAAACCCTTAAGAAAGTCATAATAAATTGCATGCCTTTCTCTAATCTCTAGGATGAAAGGGAAACCAAGCTCAAATCTAGACAACCCTTGGAAGAGTTTTTCATCCCCCCACAAATGGCTTAGAGCCCTCGAATGGCTAAAACTAGAGGACCTGATTAACGGACAATTGGAGCTAGGATTAGGGCCTCTGAATTGCTAGATGTCTACCATATCAAATTATTAACTTTTCTTTCTAAATACCTGGTAGGCCAGAAATTTTAGGCATGGTGAGCTTTCAATCTAACATCCAAATGCGAATGGATAAAATCCTTGCGCTAGCCCAAATTTGTTGAAAACCCCCTCCTCTAATGCATAATCCACCAACTCCTCTGCCTTCATGTGGGTATGATAGTAACAAAGCAACATCTCATCTGAATAAACATATTTGATGAGTAGTTGTGTGTCTTCAAAGGTTTTATCATGATGATGATATTTTTACTTAAAAAATATACATCATGTGAATAAAAATCTCATGGTTATCATTTAATATTTTTTTTCATTGTTACAAGGATATCAGAGCCTAACATTGTATAGAACCCATTCACTCTTCATCAAAACTACACCTCACTCTAGTCAGAAACTCCACACCCATTTCTTTGCCTACAATTTTTCCATGGGCCTATAGGGATTCTCCATAATTATTTAATTCCTCTTCCATGGTAGAGATGTTTTCCTCTTTAACATTTTGACTCCATAAAAAAATAAAAAATTTTAATTTTAATTACTAATTAAACCAATCTAGATCCATTTTAACTCTATATCTACCAAGCAACAAGATAAAGGAATCAAATCTTTCATAAGGTGAAGACATGATAAAATAAAAAAAAATGAGAAAAAAAATAGCTTCCAAATTCAACTACCTTTTTCTCAAAAAATATTAAAACATTTATAACATTGAATAACTTTTAAAAAAAATAAAATATTTATTCTATTTGAATAATATTTTTTTTTACATTATGGTAAAATAATTTTTGGGGCCTTTTCATTTGGAATCTCATTTTACCACTCATAAAATAAATTTAAAAGGGTATGGCCAAGGAGGATTGGTGGGGACATGACCGAGGAAGATTGGTGGGAAAACTGGGCTGATAGCATTCAGGTAACAACATAATAAATGGTATGGCCAAGGAGGATTAGCGGGGGTATGGCTAAGGAGGATTGCCAAAGTAGTGGGAGTTTCCAATGATACATCAAATTTGAAACAAGAATATGAAGATTTTAAGAGGGATATGGAAGATACCATATTGAGAAAAATGAAGCAGAGGCTTTGCAAATGGAACAAATCATTGGATTTCTTTGTTGTGCAAATGTGGCATCTTTCGCCAAGGAGAGGGATAAGATATATTACGAGAAAATTCTCTTTTTTGGAAGTCATTCTTTGCCTTCCTTACAATCATAATTTTACCATCCAATTTATTGAGAGGTAATGGAAGGTCCTGTTGATATTTCTTCTTGTCAAACTTGATAGAAGTTCTATTGAAAGATGGTTTTCATAGGGGCACACTACCTATCTCGTGACTAATCTGGTGCTCATCGGTAAAGATTTCAAGCCGAATATCATACTTCGAAGGTCTATAGAAGAGTGGAAGGATAGAAATATAATGGTCACAATAAATTCATTGAAACCTAATTTGGATTTTGATGAGGAGCAAACTTTGTTGTATGCGCTTAATGAATTACTAAGGTTAAGCGAGGAGAAAGAAATGCACAGACAATGGATAAGACTAGAAGGTTACATTTGTATTTTAGTTGGCCTTCTGTTATGAAATAAGCCATTGATTATGAACAAAATGGTATCATTACTTTGTAGCCTGATAAAGGACAAAAATCATAACAAGGTTAACATAGATGTGGTGGATCTTGCTATTGATTTTATTATTCACTCACTTACACATGATATTGGAAAGGGTATGAAAGTTGTGGAATTTATTTTAGAGCTTTCAAAGGATATGGCTGTGCGTGAATAGATTGGCAAGGTACAAGGTTGTATCCTCCTCCTTGTTACAATGTCAAATAGATAGTTTGAATTAGGAAAAGATGATGAAGCGATGAGATTTGGTTGGGGTAAACGAACAAAAGAGGTGATGTGAGCAACTCAAGAAATCTTCAATTAGACCTTCTCAGAACACTATCAGTGTACGGGGCATGCATTTCCTCAAGAGGAAAATGGAAATGGAGTTTTCTAGAAGGGAAGATATAATGTCCAGGGTGAATAAGGATGAAAGTTCTTACCATTCCAATTAAAATTCCTTTAGCAATAGCCATAAATGTCTATGACGTATGGATCTTACTCCTCATTATAACAATCATGTTCATCATCATCTAGGTTCTTATACTTACCCATTACTTAATCCTTTATCCTGTAGATGTTCAACAAAATTTGAATTTACAAATCACAAAATATTAGATCCAATGAGCTCAGAAAATGTTTATTTTAGATTGAATTCTAACCATACTATTGTTAAAGGTCTAACTTAGGGAAATTTTCTTATTCACAAACTAAAGTTTCTTTTGCATTAATTCAAAAAATAAGGTTGAAGCCTATTTCTCAACCTTTAAGTATTTCCTCCATGTCATTTGTATACCTCTGTTTATATGTATATTAGCCTCATATCAGTTATATAGACATCAATTAATCTACTAAAATCACTCAAATATGCCTTTCAAAGACCACTTCTGGTAGCATTTGTGTTAAGCTATGTTTTCATAGCATGGAATCACATGAAGTACATTTTCAAAGGGTTTTATGTCTATTATTGAAAAAGTAAATCATTTTTTTCCTTTCCCCTTTAGTTAATTTAGTTGGGAAAGAAATATCACAGCTGACTAGTCATGACAAAATCAATGGGATAAGGATTTCTTAGCGAAGTGTTTTTAACAATGGCGTCATGACAATTCTATTGTAAGTCATAAGGTTTGGACTTTCTTTGTTTTGTGCGGGATCTGGCTACCAGGGGACAAAGCACTATTCTAGGGAATAGATACACATCCAAGAAAGTGGCCCATCAAATCAAGAGCGCTGATGGGGAAATAACAAAATTTCAATGCTTAAAGCTACAAGGGTTTTAATTGAACATGTGGTTGACTATTTAGTGACTTGGGGCTTGAAAAGGGACCGTGTCTCATTTTGGTTATGGCTCCATTTTGTTTCCATCACTTTCCCATTAAATTAATAAAGAATATTAGGTTGGAAATGGAACTAAGAATTGAGTTGAGCTCTATGCCTTATTTCTTTTGATGAACTATGTTGCAGATAGGGGAATTCTCAAACTTCAAGAATTGTGAGACTTTAAATTATTTATAGATTGGGATAGTTGGAAAAATATGATAACAAACTTGCTTCTGAGCTTAGTCATGAGCATAATTGTGTAGTTTAAAAGAAAGTTTGAGTCTAGCTTTTCTCTCACATATATTGGGAATGCAATATAAAGGTGGAACGGTCTCAAAGGATTCCTTGTATCTGTAGGAAAGAATAATCACAGTTCAAGAATTTAGAGATGGACCCTTGGTTTCAACGAACTCCCTTTCTAAATAGTTTGGAAGATGACGTTTCTCTATTTTTCTGATAAAAATAAATTAGCAGAACTTGCTATTAATGACTTATGAGGACTAAGTATTCGAGGTAGGTTTTGTGATGCTCTGATGTTTATCTAACTGACTCTATTGGAAAACTACAATAAGTAGTATCTAGGACATGCTATTGCCAAAAATAACATATTTTATAGGTTGAAAGATCAAGGATAATGTTTATTTTTTATTTCCTCCTAGGAATATCAAACATAAAGTTTTTTCCCATGGAAAAGAACTATATTTTTCCAATACAATATCCATTCATATCATAACAACACCAAATAAAAGAAATAAGACTCCGAGATTGAGAATTTGAAGGCTAGCATAGGATGAATGTTTTTGTAACTTCATATTTTATTGGTTTTGTAACAATGCTTTTGTAAATTCATATTTTATTGGTTTTGTAACTCCCTATTTTATTGGTATTTTAGCATTTTGCATTTATGTGAAGGGGATTGGATTGGAACGAAATAATTTTTTTATGTGCATTTGATATATGGGGATTTGCAGTTCGGAGTGATCTCCATGAGGTGGAGGGATTTGAAGGATAAAAGTGATATATGATGCAATAGTAGAGGGAAATTTGAACCTACACAGTCCCATAACCCTTGCAATCTCTGATTTTTCAGGGTCCTATTTTTTCTCCGCAGCTGTCAAGAGTATGCTCTCATTGCAAAATAATCCCACCATCAGTGATAGTAGGTCCCGCTGGCTACAATAGGGAGTCTTTTATGATAGATTATGGAGAACATTTTCTTTCACAACAAGACTCGGGTTTGACCAATCATAAGACACCATCAGTGGAAACATGCTTTTCCTGGCTGAGGAATTTTTAAATAATTCCTCTCCTATTTTATTTCATTCTCTCTATCACTCCTCGTCTATTTTCTATCGTTCAATTATCTGTTCGTGGGAATCCTCACCTCATAAATTCATGTCATTAAGAGGCTCTGCTTGGATTCCTTTGTTCCATCAGATATGATCCACGCCAATCATTTCACACTTCTTGGAAACCACACGTTTCGTTCTATGAGTGGAAGCGTGTCAAATGTAGTCGATGCAGATAGATAGTTGTTTCACTAAATGTTTTAGGAATTGAATTTCAAGGTACAATCTCTCCTTTGCTTGGCGACCTATCCTTTCTTAGGATTCTCGACCTTAGGAAGAACAACTTCCATGGTCACATTCCCTATCAATTTGGAAATTTGTATCACTTAAAGAAGCTTTCCCTGTCTTGGAATGAACTCCAAGTTTTATTCTGCCAACTCTTGGTATGTGTCTAGTTTACATAACTTCTCTATGTACACTAACAATCTCACAAGTACAATCCCGTCATGGTTGGGAAAAATATCATCTTTGGAACACAAGACCTAGGTAGAAACAACCTTCACATGAGTATTCCATCAGAATTGGGCATGCTAACCCAGGTGATATTTATAAATTTGCAAATTAAAAATCTCTCAGGACAAATTCCATCGCCCTTGTATAACTGCTCCAGTCTTGAAGTATTCATTATTGAGGCTAACTAGTTTATTGGTAACATTCCTGCCGATTTGTGTACCGAGAGAACTCATGTGGATGGTCATCAATTGAGTGGCAACATTCCTACTTCCCTCTTCAACTACATGATCCTTCAACATTTTGATGTAGCGTAGAACCAGCTTAGTGGATAGCCCATGGAGTTCGGTAGGCTGACGCAGCTCAAGTGGGGCTTAAAGTAGGTATTAATAACTTGTTTAGTAGCAACATCGCTAGCTTGGCTATTATTACTACCCTTACTAATTGTTCCAACTCACAAAAGCTATATTTTTTTGTAACCATTTTAAGGTACGCTTTCCCTCTTCCATGGGGCATCTCCCTACCAAATTATACTACATAAACTTGGGTGTGAATGAATTAATGGGAGATATGCCTCCAAAGTTTAGAAACTTGACTAGTTTAATTGATCTTCATTTATACATCAATAATTTTACACGGCCTATCCCTTTTACACTTAATGCCCTTCAAAACTTGCAACAATTAATTATCAGAGAAAACTATTTACATGAGGCATCCTTTCAAATATTGGGAAACTCAAATTCTTGAGGATTTTAGGTCTCTTTAAAAATAATTTTGATCAAAGAATCCCTGATTCTATTGCAGATCTCGAATAACTAAGATATATAGATCTTTATTATAACCAATTATCAGGTAATATACCTACAAATTTGGGGAAATGTGTGAATTTACTAAAGGTATACCTATAATACAACAAGCTCATTGGGGAAATACCTTCAAAAGTTATAGGGCTTGAAAATTTAGCTTTGTACATCAACTTTTCAAACACCTTATTATATGTACCTATGCCTTTAGGATTAAGAAAGATGGTTATGCTTCAAGCTGTAGATATTTCTGCGAATCAATTGATGGAAACATTCCAGGTAAACTCCAAATCTATAAAGAACTAGAGTACCTCAATCTTTCCCACAATGCCCTTGAAGGTCCAATTCCAATCACAGTCAATGAACTTCAAAGTCTTGAGGACATGGATTTATCCTAAAATAATTTATCAGGTGGAATACCCTTATCATTGGAAAAGCTCAAAATTCTTTAGTATTGTAATTTTTCTTTCAACAAATTGTTAGGAGCAGTCCCTAAAGGAGGAATTTCCAAAAATCTTAGTGCCATGGCATTCATGGGAAATCCTGATCTCTGTGGACCTTGGGTAAGTCTGCCACCATGCCATGCTCACAAACATCAAAATGCTTGGAATATAAAAATAGTTATCATAACTATGGGTATTGTTGTCATTATTGTTGTATTATGTTTGTTTTTAGGAATCTTGCGCATTCAAAATAGCAAGAAACATATTCATAGAGAGGAAAAGACATGCTTCAATACAGGGCATCAAATAATTTTATATGGAGAGATCATGACTGCAACAAATGAATTTAGTGATGCCAACTTGTTAGGAGTTGGTAGTTTTGGAAAAGTGTACAAAGGGGTTCTAAATGATGGAAAAATTGTTGCTATCAAGCTTTTCAATTTGGAAAACGAGGGGTCTGACAAGGTTTTTGACAAGGAATGCAATGTTTTGGATAAAGTAAGGCACTGAAATTTGATTAGAATCATAACATGTTATTCATACCTCCAAATGAAAGCTTTGCAAAATGGAAGCTTAGAGAAGTGCTTATATCCTAATATCCAAGAAGAAAGTAATTTGATCTTGATTCAAAGGTTGAATATAGCAATAGATATCGCACAGAAATGGCATATCTCCGTCATTTTTGTTTCATGCAAGTACTCCATTGTGATTTGAAACCTAGCAATGTGCTTCTAGATGAATATATGACAGAATATTTAACAAAATTTGGCATTTCTAGTATACGTTTTGCAAATTTCTAGGATTTAGGGATCACTTCAACACATGCACTCAAAGGGTCAATAGGCCACATTCATCCAGGTACTATGTGAACTAAATTGCATATTAAAAAATGTTAGATATTATATGAACTAGATATCATACTAAGGAATGTTGTTAATGTCTTCTTTTTATTAAAATTTATATATTATAAACCTTACGATGAGAATGTTTCAATGTATAAGATGGATTGAGTGGATGTGCCACAATAAACGGTGATGTTTATAGCTATAGAATATTGCTATTGGATACTTCGACTAGAAATAAGCCCACATACAACATCTTTGTGGATGAAATGAACTTGTTGAAATGGGAGGGGTAGTGATCTTCTAAGCCAAGTAAAGGTTGTGGTCAATGGTAGTCTATTAAGGAGGACAAGTATGGGCACTATTGAAGATAAGGAGTTGAATTTCCTTAGTCAAATCATAAGTGTGGGTTTTCTCTGCACAAAAGAATCTCCTGAAGCATGACCTACTATGATGGACATTATTAGTACAATGAAAATCATCACAGAGACTTTTTTGGGAGCTATAGGGATTCCAAAATTTAAATCAAAAATATCACATTTGCTAGGAAGTACAAGTACTACTCATAACAACATTGGCAAAGGCCAAAGTTCTTCTAGTTTATTGTAAGGGAGTAGTGGTTGAATAATTGAACAATGAAGTAATTTGATCCATTGTTAGCTGTTTAACTAAACCGTGAAGTAATTTGTGTCATTTTCCATTAGTTCCATCTAGTTCAAGGCTTATTTTTCTCTCCTCTATGCAACTTATTTCTAGTTCTATTCCCCTCTCCTTTATGTGGCATGTCTATTGTAACTTGTTGGGTCCATGAGCATGAAAAATAAAGTGAAGTATGCCATAAATGGTGTTTTGTAAATGTTTCTACAACTATAAAATCCCCTGTCCTCATTTTAGAGAAACTTTATGTATATCAATCTTATTGTTCAATATTCTTCTATAGCTATAGTAAAATGAAAATGTTTCGGATATAGATAGATCAAAGGTTTTGTATTTGCTTTAAAGGATGAAAGAAAATGTCAGCAATTTTGTTTCCACAAGCTTTCATGAAACATGAACATGTTGAAAAAAATGAAGCTTAGAATATTTTTTATATGTTCCTCCTTTACACCAACACTATAAATCCATAGTTGTATCAGAAGATCAATTTGTACCTGACACAGTTCTACCTTATTCCCAAAAAAGTTAAGGATTAGTTTGGACATCTAATTTCCATAGGAGGTATTTGTAGATTGAAAATTGAAATCTATAGCACAATTATTATAATTAGTTCAAGATTTGGAATTGAATTATGTTTTAAAATATTATTGTGACATCAATTTTAAATAGGCTTGTTATCTCTGATATGACATGAAGGTAACTCTTCTACTTTTCAATACAAGGTATGATATGCAAGATGATAAATATGGATTCTAGATGGATTTGGGGTTTTGTTTGTTTATCAGCATGAACTCTTCCAGGCACGAACAATATGACTAATCCATTTTAGATATATTCATTTGTTAATATGGATCAAAAGTTTTGAGAATATACACATGTGAATCACATTTCTATTTATATCCATAGATTGGACCCCAGTAATGTGTTGTTCATCAAGAGTGTTGTATTTGACAATTGGGAGTCTATATGGTTATGCCATGAGAACCATGAACTTCCAGTATTTCACTAGGGCTAATCTTGTCTCTACTTGACAAACACTTGGACTCATTAGTCTCCACACAATATCCCTATACCCAAAAAAACATAGTCGAAATACTTTTGTGACGTGATTTTGGCATGATTGGTGACTATTGTTGGAAAGTTTGCAGGAAAATTTGATTTCCAGTCAACAACACACATGCTTTCATAAAAAATCTGTTGCTATCAATAAGAAGTGGTTGTAACATTCCCATATCTTCAGTGATCAAATGGAGAAGGCACTTGGAGCCACTGCTGGGATCAAAAGAAACCTGATCTGTGCTTATTGAGGTGTTGGGCACATGATTTTGTTTGCCATTTGTTCAGGCACAATGAGGAAAGTACCTTTAGCATGGACAAATGGGCATGGCATCAAATGTTTGAAGAGCAGCAAACCAACAATGAATTCAGTCTTTATAAGAGCAAATTTGATTCATGCATGAAGGTCTTATAATCTTGCACTCAGGATACACCATAACACAAGAAATTATGGAGATTTGTATTTTCTTATCTAAATCACAGGATACATTAGGACTTACATATATTTTTTTATTGGAAGAACGCATATATAAACCTTATGTGCCTTATTTGAGATCTATGAAGAACTAAGGCTTTTAATATGACTAAAGCTAGTAGTGAGGGAATCTGTAGAAGCAACAACAAAACATACTTCTTCGCAGTATTTCTCCATACAGAGGATATTTACAAATTTTTTCCATGCATAATGTTGTGGCTCATTTGTAAATAAATATGTCCTTATGTGGCATGAAAAGAATCTAATTATTCCTTTATAGATGATAGTAAGAGCATGAACTGGCTGGAAGTCAGAATTGAGGTGTCCTCTGTCCTTTTCTTAACAACAACTTAATTACAGAAAGAGTATAAATAGCATTTTGTCACAGTATAAAGTCATTTAGAAAGACAAGGCACAGGATACAAAATTAGAATTAGTTCCTTTATGTTTTCACCTATAATGCAGAGGCTACAGATCTTAAAAAGAAATATTTTTGCTAAAGTATCAGTGTCTATACAAGCTTTGGTTTGTTTAGGAAAGGATATAACCAAAATCCCTAACTAGCTTTTTCAGTTACACTTTGCAATGTTTTTGAATGGCTATAGTAATTTTGTCACCTAGTTCAATTAACAGTAGTGTAATTAAGGAAGGCAAAGTCAAGAGGTCCATCACAATTTAGGCTAAAATATCAGTTAGATAGAAAGCTCCTATATGTTCCTACAAGAGATTGTACTTTTTTGTACCATTGACCAATATTTTTTATCACTCCTTGGACATTAGTAAAGTAATATCATCTTTTCTTATCTGCCCAAAAAGTACAATGTGATCTAGGTTTTGAGGACCCACTCGTTTCCATTACGAGATTTACACCATGTAAACAATAGCTATGCATGTATTTATTAGGATCATGAAGTTTGAGGTGGGATATAATGGACAACCAAGCCTCTTTTTCATGGGTAGGTAGCCTTATTGGGAAAAGCCTTTGCTTACTTTCATGAATATTGACCATTTTTTCTATGTACCAATGAGCTTCTTGGAGCTTGTGGACTATTCATTGCTGAAAAATTTCTTGCTTACATAATCCATTGCAAGAATAGATTATGGTCAAACTAATCATATGGTTTTCCAAGTTGAGTAAAACCCAGACAAAACGTTGACAGGGGTTAGCATCCCAATATGAGACTAGCATGACAAGATAAGGGTGAACTAGAGTTGCAACACCCTCTCTACCATCATCATTGTTGGAGACAAAAGAGGTTTCATTTGGTCAAACATAATTCAAATAACTCTTAATAATGAGCCCAAAAATATTAACATTTTGCGGAAGACATATCCAAAGCTTGAAAACCACATTTAATCATTCTAAAGATTATCTTGCAGTAGGGGTCCAAAAGTCCCCTTATACACATGATCCTACTATCATAGACATTTGCGTAGGATGGATACATCATCACACTTATCTGAACTTTCTTGTAGCCTTTCAATGGTATTAAACGCATTGGATGTTTTTGGGCCCTCAAGGATGTGAGAAAAAGTATTCACGCATGTTGTGCACCTTTGGTTCCCTTTGGGCATCCTCAATATCTTAGTACTCATAGTTTTGATGGGACAAAGGGGTATGGGCCCTCTTGGTAGAGCCATAAGGTATGATTCCTTGAGAGGAATAGCTAGTATCATATAGTTGAGAATCGAGATTGTGAGTCTTGAGGCCTGCCATGGTTTGGCTGAGTTGAAACTGAGGGCAAGTGGCATGTGACTCTTGGGCTACAACAATATTATTTCCTCAAGAGTTTTTCCTAACAACTTGAACCAAACCTTCCTCAACACTAATATTGGGATGAGGGGCTAGCTTAAATGGAGGAGCTCAAGGGTGTTGAGGTTGCGAGCATGAGGCTTTACATTCTGAATTCTTTGGTTAGGACTTTGGCATCTGACATAGGAATTAGGCAAGCTAATGTAAAGCAGAACTTGTTCAAAGATATTTGTGTGCAAAGGTATGTATACTTACCATAGTTAGTTCTTATAGCTATTGTAGTGGTTGTTTAGGTGGTTGATTCAACTTATTTTTCCTATTAATAGAATTTTTACTTCACAAGTACCATTTTTTTATGTATCCTTTTTGACATCTTTTGTCAATCTTTTAAGGTCAAATCTTGTTGGCACTCATCGTATTTTCAATCACAGGTGAAATGGGATGACACAAGTGCAATTCCACAACAAGAGAGAGTTTTTCCTTCGGAAATAGAGTTGTTCATGGCAACTCCTACTCTAAACCCTTAGCCAGTTCATAGGAGCAAAATACCTCCAACATATGTGCTTCCCTCATCCACGGACTTATTAATGCTTGGTATACATTTGTATTAATTATGTGATATGTAAATTTTTATTGTTCTTGTAAAACCTCAGTTGACTCCATCAATCTGATCTAATATCTGCAGACACTGCAATGCCAAGAGATGAAGGCAGGGAGAGAAA
The DNA here is from genome assembly GCA_031772625.1 of Pinus tabuliformis. Classification (NCBI taxonomy): domain Eukaryota; kingdom Viridiplantae; phylum Streptophyta; class Pinopsida; order Pinales; family Pinaceae; genus Pinus; species Pinus tabuliformis. The sequence continues at coordinate 1,843,511,783 of CM062816.1, forward strand.
GTGAGGTGGAAAGCATTCAAAAGCCTATTTTGTGGGGACCTGAAGTGAATGATGTTAAACTAGGCTCTAGCCTCTCGAAAGTTACCACTAGGGTCCAAAAATTAGGTGGTGATCCATAGGTTTGAACCTGCATTTGGTTGGCTCATAAATGGAAGGTTCTGGTTCCTAATATGGTAAATATGTCCTTATTGCAATATTTCACTAAAATTGAGCTATGCACATTAACATAATTGCAACATAATACACATTAACACTCCACAATTCCAAATTAGAAAGAAACCATCCATCGTTTCTATCAATGTATGTACTTGAAAGTTATATTTTTAAAATATACTTATTTACTTATATGCCACCTTCCTTGACAAGTCAGCTCAATCAAATTGGCTCATATTACACTGACTAGTTGTTAGATGGTTCTTCTTCTGACAATGTCAAGACAACTCTTCAAGTTGGTATAAATTACTTCATATATAGATGTCTACACCTTTTAGTTCTCCATTAAATTTTCAATTTACATAGCTAGTTATGCTCTTCCCAATAGCCCTAATAGTACCTCTTTGAAAACTATTATCACAATCCATTATATAGTTCTTGCTACTTCTTATAGCACTAGTTTCTGACAATTTCCTTATCCCAAAAATCCCATGGCTCAAATGCGATGAATCACAGTATCAAAGGTATACACAAAAATTTGTAACCTTGTTGTATTACTATGGACCTATAAATCTGGCCTTGCAATCTTTAAAGTCTATACAACCTCATCACTTCATGCCTCAAAAATTGCATTCGTTTCTCCACCCAATTCGGAACCAAAGCATCCATGAACAATTATTCTTTCACTGGGGCAACCACAATTGAAATTGATTTCATTACAACCATAGGAATTTGCAAGTTCAACCACTTTTGCAAGGTTGACATGTGACTCCCATAAATTTGAAGAGCTATAGGATATTGCATTTTGTGGATTTCTGAAAACATATCCAAGTTATGCTATTGGTGAACAATAATCTCTACCACAACCTTTTCAGTATAAACCCATGCATGGCCAGAGATGAGAGGTGTAAGGGTCCTATAATGATTATCATTCCAATCCATCATTGGTGCTACACTGAACCATCAACAATGTGTTATATGATACAATATTTGTAACATTCATTTTCACATTGGTTTTCTCCTCATCTATAGTTATATGGTCTAAGCTTCTAAGATGCAACGATTTTTCCTTGTTATATTGTTATGTTTTTCTTGAAATTATGAATCAAATTCCACATTCAAGGGTCAGGAGGCACAATTTAATCATGAGTTTCTTTTTTGAATGTTGTACAGTAACAATTTCAATGAATAGTATTTCTGTCCAATTAGAAAGTTGAGTTCATTCTCTCAATGAGGAAGGTGGCTTCAATGTTGTGCACCGATTCTGGAATGCTACAACATTGTCAATTTGATTCTCCCTATTTATTTTATTCTCAGGTTCTATCTTTCATTCCAAAAATGTGATATAAGGCTAGTTTCATTTCTAAAAGATCTTTATGGCAGCTAGGGAAAAAGCATGAATGCCAATTCCTCCTTGTCTAAGAATTTTTTTTTCTCTCTATCGTTATGATCTAGATTAGCCAAGGAGACTTGTTGGGGTTCTCCTTTATGTCTCTACATGGACCTATAACATTTCCCTCACCGGAGGATCAAATTGAACATTGTGTGAGTTCTTTTATTATGCTCTGAAACTCTCACAGGTAAATTACCAAAGGGGTATTAGATGGCCACAAGTGTTAGCAAGTGAAAAAAAAAATGGTACCTCAAATATGTCACCTTGGTTGAAGACAAGGTTGATTGATTTCCTTTCCCTTGAATGTTTTTATGAATAATAAGGTTTTTTATGCTTCAATCCAGAAGAGAATTGTCACTTGTATGCTTCAGCCAATGTGACTCTTCTATAAACTGAGAATAAATTTTGAAATAACATTGATCAAATTCTTCCAAAACTTTTACAATGCATTACAATGCGTGATGTCAAACCATGGAAATGTATGTAATCATGTTAGCTATCAAGAAGCTTCTCCCTGGTTGACCATAAAGGCTACAAAAAACCACAAATGGTATAGTTCCAACGTCCCCATAATAATAATTGAGTTGTTGTCAATTTTTTTTTAAGTCCAAAAATATCTATGAAGTGAATAGACATCGATTTTCTGCTAACTGATCTTTAGGTTTGACTCTTCTATAGAAGATAGCATAAGCATTAAATGTATCTATCCTATCTTCATTAACAGGAGAAATGTTTTTCTCATCAGAGTTATACCACTAGTTCTCCTATATTAAATTTACATATGTTATGTAATGGTTACCTACTGTACTTCCATAATGGTTACTCACTGCATACAGCTCATAGATATTGGACTCGCAAGGCCCATTCTTCCCATCAACAATTTTTTTAGGTTGAGATCAACTCTAATTTTTTTTCATAAACTAACAATATAAAAACATTTTAATGTGAACGAGTAGGTTCTCACCATAAAACAGAAATATGAGAGCAGTTTATAAAATAAAGAGATACCTAGAGTTAAAAACAAAACTTTCCACCCACCAATTTTCGATCTGAGAATAGGCCTTCCTTTGATATCGAGGGATCCATCCTAGACCCAGTCTTCTTTATCATCCTTTCTTCTCTCTCGTTGCCCTGATGCTTTCCAAAATGCCATCCATTCCTCACAAAATTGGAATTTCATGATTATAATCAATCCACAAAACCAACTTCTATAGGTTGATGATGTTTCAATGAGAGTTGGGAATTCCACTTCCAAGAGTGTTGATACTGCAAGTCTATTTATGGGTGTGATGCAAGTGGATTTGTTATATCCATTAAATTTGAATATATGATTTTGCAAAACGAAACACATGTTTTTTCCATTTCTTATTCCATTAAACATATTATTTTTTTATATTATATTATTACTTTAGTTTAAGTAATCAATTACATTGAATTTAGTTTAATTTAACCGATAGTGTTTTTTATTATTATATAGAGTGGTTTTTAGTGAGATTTTTTGGAAATTTTTTTGGTGGGTTTTTCTGCTCTAATTTCTCATAGGAATTTATTGAAATCACAAGGTTGATGGGTAACCTTTGCACAATCAAAGTGCCATAGTGTTTTTTTAGGGTGCTGAATCCATATATACAGTCAAAAAACCAGTTTAAATAACACAAAAGAAGATTTTGCCTCAAAATATTTCATGAATTCCAGCACCAGAAAATCCAAAAAATCACACTAAAAATAACTCCTTATTATATATATGAATGAAAGAGACAATTTTCTTCATCATGGTGCAACAGTGATGACAAGATCACTTGGTATTCTGTGCACATTCGCGGGATTTTGAGGCATGGTAGTGTGGGAGGTACAATAGTAGTGGATATGTAGGTAGTATTACAAGGTGCATATTTTCAATAGCCTTAGGTTTATTGCAATTTTAACTACTGTCATAAATTTAGAACAATACATGTTTTTCTTTCTTTATAATAACTTGTATTTTTATAGCTAAGTATATTGTTGTTCTGTTTTATTTACAGTGCTTTGCATGTGAAATATTCCAAGAATAGATGGGGCGTAGATCCTTGGAACACAGATATGCATGCATACTTGCACTCCCTTATAATGGAAACACCTTCCTAGGAATGGTTCTCTAATGCAAATTAGGGTGTACTCCTCTAGGACAGATTTTGACCACAACATATCATCTCTGAAGAGGATCGTCTAGATGGATTATTGTTAATTCATTAATATTCTTCTAGGATTTGTGCCATCATTGTTTATTATTTTTCTTCAGCTCTTGAATGCAGATGAAATATTGAGTTTTCATATCCGTGTGTACTTGCTTTTCATATGGCCCCCTTTTTGAGGGGGTTGCTTAGACACTCCTTTGGCATACACTGGGGAAACATTTTCTCAAGTTCCCTCAAAACAGGGATGTGGGGAAATGTTTCCCAAGGGGGCATCCACCCTGAAGGATGTGTCCCTGTGCAACATTGAACTTAACCACTCAAATGCAATTTCTTGTTATCCTCCTAATTTGGCCTTTCTGCAAATCCCACTCTGCTTTGAGGCAATGCTTGTGGCTAGATTATTTTATTGTTTTCTAGTTGTTTCAGGGCGTATTTTTGCTATTTCTTGTCATTTATTCCTGCTTTGAAAATTGTCATGTGATGTGAAATTAATATATTGTCTCTACAAGAACATAATGGAGTGCCCTTGTTTTGATATTTTTATCCCCATTTCTACTGTAAAACATTATACATGGAAGGCATCAATGGCCCCCGTTTTGATATATGTGGATGTGTGCATTGATTTCGTACTTCAGGATTTTTGACTTTCTTGCTCAACTATGGATCATATTTGCTAAATATTGTGATTCAAATGCCATGCAGATTCTTGTTATTTTCCAATATAGGTGTTCAGGAAGTGAGCACGAGTACCAACAGGTTGCCAGAGGACAAGGGAAGAACATGAATAGTAGGCTTTATTTAGATAATCCAGTGAACAATGAGATGCTTGATATACAAAATGCCACTAACGAATCCATGTTGACTGCAACTGCTGAGAATTTTAATTCTAGATAGAGATTTGATGTGGTAGCAAGTTCTTCCACAAGTACTGTATCAACTAACCTCCCAGGTATCTCACTCTAGTGAGTAGGAGGGCACTTAACTCCCCTCTTGAAGAATCTACCTTTCCACCCCTTCTTGGGCATCACAAAATGCTTCACATAAATCAAGGAACAAAGAAAGAAATAGTTTTTCTATCCAATTAGAAGGTTGAGATCCTTCTCTCAACGAGAAGGTGGCTTCAATGTTGTGCACTGATTTTGGAATGCTACAACATTGTCAATTCGATTCTCCCTATTTATTTTATTCTTGGTTTCTATCCTTTAGTCCAAAAATGTCATATAAGGATAGCTTCATTTCTAAGGGCTCTTCATGGGCTTCTAGGACAAAATCATGGATGCCAATGCTTCCTTGTCTGAGAATTTTTTTCTCTCTATTGTTATGATACAGACTAGCAAGGAGACTTGTTGGGGTTCTCCTTTATGTCTCTACATGGACCTATAGCATTTAATTCACAAGAGGATCAAATTGAACATTGTGTGAGTTCTTTGATTATGCTTGAAAACTCTCAAACGAAAATTACCAAAAGGGGTATCAGCTAGCCACAAGTGTTAGCAAGTGAAAAAAAACAGCCCGTCAAATATGTCACCTTGGTTGAAGACAAGATTGTTTGATTTCCTTTCCCTTGAATGTATTTATGCACAATAAGGTTTTTTATGCTTCAATCTAGAAGAGAATTGTCACTTGTATGCTTCAGCCAATGTGAATCTTCTATAAACTGAGAATAAATGCTGAAATAACATTGATCAAATTCTTCCAAACCTTTTACAATGCATTACAATGCCTGATGTCAAACCATGGAAATGTATGTAATCATGTTATATATCAAGAAGCTTCTCCCCAGCTAACCATCAAGGCTGCAAAAAGCCATAGAGGGTATAGTTCCAACATCCCCATACTAATAATGGAGTTGTGTCAAATTTTTCCTTAAGTCCAAGAATATCTATGAAGTGAATAGTCCTTGATTTTTTGGTAAGTGATCTTCAAGTTTGACTCCTCTATAGAAAATAACATAAGCATTAAATGTCTTTCTCCTATCTTCACTAACAGGAGAAATGTGGTTGTCATCAGAGTTATACTAGTAGTTCTACTCTATTAAATTTACACATGCTATGTAATGGTTACCTACTGTACTTCCATAATGGTTGCTCACTACATACAGCTCATAGATATTTGACTGGCAAGGCCCATTCTTCCCATCAACAATTTTTTTAGGTCATGATCAACTCTAATTTGTTTTTCATAAACTGACAATATAAAAACATTTTAATGTGAACAAGTAGTAGGTGCTTAACATAAACCTAATTTTCTAATTAATCTAGAAATTGAAGAAATTTCACTTACAAAATTGCATTTTAACCCATAAAAGTCTCATTAAATCTTAGTTCCATAGATATAATGTAGAAGAGAGAATTAAGCCAAAGAATATATTGCATAGCCAAGTTGACTTTTAATACAACCCAATATCCCATAAAATAGCTTCCCTCCAATGGAAAGGTCTAGAGAAGATATTGCCAAACTGTTGGGCATCAGTGGAGATTGTAAGTGTCTGCTAAACTTATGGCCCTAGAATGTGTGGTTAAGTCATCTTTCTCATCACATCATACATGAAGCATTAATTGCTCTGGTTCTAGCAAGTATATTCTTGCTACCTACTCCTTGAACTGGGAAATTCCATTCAAATTCTCTAAAGAATGGATGCTCAAGGTGATATCATAATTTTTCCTTGATAGTTTGATTCTCAAAGTTCATGACCATCTCGAAATCTTTTTCTTAGTTGTACTGCTCTTGAGGCTCAACTATTGCAAGGGTTATTTTAAGTGTATGCTATGCTTATTATTTCAAGGAAGACATGCATATACATTTGTAATACGATCATTTTTCAAGAATTTTCATGAAATGTAAAACAATCCACCACATTTAGAATCAAACATGTCATTCCATTTTTCAAAACCACTGTTTTAAGAGGAAGTTGACATCTAACCTTGGAACTAAGACGAGAAACACAGTAGCAAATCAAAGACCCCAAAATATTAATTACTACTGATGCCAAGATCTCAACTAATGTCTAGATCACATTATATTCCATCATTCCATATTATAAGAAAATTAACATTTTTCCATCCTTTCTAAATTCTCTTGAGGAAAAGAAACCCTAAAGAGTGAAATCAAATGCTTTGCAAATGATATCCTTTAGAGAAAAGAGCCCATTGATACTAAATATATTCTTAGCAAAGAGAATCCAATGTCTAATCACAATTTTCCACAAAAAATTCCCAATGATTGCTCTAACCCTTTACTTTGCAACCAAAACCAATCCTCTGGTCTTCACTGTAAATAATGATTTTACTTGATTTTCCATAGAGAGAGAACAAGCTCTATCACTTGTGGAACTTCACATTTGAATTAATCTCGTCAATTTTGTTCATGGAATTGTTGGTAGATGGTTTTTTTATATCTTATCTGCAATTTATTCTTAACTCTTGCATTAAGATTTGTGGAATTAACTTTAAACTGAATTAAGCCATGGGACTACAGATTCTCTACAAGCATTGGTTGTAATAATTTTTGCTTAGATTACATTTTTCTCAGTTTTATTTCCATTGTGTGTGTGTGTGTTGTAGACATGTAGATATAAGGAATAACACTTTTTCTTCAATACAAAAGTACTTTCATCTTTTTAAACCCCCTTATTATATTTTTGTACCCATTTAAGCCCCATATTGTTACTGTTGTTCCCCATAGAAGCCCATTATTGTTATTATTATGCCCTTACATTATTATTGTTATGTCGGCTCTGATTATATTATGACTCCTTAGACTGCTATATATAGAAAGGAGGTCTTGTCATTTGTATCATCCAAGAAATGTTCATTTGTGTAATGTAAAGGAGGTTGCCCCCTCGAAGAGGCTTATTTCTAAGGTTTTCATCTATCTTTTCTATCTTTTTGTGAGCTAGTTCCATAACATTTGGTATCAGAGCTCTGGATTCTAGGGTTTCGCTGCTCCAAATAGGTCGTCGTGGCATTTTCACTATAATGTTTTTTCTACGATGTTTCAGACAATAAAAAAAAACCCAATTTGGATTGAAATCGTTCTGAACCTCGGGTCCAAATTTCAGAGCTTTTAGTGCTATACTTGTGAAGATATGATTTGAGGAAGTTGGCCTTTTTGTAGACTCCCGAATTACATTCCAAACAGGTGACCTGGGGAAAATAGTCATAACTTTTGTTTTGAGCATCAGATTGAAATTTCATAAGAAGTTACAGAAAGAGGACGGACTTATTTTTCAGATCCTAAGGTAAAAAAAGTGACATGTGGCGCTTCATACTAGTTCACTTTGCTGAAAAGGTATATAATCATGTCATCTTGGGAGATTGTGCATAACTCTTTCTTGGAGAATATAACTTCAATTAGACTAGTGACATTGGAAAGAGGACACATAGGGCTACTTCAGGTCGCAATTTCAGAACTTAAAGATCTAAAATTACAGAGTTAGAGTGATTTCAAGATCAAGCTCCTAAAATCAATAAAAAGTGAGATGAGGAAGTTTTATGGCAAGGATCCGGTAAATTGAATACTACATATGGAGAAATATTTTGATCTACATGGTGTACCACTATTACAAAAGGTATGTATTGCATCTTCATATTTAGAACAAGATCAATTTTTATGGTATAAAGGGTTTTGTTCTCATAAACAACTTGTTACTTGGTCAATTTTCACAGAGGAAATTATAGCACATTATGAGAATACAAAGAACAACACCTTCTTTAGAGCAACATCAAAAAATTGGAAGAAAAAAGTGAAAAAGGGCTTTGTTACAAAGTGGAAAGCAAAATTATGGCAACAAGGAATTCTACCCCTTACAACTATAAATATGGAAGTGTTGTTTCTCCAGGCCTTCCAAAACCAACAAGGGTTACACCACAACAATTGGAAGGAAAAAGAGAAAAAGGGATTTTTTACAATTGCAATAGAAAATGCACTAAAGGTCATAAGTGTGGTAAGAAGAAATTATTTTACATAGAGTATGAAGAGGAGGAAGAAAGGGATCAAGAAACATCAAAAGAAGAGAATGTATGCCAGGACCCAATCCGAGAGAAAGAAGAAATGAATTGGACCATATCTTGTAAAGTATTGGCAAGAATTACCACTCCTCAAACTCTCAAGATAGAAGGGCATATCAAGAAGAAAAACATTCAAGAATTGAAAGATCACATCAAGAAAGAAGAAATGAATCCAACCATATATTGTAATGCATTGGCCGGAATTACCACTCCTCAAACTATCCAAATAGAAGGACATATCAAGAAAAAAATGTCTAAGAAGTGAAAGATCACATCAAGGATAAAGAAATTAATCCAAACATATCTTGTAAAGAATTGGAAGAAATTACCACTCAAACTCTCAAGAGAGGAGGACATATCAAGAAGAAATAGGCTCAAGCAGTGAAAGATCACATCGAGCATCAACAAAAAGTTCTCCAACTTTTAAAGGATAATGCCACTTTGGTGCAAAATCGAATGAAATGATAGGTAGATCAACATCGTAATGAAAAATATTTTGATGTAGGTGATTGGGTATTTTTACTACTACGTCTCAAGCAAGCTATTTATGAGAAGGAAATGCTAGCAATAATACATGCACTTAAGAAATGGCGACCTTACTGAATGGGAAGACACTTCAAGGTAAAAATGGATCATGATAGTCTTAAATAATTTTTAGAACAACTATTATCTTTAGAAGAACAAAAAAAATGGGTCACAAATATGTTGGGTTATGACTTTGACATCATCTATAGAAAAGGGAAGCAAAATTTTGTTGTAGATGCACTCTCAAGAAAGGATGAGGATGTGGAAGCATTGTTTTGTGTTATTTCTATTATCCAACCAGATTGGATAAATGAAACAAGGGATGAATGGAAGAAGGATGAAGAAGTATGGCCACTCATTAAAAAGTTTTAGAAGATCCCAATTCAAACAATATTGCCAGAACTTGAAGAGGAAGGAAAAATCATATTGGAACCTGGAGCAGTCATAGAAACACGAACACGACAGCTACAAAATAAATCAATTTCAGAGTGTCTCATCAAGTGGAATAACTTACCCACATGGGAGGACAAGAATTTTATACATAAGCATAAAGAACTACTCAAGTGTTGAGGACAACACTTTTTGAAGTAGAGGGGAATGTTAGGCCCCTATACTACTAGTGTAACTCCTTATTGTTATTAATACAGCCCCCTTATTATATTGTTGTACCCATGTAGTCCCCATATTGTTACTATTGTGCCCCATAGAAGCCCACTATTGTTATTATTGTGCCCTTACATTATTATTGTTATGTCGACTATGATTATATTATGACCCCTTAGACTCCTATATATAGAAAAGAGGTCTTGTAATTTGTATCATCCAAGAATTGTTCATTTGTGTAATGTAAAGGAGTTGCCCCCTCGAAGAGGCTTATTTATAAGGTGTTCATCTATCTTTTCTATTTTTTTGTGAGCTAGTTTCATAACATCTTATTGGGGAGATCACCTTGACATGTTAGCGGGTCAAACACCATCAACATTTCTAGCACTAGAAGGAGGGCCTGATGACAAACTGTGTCCTCTCATCCAGTTTTGAACCTTTGCATACTTTCATGGAGCCTTGCACTGCTCTACCCCCGAGGTGTTTTTCAAATCGTGAACATGTCTCCATCTTAGGGAAGATTTTCGATCTCTTGTCCACTCACACGTATGATGGTGAAGGCGAAGTGGACTGGCCTGAGCACTTACATAACTTTCCTTCCATGATTCATGAGGAAGATGAGTTTTCTAGTGAATAGGTTGGATTTCTATTTGCATACACACTTTGTGAATCTCGATTTCATTGGGTGGTCAGCCTACTCGCTAACATCGTGCAATCATTTGAGCACTTATGTGATCTTACTAAAGACACATTCTATCATTTTGATCCATACCATCTTGAATGTAAACTTTTACAATAACAGAGGGCTCTGCATGAATTTGTTATTGATTTTTGGTGGCTTTCCGTGACTTGCAGTTTCAAGGTCTAAGGAGCTAGATGAAATTTTCTTATCTTTGGGACCGGTTCAAGTATTGCCTTCAGAAATCTTCTCGTCCTAAGAGAAATTTTGAGACAAAGCCTCGCTCAACATTCTTGATTGATGTAGTTGCGCAATCTCATGTGGAAGGAGGAACTGTCTCAATTGACTTTCTGCCTTCTTCTTATTCAACAACTCCAATGCTACCTAGTGATGTTAAGGATCATGCTCACACAACTGTTCATCCTTCACACCCTCCCAACATCACTTCATTCAATTTTCACGCAGATTTGGTTGTGAGTCCTTCGATTCCTCATATGAATTCTTTTCTGCAACCTCTGTCTTCGCAATTGGGTGTTCCTCCGAATGATGTTGTCTTGTGTTCGTCCATTTCGGACTCTTCACTGGTTGCGAACGAGGAACAACCCACTGACGGAGTTAGTGTTGCTCAAAAAACATGCGTTATCATTCATGAAGAGTATGAGTGGGAGCTTGAGCATTAAAACTCACTAAATGATGACTCCCTTCCATCCGAGCCCCCTCTTCTCTTTCCTAAAATTGTTGGAGAACCTACCATCCATGATTTCGCATGTGTGTCTTCATCCACAGATGCACCCATTGTTGATCTTTCGTAGGACACGCCTTATGTTAGCCCATCATCCAACAATGGAGAGAAACAATCATTCATTAGAAATCCACTCAATCTTTCATCTACCTTTTCCTGAAACACAGAGGGTGAGCATCCTTCCTCCTCATCTACCCCTCTATGTGATTCATCAAACCATGGGATGCTAACCAACATCCTAAATTTTTTGATCTTGGTTGTCGTGATCTCTTCACCTCATCATTCGATCATGATGTTGATTCACTCATTGTTAATATGTGTCAGCCACTGGTCTATGAAGATCAATCTGCTATTGAAGTACAAACCCCATAGACCATCGAGGCACTTCAGCCTGAGATGATGGTTATGTCAAGCCCTCACTATCCTGAGGTTGGTTTCGCTTCTGATCAGGAAATTCTTCAAACACTTAAGGCTCCTCATCACTCATCTGTATGCACTCAAGATCAATCTAAAACTCAAATTTTACTTCCTCCACTCGAACGACATGATCTCATTGCTCATGCATTAGAGGAGTCTTACATTGCAAGTACTCATGCGCGATGCAAGTTATCTTTGTTTCGTTCATTTTATTGCATGTCATATTCAAGAGTGTGCTTATGCTTCAAAGTTGTATGTAGTGTCACACATCACCATGATAAGTCTGCAGACTACACGTCATGCACATGCACTCACTTATGTCCCGTGGGAACTTTGAGTCATGAAGTGTGGTTTTCTTCACTTTTATATTTTTCTTTCTTACTAGTTTGCACAACTAGGTTTCTCACAGACCAAGCCTTCACCAACATGGGTCTACCAATGCATTGGTCGCTGCATTAGAAGTATCAGTTCACATGATCCGACAAGTGTCGTTAGTGTATAAGTAGGAGTAGTGTTTGTGTTTAGTTGTTTTCTTGCATGCTTGTTTACTTACGTGTTTTGTTTGATTTTTTTTTTGCTTTCTTGTTTTTTTACTTGCTTCACTTTCATTTTTGCTTCTATTCTTGCTTTTCTTTGTTGATTGTTAGATCGTTCGCTTGTTTCATTCATAGGTCAGTTTTGCATGAAACCATGTATGACTCTTGAAGCGAGCTGGGTAAAGTACAAGAGGGTTTGTACAACTCTCACTACTTAGTTATCTGTCATCTTGCCTATTTATGATGAGCTTGTTACTTTTAGTCCATGATACATCAAAGGAAAATACATACTGTTCGAAGTGAACCTTGGTGTAAACACAACGCTTGCGTGCTAATTAGTGTCACCTTCTCTAGCCAATTGTTTTTGGGTTAACCCTTTTCAGCTCAGTCATGTAGAGTAAGGTAAGGGGGAAAACCTTAACATGCACGTCAAATATACAATAAACTACTTCTCTGCTGGACCAACCTCTTTTGCTCTAAATAAGCTGGGATCCCTCTTAAGCCTTTGAAATGAATAAGTGTTATGAATAGTGAAAATTGAAAAAATGAAAAGTCAAAAATTCAAAATGAAAAATGAATAAGGCGAAATAAGAGAAAGGTTTTCTTTGCTGGGAGGTGATGCAAGTTACCCCGCCGGGGTATAGACTAGGCTCACTAGCAGTGGAGCGATGATTGTGTTCCTATATGACTCCACCAGGGTACTGTCTGGGCCTGTTGGCAGTGGGTCAACACCAAAGATGAAACTAAGACTCCGATAACTATATTGCTTGTGCACCTATATACCCCTCAACCCCAATCGAAACAACTGTGTTTCCTTGGCTTGGAATGTCTGTCAATTGACCAAAGGTTTGACAGATGCCACATCTTACAATCAAGTTAGTGTGAAACCAAGATGAGCCAAAAACTGAACAATACTTCCAGAGGTGTTAGACTTGCTTCTCATGAACAATGTCCATTCAGAGAGCTACATTCTACTGGTGTGTCTCCAAGTGTTGAAGTGGCTACAAACACCCTCCAAAATTTTGCCTCAGCATGCTTTGGAGCCTCCCTACCAACCTTACACAACACTTTGTCTTTCTTCGTCAAGTACTCAAGCCTCAAGTGTTTTCCTCACACAACGACAACTTGTCGATTACAATTGATCCATTCCCCTCACAGACTGCTCACCCAAACTTGGTCCAACTACAGGTTGAGCAGCTTCCCCTTGAAAATTGTGCATTTCTGGAGGGCAACCAGCCTTCCCTCTAGGAATTGCGCAATCCTCTTTGGCAGCCTGCTGGGCTCTAGGATTGTGCAATCCTGTCAGCCAACCCTCCCAGTAGGATTTGCACAAATTTTCCTAGAAATAGGTTGTTCAGCCCAGGATTTGTGCAAATCTAGGTAGCAGTCGGATGCTTTTCCCAAAAATTGTGCAAACCTCCTAGGCAGTCAGCCCAATTCCCAGCTAGAAATGTACATTTTTCCCCAGCAGTCAAGCAATCTATTGCATGTGCAACTGAGCTGACTGGTTCCCATGAGGACTGAGAAAAACAGACTTGCATGCATATGTTGTTATTCCCAAGTTAGCATCAAAGGCATCCATTATTTTGGGGATCTATGTTTAGCAATTGGAGGTTGCACGCAAGGAGAAATTTCGAAACCTCCCACCCATTGTTGCTTCCCCTAGATTCATGGCATGCGTGTCACAACCGTGATGTTATCAAAACTCATCAGCCAGATGCTACATAGCTCATTCCTCACATCAACCTCATAGCTCTGACATCCCACATCACATATCGGAGTAGTCGGCACGTTTAGCTCAACTGTTTTGGGGTAAGCCTGCCTCCCATGCCTTGTGCTGCATTTCTGTTACTTTTTGTGTTTTCACTTGTGGCAGTACTATTTGCATCATTTCTTTGAATGTTTGCTATCGTTTACATATATACTAACTTTTCCTAGCTCTCTTTCAGTTTTCATTGTTATCTCACTATTGTCGCATGCATGAAACTGTTTTGCACAGATTTTCACCCAACTGACGAACTACCTCACCCACATGCATGTTGTTCTATTTCCTGAACCTTTCATTCATGTTTTTCATGCACCGTTAATCACTTTTACTATCACTTATTATCACCATGCATTCACAGAATTGCTTGATTTCAGTTGCTTGTCGACGAGTCAGGCCAACCTTGGCCCAGGCTCTGGCTTCACCAAGGCTACGTTACGCAATTTGGGGAAGGGAGGCTCACCTTCCTCTCCAAATATGTGCATTCATGCCTAGCATTGGCCTCTAGGACTATTTTACGCATTTCTGGAGTACGGTGGATGCTTGGCCCAAGAAATTGCGCAAATTTGTCCCTGGGCCAGCAGTCCTTCCAAGATGGAATTGCACATTGCACAATCCCAGCAGTCAACAGCCAGACTAGACTGTGAATTACATAGTTCTATCAGTCAGTTAGTCTCTGAGTAGCCTAGACTATGCCTTGTGCAGTATTTGTGGTTGGTCTTCCAACCTCCTAACCAAAATTGTGTAACCCTCATGATCATTCATCCAGGTATGTTGCAAGTCAGTTCTCACATTCATTTTCATTTTTTACTGATACATTTCTTTCCATGAGTATTTCCATGTCTCCAGGTATAGTAGGTGTTCATATTCCTCTCAGATGTATAGGTACAATGGTTTCCAAGGGAGCAGAGATGAAGACACCATTCAAAGCACACTTGGGGATGAAGTCGATCAAGTGTCTATGGACTTGCTTACCCATGAAGACATCAAGTTTTTCATAGACAAGGACATCAAGATATGACAGTAGCAACATCATAGCGAGTAGCAACATGAAAATCAGCTGAAGATAGCATATCAAATGTAATGAATGAAAGAGGAGGGATGTTGACAACACAGAGGTGGGACAAGGTTTCATGCTCGGGAATATCCATTGACAATGAAGGAAACATGGAGACTTCGGCTATGAGGCGATGGTGCGACTTGAAGATCCTGTGAAGACAGAGAATGGAACAAAGAAGGAGTTTCATGTGTTGAAGTGACAACTCAGGAAGAACATGAAGCTACATAGATAGACAAATTAGTTACAACAAGAACTGGAACAACAATGAGCGCAACATGCTCTCATAGATGAAACTGTGCTTGTACAAGTTAACCATGAGGTGCATGCACACCATCACAGACAACCAAGCTTTGCATCAACTCACCACCTTCACAATCACAAGCATGTCAAAGAGTTGGCCTCATCACAGTGGACTGAGTGTCAGTGATTTCTTGCAAGGCTTGCTCAAGCCATGTTGTCTCACATGAGTACATGTGCATTGTAATGTTGAGGCTCATAAGTGCTTTTATGTGTACCCATTGTTGTTTGCACTATTCAAATATTCCGTCTAAACTAGAAAATTATGTATGCTAGAATTTGGGCTTAAAGAAGCCTCTTCGTAAGATGCTTTAACATTTTCTACTCTTTTAGATGTGAATGTTGATTTCCATATTTGACATTCTACTCATTTTTTTATAAGATTATGTTTCAATTTCGTATGCAATCTTAGTGGGGTTATTTGTTCTACAACATTATGGCACCCATATTTGGTTTTCTATTTGCATTTGTTGTAATAGATTAGATCATCTATATTAGTGGCAATGGTATTTACAATAGTATACATTGGAATCCAAGTGTTCCAAGAACTTTCTCTTACTATATATATAATTTCCTTAGGAAGATAGGAGAGTGTTGGGTGTCCCTTGGAGGCATAGTCCTTTGCATCACAAATGCTCACCCATATCTCACTTGACCTTTAAAAGTGTGCTTGTGGTCTTTTGACTCTTGTGTGATTTTGAATGTTGAGGTCAAGTGGGATGAAAATACATCGAAATTTAGCTGACTTATATTAGTTTTCCAATGTGTTTTTTGTAGGTTCTAACTCCTAATGCTATGTTTTCTGATTTTGGACATTTCTCCCACTGTAAATTAAGGTAAGTAAATATTTTTCTCCCAATAACTTCATATATCAACATTTAATCTTCTAATACATTTATTTTTTAGTATGCTACTGTAGATAGCTTTCACAGGGCTGGTATATCCTACTTGATTCTTGCATATATAGGCGAGGCTACTTTTTTCTCCAAACATATGGGACCTTAAAAGAAATTTCTACAAGGCGATCCTAGGTAAGTCTTAAATGTTGATTTTTTTAATCTTGTATGGGAGTAGAAATCCATGTTTTAACATATTCAATATGTATTTTCAGTGGATAATTCAACAAATCTAGAAAAATTATTAAATAAACTAAATAAAGGTCCATGAATTAAACCATACTTGCAATGTTGAAAAACCAAGAGCTAAATACACTCAAAATTCAACACAGACTTCTTGCATAATCTCTTCTCTAGTAAATGCATATACAAAATTAAAAATAGATCTCATCCCATTAAATAGGAATTTTCCAAAAAATTCCTCCCTATAAAATTGTCTTGTAAGTACAACTAGATATTATTATCCCTGCATGGCATTCTCATGGTTTCACTAGGTTTTCAAAGTAAAGGCATTTCCCCAACATATTATTGCTTTCTCATAGGATCTTTTAAAACTGATATTTACTTCTTATGATTTCTTTAGTTACTCTTTTCTTGCATTCATATTCATCATAAACCAATTATACAGAAGATCTCAACAATAGAAACTAAATGCAAGTAGGATCATAAAGACACATCGAAACAAGAAAAAAAACATTTACCTTGGGAAAGCCCTCATGGGGAAAAACCTAACAACCTTAGATAAATTCTTCAATTCATCAAGAGACACGCCTAGATATTTTAGTCAGTCACAAGGTGAAATTTACTAGCAAAGTAGAATTGGTCAAACTTGGTCCAATTTCCTCCTAGTCAAATTAAACAGTTTCCCGAGAACCTCTGCCTGATCTAGTTTGCCAGGGAATAAATTTCACTCGCTTCTACACCTAAGAATATAGGTCTTATTTCCCTAGTATGCATCACAAAAATTAGGCCCTTTTTTCACATGTGCAAGGTCACAACAAAAAGATAGATCTACTCTTGCAAGGTTAGATATGTGAGAGAGGTAGAGAGAGAGAGAGAGAGAGAGAGAGAGAGAGAGAGAGAGAGAGAGACAGAGAGAGAGACAGAGATCTTCATACATTTTCATCCTTCTTGCCTCCTTTTCTTTTGATGCCCGAAAGATATATTTCCCTTTCTAATCTAGATTGTGCCAAGGAGAGGAGATCAATTTTCTTATACATACATTTTTGGCTGGCCAAATGGGTGCCTCTTTGAGTGGGGATGACTTGAATAAGAGGGATGACTAAGCTTGTTGGGAAAACCCAACAACTTTAGATAAATTATTTAATACAACAAGAGACACGCCTAGATTTTTTATTTAATCGTAAGGTCAAACTAACCAGCAAAGTAGACCTGGTCAAAATTGGTCCAACTACCTCCTAGTCAAATTAAAGAGATTCTCAAGAACATTTGCCTGATCTAGCATGCTAGGGTAGAAATTTGGCCTACTTTTGCACCCAATAATCTCAATATTCTTGCCCCAGTATGCCTGAGAAAAATTTGGCCCTTCTGTCACACGTGTGAGGTCACAATAGAAAGATAGATCCACACATCTGAGGTGAGATGTGAGAGAGAGAGAGAGAGAGAGAGAGAGAGAGAGAGAGAGAGATTCATATTTTTTCGTTCTTCTTTCCTTCTTCTTTTCTCCTGATGTCCATAAGATATATTTTCTTGTGTAATACAAATTGTGCCAAGGAAAGGAGGTCGACTACCTTATATATACATTTCTTCTTGGATGAATGTTTGCCTCTTTGGAGGTTGAATTGACTAAGAGGGACAACTGGGCTTGAATGGAGGAAAAAAATTAAATATCAAAATTAAAAATTTTCTTTTGAAATAGGACATGAATAACATGCCTTATATTTTCTCTTTTGAGAAGCGCATGAAAAATATGCCTTATATTTACCATTACATATGCATCAAGGGCTAGAAGCTTTAATTATGAAGATTGACCATAGCTACAAAATTCAACACAAATATCCACTGGATGTAGCCTCTATAGAAGCTATTAAAAATCCTTGACTAACGATATATACAAAATTTGTCATACATGAACGATATCAATGATTCTTCTATTTTACAAGAGCAATGGTCCACAAACATGCCTGTTTATGGCATAGACAATCTTCATCCAGTTTTAATAACATGGGATATGATGCAAGTGTACAAGAGATCTGTTTTACATAAAATATGTAGTGATTCCAAAGCCTTCATGTTATGAAACCAGCTCAGGAAAAGATAGAAAAGATAGACCAATGCCTTAGAATTCAGCCTCTTCGAGGGGCAACCTCCTTTACATTACATAAATGAACAATTCTTGGACGATACAAATGAAAAGACCTCCTTTCTATATATAGGAGTCTAGGGGGTCATAATATAATCAGAGCCAACATAAAAATAATAATGTAAGGGCACAATAATAACAATAGTGGGATTATATGAGGAACAATAGTAACAATATGGGCACTACATGGGTACATAAATATAATAAGGGGGTTGTACTAATAACTATAAGGGGTTACACTAGTAGTATAGGGGCCTAACATGCCCCTCTCCTTCAAAAAGTGGTGTCCTCAATGCTTGAGTAGTTCTTGATGCTCCTGTATAAAATTCTTGTCCTCCCATGTGGAATCTTCAGCTAGTAAGTTCTTCCACTTGATAAGATACTCTGAAATTGATCAATTTCGTAGTTGTTGGGTTCTTGTTTCTGTGATTGCTCTAGGTTCCAATATGATTTTCCCTTCCTCTTCAATTTCTGGAAATATTGTTTGAATTGGGATCTTTTGAAACTTTTGAATAAGTGGCCATACTTCTTCATCCTTCTTCCATTCATCCCTTGCTTTCTTTATCCAATCTAGTTGGATAATAGAAATAGCACAAAAAATTGCTTCCACATCCTCATCCTTGAAGAGTCTTCCCATTCGGTAAGGTTGCCATTTTTTAAGTGCATGTAATATTGCCAACATTTCCTTCTCATAAATAGCTTACCTGATATGTAGCAGTAAATAAACCCAATCACCTACATCAAAACATTTTTCACTACGATGTTGATCTACCTATTGTTTTGTTTGATTTTGCACCCAAGTGGCATTATCCTTTAAAAGTTGGAGAACTTGTTGTTGATGCTCGATATGATCTTTCACTGCTTGAACCTTTTTCTTCTTGATATGTCCTTCTATCTCTAGAGTTTGAGGAGTGGTAATTTCTTCCAATCCTTTACAAGATATGGTCGGATTCATTTCTTGATGCTCGATGTGATTTTTCACTTCTTGAACATTTATCTTCTTGATATGCCCTTCTATCTTGATAGTTTGAGGAGTGGTAATTTTGACCAATGAATTACAAGATATGGTTGGATTCATTTCTTCTTTCTCGATGTGATCTTTCACTTCTTGCACCCTTTTCTTCTTGATATGTTC
Organism: Pinus tabuliformis; assembly: GCA_031772625.1. Taxonomy (NCBI): domain Eukaryota; kingdom Viridiplantae; phylum Streptophyta; class Pinopsida; order Pinales; family Pinaceae; genus Pinus; species Pinus tabuliformis. The sequence goes on from CM062816.1 coordinate 1,843,531,490, forward strand.
TTTTATCTTGAGAGTTTGAGGAGTGGTAATTCTTGCCAATGCTTTACAAGATATGGTCTGATTCATTTCTTCTTTCTCTAGGGTGGGGTCCTGGAATATATCTTCTCCTTTTGATGTTTCTTGATCCTTTTCTTCCTCCTCTTCATATTCTATGTAAAATAATTTCTTCTCATCACACTTATGACGTTTAGTGCATTTGCTATCACAATTGTAACCAAGCCCTTTTTCTCTTTTTTCTTCCAATTGTTGTGGTGTAACCCTTGTAGGCTGTGGAAGGCTAGGAGAGACAACACTTCCATCTTTATAGTTGTGAGGGGTGTGCTTCCTAGTTTCCATAATTTTTCTTTCCACTATGTCACAAAGCCCTTTTACTCTTCCCAATTATTGTGGTGTTTCTCTAAAGAAGGTGTTGCTCTTTGTATCCTCATAATTTGCTATCATTTCCTTCATGAAAATTGACCACGTAACAAGTTGTTTACGAGAACAAAGCCCTTCATACCATAAAAATTAATCCTGTTCTAAATATGAAGATGCAATACATACCTTTGGTAACAGTGGTACACCATACAGATCAAAATATTGCTCCATCTGAAGTATCCAATTTACCGGATCCTTGCCATAAAACTTCCTCATATTGCTTTTTCTTGATTTTAGGAGCTCGATCTTGAAACAACTGTAACTATGTACTTTTGGATATTTAAGTTCTGAAATTGCAACCTTCAGTAGCCCTCTGAGTTCTCTTTCCAATGCCACTATTCTAATCCAAATTGGATTCTCCAAGGAAGAGTTATGCCAAGTCTCCCACAGTGACCTGATTATAGACTAGTAGAGCAAAATTGTACAATGTGCCACATGTCAGTGCTTCAACCTTGGCTCTGAAAAATATATAAAAGAAACTACAGTCCATCCTCTTTCTGTACCTTCTTAACAAATTTCAATCCGATGCTCAGAGAGAAGGTTATGACGATTTTCCCCAGGTAACCTGTTTGGAATATAATTCAGGAGTTTTCAAAAAGACCAACTTCCTCAGAGCATATCTCCACAAATATAGGGAAAAACACTCTACAATTCAGACCGAAGGTTCCATGCGATTTCTTCTCAAATTGTTTTTTTTAAGCTTCTGAAACGTCGCAGAAAAAAAGTTATAGTGAAATTCCACGATGACAATAGTGGGCTTCTATGGGGCACAATAGTAACAATATGGGCACTACATGGGTACATAAATATAATAAGGGGGTTTTACTAATAACAATAAGGAGTTACACTAGTAGTATAGGGGCCTAACACTTCAAAATACATTGAATCTTACTACAGGAAATGCATGAACATTGCTAAGAAAGTTCATCCTGCATCATGTACTAATTTTTAGAGCTAGACACTTTTTTCTATATATATGTATTGAGCTATTTGATATCCCATATCGACATAGCATATAAATCATGTTCATTATCATCATACTGTTCTCCTATATCCAATTCATTAGTGACATCCATTCCTGCAACAAACTGTAAATTAGTGGTACAAGAATTGCATGCTTTTCTTGTTGAGAAATATCTACAAAATTGGATTCATCAATCGGATAATAATGTAGCTTCTCGGGTTCTCTTCCTTATCCATCCTTATACCACCCCTTAATATAGCTCAAAGTTAAATGTGCATGGTGATAGGCTCAATAATTTGTTAGAAGTGGGGCTCTAGTATCAGTTAGATCTCATTACTTCTTAGTATTGCAAATATTTCAGAGTAACATATGGGGGGAAGGATGCATTCCTTGTAATATTCATGAGGTTGGAAAAGAACTTGCCTCATTCTAGTTTGAGTGCTCTGAAAAATTTTGAACAACTATGGGAACATAAACATTTTACATGTGCTTGTGCGGGATATTGAAATAATTGTGGTAGAAATACCCTTTATAATTCTTCTTAATATTCCCATTTCCTACAATTTTGTCCAATAGTAGAACTGTATCCTTCAATCCAGTGGGGAAATCCAAACCCTATATTGTAAAAATCTATAATGCTATGAATAATGTCAACATTGGTTGCAATTATCTATACTGTTTAAATTCTCCCCTCGTGATATCTACAGGTTATGAACTTCATGAATTCTTACATTATGCTCATATAAGAATCATATAAGAACAAGAATATTCAAATCACCATGCTAGTTCCTCATTGTCAATTTGTTTATGCATTCTTGATCTTTATGCAAATTTTCCAATTGATTGTGTTCTTCTTTTCCTTTGAATGTCTTTTTCATCATGTACACACAACACTATACTCATAGTTAACATGTTCTGAGAAGAAATAACTATTTCTAATATTTTTGATGATATAGGAAGTTCTCCATGCATATTAGAAATAGGTGTAGCATCTACCCCAAACTAGTAGTCTATCCCGATAATTAAATTGGTCATTGGACTTGTAATGGCTCTAGATGTATCTGGCAAAGACATTGTTGCCATGATTGGGCCAAAATTCATAACAACTTCTTATGATCCAAATGTGTTTCCTATGTTTTGACTTTGCCTTTTATATGATGTTACATTACAATGCACTGCAACAACCTTTATTCAACACAGGGTATGCATGTGATTTTTTACTTTGTCCTTTATGTCCTTAAACATGTAACACTTTTGAACTTTCTCATTAAAAAAATAGAAAATACCCCTAGATTTTACTCTTTGTTGACATACTTTTAAGCATAAACTAATTTCCCTAAAGCCTTAAGCACAAATTTTCAAACTTGACTTCCTTAATGTTGCAAACATTTAGTGGCATGCCTACTTGTGGATCATTTGAGCCCCTACCCACTTTGACTATTTGTGGCTAATCAAACTATCTACATCTTTCTTAATAATTTAGCTCTCTGACTACTTGTTCCTTGATAAAATTTTCACTTGATTCATCTGCTTGAAGTTTCTTGGTTTTTTTTCCATTCTAAGTATTTTTTCCAGATTTGCACAATTGTGAATTGTTAGACTTTCTCCCTACAGACAAAGAATATCAAACTTTGCCTATTATGCTAGATTCTGAGGAATTCAATGTTATGGCTGTCTACAAGTCATTCCAAACATACTTTTTTAAATCTTTCATCCTTCACATTTTTAGCAAATAAGTTACTTTTGCCACGTTTCAACATGATTCCACTAGCTATTTCAACAAAAATAGTCAGTTAAACTGGAAAATAAAATGTTTTTGGTGTCCAACAAAGAAGGTAAACATAGCTTAAAACTTAAAAGCTATGTGATTTACCACATCGATTAGGGATCTCAGGGCTTTGAAGAAGTTCTATCACTCTAATTGGCCTCCAGCCTTTCGACTCCGAGTTGGAGGAATTTCAAATAGTGGGAGGCCACACCAAGAACAACTACAATATCCATGCAATTTCCTTCCGTAAAATTACTCCTAAATAGATCTATAACATTTTTCATTTTCTCTTTCCTTGACTTCCCCCATGAGATTGGTTGCCCCACTTTAGCGGCACTGTTATTTGAGCTAATTTTACCTAATTCTTAGTTTTTATGGGTGGAAAGAAAACACCATCTTAACTACTTTTTCCATTCAAAATACAGTCTGTGGATAGCAAGCAGAATAAAGTCAACCTCCTTTTCTCTAAATTCCATACATTCACATTTTCTATTCCTACTCGGATTATCATTGATAGTATTTTAATTGTCTTATTAGACACAAATTTTCACAGATTTCAAATTTTCTCAAACAATTGGTAGGTACGCTCCATTTTCCTACTATTAGTCAGGGAATCGATCAATGAATTACACCAAAAATTTTGAGCATTTAAACAATCTCGGTGACCACTCATAAATAGTCTACTTGGATATTCATTTAAGATCCTTCTCAAACATGGCTTCCTTTAGGTGAAAATAAACCATCCAATAGTGGATCCATCTCCACCACACTCATATCATGCTACTCATCTTGTGGAAATAATATACAATAATTTGTACAATCAGGAGAATATACCCTTGGGATCATTTTGTAGTAGGTGAAAATAAACCATCCAAGAGTGGATCAATCTCCACCACACTCATTGCATATCATTCTTTTCATTTGTATTGGAGACAATATACAATAATTTGTACAATCAAGAGAAAATAACCTTGGCATTGTTTGCTAGTATATGATAGACATGTTTGGAAGAGTGAGGGGACAAAGTGTAATATAAATACATTGATTGAAACCTATGGCTATCATAACTTTGAGAAATTAGTACCAGCATGCCTTTTTTAATGCTGCAAGAATTTCTATCCATAGCCAATTTGATTGTATCTTGTTGTTTTTCTAGTGCATACAATTAGAAGAGAATGGATATCAGATCTCTTCTCTCCATAGCCAATTTGAGCATATCTTGTTGTTGTTCAAATGAAAACATTTAGAAGAGAATGGATATCAGATCTTTCTTACTTACTGTAGCACAATTATATCTAAATTAGTTTTGGTGCATTTTTTTGGAGATGGAAACTCATCCTCCTAATTTATAAATGTTGAGCACAATTTGAGAAAGAGAAAATGCACTGAAATGAAAATAAATGTAGCAATTATAGTGAAATAATAATAATAATAATAATAATAATAAAATGAAAAATATGTCAAATTTCAAATCATATAGTTTTTCATTTAGAAAAATAAACTCTAAAGCTAGTAGCTTAAGATTTGAAATCTTTAATCAAATAGAAAATTCGAGTTGCACTTGTGTACAAATTCACAGTCTCGAATATATTGACAGTGAAAACGAGCTAAATAGAAACCATTCAATAGATCTGAAAAGATATTAACAGTGTGTGCTAATTCTAGTTACTTATCTTTGTATGACTATATTGAATTGTTTGTAAATTATTTTGTATTATTAGCTTGTTGTGCGGGTCACGTTACAAGGGTGTGACATTAAGATAACTCCATTGAGTTATTTTTTATGAAGTTAAGAATAGGGGCTGCATGATTATATATTTTACATAATACAAATATTATGTCATTATCTGTCAAACATTTTGTTTTTTAAATCAATGCCTATATATTCAATTTCAAGTATTTCCATAACACGTGTTAATTATTTAAAGGGTGCTAGCTTAATGGAATATCATTTTCCTTATCAACAAGAGGTTGGTGGTTCAATTCCATTGTGCCCTTACATCAATTAATCAATGATATTTCTGTTTATTTTTAATTAAATAATTTCAACAGTGAGATATTTTTCTAGATTCATTGATTTATATTGTCTCTAAAGAAACAAAAGTGATATTATAGATATATTGTCTCTAGAAAACAATACCATCATCTTATTATGAAAGAGATGAGCAGTTTATAAAAAATGCAAATATTCTTCTTATGCATTTTTAATTAAAAAATATATGAAATAAAAATCAATTACATTATTAGAAAAAACAACCATAAAGATGTTTCCATCTTTACTAGTGTTTTTTTTATGTTTCCTTCTTTTTAAATTTTAGATGTTTCCAAAAAAATAATGTGACTTTTTATTATTGTACACACATTTCTGATTGGTGAGCGTTTCTGGGTTACCCAATGTTTTCAGCCGAAGGGATCTCTTAGATGGCATTAGTAGAAATAAAGAGGACAACCGAAGCATACCTAACTCTGATGTCAAGAATGCCGTGATCACAGTGCCAGCCTATTTTAGCTGCAGTGGTGGGTTGATTAATAGTTTTCACGGCATTAATACCAGCAATGGTAGTTGTGTCTCTTGTAGCCGTCCTCTGAGAATCGCTAAAATAGGCTGGCAGTGTGATCACGGCGTTCTTGACATGCGAGTCGAGGTATGCTTCGGTTGTCATCTAAGAGATCTCTTCGGCTGCAAACACCCTCCAGCGTCCTCTAGTTTACATTCACGTCAGATTAATAATACAGTTCGAATAAAATGTAAAATAATAACAGCAGTAGTTTTTCACAAGCATTCTCAAGTAACCACTGCTGGAAAATCCTTGGGACCACACATGAGCAAATACTACGATTCTTACCTCATATAATATCAACGAAACTTTTAACACAATATTACCAGATAATCCCTACTTTGTATTTTCTTACCCACAATATACTTTTCAATATTAATTTTGGAGTACTTCCAAATAAGAAAACTACAACAGCTAATCCAGTTTCCCTCTGCCTAGAATTTGTTTTTCCAACATAATTTAGACTTGTCCTAAATAATATGTTCAATCCAAAGTATCTCAAATTTATGCCCTATCATTTCCAACAAACCGATTAGCATAAATAAAGTTTATTTATACATCAAGAGTATTTGACCACGAAAATAAAAAATAGATGAACTTAGATTCTAACTAATTTTATTAAATTTTGAATATTTTTAGTTAATTTATAATATTTATTATTATAAACAAAAATTACACCATAATTATTATTTACTAGTTTAATTATACAATCAAATAGTTAATATTCTAATTATAAGTAATATTAAAACTACTTACAATAAATATTCACTAGATTTAATCAAGATCTATCTTAAATCTAGATTTAACAAATAGAGAGATAATTTGGTTTGATCTCAGAGAGTTTCGTGATCTATATGGTAGACAAATGTCTTTTTGATTAATCACATTACTAGGATTTGGTCCACGTTTTGAATCAACTAATGTGGTTCATTCTCAAGACAATGAACCTAATGATATGATTAATCCGAAAGACATTCATAAAAACTAATTTACATATTCTATTGTTCTATGTTCAATATGATCTATTATATCAATAAAAACTATATCACAGTGAAAATACGTCAAGAGCATGTCAACAAAATGTAAATAAACACCATTGTAAAACTATATTCCAAATATTATTGCACCTATAAAATGCTTTTTCATAAGCTAAAAACAAAACTTACCATGACACCAAATTAGTCGCCCATGTATACACGACTTATATGGAGTTAAGATGGATGCATTCCATAATGGATTCTCTGAGCCTTTAAATATGCTTAGCCATAACAAATACTAAGGAGAAATACCATGGGTTATTAAATACCATGGCCTTGTAAACCGGGTTATGCAATACCATGGCCTTGTAAACCATCAATTTTAATTACAACTGCATAACAAATACAATGAGAAAAGAAAATAGCACGATTCCATCATTGATTCTCTAAGCCTTTAAATAGGCCTAACTATAACAAATACTATGGGAAAATATAGTGAGATATGCAATACCATGGACTTGTAAACTAGCATTGATAGACACATCAAATGACTAATTCAAACTTATCTTAATTATTATTTTTTAATTTAGTTTTATTTTTGCCCTCAAAGGGTCTCTCTAGCCCATTACGGAATAGACGTTGTAATGTTATGTAAACATCATCAAATGACTAATTCAAACTTATTTTAATTATTATTTTTTAATTTAGTTTCAATTTTGCCCCTAGAGAGGCTCTCTAGCCCATTATGGAATATATGTTGTAACATTATGTTATGTGATGTTATGTAAACATTTTGACTCCGTCAAATTAGATACCAATAAAATTAAATGTAAGATACAATTAAAAATAAATAAAATATAAAATTGAAGTTAATAATTATTTATAAAAATCAAATTAATAATACCATGGTTTTTCCATAGTATTCTCACCCATGGTTTTTCCGGTGATATTCTCTAGACTCGTTTTTTATTAAGAATTTTAAACATGATTATCATAAACATCTTATAAAGTTAGGTACTCTCTTGTTTAGAATTTTGACTTCGTCAAATTACATAACAAATAAAATAAAATAAAATTAATAATTTTGCCAATGCATGGTTTTCCCATAGTATTCTTACCCATTACCATGGTTTTTCCCATGGTATTCTCAAAAATGAGATTTGAAAAAAATATTCTAAAGTTTAAAAGTTAATATATATATTATTATTCCCTAGAAAGGTGCTTTCTAGCCCAGTATCATAAAAATGTTGTATTGTTCTGTCATGTCATGTTTAACACTTTTACACAGCCAAATTAGGTAACTGTAATAATAATAATAATAATAATAATAATAATAATAATAATAATAATATGATGATGATGATGATGATGGTTAACATCCACTGAGACCAAACTTTGGTCTATCGGAACTAAAGAAAATAAACAAATTATTTAGTTTGATTTAAGATTTTATTCCTATGCTCAAAAAGCTTGGAGAGAAGCCTACCAAGCTCATTATAATTTTGACATCATAAAAGGCTAGGAAGCTCAGTGTTGCGACAAAAATTATGAAACTAAGATCTAATGTGGTGTACGCGGGGCACTCTAAGAGGAAGTGGTTTTCATCCTTGATGTTCCTATTCTCACAGAGATGGCAGATCCTTTCCATCCATGGTGTTTTAGGAACTACCCAACGACCTGTTTCACTATGGAGCTCATGACAGTTCGTTCTAATCTTCGCTATATTTATTTTCTTCTTTGATATAGTTAAAATAGAGAGATACTTTTGATCTTCTAGGGTGGACCTTATAATAACTTAATTTTCTTTTAGCTGATAAATCTTTCTCACACTACATTTTTCTTTAAACTTAGAAATATCAATATTTTTAATGTTATTAATTTTTTGCAACGCATCATTCTCGTTGATCTCCCAAAGGTTTAACCAGGCCCTCGTGTCTTTGTACCACCCTCACTTGAGCCTTAAGTGGTTTTGGCTGGAATTTAAAGCTAGCTTAGGAAGTGTATGATCTCCTATATTATTGAGTTTGTGCTTGTACAACAGAAGCCTAGTCATAGCTAGGCTCTTGATAGGGGAAAGACCTACTTCTATAAGGAGAAGGATAGGGTGTACTACTTTTAATTTTCAGGTTATAAGTTATAAAACACTTCTAGATTTTCTCAATCTGTTTCTAGGATTCTCTAGAGATGTTGCAACCCTGGACCTCACATCCATATAAGATAGCAGGAGTGACCAAAGTTTCAAAGAGGAACTTCCTTTTATCCTGCATTATGAGGTTTTCCATTTTAAAATTATTTTCAAGACCAAAGTAAGCTTTCCACCCCCAATTAATCCTTTTCTCAATGTTATAGTTCCAGTTGAGCTTGTGATGAAAATCAATTCCTAGGTACTTGTAAGAATACACTTCCTCCAAGTTATTATTGTCATACGTAAAATTAGCGTAAGTGTCCTTCTTGTATTTGTAACAACCCAAAATAAAAATGTAATTAATCAAGTAATTTATATTCAACATGCAATTCAACTAATTAACTTCAAATTCAAAACTATGATTAGAGCACTTATCTGTGATTTCGGTTGAAGTCTGCTATCTGCAACAAGGTTGTGGGGACGACTCTCCACCCAACCATAGGCTCAATTGTGCAACGTCTTGCTACAACTAGCCACCCCCGAGCCCTCAATCAACGTACCACTGCCAGTGACTCCTAGGTCTTAGTATACCATTCTCCCAAGAGAATGAAGACAGAATCTCGGAAAGATGGAATGCAGGAATCCTCTCATCTTCCACACCATCTATTAAATAGAACAACATTGGAAGGGGAACCACATGCACACACTCCATGTGTCTACATGCAACTTTCTTTTGATTTTTAGCTTTCTTGTTTTATTTCTTTACTTTTCTTTTGATTTTTAGCTTTCTTGTTTTATTTCCTTCTTTTTGATAGTTTTCTTGTTTTATTTCTATTTATTCTGATTTAGAGTTTTAGTATAGTTATTACTAGTTTTATTTTTATTATTTTTATTTATTTTCTTGTATATTTTTAAATATCATTTATTATTTATGATTTATTATTTTTATTATTTATTATTAAGATTTATTATTTATTATTTATATTATTATTATTTATTTGTATTATTTATTATTTATATTATTTATTATGTATTATTAAGGGAAGGGATATTACATACTCTCCCCCTTTAAGGAACTTCATCCCGAAGTTATGTTGAATTATGTATTATGTATTGTTTTTATTATTTATTATTTATTATTTTATTTACTTCCTGTTTCCAACACCCTTTGCTGAACTAGTATAACCAGCAGGCATCGAAAGTCCCCAACACCCCGGGAAATCTCAAGGAATCTCTGTCCTTTTTCCAACTTTCGGCACCAGGCTAAGCCTGACCCGGTCTGTATCCTAGTCCAAGGCTGGCCCCAAGGCTCGCGCCTGACTCAGACCTCATCTGCCCCAAGGCAGGCATCCGGTCCGGTACTCAATGACCCCGGGCATCTGGCAAGGCTGGCCCACTCCCTCCACAACTACTAAGGCGCACAGCCCCAGGCATCGAAGTCTTATACAACCCTTCCAGACTTCGGCATCCCAATCCAATAACAGGCACCAAGCCTAGAACATCAGGCACTTGGCCTCCTCAAGATGGTCTCATAGCTCTTCAAGAGCTATCCATCAAGAGCTATACACAAGACAAAGGAACCACTGGCATATGTAGTGTTGATTGAGTTTGTCCCCAGCCCATATGGTGTTACTTATTCTCCCTCGTGCGTATGGGCTCACACGAGATCATCAAATAAACTGGCCCTCTCGGCCTATTTGTGGAATCTTGTCAATCATCACAGCTCAACGTGCAACCAATGCATTAGCTATACCATCATAGTATCCTAGAAAATAATCCACATGCCAAGTCTTGCATGTCATTATGTAACATTCATCATTGTTAACTGCAACATTATGCATATCATATCCATCATGAGTATTCAACATCAAATACCTATCATCACGTAATAAATGAATATGTCAATATACCTTGACATAACATCATAATGCCTATGCATATCATCATGATCATAAGGATACATCATCACTATTGTAACAACTATATAAATATGAACCACATGTGCATGATCACCCTCATACCATCATATCATAAAACATCATTAATATGAGAAACATCTCAATACTTATCAAATATAGAATAATACTCTATAAGCATTCTTATCATGATTCATCAGAAAAATCAATTTCATTTACTTTATAGACATTCAACTATGAACTAAGATTATTCAACATCCATCTAGGATCCATGTTATCTCATCAGTGTTATTAATGTTATGTTTTCATCAAGATACCAATTACTTTTTCAATCATCATTTCCATTTCTTTCAACTAGGAAGTTGACCATTTACACCATAGGTATAATCATCTAAGTACATCATTAAATTTCACATGAGCCTCATCATCTTAAGTCTTAATCTCTCATCATATATTCTTCCTTCCCCAAGGAAATTCTGGTGAAATTCATTGTTAAGATATTACTAGTTATACAATCATTATTTAAATCATCTATCTCAAAATTAAAATCCCTTGGTTTTACATCCATTTACCTTTTGGCTTACCAATTCCAATATCGCTATATGTAATTGCATATAAACACTAGGTCATCATGATTTAATTTTATATCGTGCTTAATTTACTTGCATGAGGGTTTGTTGATCCATGTTGACTTATACATACATCACTTAACAATTATCAATTTCATCCAAAAAATATTTCCTTATCTCGTCAAGTTCCTATCTCAATACCATTTGATTGCTTTATACCAAAAAAAAGAAAAGAAATTGCTTTAGGGTAAATTCACCCTTCTTGAATTTGGACAAGAGATTCTTGCTCATTAAATAATATCTTTATTTTAGATTTTGAAACAGTTGGAAACACTACTATCATCATTGTCCATGAAAAATTTAAATGGGTGGTGTTCTGTGGAAACAACCTCCTTAAACACTATGGGAACAAAACTTGATAAGTTTCTCTATGTAAGTTTATAATATATATAAGTTTCTCTATGTGAAATCCTACTCATGAAACAATGAGTGCAAATCAGACAATCTCTATTAATTGACTCTCACTTCTTTTGTCAATATGTACACAATCCTTCTCAAGGTATCCTTATAAAATTTCTAGCAACATTCCTTCTATACTTCAACTATTATCACTATGACAATTACCAATCATGTTTCTTGGTCCACTCATCAATACCCTTAAAAGAACTTTTTTTTTTTTTTTTAATAGAACATCCCTTCATTTCCTCCTACCCGATATTCATAGATATATTTTTATTTCTCCCCTAGTCTTCATTTCCTAATATTTTATTAAATTGACTTTGATTTCTCACCTCCAGTCATTGTAGTTTCTTTTCCTCCTCTCTTAAAAGCATAGTATTGATACACTTTGGAAATGTTGTTACTATTCCCCAACTTAGGTAATACCTTATAAATACATTCATTAAGATGGCTACCAAATGTAATCCACTTATCATTTCCTCTTCTAAGGCATCAACATAGTAAAATTGCCTGGTCATACATCTTGTTATCCATAATTCATGGATATAGTTAGTCACCTATGGAAAACTTTACAATGTGTCTCTCCCATTACATGGAAAAACTATTACAGATGTTGTCATGTACACAACTTATCTCCTCCAATTGATCAATTTCATCAATTTTACTTCTTTAATCTATGTCGTCATACCTTCAAGGTTCCTTCAAACTGACCTTCATTATTACCATGCTTATTCAACTTCATTAGTTGATTGCCAATATTTTCTTCTTTATGTGCATCATCCTTAGATAGACCTTATAGTGATACCTTTAGAGTACCAATGGGAAACCTTTGGGGTTAGACCTAGATGTTGATACCTTTAGAGTATCAAGTTATATGCATTATGTTCTAAAATAGGTTGCCTCTTCTTATTGATTTCTTATTGAGCTATCATTAGTTATCATCATTAGAAAATTTGCAAGTTTCTCCTTCCCATTTCTCCTTAGACAACTTTATTCGATATATGCAATTAACCTTGAATCACGAAACCTCATGTAACATTATACTGAACATCATAACAGTTAATTAAACTAAACTGAAATCGTAGTGTATGATTTAGATGTATCATAAAGTTTAAACAATAAAACATGCTTTAGTTGCTTCATAAAAGTATCTGTCTTAGCTAAACAATCAATCTACTCATTAAAATCCTTCATTGTAAATTTTGAAGAATATGATCTACCAGGCATAAGGTAAAGTAGTGTAGAGACTAAATTAATTCCTTGTCCTCTGCCTTCCAACTGACTCCACAATATTCATTCTCTTGTATTCAACATTGCCATTAAAACATTGATTTTAATAAATTCCCTGTTTTTACAATTTTATCCAGCAAAACTACCTTGTTGGAGTTGCAAATTCCTCCAAAAACAAGCACTTCTCAGGCTGGATTTGTTCTCTATAGTAGGTCATTCTAATACCAAATTTGATGTAGCCTTGTATATTTGAAAAGAAACAGACAAGCAAGGTTGTAATTGGAAAATGAACCTTAGAGTACGTAGCCACAATGAAAAATCATGCACCCAAAATTCCTACTAACAGGCAAAATGCAGACAGCTAGTCATAAAAATTTCATTAGAGATTTATGTTCGTTTTTGGAAAATGGAATTTTTCGTTTTTGAAAAATGGAATAGTCTCAAGGGATTATGCAATTTTTAAATGAAGTTATGCTCCTTGATCTCTTAAAGAGTCCAGATGGGCTCTTTTAAACTCAAAAATAATTACATAGAGAAATTTATGTTAATTTTACTCAACTAGCGAAACAAAGCTCAAATTCCCAACCCAACTTCTAGTTCATATAAAGACCAAACTTACTTCTATTTCCAACCATTATTCAAGACATCTATTTTTTTAATTACCATCACATAACAATGATATTCAAGAGTAAGGAAGATTTTGGTGTTCTGTTATGATTTAAAATCCCAAATGAAGTCCACAAGAACCACTGGTGCTTGTGCAATATATTACATTAAAAAGATTGGCATCAAGAAGGGTAAGCACCATTATCCAAATTGTTTTCTCTGGGTTGTTGTCCCAAAATGCTAATTTGGTCATTTCTCATACATACGCTGTTTTAGGTATAGGAAAGCGGCAGGTGCTCAATAATGTTTCTTAGCCAATATGTATTATTTTCTCGACACAGAGCTTTAAATTCTTTGTTTTGGTTATATGCTTATGGATTTTTCTAAGCTCATAAATTGCTCATATGGGTTATTGAGCTGACTCCGTTGCAGTCAATTTTAGTTCAGTTTTGATGCTTTTTGAAGGTGATTTTAGACTTGCTTGAATTTGCAGAATATATAAATTTTGGTTTTGTTATGTCTTATTTTTCAAGTCTTTTGCTCCTATTCCCTTGTTATAATTCTTTATTATCATATTCTTCCTCTAAAATTCTCTGTAGATTGAATCACTATCAATTATTTATTGGGTTCTTATCACCTTCTCTTACTTTTCTCTTGTAAACAAACTCAAGGCTGTTGCATTAGAGATTTAAATCCCCACCATTTCTTTAAACTTCAAAGGAACATATTACACACACCCCTATCCATATGTCTACATTTCATAATTGGACAAGGAAGTTTCAAAGATTATCGCTAGCAATACATTTGGTGGGCAACATGTTAAGTTTATATATGACCGAGTGAACTCCATGGTTAGGGAAATGAATCCATTGTTTACAAATTACATCTTTGTTGGTACACACTTAGTGCATTTAGAGACTTGTAGGCAAATATTCTTTGTAAATTAGTAGTTGGGAACATAACAGAAAAAGTTGAAAACTTATAAGTTTACACCACTCGTTATGAAACATTCCTGTAACAACCAACATCATGGTTCAAGCAGCCCTTGTGCTTTGCAGTGAAGAATAGTTGTCTACATTCTTGATTATTGGCAAGTTCGAAGTCTATTCACAACACAGTCATTTTCTAGTAAATTTCCTTCCTCTAAATTAATAAAAAATTAAACTTATTAAATAAACAGCACTGTTGGAATTTTAGCAGTAAATTAAAAATAATTGGAAAATAATACAAGATGTATGATCAAGCAATTTTACTATGTTGATGCCTTAGAAGAGGAAATGATAAGTGGATTACATTTGGTAGCCATCTTAATGAATGTATTTATAGGGTATTACCTAAGTTGGGGAATAGTAACAACATTTCCAAAGTGTATCAATGCTATGCTTTTAAGAGAGGAGGAAAAGAAACCACAATGACTGGAGGTGAGAAATTAAAGTCAATTTAATAAAATATTAGGAAATGAAGACTAGGGGAGAAATAAAAATATATGTATGAATATCGGGTAGGAGGAAATGAAGGAATGTTCTATTAAAAAAAAAAAAAAAAAAAAAGTTCTTTTAAGGGTATTGATGAGTGGACCAAGAAACATGATTGGTAATTGTCATAGTGATAATAGTTGAAGTATAGAAGGAATGTTCTTGGTAATTGTCATAGTGATAATAGTTGAAGTATAGAAGGAATGTTGCTAGAAATTTTATAAGGATACCTTGAGAAGGATTGTGTACATATTGACAAAAGAAGTGAGAGTCAATTAATAGAGGTTGTCTGATTTGCACTCATTGTTTCATGAGTAGGATTTCACATAGAGAAACTTATATATATTATAAACTCACATAGAGAAACTTATCAAGTTTTGTTCCCATAGTGTTTAAGGAGGTTGTTTCCACAGAACACCACCCATTTAAATTTTTCATGGACAATGATGGTAGTAGTGTTTCCAACTGTTTCAAAATCTAAAATAAAGATATTATTTAATGAGCAAGAATCTCTTGTCCAAATTCAAGAAGGGTGAATTTACCCTAAAGAATTTTTTTTTTTTTTTTGGTATAAAGCAATCAAATGGTATTGAGATAGGAACTTGACGAGATAAGGAAATATTTTGTGGATGAAATTGATAATTGTTAAGTGATGTATGTATAAGTCAACATGGATCAACAAACCCTCATGCAAGTAAATTAAGCACGATATAAAATTAAATCATGATGACCTAGTGTTTATATGCAATTACATATAGCGATATTGGAATTGGTAAGCCAAAAGGTAAATGGATGTAAAACCAAGGGATTTTAATTTTGAGATAGATGGTTTAAATAATGATTGTATAACTAGTAATATCTTAACAATGAATTTCACCAGAATTTCCTTGGGGAAGGAAGAATATATGATGAGAGATTAAGGCTTAAGATGATGAGGCTCATGTGAAATTTAACGATGTACTTAGATGATTATACGTATGGTGTAAATGGTCAACTTCCTAGTTGAAAGAAATGGAAATGATTATTGAAAAAGTAATTGGTATCTTGATGAAAACATAACATTAATAACACTGATGAGATAACATGGATCCTAGATGGATGTTGAATAATCTTAGTTCATACTTGAATGTCTATAAAGTAAATGAAATTGATTTTTCTGATGAATCATGATAAGAATGCTTATAAAGTATTATTCTATATTTGATAAGTATTGAGATGTTTCTCATATTAATGATGTTTTATGGTATGATGGTATGAGGATGATCATGCACATGTGGTTCATAATTATATAGTTGTTACAATAGTGATGATGTATCCTTATGATCATGATGATATGCATAGGCATTATGATGTTATGTCAAGGTATATTGACATATTCATTTATTACGTGATGATAGGTATTTGATGTTGAATACTCATGATGGATATGATATGCATAATGTTGCAGTTAACAATGGTGAATGTTACATAATGACACGCAAGACTTGGCATGTGGATTATTTTCTAGGATACTATGATGGTATAGCTAATGCATTGGTTGCACGTTGAGCTATGATGATTGACAGGATTCCACAAATAGGCTGAGAGGGCCGGTTTATTTGATGATCTCGTGTGAGCCCATACGCACGAGGGAGAATAAGTAACACCATATGGGCTGGGGACAAACTCAATCAACACTACATATGCCAGTGGTTCCTTTGTCTTGTGTATAGCTCTTGATGGATAGCTCTTGAAGAGCTATGAGACCATCTTGAGGAGGCCAAGTGCCTGATGTTCTAGGCTTGGTGCCTGTTATTGGATTGGGATGCCGAAGTCTGGAAGGGTTGTATAAGACTTCGATGCTTGGGGCTGTGCGCCTTAGTAGTTGTGGAGGGAGTGGGCTAGCCTTGCCAGATGCTCGGGGTCATTGAGTACCGGACCGGATGCCTGCCTTGGGGCAGATGAGGTCTGAGTCAGGTGCGAGCCTTGGGGCCAGCCTTGGACTAGGATACAGACCGGGTCAGGCTTAGCCTGGTGCCGAAAGTGGGAAAAAGGACAGAGATTCCTTGAGATTTCCCGGGGTGTTGGGGACTTTCGATGCCTGTTGGTTATACTAGTTCAGCAGAGGGTGTTGGAAACAGGAAGTAAATAAAATAATAAATAATAAATAATAAAAACATTACATAATACATAATTCAACATAACTTCGGGACGAAGTTCCTTAAAGGGGGAGAGTATGTAATATCCCTTCCCTTAATAATAAATAATAAATAATAATATAATAATATAATAATAAATAATAAATAATACAAATAAATAATAATAATATAAATAATAAATAATAAATCTTAATAATAAATAATAAAAATAATAAATCATAAATAATAAATTCTATTTAAAAATATACAAGAAAATAAATAAAAATAATAAAAATAAAAATAGTAATAACTATACTAAAACTCTAAATCAGAATAAATAGAAATAAAACAAGAAAACTATCGAAAAGAAGGAAATAAAACAAGAAAGCTAAAAATCAAAAGAAAGTTGCATGTAGACACATGGAGTGTGTGCATGTGGTCCCCTTCCAATGTTGTTCTATTTAATAGATGGTGTGCAAGATGAGAGGATTCCTGCATTCCATCTTTCCGAGATTTTGTCTTCATTCTCTTGGGAGAATGGTATACTAAGACCTAGGAGTCACTGGCAGTGGTACGTTGATTGAGGGCTTGGGGGTGGCCAGTTGTAGCAAGACGTTGCACAATTGAGCCTATGGTTGGGTGGAGAGTCGTCCCCACAACCCTGTTGCAGATAGCAGACTTCAACCGAAATCACAGATAAGTGCTCTAATCATAGTTTTGAATTTGAAGTTAATTAGTTGAATTGCATGTTGAATATAAATTACTTGATTAATTACATGTTTATTTTGGGTTGTTACAAATCCAAGAAGGACACTTACGCTAATTTTACGTATGACAATAATAACTTGGAGGAAGTGTATTCTTAGAAGTACCTAGGAATTGATATTCATCACAAGCTCAACTGGAACTATAACATTGAGAAAAAGATTAATTGGGGGTGGAAAGCTTACTTTGGTCTTGAAAATAATTGTAAAATGGAAAACCTCATAATGCAGGATAAAAGGAAGTTCCTCTTTGAAACTTTGGTCACTCCTGCTATCTTATATGGATGTGAGGTCCAGGGTTGCAGCATCTCTAGAGAATCCTAGAAACAGATTGAGAAAATCTAGAAGCGTTTTATAACTTATAACCTGAAAATTAAAAGTAGTACACACTATCCTATTCTCCTTATAGAAGTAGGTCTTTCCCCTATCAAGAGCCTAGTTATGACTAGGCTTCTGTTGTACAAGCACAAACTCAATAATATAGGAGATCATACACTTCCTAAGCTAGCTTTAAATTCCAGCCAAAACCACTTAAGGCTCAAGTGAGGGTGGTACAAAGACACGAGGGCCTAGTTAAACCTTTGGGAGATCAACGAGAATGATGTGTTGCAAAAAATTAATAACATTAAAAATATTGATATTTCTAAGTTTAAAGAAAAATGTAGTGTGAGAAAGATTTAGCAGCTAAAAGAAAATTAAGTTATTATAAGGTCATCAACCCCACCCTAGAAGATCAAAAGTATCTCTCTATTTTAACTATATCAAAGAAGAAAATAAATATAGCGAAGATTAGAACGAACTGTCATGAGCTCCATAGTGAAACAGGTCGTTGGGCAGTTCCTAAAACACCATGGATGGAAAGGACCTGCCATCTCTATGAGAATAGGAACATCAAGGATGAAAACCACTTCCTCTTAGAGTGCCCCGCGTACAGCACATTAGATCTTAGTTTCATAATTTTTGTCGCAACACTGAGCTTCCTAGCCTTTTATGATGTCAAAATTATAATGAGCTTGGTAGGCTTCTCTCCAAGCTTTTTGAGCATAGGAATAAAATCTTAAATCAAACTAAATAATTTGTTTATTTTCTTTAGTTCCGATAGACCAAAGTTTGGTCTCAGTGGATGTTAAACATCATCATCATCATCATCATATTATTATTATTATTATTATTATTATTATTATTATTATTATTATTACAGTTACCTAATTTGGCTGTGTAAAAGTGTTAAACATGACATGATAGAACAATACAACATTTTTATGATACTGGGCTAGAGAGCACCTCTAGAGGCAATAAAATTTTAAACTTTAGAGTATTTTTTAATGTTTATCTAAGTTTATAATATGTTGAAAATAATCACGTTTCAAACCATTGTGGGCTAGAAAGCACCTTTCTAGGGAATAATAATATATATATTAACTTTTAAACTTTAGAATATTTTTTTATGTTTATCTAACTTTATACTATGTTTAAAATAATCACTTCTCAAATTCTTAGTCAAATCTCCTTTTTGAGAATACCATGGGAAAAACCATGGTAATGGGTAAGAATACTATGGGAAAACCATGTATCGGCAAAATTATTAATTTTATTTTATTTTATTTGTTATGTAATTTGACGAAGTCAAAATTCTAAACAAGAGAGTACCTAACTTTATAAGATGTTTATGATAATCATGTTTAAAATTCTTAATAAAAAACGAGTCTAGAGGATATCACCGGAAAAACCATGGGTTGAGAATACTATGGAAAGACCATGGTATTATTAATTTGATTTTTATAAATAATTATTAACTTCAATTTTATATTTTATTTATTTTTAATTGTATTTTACATTTAATTTTATTGGTATCTAATTTGACGGAGTCAAAATGTTTACATAACATCACATAACACAATGTTACAACATATATTCCATAATGGGCTAGAGAGCCTCTCTAGGGGCAAAATTGAAACTAAATTAAAAAATAATAATTAAAATAAGTTTGAATTAGTCATTTGATGATGTTTACATAACATTACAACGTCTATTCCGTAATGGGCTAGAGAGACCCTTTGAGGGCAAAAATAAAACTAAATTAAAAAATAATAATTAAGATAAGTTTGAATTAGTCATTTGATGTGTTTATCAATGCTAGTTTACAAGTCCATGGTATTGCATATCTCACTATATTTTCCCATAGTATTTGTTATAGTTAGGCCTATTTAAAGGCTTAGAGAATCAATGATGGAATCGTGCTATTTTCTCATTGTATTTGTTATGCAGTTGTAATTAAAATTGACGGTTTACAAGGCCATGGTATTGCATAACCCGGTTTACAAGGCCATGGTATTTAATAACCCATGGTATTTTTCCTTAGTATTTGTTATGGCTAAGCATATTTAAAGGCTCAGAGAATCCATTATGGAATGCATCCATCTTAACTCCATATAAGTCGTGTATACATGGGCGACTAATTTGGTGTCATGGTAAGTTTTGTTTTTAGCTTATGAAAAAGCATTTTATAGGTGCAATAATACTTGGAATATAGTTTTACAATGGTGTTTATTTACATTTTGTTGACATGCTCTTGACGTATTTTCACTGTGATATAGTTTTTATTGATATAATAGATCATATTGAACATAGAACAATAGAATATGTAAATTGGTTTTTATGAATGTCTTTCGGATTAATCATATCATTAGGTTCATTGTTTTGAGAATGAACCACATTAGTTGGTTCAAAACGTGGACCAAATCCTAGTAATGTGATTAATCAAAAAGACATTTGTCTACCATATAGATCACGAAACTCTGAGATCAAACCAAATTATCTCTCTATTTGTTAAATCTAGATTTAAGATAGATCTCGATTAAATCTACTGAATATTTATTGTAAGTAGTTTTAATATTACTTATAATTAGAATATTAACTATTTGATTGTATAATTAAACTAGTAAATAATAATTATGGTGTAATTTTTGTTTATAATAATTAATATTATAAATTAACTAAAAATATTCAAAATTTAATAAAATTAGTTAGAATCTAAGTTCGTCTATTTTTTATTTTCGTGATCAAATACTCTTGATGTATAAATAAACTTTATTTATGCTAATCGGTTTGTTGGAAATGATAGGGCATAAATTTGAGATACTTTGGATTGAACATATTATTTAGGACAAGTCTAAATTACGTTGGAAAAACAAATTCTAGGCAGAGGGAAACTGGATTAGCTGTTGTAGTTTTCTTATTTGGAAGTACTCCAAAATTAATGTTGAAAAGTATATTGTGGGTAAGAAAATACAAAGTAGGGATTATCTGGTAATATTGTGTTAAAAGTTTCGTTGATATTATATGAGGTAAGAATCGTAGTATTTGCTCATGTGTGGTCCCAAGGATTTTCCAGCAGTGGTTACTTGAGAATGCTTGTGAAAAACTACTGCTGTTATTATTTTACATTTTATTCGAACTGTATTATTAATCTGACGTGAATGTAAACTAGAGGACGCTGGAGGGTGTTTGCAGCTGAAGAGATCTCTTAGATGACAACCGAAGCATACCTCGACTCGCATGTCAAGAACGCCGTGATCACACTGCCAGCCTATTTTAGCGATTCTCAGAGGAAGGCTACAAGAGACACAACTACCATTGCTGGTATTAATGCCGTGAAAACTATTAATCAACCCACCACTGCAGCTAAAATAGGCTGGCACTGTGATCACGGCATTCTTGACATCAGAGTTAGGTATGCTTCGGTTGTCCTCTTTATTTCTACTAATGCCATCTAAGAGATCCCTTCGGCTGAAAACATTGGGTAACCCAGAAACGCTCACCAAATCAGAAATGTGTGTACAATAATAAAAGGTCACATTATTTTTTTTGGCAACATCTAAAATTTAAAAAGAAGGAAACATAAAAAAAAAAAAAACTAGTAAAGATGGAAACATCTTTATGGTTGTTTTTTCTAATAATGTAATTGATTTTTATTTCATATATTTTTTAATTAAAAATGCATAAGAAGAATATTTGCATTTTTTATAAATTGCTCATCTCTCTCATAATAAGATGATGGTATTTTTTTCTAGAGCCTCTATGTTATTTTCTAATAAAATAATACCCAGAAAAATAGACATGGTAAAAATGAGGATACTAATATTAATTACATACTGTAAATTAAGTAAAATTGGAAAATTGTAATTTAAAAGAAACAGTAAGCACTTGTTTAGATAAGCTACATTAGAGAATAATCTCATGGGAAAAACCATGGGTTAAGAATATCATGAGAGCTGCCGCTATTGGATTATACGAGAATTTAATTGCCAAGCTAAAAAGCAATCAAGGGTGGTCGAAAGATACTAAAAGTAATATTGGAGTTAAACAAGTTTTGACCCCTCTCCCCTACCCTATTTGGCATTTACATCGACAAGCTTGAACATTATTTAGAGGAAGCAGGATGTGATGGAATGATCTTAGCTGGGATAGTCATCATACTTTTCTCTATGTTGATGATACTGTTCTTCTAGCAAGGTTCCCATCTGATTTTGATAAGCAACTTAGGCTTGTTAAGGATTTTTGCTCCACCATGGGTATGACTGTTAACACTGACAAAACAAAAGTTATGATTATAAAATCCAAGAAGGACACTTACGCTAATTTTACGTATGATAATAATAACTTGGAGGAAGTGTATTCTTACAAGTACCTAGGAATTGATATTCATCACAAGCTCAATTGGAACTATAGCATTGAGAAAATGATTAATTGGGGGTGGAAAGCTTATTTTGGTCTTGAAAATAATTGTAAAGTGGAAAACCTCGTAATGTGGGATAAAATGAAGTTCCTCTTTGAAACTTTAGTCACTCCTGTTATCTTATATGGATGTGAGGTCTGGGGTTGCAGCATCTGTAAGGAATCCTGGAGAAAGATTGAGCAAATCCAGAAGTGTTTTATAACGTATAACCTGAAAATTAAAAGCAGTACACCCTATCATATTCTCTTTATAGAAGTAGGTATTTCCCCTATCAAGAGCCTAGCTATGACTAGGCTTCTGTTGTACAAGCACAAACTCAATAACACAGGAGATCATAGACTTCCTAAGCTAGATTTAAATTCCAGCCAAAACCACCTAAGGCTCAAGCGGGGGTGGTATAAAAACACTAGGGCCTGGTTAAACATTTGGGAGATCAACGAGAATGATGCATTGCAAAACATTAATAACATTAAAAATATTGTTACTTCTAAGTTTAAAGAAAAAATGTAGTGTGAGAAAGATTAACAGCTAAAAGAAAGTTAAGTTATTATAAGAAGGTCATCAACACCACCCTAGAAGATAAAAAGTATCTCTCTATAAAATTAATATCGGGAAGATTAGAATGAACTCTCATGAGCTCCATAGTGAAGCCGGTCATTGGGCAGTTCCTAAAACACCATGGATGGAAAGGATTTGATATCTCTGTGAGAATGGGAACATCAAGGATTAAAACCACTTCCTCTTAGAGTGCCCGACGTACACCACATTAGATCTTAGTTTCATAATCTTTGTGGCAATACTGAGCTTCCTAGCCTTTTAGGATGTCAAAATTATAATGAGCTCGAGAGGCTTCTCTCCAAGATTTTTGAGCATAGGAATAAAATCTTAAATCAAACTAAATAATTTGTTTCTTTTCTTTAGGTCGGATAGACCAAAGTTTGTTTCTTTTCTTTAGGTCCGATAGACCAAAGTTTGGTCTCAGTGGACGTTAACCATCAGCATCATCATCATATTATTATTATTATCATTATTATTAGTATTATTATTATTATTACCTAATTTGGCTGTCTAAAAATGTTAAACATGACATGAGAGAACAATACAACATTTTTATGATACTGGGCTAGAGAGCACCTCTAGAGGCAATAAAATTTTAAACTTTAGAGTATTTCTTAATGTTTATCTAACTTTATCATATGTTTAAAATAATCACGTTTCAAATCAGTGTTGGCCAGAAAGCACCTTTCGAGGAATAAACTTTTAAACTTTAGAGTAATTTTTAATGTTTATCTAGCATTATAATATGTTAAGTTAACTTTTAAACTTTAGAGGTTTTTTTTTTTTTTTTTTTTTTTTTTAAATATATTAACTTTTAAACTTTAGAGTTTTTTTTTTTTTTTTTTTTAATGTTTATCTAACTTTATACTATGTTTAAAATAACCTCTTAGATTCTTAGTCTTATTTTTGAGAATACCATGGCAAAAGCCATGGGTAAGAATACTATGGGAAAACCATGCATTGGCAAAATTATTAATTTTATTTTATTTTATTTTTTATGTAATTTGACGAAGTCAAAATTCTAAATAACAGAGTACCTAACTTTATAAGATGTTTACGATAATCATGTTTAAAATTCTTAATAAAAACCCAGTCTAGAGAATATCACCAGAAAAACCATGGGTTGAGAATACTATGGAAAAACTATGGTATTATTAATTTGATTTTTATAAATAATTATTAACTTCAATTTTATATTTTATTTATTTTTAATTATATTTTACACTTATTTTTATTGGTATCTAATTTTAGGAGTCAAAATGTTTACATAACATCACATAACATAACGTTACAACATATATTCCATAATGGGCTAGAGAGCCTCTCTAGGGGCAAAATTGAAACTAATTTAAAAAATAATAATTAAATTAAGTTTGAATTAGTCATTTGATGATGTTTATATAACATCGCATAACATAACATTACAACGTCTATTTTGAATTAATGATTTGATGTGTTTATCAATGCTAGTTTACAAGTCCATGGTATTGCATATCCCACGGTATTTTCCCATAGTATTTTCTATAGTTAGGCCTATTTAAAGGCTTAGAGAATCAATGATGGAATGCATTGCATAACTCGTGCTACTTCCTCATTGTATTTGTTATGGAGTTGTAATTAAAATTGACGGTTTACAAGGCCATGGTATTTAATAACCCATGGTATTTTTCCTTAGTATTTTTTTATGGCTAATCATATTTAAAGGCTCAGAGAATCCATTATGGAATGCATCCATCTTAACTCCATATAAGTCGTGTATACATGGACGACTAATTTGGTGTCCTGGTAAGTTTTGTTTTTAGCTTATGAACAAGCCTTTTATAGGTGCAATAGTACTTGGAATATAGTTTTACAATGGTGTTTATTTACATTTTGTTGACATGCTCTTGACGTACACAATAGAATATGTAAATTGGCTTTTATGAATGTCTTTCGGATTAATCATATCATTAGGTTTATTGTCTTGAGGATGAACCACATTAGTTGGTTCAAAACTTCCACCAAATCCTAATGATGTGATTAATCAAAAGGACATTTGTCTACCATATAGATCACAGCACTATGAGATCAAACCAAATTATTTCTCTATTTGGTAAATCTAGATTTAAGATAGATCTTGATTAAATCTACTGAGTATTTATTGAGTATTTATTGTGAGTAGTTTTAATTTTACTTATAATTAGAATATTAACTATTTGATTGTATAATTAAACTAGTAAATAATAATTATGGTGTAATTTTTGTTTATAATAATTAATATTATAAATTAACTAAAAATATTCAAATTTAATAAAATTAGTTATAATTTAAGTTCGTCTAGTTTCAATTTTCGTGGTCAAATACTCTTGATGTATAAATAAACTTTATTTATGCTAATCGGTTTGTCGGAAATGACAGGGCATATTATTTAGGACAACTGGATTATCTGTTGTAGGTTGTCCCATGAAACAAATTTAGTTTTCTTATTTGGAAGTACTCCAAAATTAATGTTGAAAAGTAGATTGTGGATAAGAAAATACAAAGTGGGGATTATCTGGTAATATTGTGTTAAAATTTTCGTTGATATTCTATGAGGTAAGAATCGTAGTATTTGGTCATGTGTGGTCCCAAGGATTTTCCAGCAGTGGTTACTTGAGAATGCTTGTGAAAAACTACTGCTGTTATTATTTTACATTTTATTCGAACTGAAAACTGTATTATTAGTCTGACGTGAATGTAAACTAGAGGACGCTGGAGGATGTTTGCAGCCGAAGAGATCTCTTTGATGATATTAGTAAAAATGAAAACGAAAACTGAAGCATACCTCGACTCGGATGTCAATAACGCCGTGATCACACTGCCAGCCTATTTTAGCGATTCTCCGAGGAAGGCTATAAGAGACACGACTACCATTGCTGGTATTAATGCCCTGAAAATTATTAATCAACCCACCACTGCAGCCACTGTGATCACGGCATTCTTGACATCAGAGTTAGGTATGCTTCGGTTGTCCTCTTTATTTTTACTAATGCCATCTAAGATCCCTTCGGCTGAAAACATTGGGCAACCAAGAAACGCTCACCAATCAGAAATGCGTGTACAATAAGAAAAAATCACATTATTTTCTTTGGCAACATCTAAAATTTAAAAAGAAGGAAACATAAAAAAAATTAGTAAAGATGGAAACATCTTTATGGTTGTTTTTTCTAATAATGTAATTGATTTTTATTTACGGATAGCACTGCTGTGCATTATCCTCTCTCACACTACATGCTTTTCATTACAATGAGAAACTGGTTTATTTATGCACTGCTGTGCAACACTTCAAGTCTCTTTAGCTCGTGCGCGCTCTCATTTTTACAATGGTCAACACATGTACATAAAACATTACTACTCACGAGCACTTTTCATTTTTTTTTGGCTCATTATAAAAAAAACTAAACATATACGAAATCATAAGTACATGTTGACTTGCCCATACCTCCGTGTAATTGAAATTCACTGTTTTGCCAAAACTTACGAACCACAATAAATTCCATTTAATTCTTTTTGCAGACAGGAGTGGCGGTCAACCAAACTTAATTTTCACTCCACGCAATGTAGTTAATGTTGGCCGTATGCAGGTTTGGAGGAATCGACGGTGGAGAGCGATGGAAACAATCGGATGGTGGACGGAGATATCGGGAGCCAGTTTGCTGCCGAACTTTAAGTCCCGAGATATTACGTTGGCTGACGTATGGGGAGGAACACGCGTCCACAGTTGATTGCATCGGGTTCAAACATACGGAAAATGCCTTTGCCGGAAAGTGGTCCGAGAAATTTCAGGCGGGTTTGCTGAATGGTTTCGGTCTCCCGTCGTTTGTGCTTGCTGAGTCGGCTGCCCACATCTGCCTGCAGCCTGCAACCTGCAGTTGGAATTAACATTCCAACACTCCCCTTTAATTTCAACTGCTGGGCATTCTGTCATACCCAAGCACTCAACTGTTGGGCATTCAATCATACCCAAACACTTCCTCACATAGAGAGATTCACTAACACTGCTTCTGATGCAGTTCCACAAACAATCAAAGTTGTCTTCCTCTTAATAGAGGGATTTACCTGAGACTGTGCTGAAGAGCACCTTCCTCTTGACAGAGGGATTCACTAGTATATGCTGAAAAACATCTTCCTCTTGACTGAGGGATTCACCATGACACTGTGCTGAAAAGCACCTTCCTCTTTAACAGAGGGTTTCACCAAATGACTGCTTCAAGTGCAGTTCCAAAACAAAACATTCATTGTTCTTTTATGCTGCTGCATATCCTCTGCTGCACTGTTGTGCCATCTTCTTTGCTGCGTCTACCCCACACTGCTGTGTCTGCTCCACGCTACTGCGTCTACACCTGCACTGCTGTGCGTTAATAAAAAAATTCTTACATATGCGTTGTTGCGCCTTTCCTTTCTCACATTCACACTGTTGTGTGAGAATTCTTCACTTGTGCACTTATGCATGCTTCCCTTCTTCACAATGGGAAAACTTTTCTTCACGCTGCTGCGTGCTCTCCTTCATTGATTACAATCGTACTTCTGCTGTGTCTCACTTGCATTTCAGATGCAAACAACACACTCACTGCACTTACATTTACTGCTCTAAAAAAATATTCTTTTACATGTGCTGCTGCCCATTACATTTCATTTCTTTAACAAAGAAAATTTCATGCTTCTGCATTTTTTTTCATATTCACATTGCTGTGTGTTTTTACTACATATTCTCCAACAACAAATACAAAGCTTACATTACCATTTTCACTGCTGTGTGAAAAAATTCATTGCATTTTCAAACACTAGGCATTTACTCTTTGCTGCGTTTTGCCCTCTTCTCATTTTCCTCTCACTGCTTTGCGTTTTCATTGCCAATACAAAACATTTCATCTGCTGTGTATTACACTCACTCTGCTATGAGTATATTCTCTCACATTACATAAAAGGAAAACTACATTCCATTGCTATGCATTTCAATCCATGTGTTCCACAAAAAAAATTTCCACGCTGTTGTTCTATGTTCTGCCTTCGCACTACTACGTGGGTCTCCTTGCTTTGCATTTTTTTATCGCGCTGCTGCACTTTACATTTCAACGCTGCCCCTTTTTCTTTCCCGCACTTCTGTGCATATTGCATTGCATATGTGATAAAAAACAAAGCAAAAGCATTACATTTTTCATCATCGCTGCATATTACATTTCAGAGAGATTAACAAAAAGATTTCATTTGCGACTGCTGCGCTGCAATACATCCTTTAGTCAATCTCCATGCCCTGCAGACTTTTCTTCTCTACTTTTATGGAAGATTTAATTTCATATCTCTCCCCTATAACAAGATCTTCATCAAATGTCTGTTAAAACAGTTCAGCAATTATGATAAAAAAATTACACGCTCCCCTTAACTGTATGCATCATCTTCTTTCAGCAAAGTTTTCTCAAAAGAAACTTATATCAACTAGGGAGCTCAAGGGGCTTTCAGACTGTATTTCCTTCTTTCTCTATACTTGTGTAACTTTCTTCTTTTGCATGGGTCTAGCTTGTGTAAGAGCCCATGTTAAGTTACAATCACGTGCCATATGCCCAATGTTATGACACTTGAAGCATTCAACATTGTTCATGAATAAGAATTCATGATTTCTTCTTATAAAATTGTTTCTTGGAGGTTGTCGGAGACTACAACATCTATCTCCATGAAATGCTCTACAGTCTTTTGCCATATGACCAAAGTTTGAGCAAGCATAACAATAACCAAAAAATGAACTTTGGTACCTGGGAGATGGAGGCTTCCTTGATGTGCTTCTGAAGTCTTTCTGCCTTGAGATCCTTTGATGATAACCATTGCATCTTGCCTCTTTGACATCAGCTACATTTCTTCTTGGCGTTGGTTTTCTGCTTGGAGTAGGATTTCTTCTATTGCAATCTTCATTTTTCTCCTTGCCTTTGCTGGAACTAGGAGCATCACAATCTCTTTCTTCCTTTTTCACATCTCCTTTGCTTAAAGCATCTTCATTCTTGTTTGAGGGTTCACCTACATACCCAAGTCCTGATTTATCAGATGGTGATCTGTGATAGCTGAGCATATCATCCAAGGCTTGAGAGCTCTTCATGATTTTGTTCATCCCTTCAACCTTTTTCCTGAGGAGGACAATCTCTTCTTCCAATATTTCACACTCATTATTTTTCTTTGCAAGTTGTTCCTCAGTTTCTTCCTTGCTATGAGTAGCTTCAGCTGCTACTGTTTTAAGGGAGATGATATCTGTCTTCATTTTGGAGATTTCTGCTTGACTGCTCTCCATTTTCTTCTCAGCTTCTTGTGCCTGCTTCCTGGCTTCTTGTAATTCAGACTTAAGGGAGGAGACCTTTACCTTGTACTGTCCAATCTCTTCTACAAGCTTATTCACTCTCTTGTGCCTTTGTTCAAGTTGACTTGACAAGGCGTCTTCCTGCTTCTTTGCTTTATTCAACTGATTTGTCATTGATATGACTTCTTCATGATGTTTCCTCTTGCATTGATCAAGCTCCTTCTTAAGTTTGGCGAGCTCTTCATCCCTTTCTTTTACTTGAAGTTTGATGAGTTCAACCTTCTCATTTTCAGCTTCTATGATGGGTTCAGAATTTTCTTCTTCACTGATTGTCATGGTCAGTGCTCCCTTTGCATGAAGGTCATGAAGTCTATCCCATATATCCTTTGCTGATGAATATTTTCCTAGATTCTTCTTCACAGAATCAGGCAGTCCATCCAAGATTACTTTTGCTGCTTGTGCATTACACTCCTTGGATTCTCTATCCATCTTGCTATCATCAATCACTGATTCCCAGATCTCAATCCCTTGAGACTGTAAGACAGCCCTCATTTTTATTTCCCACATATCAAAATTTCCATTAAACTTTGAAGCCTCAAAGAAAATGCTTTCAAATAGATTGTCTTCTATTTTAGTAGAAGAGGGACACACATTTTTAGCAGGATTACTGACTTTCTTCTTTGACTTTGCCATTCTTGACTATGTTTAAAACCCTTGACTGTGTTTTTAAAATGACTCACTGTTTCTTCAACAACACATAAAAAAAATTTGTGAAATACCTGAGTATTTTCTTGACTGAGCCTTCACTCTGTTGGAGAAGATCTACTGCTGCAACAAAAAACTCCTCCCTTCAGCTTCTTTGTCACCTTCAAATAGCCTAAGCCTGCTCTGATACCACTGTTGGGGATTTTTCTGATAAAATCCCAAAAACAAACAATTCAAGCACACAGAGGCAATGCTCTGTTTCCTTTACTCCAGGATCTTTTTCCACAGGGAAGCTTTTAAATTTTTTTTTACTGAGGAACAGAGTATTACACCACCATAAAATGATTGATATTCATTTAAAACAAGCCAAATACATATTCATCCTCTTTGCTGAGAGGGATTCACCAAAAATATTTCAACCAATAAAAAAAAACTACTCTGGCTCCTCCTCAGAATTTACTGAGCTGGGTAAAATTCTCTTTTTCTTTTACTGCTGTAAAAAAAAACCTTTTTACATTACTGCTGTAAAACTATTTTACAAATGTAGTAAAATTTCATTACATTCCTATTTCAAAAAAAATACCTGTGCACTCTTTTCGTTTTGCATTTCAATGCAAATCCAATACATTAAAAAAATGATCTATGCACTGTTGTGCATCTCCCTTGATTTTTCACTGCTGCGAGCTTCACCACCACTCAACAAAAAAATATACATTATACTTTTGCGCTCCCCTCTTTTCTTTTCTTCATGCACTGCTGTGCATTTTCTTGGCTTTGGCTCCTGCTTCATTTTACAATATATTCAACTGCATAAAAAAAATTACACCAGAACATATGCGCTCCACGTTTTTCTTTACGGATAGCACTGCTGTGCATTATCCTCTCTCACACTACATGCTTTTCATTACAATGAGAAACTGGTTTATTTATGCACTGCTGTGCAACACTTCAAGTCTCTTCAGCTCCCGCGCGCTCTCATTTTTACAATGGTCAACACATGTACATAAAACATTACTACTCAAGAGCACTTTTCATTTTTTTTGGCTCATTATAAAAACAACTAAACATATACGAAATCATTTTAAGTACATGTTGACTTGCCCATACCTCCATGTAATTGAAATTTACTGTTTTGCCAAAACTTACGAACCACAATATATTCCATTTAATTCTTTTTGCAGACAGGAGTGGTGGTCAACCAAACTTAGTTTTCACTCCACGCAATGTAGTTAATGTTGGCCCTATGCAGGTTTGGAGGAATCGACGGTGGAGAGCGATGGAAACAATCGGATGGTGGACGGAGATATCGGGAGCCAGTTTTCTGCCGAACTTTAAGTCCCGAGATATTACGTTGGCTGACGTATGGGGAGGAACACGTGTCCACGGTTGATTGCATCGGGTTAAAACATACGGAAAATGCCTTTGCCGAAAAGTGGTCCGAGAAATTTCATGCGGGTTTGCTAAACGGTTTCAGTCTGCCGTCCTTCGTGCTTGCTGAGTCGGTTGCCCACGTCTGCCTGCAGCCGGCAACCTACAGTTGGAATTAACATTCCAACACTGTGATCACGACATTCTTGACATCAGAGTTAGGTATGTTTCGGTTGTCCTCTTTATTTTTACTAATGCCATCTAAGATCCCTTCGGCTGAAAACATTGGGCAACCAAGAAACGCTCACCAATCAGAAATGCATGTACAATAAGAAAAAATCACATTATTTTCTTTGGCAACATCTAAAATTTAAAAAGAAGGAAACATAAAAAAAATTAGTAAAGATGGAAACATCTTTATGGTTGTTTTTTCTAATAATGTAATTGATTTTTATCTCATATATTTTGTAATTAAAAATGCATAAGAAGAATATTTGCATTTGCTATAAATGCTCATCTCTCCCTCATAATAAGATAATGGTATTGTTTTTTAGAACCTCTATGTTATTCTCTAATTCTTTGAATCTCTTTAGATCTGCATCTAGATCAATTGGTATCACAGCATAAGATCTTGGAAGCTATCCACTTGTTCAAAGTAATTTTTTGGGATTTGTTGCTTAACAATTTAAGACCCTTCTAAGTGCGCCCTCCTTACTTCAGATTCTCATCAAAGATTTCCCCTTGAGGTCATACCTTTCAATTCCTTTAGTGGATGAAAATCATGTCACCCCATCGAGAACCCTCAACCGAGGACTCACCAGTGCAAGATTTAGTCATGGCTATTCAAAAGCTAATTATGCTACAACAGCAGAGAGACCCTCCTTGACAAATGCAGTTGCATACACACTTTCAATTGCCCTAATTTTTGGGAAAAATGAAAGCAAAGGTCATCGATTCTTGGCTCTGCAATCTCCCTACCTATTTCAAAACATGTCCCATGATGGAAGAGGACATGAAGGTTCAAATTGTTGGTCTACAGTTGGAGGGCCTGGCGCAAACATGGTGGGATACTCAACTTGAGAATATGTCCTTGGTTGTTGGGCTCAGAAACCAAGCAGAGATGAGAGCCACACATATCACATCTTGGGATGACTTCTACCAAGCCTTAAGAACACGTTTTTACCCCGGGATATCTTTATAATCTCCTTGCCAAATGGTGTCAAATCCGACAACTACCAAATCAATTAGTGCAATCATACATTGAGTCTTTTGCAAATCGCGCATTCAAGTCCATATCTCTGATCCAGAAGAGGTATTAATTATTAAATTTAAGTTTGGTCTACTACTGTTTTTTCGTTGAGAAGTTGAGTTGTGTGATAATACTTCCTTGGACAAGGCCTCTATTTAGGTCTTGCCTGTAGAATGTAAAGTGGCTCCTCAAACTCGATCTTCTGAAACCAAAAAGGGTCCATCTCATGCTAGTCCATCTAATGTAGCCCTTGACTCATCTTGCTGGTGTACATTTCATAAGGCCACCCTAACAAGACCCCTTTTACAGAGGTAGAGCAACAAAATTCCTCTACCTCACTTGCAATTGTTTCTCTTGAAAATCCTACCAAAGTAAACCCCGCTCTCATCCTCATGACTACTAATGAATCTGGAACCTCTGTTGCACCACTATTTACCCATAATTGTCAAATCAGACATGACTTGGTGACTCTTATTCTCGAACATTTGTGTTATTCTCTCCTTTTCTGAATCTTTTTAGATATGCATGTAAATCAAACATCCTCCTCCTTTATGGTGAGAATGCGTAATATCGTGGTTGATTATTATCAAACTCATTGAAGATTTGAATTTCCCATATGTAGTTCCATTTTATGAAATAACATATTAACTCTGCAAGACATTTCTGATTTACTGGAATATCCTAAACGGATACAGAAATTCTATGAGTTTATAGAAAATATAGATACCCTGATTGGGAAAGGAACTGGCTATGTCGAGAAAAAATAATTCCCTGTGGTCGCATGATGAACGACATAAGCTTTCTTCCTTAATTAAGTGACGAATCATTCAGGAAACCATATTAATACATGTTATTAATATATAATAACAATACATATAATTCTATAATTCTACCCAAAGTAAGCCCAAAGGAAACCATATTAATACATGTTGAGATGCATAACCATGTGTTTGATTCTCTACTAATATATAATAACAATACATATAATTCTACCCAAAGTAAGCCCAAAGGAAACCATATTAATACATGTTGAGATGCATAACAATGTGTTTGTTTCTCTACGAGAAAAGCATACACAACATTCATACCATCAGGTATGGTCTATAATGGTTAACCACTTTTACGGAAGATGGTTCAGCAGAGAAATTGAGAAAATACGACACCTTCCTCCATATTTATCACCTCAATACTAGTTGCACCAATATGTCATTACAATATGATAAATGGAACTGTTTTCCATTAGACGAAGGGGGGCATTCTGTCAATAAAAATTAAAACGATCATGGGGAGGGTGTCGAAACTGGGTACAATTGCCTCCTAGAGTTAGTAAAATAAAAAAATTCAGAATGATATAGATATATAGTTACATGAAAAATGAGAGGAAGGGTAGTGAAATGTTAAACGAACATCTTGGCTTAGAAATTAACAACGGGATAAAACTCAAGTTTTATAACTAGATTAGGTGTTCATGATGATTATGTAATAAAACATTAATAATAATAATGAGGGAATGTTATAAAGAAAAAATTAAAAAAAATGATTAACGTGAATTTTTTATAAAATTAATATAAAAAGAAAAGTAGGATACACAATTATGTTATGTTAACATTGTAACAGAAGGAAAATTTTAGTCACCAAAGTAGACTACAATATTGGACATAAGGTTTTTGATGAGAGTGTGGTATTTGAGCCCACTAACATTTAAATAAGAAAGAAATACACAAGAAATAGAAACAGAATCACACAATAAGAAAATTCAAAGTACTTACCTGGTAAACCCCTAGAGTGTGTAAAGGAAACTTCCACACGGCAAGGGACTCTAATTCTTATTGCTCCATGTTAAAAAATGACTCTCCAATGTTACATCAAGCCTCTTGGGAAAATCATCACTTTAATACAAAGATTCTGTTGCATAACTTCCTATCATTACAAAACTCCCTTAATAGTAAAACCATATTTACTAAGATCATTACATTATTAACATTAATTTTTGTCATTCATTAGCAATCTCCACCTTGACAACAATTTTCCTAATCCATTGCCCATGTCCATTTATCATCTCTTTAGGAAGCCAAAGGAATCCAAACACCTTCGCAACTTCTCTACCAATATTGGTGGTGAGCACCAGTATTGCAGCGAGAATGTGGCAACTCTTGGGCTACCAACTTTACTTTTATCAACCCAGTAGTTCGTAACAAACTTGAAAGTGTCGGTGCTATATGCACAAGTACTGGTTCTCACTACAGGTTGTCACTTGGTCAGCCAACGTGAAATCACTAGGAGCTCAAGCCAACATCTATAGATTTAAGAAAAAGCTCTATGTGTGATGAAATGAAAGAAAGATTACTCTATAGATGTTATTGTAACTGCAGAAAGGAGAAAGACTCGAATGTAAAACAAAACCTAGTAAACCCTAATTAACAAGCCAATTCTACTTTTGCCAAAAACACTATGAAAACCATGAAAGAAATGCCATTACCTACTCAAGTAAGTAAACAACATCTAACCATGTTATTTCTAGAAGTAAATGAGCAAAAACATATTTTTGGATTTTTATGTGAATTTAACAGGCATCTAATTTATTCTGTGTGAGTGTGGCAGTGAACAGGTGGCGTTAGAGGGAATTTTTGGAGCTTGGGAGGATGCAGGATGGTGTGGATGGGTTGTAGGATGTATTAGGTTGCCTTCTGGAGTCTTTTCCCACACTCGACCTTCAAAAGAAAGCCTACAAGAAAAACAACAAGAGGACACAGGAAAACTATAAGAGGAAAATAGGGAAACTACAGGAGGCCTATAAGAGGAAGCCAACAGAAATTTTCGTTGTTTTGAGGGTGTGAGAGTGGGTGGAAAAGGTGGATGAAGGTTGTAATGAGGTGTTAGGGCACCTAAGGTCTACCATGAATCAGCAGGAGAGAGAAAGATGATTGGGTTTGCTCAAGGAGAGAGGAAGAAGTTCTATGAAAAATGAAGGAAACTAGGGCAGAATTGAGGTGAGGTTTGGGAGACCTATAGGGCATGGATCAGATGGAGGGTGTGATTGCTAGTAAGCGGGCTTGATGATGGAAGAGATCTACTACATATAAGCTAATAGCGAACCAAGAAAATCAAGCAACCAATGAAATGAGTGCATCTTAGGAAAAACGGAGTTTTGCAATAAAATGGCCTAAACTATGATGTATAGAAGGAAATGCTGGGAAATGTTGTAAGAAAGGAGAGCATGAAAAAGGACTATTGAAAGTCAGGAAGTGAACATGATAAAGAATATATAAAGCAAAGAAAAACTGGACTATCAACCTACCAGAGAGCTGCAAACACTAGAAGTCCTAGGAATGAGGAAAATATGTGTTTTTGGGGCAGCAAGAGAGTCTTTGCCTCAAATCATGGTCCCAGAGAAAGGAAGAGAGGCCAAGGCACTGTTGCTAGCCTTTTGAATCTACTTTGATCACTACTTAATCTGCTACAGAAAACACAAATAGAGGCAAGCTACTAAATCATCAAAAGCAACCTATTCTTAACCATAATAGAAACACATCTAACAAAAAACTAATGTACAATCTAAGGTAAAGCATATAAATACAGGTAAAGAGAAGCTTGGTTGCTTGGATAGGTCCCTAACCTAAGAGCTTCAGCCTTCTGAGGTAACTCAGTGCTAGCTCAGAAAGGATTCCATCTTCATTATAAAAAATAGCAAGATTACATAAAATTGTCATAAAATAGCAAGCTCGAAATTTGAGCAGAGTTTTCGCAAGCAAAAATAAAGTCAACCCTAGTGAGGCCCTAGGCCTCTCTACTTATACATATGAAGCTACCAACAACTTCCTTAAAATAAGGGAGGCTTGGCTCCCGAAAGTCGAGATAACTATCAATCATCTTCCACTTGCTCAGCTCCCTTCTAGTGCATGATTCAGTTGCTTGTACTCCGAGTTGAATGAAGGGGAATTCGAAGTGAGGAGCAATAAATGATGGGGGTTCCCTCCTATAAGTCCTCTCCTCTATCTACTTCGAGTTATTGCTGCAATTTGACCACTATATCCTTGATTTTGACCTCGAAATCCATCAATAATCTGCATTAAATACATGTTAGACCACATGGCATAATAACTAACTCAACTCACCCTATAAGCATAAATATAATCAGAAAATCATAGAATAAGCTAAGAGAATGGTTGATTTGACTAGGTTATGAGGTAAAATGAGCCCATATAATTATCCATTTATGAGGCTCATCATCGCATACCTACTAAAGGTGTTGGTAATCCTCTGAGCAACCTAGTCAATCTCTTGGTCTTTCATGGTCATGGTGGCCTCCCTAGCATTCGAGGCTTCTAATGTGGTTTGCTCATGTTCTCCATAAAATCCTGTCTTTCTGTCTATTTCCTTCCACTGTCCTTCTCTTCTTCTTCTCTTCTACCTTCAAGCATGCCTAATATGAGTGGAGGACTCAGTTTGAGGCTAATCCAGTTGACCTTCAGCCTTTGCATGGAGCGCTTGTACATTGGCACTCTTTTCAATGCCTCCCTCAACCTCATGGGGGAATGGTATTCTCTGATCTGCAAGCTATGGGGTAGGGTCTTCCATCTTCTCATGCATGCATGCACATAGTCATCCCTAAGTAGCCTAAGCATATCTTCAAAGTGTGCAATGGCTTGTACCTGATTGGCTAGATATTTAGGGGCAGTCTGAGGGTCATTAGCAAGCAAATTGTGTGTGCTGATGAGTGCCACAAGGTCTAATGGCTCAGCTCTTATCATCAATGGTTCATTATGCTCTTTTGTTAACAATCTTTTTATTTATGCTGCCCTCAATTCTTCATGGTTCATCCATGACACCATGTCCATTAACTATAGATCCCCTAGCTTGGCATTAAGGTCCCACACGTTCAGGTGTATGAGGGCCATGTTGTGTAGATAGAACTCTGCCATCTTTTCTTTGTCCTTTGAGGTTTTTTGGTCACACAAATCCATGAACTGCCTATAGTCTTGGAAAGACATTATGCCTCTTTGTGCCAAAGTTTTTATTTCGAATTGAAGCCATTGATCCTTCAGATAGAGGTCATAAGATTTGGCTGGTGTTTTGCATTGTAATGCTTTTACGAATAAGGTGGCGATGTATGCCAAATGAGTCTGTTTCTCCTACAACTGCCTCCTTATTAATTCATTCTCATTCTCAAGGTGGCTTCTTGTAATGGCTTCTCTGTCTCTGAGAGCATTCAATTCCTTGCCCATTTTCCTGAGTTTTTCTTCCATGTGGCCAATATCCTCAACTCCTTTGGACTTTTCTATCTTCATCCACCTATTCATTCTCACTCTCTTTTTTTCCAATTCGAAAAACAATGGAATTACAAATTTCTGTGGGATTATCTTGCCTCCCTCAAGTAGTCTATAATAGAAGTCAATATTAGGCTAGGGGTCAAGTTCTTGTAGCTCTTGTGCTTCCTCTTTCACCTCTAGATATCCCACTATTTTTTCCTCAAGTTTTTGTGTCTCCTGTAGTTTGGACAGTGTCTCCTGTAGGTCTGGTTTGGGGTCCTGTAGAATTGCCCTTCCCTTCCATGTAGAATATCGTGTAGTCCTCCTTTCATAGGTTTATCGGTGTCTTGGAAGGAGATTATTTCACCTTGGTAGATGGTGAATCTTCAATGTTAATGGGAGTCTTTGATGAGGGTTGAGGTTTTCCTGTTTTAATTCTGGTACTCTTTCTTGCCCTGAAATACATGGAGGTTTTTCTTTTCCTCTTCTGCTTCTGCTTGACTAGTGTACTGAGGTCAGTGAGGGAACTATTCTCTTTGCTCTGCTCTCTCTGCCCCCTTTTCTCCCTCTTTTGTCTCTTTTTCCTCCTCCTGCTCTGTTTCTTTTTCTACCTCCTGTTCTGTCTCTTCAACTCTCCCCTCCTCTATTTCTTTTCTTTCCTCCTTCCTCTCTTGCTCTGCTATGTCACCACTGGCTTCATCTTCTCCTCCTTATTGTTCTCCCTCCTCACTAACAACATGACTAACATCATAGGTTAATGCCTTTATGTCATCCTCAACTATCATATTTCTGAAAACTTCCCACATTGTAGGAATTGTAAGGGTATGGAGGGCTTCTTCTACGAGGATCTTGATTAGGCCATGGTGAGCTAGCTGCTATGAATTTCCTTCTTTTACCTTGGTGTTGGAGTCAATGAGGGACTGAAAAAGAAAGTAAGAGATACTGATCTTTTGATGTATTGGGGTATCCATGCCATATCTCAATTCTTGGAGTATCCTGAAATGATATCCATAAACAATGTTGTGCCTCCCCTCACAAGAAATCTATTTGATCACTTGGTAGCTAACCTCATCCCAAGGATATGGTACACTAGCCATCCTAATTCCATTTTTATCTTCAACAAGGGTTTCATTATCTTGGAAAAATTTCCTCTTGGCATCCTCACCAATTACTTTCTTATCTTTACTCCAATGCAGCTCAAGAGGAAGGGTAGTGACCCTACTGATGAATTCAGGGGTTATTTCAATGGAGAGGCCTCTAATGGTTACTTTAGCATGAGTTATTGTGAGAGGGACCAGAGAGAGAGCAAATTCATGGGAAATTTCATCATCAAACCCTCTAAACTTCTCAAAGATATTCATCTAGTTTTCCCTTGTAAATATTTCCATCACTTGAGGATGTGCATGGAGTCTAGTGGAGTTATTGGGCTCTTTTCTCATAAACCCCCCTGTCATACTACTTGTAATTTTTTTGAAAAACCAGATATGGAGGTGGAGAAAAAGAGTTTTGAGAGAAATAGAAAAACAGAGGGGACTGTGTTTTTCTTTTAAGAGACAGAATTTCTTTTTATGTATTTCTACCCTCTTAAAAACTCATTTTATCTTCAATTTGAGACCAACTCTTTCACATTTTGATGTTCAACAGATGGCATTCATGAAACCTACGTCTTCAGACTAAAATTCGTGCCAAAAATCATGTTTCCTTCCTTCAAAATGACTCACTACCCCTCCTGTAGAAGCCCATTGTCCCTCCTGTAGATTTCTTGTAGGTGCTCCTGTAGAAAACCTATAGGGCTCCTGTAGAAGAAACCGAGAGCAACATATGGAGGAAATCGATGGAGGATGGTGGATATGAGGTTGTGGGGGCATAAGAAGACTATTGTGTGGCTGAGTTACGAGGAGAAACTAAAGAAAAAGGTGGTGAGAATGCATGGGGAGGAGTGTTGATTACCTTTCATGGCTGTTTTTGGTTATGAGCACTGAGTTGGAAAGGTGTACGTTGCCCAGATTAGGACCGTTGGTCCCTACCTATGTGGTCACGATGACCCCTCTCATAATCATCCCCACATTACCGCATCAAAGTTAACTCTTCCTCCCACTACCTGTCCTTCGCATCTTTTGCTTGAGTTGACTTTGCGCACATGTGGGTGATATCTCGGTTAAGTGGAGTCAACTAAATGAAGGTGGCCAAGTTAACTCGCCACCTTTCCCTCTTTCGATTTGAACCATCTCATTGCCTTCGTATGATTCGTAATTACACAAATGAATATAGAGGAGTGACTTATCTACTTACCTGTAATCCAAGTGTATTTGGTGGTATCGACTGTGAGGTGTTGTGGCTTTCTCTGTTGAATGCCTTAATTTTCCCTCATGCATGATGTCTCTGCTTTCTGATGTGTTGTTGTGTGTTTTTGCAGGTTCTTCTTTTGCTGGAGCTGAGTTGCATGTGCCTTTTCAACCTTCAGATGTATTGTCCCTTGGCACTGCTGGTGCTAGACTTCTATGGGATCAACTGCTATAGGAATTCCTACAGGAGCTCTTGTAGCTACTTCTCCCCTTGAAACTTCAGCTATTTCCCTATGCTTGGAGCTCGAGAATGATGCCATAGGTAGAGATGAATAACGGAAGGATAGTAGTTAAGGTTCAGGTAAAGTTAATGGTGCCTTTTCCTCCTTTTATTTTGATTTTTTTTCAAAATTGAAAAACCTTTTTTCTATTTTTTTTCGGAAAGGAAAAAAAATAAAAATAATAATGATGCTTGGAGTGTAATGCAGGCTTGGAAATTATGAAGCTTTTATTGTCCCTCAAACTGCCTTCTCTAGACACTTTTGGCTCTCTGTAATTCCTACTGGAGCCTCCTGTAGAAATCATGGTTTTGGAAGAAGAGGTACAGTGGGGCAAAAGAGATGCCAAAAATGATGGAGGAAGGTGTGGAGAAGATGAGATGGATGTTGGTATGAATGTTAGGGTCCCGTTGGCACCTTCTTCTACTCCCTGTAGTCCTCCTGCAAACATGTAATGCAATAAAAAAATTCATTTTGTCTTTCTCTTTTTTTATTATTATTTTTTTAAACTACTAGGGCACCTTAGATAGGTTTCCACCTTAATTGCCTACCCTGGGCACCTCCAAGGGAGGTTTTCATCCAATCATCTTATTCTTTTCCATTTTTTTTTTGACATCAGTGGTCTACCTCAGAAGAGGTTTTCAACCCAATGATGGGACTCAAGCGCCTCATGGAGGTTTTCACTTGAGTCCTTATTTTTTCTCTTTTTTCTTCAGTGAGTGGGTGAAATGGAAGCTAAGACATGCTCCACTACCATCATTGTTTTATTCAAATCTTCAATAAACTCTCCCTTGGAGAGGGGTTTCTTGTAGACTTTCAAATGATGTCCATTGACAAGCATGAGGATGGCTTCATCATCAATGGTTTTGATTAGAACTAAACCATTGTCATTGCATTTCTCCATAGTGTAGGGTCCCAACCATCTTGTCCTCAACTTGCCCTTGAAATCCTTGTATCTGAAATCATAGAGTAGTGCCAAATCTCCCTCCTGGAATTACTTCTCCCTGATATTTTTGTCATGCCATATCTTTCTCTGAAGCTGAACTACCTCTGTATGGAGAAGTGCTTGCAATTTGTATTCATCCACTCCATTGAGCTGAAGTAATCTCTCCCTCTGTACATGGTTGAGGCCTAGGTCCAGCTAAGCTACCATCCTTAGGGTATTGAATTCAAACTCTATTGACATCAGAGCCTTCTTCCCATAGACCAATTCATAGGGTGTGAACTCAGTGGTGGTCT
This sequence comes from Pinus tabuliformis, assembly GCA_031772625.1. Lineage (NCBI taxonomy): Eukaryota > Viridiplantae > Streptophyta > Pinopsida > Pinales > Pinaceae > Pinus > Pinus tabuliformis. The sequence goes on from CM062816.1 coordinate 1,843,573,405, forward strand.
TCCATGTTGTGTTGCAGTCCCAAGTGGCCCCAACTAATCTGTCCGGCCAGTCTTTTCTGCTGCTGCTCACTACCTTGGTTAGGATCCCTTCCAATGCTCTGTTAGTGACCTCCACTTGCCCATTGGCTTGTGGATGGTAAGGGGTGGAAGTCATGTGATTGATCTTATGATGTGTGAGCAGGTCTTCAATTAGGTTGCAAGTGAACTAACTGCCTTGGTCTATGACCAACTCTCTTGGATACTCGAACTTGTAGAATATGTTTTCCCTAAAAAACTCAATAAATTTTTCCTCTGTCATTGCTTTGATTTCTTTTGTCTTTGACTACTTTGTCAGGTAGTTGGTGCACACAATGATGTACTGCTTTTTCTTTGAAGGGGGGTTGATAGGCCCTACAAAGTCCATGCCCCACTTCTCAATTGGCTCAAAGGTCACTTGAAGTTGCATGGGTATTTCATCATTTGGAGTGGGTTTCCCCATCCCTTGAGACTGATCACATTGGCTCGTGTATCTCCTCACATCCTAATGAAGAGTGGGCCAGTAGTAGCCTACTTGCAATATCTTGAAGGCAATTATTTTTGTTGCAAAATGACCTATACAAGGCCCATCATGACAGGTCAAGAGGATTTCAAAGACTTCCTTCTCCTTGACACATCTTCTCAAGATCTGATCTAGGCTAAGCTGGAAGAGATTCCCTCTAGTCCTAGTGAAAGGGACGCTTTTCCTTACTATCTTGCTCTTCTCTTTTAAGGATAGGTGTGGTGGGAACTGTGTTGAAACCAAGTAGTTTGCTACATCAACAAACCATGGAGAAAGTACCGATATAACAAATAGGTGTTCATTTGGCATTTTTTCATCCACCATTCCTTCTTCACTTGCAGGCAAATTTACTCTAGACAAAAAGTCAGCAACAACATTCTCTTTACCAGGCTTATCAATAATGGTTAGATCAAACTTCTACAGTAAAAGCAACCATCTAATAATGCGAGCATTTGCATCTGGTTTGTTCATTAAATATCTAATTGCGTCATGATCGGTGTGCACAATGGTTTGATAGCCTGTGATATAATGTCTGAATTTTTTTAAGGAATGCACGACAGCTAGGAGTTCCTTCTCAGTCACTGTATAGTTTAACTCTACCTTTGACAAGTTTTTGCTTATAAAGTATATGGCATAAGGTAACCTTTCATCAATTTGTCCTAAGGTTGCTCCTATTTCTTTGTTCGAGGCATCTTTGTGAATGTGAAAGGGTAGGGCCTAGTTTGGGTGTCTAAGAATTAGGGCAGTCACTAGCTTGCTCTTCAAGGTATCTAGGGATTCTAAACAATTTTCTCACCATATGAACTCAACATCTTTGCCTAGAAGGCCAAACAAAGTTAAGGATAACTTGCTGAAGTCTTTAATGAATCTCCTGTAATATCCAGCTAAGCATAGGAAGCTTCTAACATCCCTCACCTTTTGAGGAGGTGGGACACTTTGGATGATGGCAATTTTGTTGGGGTCTACCTACAGTCTTTGTTCAGATATTGCATGACCTAGCATGGTCCCTTCAGTCATTAAAAATTCACATTTTTCTGGACTGAGGGACAGGTTCATCTCAATACACTTATCTAGAAATTTTCCTAGGTTAGATAAAGGTTCCTGAAAGTCAGAGCCATAAGGATTGAAATCATCCATGTATATTTCTAGTGCACCATGAACCAGTTCAGAAAATATACTCAATACTTCTCTTTGGAAAGTGGTTGGAGTGTTGCAAAAACCAAAAGGAAGGACCAGGTATGCAAAGGCGCCCCAAGGACAAGTGAAAGTGGTCTTATCTTAGTCTTCTGGTCTGATTTGAATCTGATTGTACCTGTTAAACCCATCTAGGAAGGAGAAAAACTTTTTCTCTACCAGACCGTTTAACACTTGATCTATGAAAGGTAAAGGAAAATAGTCCTTTTTAGTGGCTTTGTTCAATTCTCGATAGTCAACACAGATTCTCCACTTACAATTTTTCTCTGGCACTAGCACCAAAGGAGAGACCCATTCACTGTCAAAGATGGGATAGATGAACCTTGCATCAAGCAATTTTTGCAGTTCTTCCTTAACGATATCTTTAAATGTTGGGTTCATCCTCCTTTGAGGCTACCTGTCTGGCTTGCAATCTTCCTTGATGTATATATGATGAGTTCATACTGAAGGTTGCACTCAGTTCATCTCCTTATAACTCCGAGCGAAGGCATCTAGATGTTTTCTCATTATGTTGCATAGCTCAATGTTCTTTCTAGGCTAAAATCTATATTTTTAACATGGAGAGAAGTGGGTTCAGCCACACAGAAATCAGTTGAGGGGTTGTTTTGGGTTTTTCTTACTAAGTCTTCTAATGGTGATACATTGAGAAGTGGATTCTGAATCAAATTTTCAATCATATCATCCTCATCTTGCGGTCTTCCCCCTGCGGCAATTTCTATTGTACAATGTGGTGCAGAATAAAATTCATTCTCATCCTCCTCCTCCAACCAAAGAGGTAGATCATGTTCTAGCAAGGGTTAGGAAAGAGGATATAGGATTAACTGCTTGGACATGTGCTCATTCTTTATGGTCATGTTCCCAGCTTGGTAGCTGATGTAGGCATCAGCTGTAGCCAACTAGGGTCTTCCAAAAATGAGAGGATACCTAGTGAGCTTTGCCTTTGGTTGGAGAACTAAGAAATCAATAGGGCACTCTCAAGAACCAATAGAGACAATCACATCTTCCACAATACCCTCAGGGTCACTGTGGAGTAGTCTGCTAGCTGCAGCACTGTCATGGTCTTCGTCAAGGAGCCTTGGAGGTTAAGTTTGAGAATTGTGTCCTTTGCCATCACATTAATGGCGACTCCCAGATCAATCAAGGTATGTGGGACCATTGTGCCATTGATGTGGACATCAACTACTAGGCTTCCAGGGTCTAGATATTTTGGACAGATTATCTGTCGCAACTTCAGGTCAAACAGTTGTCATATGACTTTGATGGTTGGGGAAGGCTTCTTGTAGACTTTCGAACGATGTCCATTGACAAGCATGGGGATGACTTCATCATTAATGGTTCTGATTAGAACTGAACCATTTTCATTGCATTTCTCCATAGTGTAGGGTCCCAGCCATCTTGTCCTCAGCGTGCCCTTGAAATCCTTGTATCTTAAATCATAGAGTAGTGCCCAATGTCCCTCTTGGAATTACTTCTCCCTGATATTTCTGTCATGCCATATCTTTCTCTGAAGATGAACTACCTCTGTATGGAGAAGTTCTTGCAATCTGTATTCATCCAGTCCATTGAGCTGAAGTAATATCTCCTTCTGTACATGGTTGAGGTCTAGGTCTAGCTGAGCTATCATCCTTAGGGTATTGAATTCAAATTCTATTGACATCAAAGCCTTCTTCCCATAGACCAGTTCATAGGGTGTGAACTCGGTGATGGTATTCCATGTTTTGTTGTAGGCCCAAGTGGCCTCAACTAATCTGTCCACCCAGTATTTTCTGTTGCTGCTCACTACCTTGGTTAGGATCCCTTCCAATGCTCTATTAGTGACCTCCACTTTCCCATTGGCTTGTGGATGGTAAGGGGTGGAAGTCATGTGCTTGATCTTATGATGTGTGAGTAGGTCTTCAATTAGGTTGGTAGTGAACTGACTGCCTTGGTCTATGACCAACTCTCTTGGATACTCGAACTTGTAGAATATGTTTTCCCTCAAAAACTCAACAAATTTTTCCTCTGTCGCTACTTTGATTTCTTTTGTCTTCGCCCACTTTGTCAGGTAGTTGGTGCACACAATTATGTACTGCTTTTGCTTTGAAGGGGGGTTGATAGGCCCTACAAAGTCCATGCCCCACTTCTCAATTAGCTAAAAGGTCACTTAATGTTTCATGGGTATTTCATCCTTTGAAGTGGGTTTCCCCATCCTCTGACACCAATCACACTCGCTCGTATATCTCCTCACATCGTAATGAAGAGTGGGCCAGTAGTAGCCTGATTGCAATATTTTGAAGGCAGTTCCTTTTGATGCAAAATGACCTCCACAAGGCCCGTCATGACAGGTCAAGAGGATGTCAAAGACTTCCTTCTCCTTGACACATCTTCTCAAGATCTGATCTAGGCCAAGTCTGAAGAGATTGCCTCCAATCCTAGTGAAAGGGGTGCTTTTCCTTACTATCTTTCTCTTCTCTTTTGAGGATAGGTGTGGTGGGAACTGTGTTGAAACCAAGTATTTTGCTATATCAACAAACCATGGAGAAAGTACTGATATAACAAATAGGTGTTCATTTGGCATTTGTTCATCCACCATTCCTTCTTCACCTGTAGGCAAATTTACTCTAGACAAAAAGTCAGCAACAACATTCTCTTTATCAGGCTTATCGATAACGGTCAGATCAAACTACTGCAGTAAAAGCAACCATCTAATAATGATAGCATTTACAACTGGTGTGTTCATTAAATATCTAATTGCAGCATGATCAGTGTGCACAATGGTTTCATAGCCTGTGATATAATGTCTGAATTCGTTTAAGGAATGCATGACAGTTAGGAGTTCCTTCTCGGTAATTATATAGTTTAACTCTGCCTTTGAAAAGTTTTTTCTTATAAAGTATATGTCATAAGGTAACCTTTCATCAATTTGTCCTAAGGTTTCTCCTATTTCTTTGCTCGAGGCATCTCTGCGAATGTGAAAGGGTAGGGCCTAGTTTGGGCCTCTGAGAATTAGGGTAGTCACTAGCTTGCTCTTCAAGGTATCTAGGGCTTGTTCACAGTTTTCTGACCATATGAACTCAACATCTTTGCCTAGGAGGCCAACCAAAGGAAAGGCTAACTTGCTAAAATCTTTAATGAATCTCCTGTAATATCCAGCTAAGCCTAGGAAGCTTCTGACATCCCTCACCTTTTTAGGAATTGGGACCTTTTGGATGATGGCAATTTTTTTGGGGTCCACCTACAGTCTTTGCTGATATATTGCATGACCTAGCATGGTCCATTCAGTCATCAAAAATTCACTTTTTTCTGGACCGAGGGACAACTTCATCTCAATACACTTATCTAGAACTTTTCCTAGGATAGATAAAGATTCCTAAAAGTCAGAGCCATAAGGAGTAAAATCATCCATGTATATTTCTAGTGCATCATGAACCAGTTCAGAAAATATACACAATACCGCTCTTTGGAAAGTGGCTAGAGTGTTGCAAAAACCAAAAGGAAGGACCTGGTATGCAAAGGTACCCCAAGGACAAGTGAAAGTAGTCTTATCTTTGTCTTCTGGGCTGATTTGAATCTGGTTGTACTCCCTAAACCGATCTAGGAAGGAGAAATTTTTTTTCCCTACTAGATCGTCTAACACTTGATTTATGAAGGGTAATGGAAAATGGTCCTTTTTACTGGCTTTGTTCAATTCTCGATAGTCAACACAGATTCTCCACTTACAATTTTTCTCTGGCACTAGCACCAAAGGAGAGACCCATTCACTATTAGAGATGGGATATATGAATCTTGCATCAAGCAATTTCTGCAGTTCCTCCTTAACAATATCTTTAAGTGTTGGGTTCATCCTCCTTTGAGGCTTCCTGGGTGGCTTGCAATATTCCTTGATGTATATATGATGGGTACATACTGAAGGGTGCACTCACTTCATCTCCTTATAACTCTAGGCGAAGGGATCTAAATGTTTTCTCAGTATGTTGCATAGCCCAATGTTCTTTTTGGGCCAAAATCTATTTTTTAACATGGATAGAAGTGGGGTTGGGCACACAGAGATCAATTGAGGGGTTGTTTTGGGTTTCCCTTACTAAGTCTTCTAATGGTGATACACTGGGAAGTGGATTCTGAATCAAATTTTGAATCATATCATCCTCATCTTGCGGTTTCCCCCCATGGAAATTTCTATTGTACAAAGTCATGCAGAATAAATTTCATCCTCATCCTCCTCCTCCAACTAGAGAGGCAGATCATGCTCTAGCAAGGGTTAGGCAGGAGGATATAGGATTAACTGCTTGGACATGTGTTTATTCTTTATGGTCATGTTCCTAGCTCGACAGCTGATGTAGGCATCAGCTGTAGCCAACCAGGGCCTTCCTAGAATGAGAGGATATCTAGTGAGCTTTGCCTTTGGATGGAGAACTAAGAAATCAATAGGGCACTCCCAAGAATCAATGAAGACCATCACATTTTCCATAATCCCCTCAGGGATCACTATGGAGTGGTTTGCTAGCTGCAACACTGTCATGGTCTTCCTCAAGGAGCCTTGGAGGTTAAGTTTGAGCATTGTGTCCTTTGCCATCACATTAATGGCAGCTCCCAGACCAATCAAGGTATGTGGGATCATTGTGCCATTGATATGGACATCAACTACTGGGCTTCCAAGGTCTAGATATTTTGGACAAATTATCTACCCCAACATCATGTCGAACAGCTGTCCTATGACATTGATGGTTGGGGCATCTCTTTTCCGCCTTCCTAGATGCCTAAAGCACTTCTCTTTGATTAACCTATTATAGATAGATGCATCTTTTATGGCTTAGAGAAGTGGTATCTTCACACATAAATGTTTCAATTTTCCTAGGAGTTCAGTCTCTTCTGGGGTAGGCTAGATTGTCATGGATAGTCTCTCAGGAAAGGGTGGATTTTCTTTATGTTGGCTTTCCTCTTTATCTTCCTCAACCTCCCTAGGTGGAGTCCAGCTATCTAGGAGAACTTTTTTGGATCGCAAGTTAATTTCTTGAATCTCCACAACATAAGTTGCGCATGATGGTTCCCCATTATACACTTGTTGAGCCTGTCTGTTGTTTGGGTTCGGATTTGGCTGGGCAGACATTGCGGTTGCCTTAGTGGAGAAGAAGGTAACGGTTGTGGTTGGTCAAGTGGTGGAGGCAGAAGAGTGGAAAGAGAGTTCTATTAGAGCCTTCACCCTTGATGAGATTCATTCCACTGAGGTTGCAACTGAGCATAGGATTGAAATGAATGGGTGGCTAGTTACGCATGATATTGAGATGTGAAGGACCAAGGAGGACGCGTGGACCAAGACGGATGAGCATGAGGGCCCCAAGAAAGTATGCAAGTTACTTCGTTAGGGTTGTAGTATGCCTGAGATGTCCCTTGCATCCCCTGCTGGTATGGTCTAGGTCCATGTGGCCTCCTTTGGTTTATGTAATAGATCTGTTCAGTGACTCCTTCGGCCCCTTGGTATACAGCTTTAAGTCCGGGAAAGGAAGGGCACTTATATGTAGAATTATCTTCTTCATAGACTGAACAAACCTCTATCGATTTCAATGGGATTTCATTCCTAGGATGCCTCCTGGTGCATCTAGGGCAAAACATGGCAAAAGCCCTCTTTGCTTCCTCTTGTTTTCTTTTGATATTTAAGGTATTCATTTGCGTGGAAAGAGTCTGCAACATCTCACTCTTTAAGTCTTCCAGCATGTTTTCAATTTCACTTTTAATGGATGAATTGGAAGAAGATGTAATGGCTATGGGTTGACTCCCCCTACCTTTCTTTATGGCTACTCTAGAATGGTTTCTAAAAATAGTCTTTATGTCCTCATAGGATAGTTGGTATATGTCTCCCTCGACCAGTAAATGGAAGGTGTCTAAAAGGTCTTCCTGAATTCCGCTAAGCAGGACCAACTTCAGAGACTCATGGTCAGGTGTACACCTAGCCCTTTTGTAACTGAGTTGGAACTCTTCATAGTCTTCCAGGGACTCATCACTTCCTATGGTCATTCAGAAGATTTCTTCGTTAGTATCTTTTGACCTATAATAGTCTCGATACTTATCATTGAAGGCTTGTTACATCTAAGCCCAAGTTGCAATGTTATTACTAGGTAATCCCATGAACTAGCGTAGGGTTGCATCCTTGAGAGTAGAAGGGAATAGTTTTAAATTTTGTTCGTGTTCTGCATAGTCATAAGTTCGACAGACGACAAAAAACTCAAATAAGAAGGTGTCAGGATCTTTTGTAGTCAAACCATAGAAATGAGGTAGGGATAAAGGACTTATATTATTCATTTTGGTGTTCCCATTGGTCTCCCGAATCGGGAAGGTACCCTCTATTCTCTCTCCATTTCCCCTAACATTTCTGTTTTCAGCCATTGGCTCCAAAGGAATGTTTTCTTCTTCTTCTTCCCCTATAGGTTCTTCAAATATGTCTGGATGTTCACCTAAGGGTTCTTCTTGATTGCAGCCACTGAAGAAGAGAGAAGGTTGGTTGTGTGAAGTAGTGGGGGTGTTCGGAAATTTTTTTCCTAAGTTATCTCTACTCCTATGAGGCATGAAAGGAAATATTTTTGGTTGGTTTTTTGTTTTTTTCCCCACACTGAAAGTACCTACAAAAATAGAAATTGTGATTGAACAAAACAAATTGCAACTAATTGAAATGAACTTGTTGAATGGAAATTTGCAGAATTGAAAAGTAAAGCAAGGAAATATAGAACTAAAAGAAAACAAATCACTAGTCTACTTTTGCCGAAATAAATTATTAGCAGAATGTTGCAATAGGAAATCGAAGAAAGCAGTAATAATAGAATACTCTTATGCTTCCCTAGTAGCAGCACCAAAAAGTGGTGAGTACCAGTATTGCAGCAAGAATGTTGCAACTCCTGGGTTACCAACTTTACTTTTATCAACCCGGTAATTCGTAACAAACTTGGAAGCGTCAGTGCTATATGCAAGTACTAGTGCTCACTGCAGGTTGTCACTTGGTCAACCAGCGTGAGATCACTAGGAGCTCAAGCCAACTTCTAATTATTTTAGAAGAAGCTCTATGTGTGATGAGAGGAAAGAAAGATTACTCTACATATGCTATTCTAACTGCAGAAAGGAGAAAGACTAAAATGTAAAGCAAAACCTAGTGAACCCTAATTAACAATCTAATTCTACTTTTGCCAAAAACACTATAAAAACCATGTAATAAATGAAATTACCTACTCAAGGAAGTTAACAACATCTAACCATGCTCTTTCTAGAAGTAAATAAGCAAAAAACATATTTATGGATTTTTATGTGTTTTTATGTGAATTTAACATGCATCTAATTTATTGTGTGTGAGTGTGGCAACGAACAGGTGGCTCTAGAGGGCGGTTTTGGAGATTGGGATGATGTAAGATGGTGTGGATCGGTCATAAGAGGTATTAGGTGACCTTTTGGAGGCTTTTCTCACACTCAAACTTCAAAAGGAAGCCTACAGGAAAAACTACAGGAGGACACAAGAAACCTATAAGACAAAAACAGGGAAACTACAGGAGGCCTACAGGAGGAGGCTGAGAGAAATTTTCTTTGTTTTGAGGGTGTGAGAGTGGGTGGAAAAGGTGGATTAATGTTGGAATGAGGTGTTAGGGTACTTAAGTTCTACCATGAATCACCAGGGGATAGAAATATGATTGGGTTTGCTCAAGGAGAGAGGAAGAAGTTCTATGAAAAATGAAGGAAACTAAGGCAGAATTGAGGTGAGGTTTGAGAGACCTATAGGGAATGGATCAGATGGAGAATGTGATTTGTGGTAAGCTGCCCTAATGTTAGAAGAAATTTTCACCATAGAAACTGTTGGGTCCCTATAATACTAGTGATTACCCCATTAATATTGTAGTTATACCCCCTATTTATATTTTTGTGCCCCTATTACCCCCATATTGTTATTTCTGTGCCCCATAGAATCCCTCTATTGTTATTTTTGTGGCTTTATATTATTATTGTTAGGTCGGCTAGATTATATTGTGACTCCTTAGACTCCTATATATAGAAAGGAGGTTTTGTCATTTGTATCATCGAAGAATTGTTCATTTATGTAATGTAAAGGAGGTTGCCCCCTCGAAGAGGCTGAATTCTAAGGCGTGGATCTCTCTTTTCTATCTTTTTGTGAGCTGGTTTCATAACATTTGGTATCAGAGGTTTGGATTCTAGGGTTTCGCTGCTCCAAACAGGTCATCGTGGCATTTTCACTATAACTTTTTTTCTGTGACGTTTCAGAAGTCGCAAAAAAAAACCCATTTGAGAAGAATTGGCGTTGAACCGTGGGTCCAAATTTCAGAGCTTTTCGGGTGATATTTGCGGAGATATGATCTGAGGAATTTGGCCTTTTTGCAGACTCCTGAATTACATTCAAAACAGGTGACCTGGGGAAAATTGTCATATCTCTCTCTCTGAGGATCGGATTGAAATTTCGTAAAAAGGTACAGAAAGAGGACGGACTGTAGTTTCTTGTATGTGTCTTTCAGATTCAAAAGTTGAAACAGTGACTCGTGGCACTTCGTACAAATTCGCTCTACTGAACCAGTCTAAAAGCAAGTCACTGTGGGAGATTTCACATAACTCTTCCTTGGAGAATCCAATTTGGCTCATACTTGTGGCATTGGAAAGAGGATGCAGAAGGCTACTGTAGGTAGCAATTTCAGAATTGGATGATCCGAAATTACAGAGATACATCAGATTCAATATCAGGCTTCTACAAAGTAAAAAAAAGGTGTGTAGTTTTTATTTTTTATTTTTGCATAAGCTTGGTTTGAAGGAATTCAAAGGGCATAGTAAAGCATTATTATTGGTAACTGATGCCCCGAGGAAAAAAAATGCAAACACCTAGTAAGGAACCTGAAAGCTCTAGCATGACTCATGAAGAAGAGGAAGAAATGCACCATGATATATCAAAATTACAAGACCAAGTGAAACAACTGTCCCTTGCACAAAAGGGAACAGAATCTAAGATGGATGGTCTAAAGAAAGATGTAGAAGCTAAGATGGATGGTTTAAAGAAAGGTGTGGAAGCTAAGATGGATGACTTGAAGATAGATTTGAAGACAGACATGGACAAATTGAAGATAAATATGAATAAGTTGCTACAAGAAATCGTCCCTAAGGGTGAAAGGGTACTAAATGAAACTCATGATGAGAATAAAAGAAAGGTTAATCATGATTCCATAGACTCTAATGTTGGATCAAAGACTGACCATGTTCCAAAAATTGATGTGAGGAAGTTTGATGGCAAGGATCCCGCCACATGGATATTACAGATGGAGCAATTCTTCGATCTCAATAATGTGCAAAACACACAAAAGGTACGTATGGCAACTTTATATTTGGAACCAAATCAGTTTGTATGGTATCAATGGCTTTGTTCTCGTAAACAATTTATCACTTGGGCAATTTTTATGGAAGAATTGATAGCACATTATGAGGATACAAAAAGCAACACTTTTTTTAGCCAATTGATAAGTCTCAAACAAAAGGGTTCAATAATGGAGCACATTGAGGAGTTCCAAAAATTGAACATAAGGGTAAAAGATATTCCAGAGGAGCATAGGATTGATGTGTTCATAGGGTCTTTAAAGGATAATATCCAACATGATGTGCGCCTTTGGGAACCTGATTCATTAGAGAAGGCATTCAGGTTAGCAAGAAAAATGGAAAGCAAAATTATGGCAACTAGGAAGCATACCGTTCACAACTATAAAGACGGAAGTTTTGTTGCCCATAGTCTTCCACAACCTACAAGGTTGACACCACAACAATTGGAAGAAAAAGAGCAAAAGGGCTTTGTTACAATTGTGATAGAAAATACACAAAAGGTCATAAGTGTGCTGAGAAGAAATTATTCTACATAGATTGTGAAGAGGAAGAAGAAAAGGAGCAAGAAAGGTCAAAAGAAGAGGATATATTCCAGGAACAAAGCCTAGATGAAGAACAAATAAATCCGACCATATCTTGTAATGCATTGGCAGGAATTACCACTCCTCAAACCATCAAGATAGAAGGACAAATCAAGAAGAAAAAGGTAATAGTGTTGATTGATTCAGGAAGCACCCACAATTTTATTCATTGTAGGGTAGCAAAAGAATTGAATTGCTTCCTATATCCAGCACCAGAGTGTCAAGTGATGATTGCAAATGGAGGAACAATAAATTGTTCTGGAAAGTGCCATAATATCAAGCTATCCATGGGAGAATATGTATTGACTAGCCCAATGCTTTCCATTCCAATGGGAGGTGCTGATGTTGTACTAGGAGTCCAATGGCTACAATCCTTGGGTACAATAGCTTTTAATTTTCAAGAACTTTTCATGAAATTTTCTGTGGAAGGAAAGGAAGTTGAATTAAGGGGTATTGCAGGGAAACCAGGAAAGATAATCAGCTCTAATGGCATGACAAAGCTTCTAAAAAAGGAGCAAAGAGGTGTAATTGCACAATTATGTTCGCTAGATGTTTCCACATTGGAATCATCTATTTCTCCAGATCTCCAAAAAGTCCTGGACAATCATTCCAAGGTATTTGAGACTCCCAAAGGTCTCCCACCTATGCGTGATCATGATCATGCTATTCATCTGATTCCAGGAAGTGTTCCTCCAAACATCAGGCCGTACAGATATCCATATGTCCAAAAAAGTGAAATTGAACGTATGGTTGCAGAAATGCTAGAGGCTGGTATAATTCAACCAAGTCAAAGTTCTTTCTCAGCTCCAGTAGTATTGGTGCACAAGAAGGATGGATCATGGCGCATGTGTCCAGATTATAGGGAGCTCAACAAGCTCACTATTAAAGATAAGTTCCCCATTCCTGTTATTGATGAATTACTGGATGAATTGCATGGATCAATTTACTTCACCAAGTTGGATCTTCGTTCGGGATATCATCAAATCAGAATGAAGATTGAAGACATTCTGAAAACAACATTTAGAACTCATGAGGGTCATTATGAATTTTTGGTCATGCCTTTTGGCCTTACCAATGCACCTTCAACATTTCAAGGTTTGATGAATTCAATTTTCAAACCATTCCTTAGAAAATTTGTGTTAGTATTTTTTGATGATATACTAATCTACAACAAGTCTTGGAAGGATCATGTTGAACATGTTGACAGGGTGTTACAACTATTGGAGGAGAAACAATTATATGCAAAAAGATCCAAATGTTTCTTTGGAGTCCAGGAGGTGGAATATTTGGGTCATATTGTATCTCATGAAGGAGTTAAGGTAGACCCTAGCAAAATTAAAGCCATTAAGGAATGGAAAATCCCCACATCCATAAAGCATCTGCGAGGATTTCTTGGGTTGACAGGGTATTATCGCAAGTTTGTTAAGAATTATGGGAGAATAGCAGCACCTCTAACAACATTATTGAAGAAAGATTCATTTTCATGGACTTCGGAAGCAACAAAGGCCTTTGAACATCTTAAAGAGGCAATGTGCCAAGCACCGGTCTTAGCTACACCGGACTTCACAAAAACCTTTATTGTGGAATGTGATGCTTCAGGAAATGGAATTGGTGCTGTTCTAATGCAAGATGAAAGACCCATTGCTTTTGAAAGTCGTCCAATCAAGGGAAAGTTTTTAAACAAAGCTATTTATGAGAAGGAAATGTTGGCAATACTCCATGCACTTAAGAAATGGCGACCCTACCTAATGGGAAGACACTTCAAGGTAAAAACGGATCATGATAGCCTTAAATACTTTTTAGAACAAAGATTATCCTCTGAAGAGCAACAAAAGTGGGTCACAAAGATGTTGGGTTATGACTTTGAAATCATCTACAAAAAAGGGAAGCAAAATGTGGTGGCAGATGCACTCTCAAGAAAGGATGAGGATGTGGAAGCATTGTTGTGTGCCATTTCTATTATCCAACCAGATTGGATAAACGAAGCAAGGGAGGAATGGAAGAATGACGAAGAAGTGTGGGCACTTATTCAAAAGCTACAACAAGATTCCAGTACTTCTGATACATTTAGCTGGAAAAATGATTCGTTATGGTACAAAGATCGCTTATACCTCTGTAAGAATTCCCAGCTAAAACAAAAGATTCTTATGGAATTGCACACTTCTCCCTTAGGAGGGCACTCAGGATTTTTAAAAACTTACCACAGGGTTAAGAAGGAATTTTTTTGGGATGGCCTTAAATCAGATATTCAAAAGTTTGTGGCGGAATGTTTGGTTTGCCAGCAAAATAAAGTTGAAACAATTAAGACACCAGGTCTATTACAACCTTTATCCATTCCAAGCCAACGTTGGGAGGAGGTTTCAATGGATTTTATCACAGGTTTACCCAAGTCTGAGGGAAAGAGTGTCATCATGGTGGTAGTTGACAGACTTACCAAGTATGCACACTTTTGTGCATTATCACATCCATTTAAAGCCAGTACAGTTTCTACTGCATTTATGGAAACAGTTCAAAAGCTACATGGAAACCCAAAGATTATTGTAAGTGACAGAGATCCCATTTTCACTGGAAATTTTTGGACAGAATTATTTTCTTGTCTTGGTACTCAGTTAGCTCATAGCTCATCTTATCATCCTCAATCTGATGGGCAAACTGAGATAGTAAACAAATGTTTGGAAGGATATCTTCGTTGCTTTGTATCTGATAAACAGACACAATGGGTCAAATGGTTGCCTCTAGCTGAATGGTGGTATAACACTCCTTCCATACAGCAACAAAAATGACCCCATTTATGGCACTTTATGGGTATCAACCACCATCCATCACATCATATTTAAGAGAAAATTCTAAGGTTCAGGGAGTGGAACATCACATCGAACATCAACAACAAGTCCTCCAACTTTAAAGGATAACCTCGTGTTGGCACAAAATAGAATGAAACAACAGGCATATCAACATCGCAGTGAAAGAAGTTTTGATGTAGGTGATTGGGTATTCCTACGGCTACAACCATATAAGCAAATGTCCCTAAAGCAAGCTAAGAAGGATAATAAATTATCACCAAAGTATTATGGTCCGTACAAGGTGTTGCAAAAGATTGGTACTATGGCATACAAATTGGAGCTTCCTGCAGCTTCTCGATTGCACCCAGTTTTCCATGTTTCATGTTTAAAGAAGGTTATAGGTGACAAGCTCCCAATTCAAACAATATTGCCAGAACTTGACGAGGAAGGAAAAATTATATTGGAACCGGAAGCAATCACAGAAACAAGAACTCGACAGCTACGAAATCGATCAATTTCAGAGTATCTTATCAAGTGGAAGAACTTATCCGCTGAAGATTCCACATGGGAGGATGAGAATTTTATGCAGAAGTATCCAGAACTACTCAAGCGTTGAGGACAACACTTTTTTGAAGGAGAGGGGCATGTTGGGTCCCTATAATACTAGTGATTACCCCATTACTATTGTAGTTATACCCCCTATTTATATTGTTGTGCCCCTATTACCCCCATATTGTTATTTCTGTGCCCCATAGAATCCCTCTATTGTTATTTTTGTGGCTTTATATTATTATTGTTAGGTCGGCTGGATTATATTGTGACTCCTTAGACTCCTATATATAGAAAGGAGGTTTTGTCATTTGTATCATCGAAGAATTGTTCATTTATGTAATGTAAAGGAGGTTTCCCCCTCGAAGAGGCTGAATTCTAAGGCGTGGATCTCTCTTTTCTATCTTTTTGTGAGCTGGTTTCATAACAGAAACTAACAGTCAACCAAGAAAATCAAGCAACTAATGAAATGAGTGCATCCTAGAAAAAACAGAGTTTTGCATTAAAATGGCCTAAACTATAATGTATAGAAGGAAATGCTAGGAAATGTTGTAAGAAAGGAAATCATGAAAAAAACTATTTCAAATCAGGAAGTGAACATGATAAAGAATATATAAAGTAAAGAAAAACTAGACTATCAACCTACTAGAGAGTTGCGAACATTAGAAGTCCTAGGAATGAGGAAAATCTATGTTTTTGGGGCAACAAGAGAGTCTTTGCCTCAAATAATGGTCCCAAAGGGAGGAAGAGAGGCCAAGGCACTGTTTCTAGCCTTTTGAATATTCTCTAATCACTGCTTAACCTGCTACAGAAATCAAAAATGGAAGCAAGCTACTAAATCATCAAAAGTAACCTATTCTTAACCATAAGAGAAATACATCTAAAATCAAACTATTCTACAAACTAAAGTAACACATACAAATACAAGTAAAGAGAAACTTGGCTGCTTGGATTGGGCCCTAAGCCAAGAGATTTGACCCTCTGAGGTAACTTAGTGCTAGCTCAAAAAGGACTCCATCTTCATTATCAAAAAAATTATAACAAGATTACAGAAAACTGTCATAAAATAGTAAGCTAGAAATTTGAGTAGAGCTTTCACAAGCAAAAAAAAGGTTGACCCCAGTGAGGCCCTATGCCTCTCTACTTATACATCTGAAGCTAACAATAGCTTCCTTAAAATTAGGGAGCCTTGGCTCCCAAAACTCGAGATAACTATCAATCATCTTCCACTTGCTCAGCTTCCTTCTAATGCATGATTCGACTGTGAATGAAGGGGAATTTGAATTGAGGAGTAATAAATGAGGGGGATTCCCTCCTATAAGTCCTCTCCTCTATCATCTTTGAGTTATTTCTATAGTTTGACTACTAGATCCTTGACTTTGACCTCAAAATCCAACAATAATCTGCATTAAATACATGTTAGACCACCTGACATAATAACTAACTCAACTCACCCTATAAGCATAAATATAATCAGAAAATCATACAATAAGCTATGGGAATGGTTGATTTGACTAGGTTAGGAGGTAAAATGAGCACATATAATTACTTGTTTATGAGGCTCATCAATTGGCTTCGTGAACATGTCTGTATGATTCTCCTGTGTATGGACCTTCTTGAGAGTTATGTTTCCAACATCGATCACATGTCTTACAAAATGGTAGCTTACATCAATGTGCTTAGTCTTGTTGTGATAAGTTGTATTTGTAGCCAAATGTATACTACTTTGTCTGTCATAGAATACATTTACTTTCTCCTACATCCTTTCAAGCACATCAAGTAGACCTTTCAACTAGATTGCCTCTTTAGATGCATCTGAAGCAGCTATATACCCTGCTTTAGTAGTGGAAAAAACAATTGTTTCTTGAAGCTTTGACATCTAGCTAATTTATCCACTTGCAATAATAAAGACATAACCCACAGTAGATATCTTCTTGTCCAAATCACCTACACAATCAAAATCCACATAATCGCAGAATGAATATCCATAACCATTAAAGATGATACAATGGTCACTTGTGCCTATTGAATAACGAAGCACCCATTTCACTGCTCGCCAATGTTCTTCTCCTAGATTTTCCATGAACCTACTAACAACTCCATTTTCATATGAAATTTCAAGTCCTGTAGATACCATCACATACAATAAATCTCCTACCGCATTTTCATATTGTACATGTGACATATACTTCTTTTCTTCATCAATTCTAGAACTTAAACCCGAGGAAAGATTAAAATGGGAAGCTAAAGGAACAATAACATGTTTCACATTGTCCATAATGAAATTTTCAAGTATTTTCTCCACATAATTTTGTTGTAATAACCAGCTTTACAAGTTCCCTATCTCTGTGTACCTCCATGCCCAAGATATGTTTTACATCTCCAACATCCATCATAACAAATATCCTTTATAGCTAAGCCTTTATCCTGCTTATTTCTTGCATGTTTTCTCTTGCAATAAGTGTCAACATACAATACCAAGATCATGAATATTCCATTAATACTCTTAAAGTATGCATAATGATCATTCTCGCTTCAAGTGAAGTTCTAGCTCACCATGAAGGAGTCAAACTTCTTATACCACTATCTGGGAGACTACCGTAGGCCAAACAATGATTTCCTAAGCTTGGAAAGTAATATTCTGTTGTGACGTTGTACAAGAACTTTAGGTTGTTCCATATATATATCTTCATCCAAATCTCCATGAAGAAAGGTTGGTTTAACATCTAATTGTTCTAACTCAAGATGAAATAATGTAGTTAGTCCTAACACATTACAAATAGAAACAAGTTTTATAAGTTGAGAATACCCTTTTGCTACCAACCTCTACTTATACCTTTCAATACTTGCAACAACACTTTGCTTCAATTTGAAGACACATTTGCATCTGAAAAAAATTATCACTTTAGAAAGTTCTACAAGATCCCAAGTTTTTTTTTTGGTTAAGGAATCCATTTCCTCATCCATAACCTTCTCCCATTTTTCACTAACCACATCAACCATTACCTTCTGATAACAAGAAGGGTCCCAATCTTCAGTAATGAATGCAATAGATGAAGGAGATTCTTGATACCTTTTGGGTGTTCTTCATTCCCTTGTAGACCTCCATAGACTGACTTGTTGCTAAATTGGTTCTCGAGTTTCCTTTACATCTTCTTCACCTTTTTCTTTAGAAGTCCCTTATTCCTTCTTACTTTCCAAAAAAGGTCAAGTTTCCAATTGAATTTGTTGATTTGATGATACGTGTTCATGTTCAACTTTTCCAACATCATATTTTAGAAAATAAGATTCTTCAAATGTTACATCTCTACTAATGACTATCTTATGTGAATAAGGGTCCCACAACCTATATCCTTTCACCACATTGTCATACCCAACAAAGACAAAAATTTCCTTTTGGTTCTAACTTAGAATGTTGATTCTTTGGAATAAAAGCATAAGAATCACAGACAAAAAATTCTTAAATGTGAATAATCACAAGACTGACCCGACCAAATATCATCGGTAATTTTACAATTAATAACAATTGAAGGTGATTTTTTTACCAGATAACAAGGAGTAGATACTACTTCTTCCAAAAACTCCTTCTACATGTTAGCATTGTTGATCATGCTTCTGGCTCTTTTCATAAAAATCTAATTCATATGTTCAGCAATGCCAATTTTCTGAGGAGTATAGACAATAATTTTATGTCTAACAATCCCTTCATTCTTGAAATATTGTTCAAATTATAAGGAAGTAAATTCATTGCCATTGTTAGTTCTTAAATAGTTAATTGATTTGCCTATTTTATTTCCAACCATAGCTTTAAATTGTTTAAAGATATTAAATACATCAGCTTTTATTGTTAACACATAGACACATAATTTCATGGAGTAATCATCAATAAATGTTACGAAGTAAGATACACCTCCATAAGATACTGTAGGAGATGGTCCCCAAAGATCAAAATGAATATAGTCCAAAATTCTTTTACTATTATGACTTCTAGTTTTAAATTTATGTTTACATTCTTTTCCATATACACAATGTTTGCAAAAAATCCAAACTCAATGATTTCAAATCAGGAAGTAATTTACAATTAATAAGTACCTGAAGACCCCTTTTGCTCATGTGGCACAACTGTTGATGCCATAGGTGAGTATCTTATTCTTCCTTTTTAGGTACAATCATTTCCTCCCTCACTTGAGTACTTTCTTTGAGTCTATAAAGGTTTACAATCTTCTCTGCCTTCATAACAACCATAGTGCCCTTTGAAATTTTCAACACACAATTTTGACCTCTAAACTTGTAACCTTCTGATTCTGATACTCCGAAAGAAATTAAATTCTTTCTCAACTCATGTACATGTCTAACATTAGTTAATGTTAAAACTGTATCATCATACATTTCAATTTTGACATTTCCCATCCCAACAGTTTGACAAGATACATTATTACCCATAAACACATAACTACAATTCACAACTTGACATGAAGTGAACCAAATTCTGTGTGGACTCATGTGATTAGAAGAAGCAGAATCTAATGATCAATTTTCATATGGTTGAGAAATATTACAAACATGCATATCTTCATCTACAATACCTAATTCAACAGATAAAAATTCATCAATCAAACTGACTCAACTTGATTTTCTTCCTTATTTGGGTTCTCAACAAACTCTTTTCTTTTCGAAGAGTGTTTCTTGAGATGCTCTATTTTGTTGCAATACCAACATTTGACTTATAGTTATTGCCTTTTGATTTTGATCTCAAAGAGATTCTTTCTTTTTCCCCTCTTTCCTTGGAATACCTCTGGCTACCATGGATTCTAGCATGGAAGTTTCAATGTTATACTCTCTCCATGCTTCTTTAGATAACAAATCTCCCACAACACAATCAAATTCTAATGATTCGATTATGGTCAAACTGATAGAAGTCAGAAAATAATCGCAAGAGTCAGGAAAGGAACACAACAAGGTAATTAATTTATATTCTTCTTCAAAATAAACATTCATATATGACAACTGCAAGATAACTATATTAAATACATTCATATGTTTTGTTATTTTTGTAGCCTCCTTCATCTGGAGGCCATACAATTTCCTCTTAAAATAGATTATGTTGGTTAAGGATTTGGCCATATGCAATTTTTCCAACTTTACCCACAAACATGTTTCTGAGGTTTCTTCAATAATGTTGAAGAAAATTAATCTGCAAGGCACAACCTGCTGGTACTAAGAGATCGGGAATCAAAATCCTCCCAATTCAAATCTATCATGCCATCAGGATTCTTTCTAACACCATGTCATCTTTTGTGAAACCCTTATTGCACCAGCACGTCTTGTACCTTCAGTTTCCACATTGCAAAATTGTTCTTACCGGTGAAATTCTCTACCTTAAACTTACCATTAGTCATTTTTGGTGGGTGTTTGTTATCTTCTTTCCACGACACCCCCCTGCACGGGGTTTAGGGCAGCACCCCAGATTTTTCTTTTTGGACTGTCTATTAGGTGGGCAGACCTACCTATGGTTTTGTGCATGGATTTCATACATGATTTTGGGCACGATGGTTTTATGTACATGGTATTTTGTAGATCCAGTCAAGGGAATTATGGTTATGTTCTAATACAGGGTTAATGGATTGTAGTTTATGGATTCTTCAACATGTATATATATGTATTGTAACATTGAAAGGAATATAATGACAAATTAATCTGGTAGTGACAGTTTTGGGATCGGGGTAAAATCTCTATGTATATCTGTTTTATGTTTTATGCTCTCCCCATTGTTTATTTTCAATTTTTAGAATTCGTATGCAGGTAATTTCTGTAAGGGGTTAAAACCTACATTTGGTATCAAAGTTGTTTCAGCTTTAAGGAGACGCCTTTGATACTGAGGGGTTTTGCTCAGGCCTATGGTAGACCCTGTTCAGTGGAAGATATGCAAGATCGATTCTTGTGGTGAAAGAATATGACGAGTAGTGGAAAGATAGAGATTGAGAAATTTAATGGTCATAGTTTTGAGTTGTGGAAATTCAAGATGGAGGATCTGCTGGTGGATAAAGATCAGTGGATCACGTTAGATCCAGGTACTAAACCATCAATGATGTTAGCTAAAGTTTGGAAGAAGTTGGATCAGAAGGCAAAAATCACAATACGATTGTGTGTCTCAGATTTAGCATTGTTGAATGTATCAGGGGAAGCCTTGATGAAGGCTTTATTGGATAAGTTAGGGACTTTGTACCAATCTAAGTCTCTAGTGAATAAACTATTCCTACGGAAAAAGCTGTATAACATAAGGATGAAAGACGGAGACTCAGTGAAGGAGCATCTAAAAAACCTTAATACTATGGTAAGTCAGTTATTATATGTTGATATTAAAATTTCAGATCAAGATAAGTGCATTAGTTTGTTGTGTTCTCTACTAGATTCGTGGGATAGTCTAGTTGTTGCAATAGGTAGCAATTTAATTTCTTTGCAGTCTGATGAAATTGTCTCACCCTTGATGTCAAAGGAGATGAGACGAAACAATATGGAGGCTCGCAATGGTGATGCCTTCTATGTACAAGGACGGTCCTAGAAATGAAACAAAAATAAGTCCTCGAGTGGGAGACCTAAATCTCCAGGAAAGCCTCTAGAGGTGTGCTAGAAATGCAAGAACTTACAAAGGGAGTCTAAATGTAAATATCCTAACAAATGAAAGGGATTCGATGATGCTCCTTCTCTAAAGGAAAAGATAACCTTAGATGAATGTAGGGATGTTTACTTGGCTTCTTCTTCAAATACACATGTATATCATGAGGCATGGTTGATTGACTCAGGAGCGTCCTTTCACTTCACTCCCCATAAAGAGTGGCTCTGCAAGTATGAGAATATGATGGTGGTGATGTCTTCCTAGGGGATGAAAAGAAGGCTAGAATTATTGGTTGCAGAAAAGTCAAGCTGAATTTGCAAGGTGGAAGGATTAGAAGACTTACAGGTGTTTTGCATATTCCTGCATTGGCCACAAATATCACTTTTGTAAGCAAGTTGGATGATGCAGGTGTAAAAACAATGTTCGAGAAAGATACCTAGAATACGGTTTGAGGATCACTAGTATTGAAGCAGGGAGTTTGGATTGCAACTCTATACAAGCTTCACGATAGCACGATTATTGATGGGTGCAATAGTTGTGTGGTTCTTGAAAGTGGAGAAAAAAATATAGTGGTCTCTAGAGAAAAGACCATGCTATGGCATCAAAGGCTTAGACATATTGGAGATAAGGGCCTTCGAATACTTCATGGTAATGGCATTATAGAAGGTATGTCTAAATTCTCTTTTTACTTTGATTTCTGTGAAAATTTTGTATATGGGAAGCAAAATTAGGTGAGTTTCCCCTCTGGTATTAAGAGGGAGAAACGCATATTAGAGCTTGTGCACAATGATGTGTTTGGATCTCTGTCATTTCCATCACTAGGTATGTCTATGTACTATGTATCATTTATTGATGACTTCTCAAGGAATACAAGGGTATATTTCCCTAGGAAATAATATGAAGTCTTTGAGAAGATCAAAGAATTTAAGGCTATGGTTGGAAAACGATAAAGATAAAATAATAAAGGTGTTGAGGACATATAACAGTGGAGAGTTTTGTAAGAAGGAATTTTAAGAGTTCTGTCAGAAGTGTGGTTTAGCATGACAAACGAATACTCCATACACACCTCAGAAAAATGGAGTTGCATAAAGAATTAATAGGATTTTGATGGAAAAGTCAAGAAGCATGCTCAGTGGTGCTGGGTTAGGACAAGAATCCTGGACAGAGGTGGTGGAAACTGCATGTTACCTGGTCAAGAGATCACCTTCATCGGCGTTGGAGGATAAGAATCCGTGAGAGGTATGGGCTGCTAAGAAACCTTCTCTTTCTCTTAGGGTATTTGGATGTGATGTCTATGTACATGTTCAAAAGGAGAAAATAACAAAGTTGGATAGTAATATGAAAGGTGCGCCTTTATTAGGTATAAGGATGGTTTAAAAGGCCATAAGCTTTGGAACCCATAAACAAGGAAGGTTATGTACAACCGAGATGAGGTGTTTAGAGAGGTGAAAGATGCTATCACTAGTAGAAAATGATGAAGTTAGTGACTAGATGACTAAAAACGCTTGTCACCGCAATTATTTCAAGTAAATTACTACTAAATTTGAGCAATTTTAAGTGACAAACTTAAAAATGACTAACTTAAATGACTAATTTAGTTTAGGGATAAAATATATGACTAGATAATAAGTGACCAAACTAAAAGCGAGTAACTAAAATGACTAATTTTGTCCAAGACTAAAATATATGACTAGATAATAAGGGACAAAATTGATAATGTTTGATGTAAATGACTATTATAGTCCAAGAATAAAAATATGACCAAATAAGAAGGACAACAATTATATGAATTAGTCATTTACGATAGTAATTTTTAATTGTGTCACACTGGAAATGTAAAATTACAATTTTGATACTGAAGTGTTTCATTTCACTATAGGGGTCTCTAAATCCACTTACAGTGTTAAAATTTAGACACAAAGGGCTCTTTGAATCCATCTACAGTGATAAAATTCTATATACCCTTTTGTCTCTAAATTTTAAAATGGATTCATATATTCTTAACATCAGTTTGACCTTCTTTCATCATCAGTGTAAGTCTGTCCTCTAGTTCCTCCAAGGAGGGCAAGGCCAATGGCACTTGAGATGAAGGACAAGAAAAAAAATGAACTCGAAAAACTAGTAACTTCTAAAACTTCTAAAAACCTTAAGAAAGTCATAATACATTGCATTCCTTTCTCTAATCTCTAGCATGAAAGAGAAACCAAACTCAAATCTATACAACCCTAGGAAGATTTTTTCATCCCCTCACAAATGGCCTAGAGCTCTGGGATGGCTAAAACTAGGGGACCTAACCAATGGACAATTGGAGCTAGGATTAGGGCCTCTGAATCGCTAGATGACTACCCTATCAAATTATTAACTTTTCTTTCTAAATACATGGTAGGCCCAAAATTTGAGGCATGGTGACCTTTCAATCTAACATCCAAATGCGAATGGATAAAATCCTTGCGCTAGCCAAAATTTGTTGAAAACCCCCTCCTCCAATGCATAATCCACTAACTCCTCTGCCTTCATGTGGGTCTGATAGTAACAATGTTATGAAACCAGCTCACAAAAAGATAGAAAAGAGAGATCTACGACTTAGAATTCAACCTCTTCAAGGGGGCAACCTCCTTTACATTACATAAGTGAACAATTCTTGGATGATACAAATGACAAAACCTCCTTTCTATATATAGGAGTCTAAGGAGTCACCATGTAATCCAGCCGACCTAACAATAATAATATAAAGCCACAAAAATAACAATAGAGGGATTCTATGGGGCACAGAAATAACAATATGGGGGTAATAGGGGCACAACAATATAAATAAGGGGTATAACTACAATAGTAATGGGGTAATCACTAGTATTATAGGGACCCAACATGCCCCTCTCCTTCAAAAAAGTGTTTTCCTCAACGCTTGAGTAGTTCTGGATACTTCTGCATAAAATTCTCATCCTCCCACGTGGAATCTTCAGCGGATAAGTTCTTCCACTTGATAAGATACTCTGAAATTGATCGATTTCGTAGCTGTCGAGTTCTTGTTTCTGTGACTGCTTCTGGTTCCAATATAATTTTTCCTTCCTCATCAAGTTCTGGCAATATTGTTTGAATTGGAAGCTTGTCACCTATAACCTTCTTTAAACATGAAACATGGAAAACTGGGTGCAATCGAGAAGCTACAGGAAGCTCCAATTTGTATGCCATAGTACCAATCTTTTGCAACACCTTGTACGGACCATAATACTTTGGTGATAATTTATTATCCTTCTTAGCTTGCTTTAGGGACATTTGCTTATATGGTTGTAGCCGTAGGAATACCCAATCACCTACATCAAAACTTCTTTCACTGCGATGTTGATCTGCCTGTTGTTTCATTATATTTTGTGCCAACACGAGGTTATCCTTTAAGAGTTGGAGGACTTGTTGTTGATGTTCGATGTGATGTTCCACTGCCTGAACCTTAGAATTTTCTCTTAAATATGATGTGATGGATGGTGGTTGATACCCATAAAGTGCCATAAATGGGGTCATTTTTGTTGTTGTATGGAAGGAAGTGTTATACCACCATTCAGCCAGAGGCAACCATTTGACCCATTGTGTCTGTTTATCAGATACAAAGCAACGAAGATATCCTTCCAAACATTTGTTTACTATCTCAGTTTTCCCATCAGATTGAGGATGATAAGATGAGCTATGAGCTAACTGAGTACCAAGACAAGAAAATAATTCTGTCCAAAAATTTCCAGTGAAAATGGGATCTCTGTCACTTACAATAATCTTTGGGTTTCCATGTAGCTTTTGAACTGTTTCCATAAATGCAGTAGAAACTGTACTGGCTTTAAATGGATGTGATAATGCACAAAAGTGTGCATACTTGGTAAGTCTGTCAACTACCACCATGATGACACTCTTTCCCTCAGACTTGGGTAAACCTGTGATAAAATCCATTGAAACCTCCTCCCAACGTTGGCTTGGAATGGATAAAGGTTGTAATAGACCCGGTGTCTTAATTGTTTCAACTTTATTTTGCTGGCAAACCAAACATTCTGCCACAAACTTTTGAATATCTGATTTAAGGCCATCCCAAAAAAATTCCTTCTTAACCCTGTGGTAAGTTTTTAAAAATCCTGAGTGCCCTCCTAAGGGAGAAGTGTGCAATTCCATAAGAATCTTTTGTTTTAGCTGGGAATTCTTACAGAGGTATAAGCGATCTTTGTACCATAACGAATCATTTTTCCAGCTAAATGTATCAGAGGTACTGGAATCTTGTTGTAGCTTTCGAATAAGTGCCCACACTTCTTCGTCATTCTTCCATTCCTCCCTTGCTTCGTTTATCCAATCTGGTTGGATAATAGAAATGGCACACAACAATGCTTCCACATCCTCATCCTTTCTTGAGAGTGCATCTGCCACCACATTTTGCTTCCCTTTTTTGTAGATGATTTCAAAGTCATAACCCAACATCTTTGTGACCCACTTTTGTTGCTCTTCAGAGGATAATCTTTGTTCTAAAAAGTATTTAAGGCTATCATGATCCGTTTTTACCTTGAAGTGTCTTCCCATTAGGTAGGGTCGCCATTTCTTAAGTGCATGGAGTATTGCCAACATTTCCTTCTCATAAATAGCTTTGCTTAAAAACTTTCCCTTGATTGGACGACTTTCAAAAGCAATGGGTCTTTCATCTTGCATTAGAACAACACCAATTCCATTTCCTGAAGCATCACATTCCACAATAAAGGTTTTTGTGAAGTCCGGTGTAGCTAAGACCGGTGCTTGGCACATTGCCTCTTTAAGATTTTCAAAGGCCTTTGTTGCTTCCGGAGTCCATGAAAATGAATCTTTCTTCAATAATGTTGTTAGAGGTGCTGCTATTCTCCCATAATTCTTAACAAACTTGCGATAATACCCTGTCAACCCAAGAAATCCTCGCAGATGCTTTATGGATGTGGGGATTTTCCATTCCTTAATGGCTTTAATTTTGCTAGGGTCTACCTTAACTCCTTCATGAGATACAATATGACCCAAATATTCCACCTCCTGGACTCCAAAGAAACATTTGGATCTTTTTGCATATAATTGTTTCTCCTCCAATAGTTGTAGCACCCTGTCAACATGTTCAACATGATCCTTCCAAGACTTGCTGTAGATTAGTATATCATCAAAAAATACTAACACAAATTTTCTAAGGAATGGTTTGAAAATTGAATTCATCAAACCTTGAAATGTTGAAGGTGCATTGGTAAGGCCAAAAGGCATGACCAAAAATTCATAATGACCCTCATGAGTTCTAAATGCCGTTTTTGGAATGTCTTCAATCTTCATTCTGATTTGATGATATCCCGAACGAAGATCCAACTTGGTGAAGTAAATTGATCCATGCAATTCATCCAGTAATTCATCAATAACAGGAATGGGGAACTTATCTTTAATAGTGAGCTTGTTGAGCTCCCTATAATCTGGACACATGCGCCATGATCCATCCTTCTTGTGCACCAATACTACTGGAGCTGAGAAAGAACTTTGACTCGGTTGAATTATACCAGCCTCTAGCATTTCTGCAACCATACGTTCAATTTCACTTTTTTGGACATAGGGATATCTGTACGGCCTGATGTTTGGAGGAACACTTCCTGGAATCAGATGAATAGCATGATCATGATCACGCATAGGTGGGAGACCCTTGGGAGTCTCAAATACCTTGGAATGATTGTCCAAGACTTTTTGGAGATCTGGAGAAATAGATGATTCCAATGTGGAAACATCTAGCGAACATAATTGTGCAATTACACCTCTTTGCTCCTTTTTTAGAAGCTTTGTCATACCATTAGAGCTGATTATCTTTCCTGGTTTCCCTGCAATACCCCTTAATTCAACTTCCTTTCCTTCCGAAGAAAATTTGATGAAAAGTTCTTGAAAATTAAAAGCTATTGTACCCAAGGATTGTAGCCATTGGACTCCTAGTACAACATCAGCACCTCCCATTGGAATGGAAAGCATTGGGCTAGTCAATACATATTCTCCCATGGATAGCTTGATATTATGGCACTTTCCAGAGCAATTTATTGTTCCTCCATTTGCAATCATCACTTGACACTCTGGTGCTGGATATAGGAAGCAATTCAATTCTTTTGCTACCCTACAATGAATAAAATTGTGGGTGCTTCCTGAATCAATCAACACTATTACCTTTTTTTCTTGATTTGTCCTTCTATCTTGATGGTTTGAGGAGTGGTAATTCCCGCCAATGCATTACAAGATATGGTCGGATTTATTTGTTCTTCATCTAGGCTTTGTTCCTGGAATATATCCTCTTCTTTTGACCTTTCTTGCTCCTTTTCTTCTTCCTCTTCACAATCTATGTAGAATAATTTCTTCTCAGCACACTTATGACCTTTTGTGTATTTGCTATCACAATTGTAACAAAGCCCTTTTGCTCTTTTTTCTTCCAATTGTTGTGGTGTCAACCTTGTAGGTTGTGGAAGACTATGGGCAACAACACTTCCGTCTTTATAGTTGTGAACGGTATGCTTCCTAGTTGCCATAATTTTGCTTTCCATTTTTCTTGCTAACCTGAATGCCTTCTCTAATGAATCAGGTTCCCAAAGGCGCACATCATGTTGGATATTATCCTTTAAAGACCCTATGAACACATCAATCCTATGCTCCTCTGGAATATCTTTTACCCTTATGTTCAATTTTTGGAACTCCTCAATGTGCTCCATTATTGAACCCTTTTGTTTGAGACTTATCAATTGGCTAAAAAAAGTGTTGCTTTTTGTATCCTCATAATGTGCTATCAATTCTTCCGTAAAAATTGCCCAAGTGATAAATTGTTTACGAGAACAAAGCCATTGATACCATACAAACTGATTTGGTTCCAAATATAAAGTTGTCATACGTACCTTTTGTGTTTTGCACATTATTGAGATCGAAGAATTGCTCCATCTGTAATATCCATGTGGCGGGATCCTTGCCATCAAACTTCCTCATATCGATTTTTGGAACATGGTGAGTCTTCGATCCAACATTAGAGTCTATGGAATCATGATTAACATTTCTTTTGTTCTCATCATGAGTTTCCTTTACTACCTTTTCACCATTAGTGACCCTTTCTTGTAGCAACTTCTTCAATTCATCCATCTTATCATCCATGCCATCAATTTTAGCGTCCATGCCATTCACCTTAGCTTCCATGCCATCCATATTAGCTTCCATGCCATCCATCTTAGCTTCCACGCCCTTTATCTTAGATTCCACGCCATTTACCTTAGATTCCACGCCATTTATCTTAGATTCCACGCCACTTATCTTAGCTTCTGTTAGTTTTTGTGAGCGTGACATTTGTTGCACTTGTTCTTGTAATTTTGATATATCATGTAGCATTTCTTCCTCTTCTACATGAGTCATGCTAGAGATTTCAGGTTCCTTACTAGGTGTTTGCATTTTCTTGCTTTACTATGCCCTTTGAATTCCGTTAAACCAAGCTTACACAAAAATTTAAAAAAAACTACACACCTTTTTTCACTTTATAGAAGCCTGATATTGAATCTGATGTATCTCTGTAATTTCGGATCATCCAGTTCTAAAATTGCTATCTGTAGTAGCCTTCTGCGTCCTCTTTCCAATGCCACAAGTCTGAGCCAAATTGGATTCTCCAAGGAAGAGTTATGTGAAATCTCCCACAGTGACTTGCTTTTAGACTGGTTCAGTAGAGCGAACTTGTACGACGTGCCACGAGTCACTGTTTCAACCTTTGAATCTGAAACTCACACACAAAAAACTACAGTCCGTCCTCTTTCTATAACTTCTTACGAAATTTCAATCCGATCTTCTGAGAGAGAGTTATGATGATTTTCCCCAGGTCACCTGTTTTGAATGTAATTCAGGAGTCTGCAAAAAGGCAAAATTCCTCAGATCATATCTCCGAAAATATCGCGCTAAAAGCTCTTAAATTCGGACCCAAAGTTCAGCCCCAATTCTTTGCAAATGGGTTTTTTTTGCAACTTCTGAAACGTTACAGAAAAAAAGTTATAGCGAAAATGCCACGATGACCTATTTGGAGCAGCGAAACCCTAGAATCCAAAGCTCCGATACCAAATGTTATGAAACCAGCTCACAAAAAGATAGAAAAGAGAGATCCACGACTTAGAATTCAGCTTCTTCGAGGGGGAAACCTCCTTTACATTACATAAGTGAACAATTCTTGGATGATACAAATGACAAAACCTCCTTTCTATATATAGGAGTCTAAGGAGTCACCATGTAATCCAGTCGACCTAACAATAATAATATAAAGACACAAAAATAACAATAGAGGGATTCTATGGGGCACAGAAATAACAATATGGGGGTAATAGGGGCACAACAATATAAATAAGGGGTATAACTACAATAGTAATGGGGTAATCACTAGTATTATAGGGACCCAACAAACAAAGCAACATCTCATCTGAATAAACATATTTGATGAGTAGTTGTGTGTCTTCAAAGGGTTTATCATGAAGATGATATTTGTACTTAAAAAATATACATCATGTGAATAAAAGTCTCATGGTTATCATTTAATATTTTTTTTTAATTTTGATAAGGATATCAAAGCCTAACATTGTCTAGAGCCCATTCACTCTTTGTCAAAACTACGCCTCACTCTAGTCAGAAACTCCACACCCCTTTCTTTGCCTACAATTTTTCCATGGGCCTATACAGTTTCTCCATAATTATTTAATTCCTCTTCCATGGTAGAGATGTTGTCATGTCCTCTTTAACATTTTGACTCCATAAAAAAATTAAAAAGTATAAATTTAATTAATAATTAAACCAATCTAGATCCATTTTAACTCAAGATCTACCAAGCACCAAGACAAAGGAATCAAGTCTTTCATAAGATGGAAACATGATAAAATAAAAAAATTTGTGAAAGCAAAATAGCTTCCAAATTCAACTACCTTTTTCTCAAAAGGTATTAAAACATTTATAACATTGGATAACTTTTTTAAAAATTAAAATATTTATTATATTTGAATAATGTTTTTTTTACATTATGGTAAAATAATTTTTGGGGCCTTTTCATTTGGAATCTCATTTTACCACTCATAAAATAAATTTAAAAGGGTATGGCCAAGGAGGATTGGTGGGGATATGACCAAGGAAGATTGGTGGGAAAACTGGGCTGATAGCATTCAGGTAACAACATAATAAAGGGTATGGCCAAGGAGGATTAGCGGGGGTATGGCTAAAGAGGATTGCCAAAGTAGTGCGAGTTTCCAATGATACATCAACTTTGAAACAAGAATATGAATATTTTAAGAGGGATATGGAAGATACCATATTGAGAAAAATGAAGCAAAGGCTTTGCAAATGGAACAAACAAATCATTGGATTTCTTCGTTGTGCAAATGTGGCATCTTTCGCCAAGGAGAGGGATAAGATATATTACGAGAAAATTCTCTTTTTTGGAAGTTATTCTTTGCCTCTCTTAAAATCATAATTTTACCATCCAATTAATTGAGAGGTAAGGGAAGGTCCTGTTGATATTTCTTCTTGTCCAACTTGATAGAAGTTCTATTGAAAGATGGTTTTCATAGGGGCACACTACCTGTCCCTTGACTAATTAGGTGCTAATCGGTAAAGATTTCAGGCAGAATATCATACTCCAAAGGTCTATAGAAGAGTGGAAGGATAGAAATATAATGGTCACAATAAATTCATTGAAACCTAATTTGGATTCTGATGAGGAGAAAACTTTGCTGTATGCGCTTAATGAATTACTAAGGTTAAGCAAGGAGAAAGAAATGCACAGACAATGGATAGGAGCAAAAGGTTACATTTGTATTTCAAATGGTCTTCTGGGATGAAATAAGCCATTGATTATGAACAAAATGGTATCATTACTTTGTAGCCTGATAAAGGACAAAAATCATAACAAGGTTAACATAGCTGAGGTGGATCGTGCTATTGATTTTATTATTCACTCACTTACACATGATATTGGAAAGGGTATGAAAGTCGTGGAATTTATTTTAGAGCTTTCAAAGGATATGGCTGTGCGTGAATAGATTGGCAAGGTACAAGGTTGTATCCTCCTCCTTGTTACAATGTCAAATAGATAGTTTGAATTAGGAAAAGATGATGAAGCGATGAGATTTGGTTGGGGTAAACGAACAAAAGAGGTGATGTGAGCAACTCAAGAGCACTTCAATTGGACCTTCTCAGAACACTATCAGTGTACGGGGCATGCATTTCCTCAAGAGGAAAATGGAAATGGAGTTGTTAAGAAGGGAAGATACAATGTCCAGGGTGAAGAAGGATGAAAGTGCTTACCATTCCAATTAAAATTCCTCTAGCAATAGCCATAAATGTCTATGACGTATGGATATTACTCCTCATTATAACAATCATGTTCATCATCATCTAGGTTTTTATACTTACCCATTACTTAATCCTTTATCCTGCAGATGTTCAACAAATTTTGAATTTAGAAATCACAAAATATTAGATCCAATGACCTCAGAAAATGTTTATTTTAGATTGAATTTAGACCATACTATTGTTAAAGGTCTGACTTAGGGAAATTTTCTTATTCACAAAATAAGGTTGAAGCCTATTTCTCAACCTTTAAGTATTTCCTCCATGTCATTTGTATACCTCTGTTTATATGTATATTGACCTCATATCAGTTATATAGACATCAATTAATCTACTAAAATCACTCAAATATGCCTTTCAAAGACCACTTCTGGTAGCATCTATGTTGAGCTATGTTTTCACAGCTTGGAATCACAAGAAGTACATTTTCCAAGGGTTTTATGTCTATTATTGAACATCTAAATCATTTTTTTCCTTTCCCCTTTAGTTACTTTAGTTGGGAATGAAATATCACAGCTCACTAGTCATGACAAAATCAATGGGATAAGGATTTCTTAGCTAAGTGTTTTTAGCAATGGCATCATGACAATTCTATTGTAAGTCATAAGGCTTGGACTTGCTTTGTTTTGTGCGAGATCTGGATAGAAATGGATAAAGCACTATTCTAGGGAACAGATACACATCCAAGCAAGTGGCCCATCAAATCAAGGGTGCTGAGGGGGAAACAACAAAATTTCAATGCTTAAAGCTACAAGGGTTTTAATTGAACATGTTGTTGACTATTTAGTGGCTTGGGGCTTGAAAAGGGACCGTGTATCATTTTGGTTATGGCTCCATTTTCTTTCCATCACTTTCCCATTAAATTAATAAAAAATATTAGGTTGGAAATGGAATTAAGAAATGAGCTGAGCTCTATGCCTTATTTCTTTTCATGAACTATGTTGCAGATAGGGGAATTCTAATACTTCAAGTATTGTGAGATTTTAAATTATTTATAGGTTGAGATAATGGGAAAAATATGCTAGCAAACTTGGTTCTGAGCTTAGTCATGAGCATAATTGTGGAGTTTAAAAGAAAGTTTGAGTCTAGCTTTTCTCTTCACATATATTGGGAATGTAATATAAAGGTGGAACGGTCTCAAAGGATTCCTTGTATCTGTAGGAAAGAATCATCACATTTTAGGAATTTAGAGATGGACCCTTGGTTTCAATGAGCTCCCTTTCTAAATAGTTTGGAAGATCACGTTTCTCTATTTTTCTGATAAAAATAAATTAGCAATGCTATTAATCACTTAGGAGGACTAAGTATTCGAGGTAGTTTTTGTGATGCTCTGATGTTTATCTAACTGACCCTGTTGGAAAACTACAATAAGTAGTATCTAGGACATGCTATTGCCAAAAATAACATATTTTATAGGCTAAAAGATCAAGGATAATGTATATTTTTTATTTCCTCCGAGGAATATCAAACATAAAGTTTTCTCCCATGGAAAAGAACTATATTTTTCCAATAAAATATCCATTCATATCATAACAAAAAAAAATAAAAGAAATAAGACTCCTAGATCGAGAATTTGAAGGCTAGCATAGGATGAATGTTTTTGTAACTTCATATTTTATTGGTTTTGTAACAACGTTTTTGTAAATTCATATTTTATTGGTTTTGTAACTTCTTATTTTATTGGTATTTTAGCATTTGGAATTTATGTGAAGGGGATTGGATTGGAATGAAATCATTTTTTCATGTACGTTTGATATATGGGGATTTTCAGCTCGGAGTGATCTCCATGAGGTAGAGGGATTTGAAGGAGAAAAGTGATATATGATGCAACAGTAGAGGGAAATTTGAAGCTACACAGTCCCATAACCCTTGGAATCTTCGATTTTGCAGGGTCCTATTTTTTATCCATAGGGGCTTTTTATCTGTCAAGGGTATGCTCTCATTGCAAAGTAATCCCACAATCAGTGATATTAGGTCCCACTGGCTACAATAGGGAGTCTTTTACGATAGATTATGGAGAACATTTTCTTTCATAGCTAGACTCGGGTTTGACCAATCAGAAGACACCATCAATGGAAACATGCTTTTCCTGGTTGAGGAATTTTTAAATAATTCCTCTCCTCTTTTATTTCATTCTCTCTATCACTCCTCATGTATTTTCTAACATTAAATTATCTGTTCGTGGGAATCCTCATCTCAGAAATGCATGTCATTAAGAGGCTCTACTTGGATTCCTTTCTTCGATCACATATGATCCACACCAATCATTGCACACTTCTTGGAAACCACATGTTTCATTCTGTGAGTGGCAGGGTGTCAAATGTAGTCGGTGCAGATAGATAGTTGTTTCACTAAATGTTTTAGGCATTGAATTTCAAGGTACAATCTCTCCTTTGCTTGGCGACCTCTCCTTTCTTAGGATTCTCAACCTTAGTAAGAACAACTTCCATGGTCACATTCCCTGTAAATTTTGAAATTTGTATCACTTAAACAAGCTTGACCTGCCTTGGAATGAACTCCAAGTTTTATTCTGCCCACTCTTAGTAGTGTCGTAGTTTACATAGCTTCTCTATGTACACTAACAATCTCACAGGTACAATCCCACCATGGTTGGGAAACATATCGTCTTTGGAACACATCGACCTTGGTAGCAACAACCTTCACATGAGTATTCCATCAAAATTAGGCATGCTAACCCAGGTGAGATTTATAAATTTGCAAATTAAAAATCTCACAGGACAAATTCCATCGCCCTTGTATAACTGCTCTAGTCTTGAAGTATTCATTATTGAGGCTAAACAGTTTACTGGTAACATTCCTGCTGAGTTGTCTACGGAGAGAACTCATGTGGGTGGTAATCAATTGAGTGCCAGCATTCCTACTTCCCTCTTCAACTACACGATCCTTCAACATTTCGATGTAGTGTACAACCAGCTTAGTGGATAGCCCATGGACTTCGGTAAGCTGATGCAACTCAAGTGGGGTTCAACGTAGGTATTAATAACTTGGTTAGCAACAACATCGCTAGCTTGGATGTTATTACTACCCTTACTAATTGTTCCAACTCACAAAAGCTATATTTTTTTGTAACCATTTTAAGGGACGCTTTCCCTCTTCCATGGGGCATCTCCCTACCAGATTATACTACATAAACTTGGGTGTGAATGAATTAATGGGAGACATGCCCCCAGAGTTTGGAAACTTGACTAGTTTAACTGAGCTTCATTTATACATCAATAATTTTACAGGGCCTATCCCTTTTACACTTAATACCCTTCAAAACTAGCAACAATTAATTATCAGAGAAAACTATTTATAGGGAAGCATCCTTTCAAATATTGGGAAACTCAAATTCTTAGGGCTTTTAGGTCTCTTTAAAAATAATTTTGATCAAAGAATCCCTGATTCTATTGTAGACCTCGAACAAGTAAGATATCTAAATCTTTCTTATAACCAATTATTAGGTAATATACCTGCAAATCTGGGGAAAAGTGTGAATTTACTAAAGCTATACCTATAATACAACAGGATCATTGGGAAAATACCTTCAAAAGTTATAGGGCTTGAAAATTTAGCTTTGTATTTCAACTTTTCAAACACCTTATTATATGTACCTATGCCTTTAGAATTAAGCAAGATGGTTATGCTTCAGGCTGTAGATATTTTTGTGAATCAATTGATGGAAAAATTCCAAGTACACTCCAAAGCTATAAAGAACTAGAGTACCTCAATCTTTCCCACAATGCTCTTGAAGGTCCAGTTCCAATCATAGTCAATGAACTTCAAAGTCTCGAGGACATGGATTTATCCTACAATAATTTATCAGGTGGAATACCCTTATCATTGGAAAAGCTCAAAAAGCTTCGGTATTGTATTTTTTCTTTCAACAAATTGTTAGGAGCAGTCCCTAAAGGAGGAATTTCCAAAAATCTTAGTGCCATGGCATTCACAGGAAATCCTGATCCCTGTGGACCTTGGGTAAGTCTGCCACCATGCCATGCTCACAAACATCAAAATGTTTGGAATATAAAAATAGTTATCATAACTATGGGTATTGTTGTCATGGTTGTTGTATTGTGTTTGTTTTTAGGAATCTTGTGCATTCAAAATAGCAAGAAACATATTCATAGAGAGGACAAGACATGCTTCACTACAGGGCATCGAATAATTTTATATGGAGAGATCATGACTGCAACAAATGAATTTAGTGATGCCAACTCGTTAGGAGTTGGTAGTTTTGGAAAAGTGTACAAAGGGGTTCTAAATGATGGAACAATTGTTGCTATAAAGCTTTTCAATTTGGAAAATGTGGGGTCTGACAAGCGTTTTGACAAGGAATGCAATGTTTTGGGTAAAGTAAGGCACCAAAATTTGATTAGAATCATAACATGTTATTCATACCTCCAAATGAAAGCTTTGCAAAATGGAAGCTTAGAGAAGTGTTTATATCCTAATAGCCAAGAAGAAAGTAGTTTGATATTGATTCAAAGGTTGAATATAGCAATAGATATCGCACAGAAATGGCATATCTCCATCATTTTTGTTTCATGCAAGTACTCCATTGTGATTTGAAACCTAGCCTTGTGCTTCTAGATGAATATATGACAACACATTTAACAAAATTTGGCATTGCTAGTATACGTTTTGCAAATTTCAAGGATTCAAGGATCACTTCAACACATGCACTCAAAGGGTCAATAGGCCACATTCATCTAGGTATTATGTGAACTAAATTGCATATTAAAAAAATGTTAGATATTATATGAACTAGATATCATAGTAAGGAATGTTGTTAATGTCTTCTTTTTATTAAAATATGTATATTATAAACCTTACGATGAGAATGTTTCAATGTATAAGATGGATTGAGTGGGTGTGCCACAATAAAAGGTGATGTTTATAGCTATAGAATAGTGCTATTGGATACTTTGACTAGAAATAAGCCCACATACAACATCTTTGTGGATGAAATGAACTTTTTTGAAATGGGAGGGGTAGTGATTTTCTAAGCTGAGTAAAAGTCATGGTCGATGGTAGTCTATTAAGGAGGACAAGTATTGGCATTATAGAAGATAAGGAGTTGAATTTCCTTGCTCAACTCATAAGTGTGTGTTTTCTCTGCACAAAAGAATATCCTGAACCACGACCTACTATGATGGACATTGTTAGTATAATGCAAATCATCACAGACACTTTTTTGGGAGCTACAGGGATTCCAAAATTTAAATAAAAAATATCACATTTACTAGGAAGTACAAGTACTACTCATAACAACATTGGCAAAGGCCAAAGTTCTTCTAGTTTATTGTAAGGGAGTAGTGGTTGAATAATTGAACAATGAATTAATTTGATCCATTGTCAGTTGTTTAACTAAACCATGAAGTAATTTGTGTCATTTGCCATTAGTTCCATCTAGTTCGAGGCTTATTCTTCTCTCCTCTATGCAACGTGTTTGTAGTTCTATTCCCCTCTCCTTTATGTGGCATGTCTATTGTAACTTGTTGGGTCCATGAGCATGAAAAATAAAGTGAAGTATGCCATAAATGGTGTTTTGTAAATGTTTCTACAACTATAAAATCCCCTGTCCTAATTTTAGAGAAACTTTATGTATATCAATCTTATTGTTCAATATTCTTCTATAGCTATTGTAAAATGAAAATGTTCCAGATATAGATAGATCAAAGGTTTTGTATTTGCTTTAAAGGATGAAAGAAAATGTCAACAATTTTGTTTCCACAAGCTTTCATGAAACATGAACATGTTGACAAAAATGAAGCTTAGAATATTTTTTATATGTTCCTCCTTTACACCAGCACTATAAAGCCATAGTTGTGTCAGAAGATCAATCTGTACTTGACACAGTTCTACCTTATTCCCAAAATAGTTAAGAATTACTTTGGACACCTAATTTCCATAGGGGGTATTTGTAGGTTGAAAATTGAAATCTATAGCACAATTATTATAATTAGTTCAAGATTTGGAATTGAATTATGTTTTAAAATATTATTGTGACATCAATTTTAAATAGGCCTGTTATCTCTGATATGACATGAAGGTAACTCTTCTACTTTTCAATACAAGGTATGATATGCAAGACGATAAATATGGATTCTAGATGGATTTGGGGGTTTTGTTTGTTTATCAGCATGAACTCTTTCAGGCACGAACAATATGACTAATCCATTTTAGATATATTCATTTGTTAATAGGGATCAAAAGTGTTGAGATTATACACAGGTGAATCATATTTCTCTTTATATCTATAGTTTTGACCCCAGTAGTGTGTTTTTCATCAAGAGTGTTGTATTTGACAATTGGAGTCTATATGGTCATGCTATGAGAACCATGAACTTCCAGTATTTCACTAGGACTAATCTTGTCTCTACTGAGACAAACACTTGGACTCATTAGTCTCCACACAATATCCCTGTACACAGAAAAACATAGTCGAAATACTTTTGCGACGTGATTTTGGCATGATTAGTAACTACTGTTTGAAAGTTTGCAGGAAAATTTGATGTCCAGTCTAAGTTACTACGTAAATTGTCTGTTGAGTTTGGAGATATTTTCCTATTAGAGAAAGAGTGTTATGTTGAGAGATCCTTTCTAGAGGATTTTCTAGTCATGCTTAAGAGTAAGTGTTCCAATTTTGAATCTCCAGATGTAGATTTAGGGTCTTTAAGGCAACAACACACATGCTTGCATAAAAATCTATTGCTATCAATAAGAAGTGGTTGTAACTTTCCCATATCTTCAGTGATCAAATGGAGAAGGCACTTGGAGCCACTACTGGGATCGAAGAAACCTGATCTGTGCTTATTGAGGTGTTGGGCACATGATTTTGTTTGTCATTTGTTCAAGCGCAATGAGGAAAGTACCTTTAGCATGGAAAAATGGGCATGACATCAAATGTTTGAAGAGCAGAAAACCAACAATGAATTCAGTCTTTATAAGAGCAAAGTTCATTCATGCATGAAGGTCTTATAATCTTGCACTCAGGATACACCATAACACAAGAAATTATGGATATTTTTATTTGGTTATCTAAATCACAGGATACATTAGGAGTTACTTATCTTTTTTTATTGGAATAACGCATATATAAACCTTATGCACCTTATTCGAGATCTATGAAGAACGAAGGCTTTTAATATGACTAGAGCTAGTAGTGAGGGAATATGTAGAAGCAACAACAAAGCATACTTCTTCGCAGTATTTCTCCATACAGAGGATATTTACAATTTTTTTCCATGCATATTGTTGTGCCTCATTTGTCAATAAATATGTCCTTATGTGGCATGAAAAGAATCCAATTAGTGCTATATATATGACAGAAAGAGCATGAACTGGTTGGAAGTCAGAATTGAGGTGTCCTTTGTCCTTTTCTTAACAACAAAACTCAATTATAGAAAGAGTATAAATAGCATTTCGTCACAGTATAAAATCATTTAGAAAGACAAGGCATAGGATACAAAATTAGAATTGGTTCCTTTATGTTTTCACCTATAATGCACATGCTACAGATCTTAAAAGGAAAGATTTTTGCTAAAGTATCAGTGCCTATACAAGCTCTGGTTTGTTTAGGAAAGGATATAACCAAAATCCCTAACTAGTTTTTTCAGTTACACTTTGCAATGTTTTTGAATGGCTATAGTAATTTTGTCACCTAGTTCAATTAACAGTAGTGTAGTTAAGGAACGCAAAGTCAAGAGGTCCATCACAATTTAGGTTAAAATATCAGCTAGATAGAAAACTCCTATATGTTCCTACAACAAATTGTACTTTTTAGTACCATTGGCCAATATTTTTTATCACTCCTTGGACATTAGTAAAGTTATATCATCTTTTCTTATCTGCCCAGAAATTACAATGTGATCTAGGTTTTGAGGACCCACTCATTTCCATTATGAGATTTACACCAAGTAAACAATAGCTATGCATGTATTTATTAGGATCATGAAGTTTGAGGTGGGATATAATGGAGAACCAAGACCCTTTTTCGTGGGTAGGTAGCCTTATTTGGAAAATCCTTTGCTTATTTTCATGAATATTGACCATTTTTTCTATGTACCAATGAGCTTCTTGGAGCTTGTGGACTATTCATTGCTAAAAAATTGCTTGCTTACGTAATCCATTGCAAGAATAGATTATGGTCAAAGTAATCATATGGTTGTCCAAGTTGAGTAAAACCCAAACAAAACATTGATAGGGGTTAGCATCCCAATCTTAGACTAGTATGACAAGATAAGGGTGAACTAGAGTTGCAACACCCTCTCTGCCATCATCATTATTGGAGACAAAAGAGGTTTCATTTGGTCAAAAATAATTAAAAGAATTCTTAAGAAAGAGCCCAAAAATATTAACATTTTGTAGAAGACATATCCAAAGCTTGAAAACCACATTTAATCCTTCTAAAGATTATCTTGAATTAGGGGTCTGAAAGTCCCCTTATACGCATGGCACTACTGTGATAGACCTTTGTGTAGGATGGATACATCATCATACTTATCTGAACTTTCTTGTAGCCCTGCAATGGTATTAAACACATTGGATGTTTCTGGGCCCTCAAGGATGTGAGAAAAAGTTTTCATGCATGTTGTGCACCTTTGGTTCCCTTTGGGCATCTTCAAGATCTTATTACTCATAGTTTTAATGGGACAAAGGGGTATGGGCCCTCTTGGTAGAGCCATTAGGTGTGATTCCATGAGAGGAATAGCTAGTATCATATGGTTGAGAATCGAGATTGTGAGTCTTGAGGACTGCCATGGTTTGGCTGAGTTGAAACTGAGGGCAAGTGGCATGTGACTCTTGAGCTGCAGCAATCTTATTTCCTCGAGCGTTTTTCCTAAAAGCTTGAACCAAACTTTCCTCAACACTAATATTGGGATGAGGGGCCAGCTTAAATGGAGGAGCTCGATGGTGTTGAGGTTGCGAGCATGAGGCTTTACATTCTGAATTCTTTGGTTAGGACTTTGGCATCTGACATAGGAATTAAGCAAGCTAATGTAAAACAGAACCTGCTCAAACATATTTGTATGGAAAGGTATGTATACTTACCATAGTTAGATCTTATAGCTATTGTAGTGGTTGTTTAGGTGGTTGATTCAACTTATTTTTCCTATTAATAAAATGTTTACTTCACAAGTACTAGTTTTTTATGTATCCTTTTTGACATCTTTTGTCAATCTTTTAAGGTAAAATCTTGTTGGCACTCATCGTATTTTCAATCACAGGTGAAATGGGATGAAACATGTGCAATTCCACAACCAGAGGGAGTTTTTCCTTCTGAAATAGAGTTGTTCGTGGCAACTACTACTCTAAACCCTTAGCCAATTCATAGGAGCAAAAGACGTACAACATATGTGCTTCCTTCATCCACAGACTTATTAATGCTTGGTATACATTTGTATTAATTATGTGATATGTAAGTTTTTATTGTTCTTGTAAAACTTCAGTTGACTCCATCAATCTGATCTAGTATCTGCAGACACTGCAATTCCAACAGATGAAGGCAAGCAGAGAAAGTGAGGTGGAAAGCATTGAAAGGCCTATTTTGTTGGGACTTGAAGTGAATGATGTTAAACTAGGCTCTAGCCTCTCGAAAGTTACCACTAAGATCCAAAAATTAGGTGGTGCTCCATAGGTTTTAACCCACATTTGGTTAGATCATAAATGGAAGGCTCTGGTTCTTAATATGGTAAATATGTCCTTATTGCAATATTTCACTAAAATTGAGCTACCCAAATTAACACAATTGTAACATAATACACATTAACACTCCACAATTCCAAATTAGAAAGAAACCATCCATCATTTCTATCAATGTATGTACTTGAAAGTTATTGTTGGGTATACGACCAAAGTCCCACATTGACTAGAAGTGGGGAGGATCATGGGCATATAATGATGGACAAATATCTCCATTGGTATGAGGCCTTTTGGGGTAAGTCCAAAAGCAAATCCATGAGGGATTAGGTCCAAAGTGGACAATATCATACCATTGTGGAGATATGTGGTGTCCAGAGTCCTTACAAGTCGTATCAGAGCCAAGTTCCGAAGTTAGCCAAAGAGGATGAATCCTCGGAATGCGGAACGAAAGTGGTGGGCCCCGGTAATATCACGATGGGATCCGTGGATGAGCTCGGTTAGACAAGCGGTGTGCTCCGGATTCTTCATGGACGTGTCCTGGTCCCGACACGGTGAAGAGGAGTTGACCTGGGATAGAGAAAGCTCTCGAGGCAGGTGGTGTTCCATGTAAGGCGTGTGCTTCCAACGCATTGGAGCGGAGAATCCTGGTTGGTAGAGAGTGGACAGATGGATAATCGTTTGAGGGGAGGCTTGATGGTCCTTTGTTCGAGGGGAGGATTGTTGGGTATATGACCAAAGTCCCACATTGACTAGAAGTGGGGAGGATCATGGGTATATAATGATGGACAAATATCTCCATTGGTATGAGGCCTTTTGGGGTAAGTCCAAAAGCAAATCCATGAGGGCTTAGGTCCAAAGTGGACAATATCATACCATTGTGGAGATATGTGGTGTCCAGAGTCCTTACAGTTATATTATTAAAATATACATATTTTCTTATATGACACCTTCCTTGACAAGCAAACTCAATCAAATGAGCTCAGATAACATCGACTAGTTGTTAGATGGTTCATCTTCTGACAATGTCAAGACAACTCTTCATGTTCGTATAAATTACTTCATATATAGATGTCTACCCCTTTTAATTCTCCATTAAATTTCCAATTTACATAGCTAGTTATGCTCTTCCCAATAGCCCTAATAGTCTCTCTTTGAAAAACTATTATCACAATCCATTATACAATTCTTGCTACTTCTTATAGCATAAATTTCTGACAATTTCCTTATCCCAAAAATCCCATGGCTCAAATGCGATGAATCACAGTATCAAAGGTATACACAACAATTTGTAACCTTGTTGTATTGCTATGGACCTATAAATTTGGCCTTGCAATCTTTAAAATCTATACAACCTCATCACTTCATGCCTCAAAAGTTGCATTTGTTTTTCCACCCAGTTCGGAACCAAACAATCCATGAACAATTATTCTTTCACTGGGGCAACCACATTGAAATTGATTTCATTGCAACCATAGGAATTTGCAAGTTCAACCACTTTTTCAAGGTTGACATCTAACTCCCATAAATTTGAAGAGCTATAGGATATTGCATTCTGTGGATTTCCGAAAACATATCCAAGTTGTGCTATTGGTGAACAATAATCTCTACCACAACCTTTTCAGTATAAACCCAGGAACGACGATAGATGAGAGGTGTAAGGATCCTATAATGATTATCATTCCAATCCATCATTGGTGCTACACTGGACCATCAACAATGTATTATATGATACAATATTTGTAACATTCATTTTCACATTGGTTTTCTCCTCATCTACAGTTATATGGTCTAAGATTCTAAGATGCAATGATTTTTCCTTGTTATATTGTTATGTTTTTCTTGAAATTATGAATCAAATTCTACATTCAAGGGTTGGGAGGCACAATTTAATCATGAGTTTCTTTTTTGAATGTTGTAGAGTAACAATTTCAATGAATAGTTTTTCTGTCCAATTAGAAGGTTGAGTTCGTTCTCTCAATGAGGAAGGTGGCTTGAATGTTGTGCACCAATTTTGGAATGCTACAACATTGTCAATTTGATTCTCCCTATTAATTTTATTCTCAGGTTCTAGCTTTCATTCCAAAAATGTGATATAATGCTAGTTTCATTTCTAAAAGATATTTATGGGCTTCTAGGGCAAAAGCATGAATGCCAATGCCTCCTTGTCTGAGAATTTTCTCTCTCTCTATTGTTATGATCTAGATTAGAAAGGAGACTTGTTGGGGTTCTCCTTTATGTCTCTACATGGACCTATAACATTTCCCTCACCGGAGGATCAAATTAAACATTGTGTGAGTTCTTTGATTATGCTATGAAACTCTCAAAGGCAAATTACCAAAGGGGTATCAGATGGCCACAAGTGTTAGCAAGTGAATAAAAAGTGGTACCTCAAATATGTCACCTTGGTTGAAGACAAGATTGATTGATTTCCTTTCCCTTGAATGTTTTTATGAATAATAAGGTTTTTTATGCTTCAATCCAGATGAGAATTGTCACTTGTATGCTTCAACCAATGTGACTCTTCTATAAACTGAGATTAAATGCTGAAATAACATTGATGAAATTCTTCCAAAACCTTTACAATGCATTACAATTTGTTATGTCAAACCATGGAAATGTATGTAATCATGTTAGCCATCAAGAAGCTTCTCCCCGGTTGACCATAAAGGCTACAAAAAACCACAGATGGTATAGTTCCAACATCCCCATACTAATAATTGAGTTGTTGTCATTGTTTTTAAGTCCAACAATATCTATGAAGTGAATAGTCCTCGATTTTTTGGTAAGTGATCTTTAGGTTTGACTCTTCTATAGAAAATAGCATAAGCATTAAATGTATCTATCCTATCTTCACTAACAGGAGAAATGTGGTTGTCATCAAAGTTATACCACTAGTTCTCCTATATTAAATTTACATATGCTATGTAATGGTTACCTAATGTACTTCCATAATGGTTACTCACTACACACAGCTCATAGATATTGGACTCACAAGGCTCGTTCTTCCCATCAACAATTTTTTAGGTTGATATCCACTCTAATTTTTCTTCATAAGCTGACAATATAAAAACATTTTAATGTGAATGAGTAGGTTCTTACCATAAAACAGAAATACGAGAGTAGTTTATGAAACAAAGAGATACCTAGAGTTAAAAACACAACTTTCCATCCACCAGTTTTCGATCTGAGTATAGGCCTTCCTTTGATATCAAGGGATCCATACTCGACCCAGTCTTATTTATCATCCTTTCTTCTCTCTGGTTGCCCTGATGGTTTCCAAAATGCCATCCATTCCTCACAAAATTGGAATTTCATGATTATAATCAA
Source organism: Pinus tabuliformis (assembly GCA_031772625.1). Classification (NCBI taxonomy): domain Eukaryota; kingdom Viridiplantae; phylum Streptophyta; class Pinopsida; order Pinales; family Pinaceae; genus Pinus; species Pinus tabuliformis. The sequence goes on from CM062816.1 coordinate 1,843,618,318, forward strand.
TCCACAAACCAACTTTTATAGGTTGATGATGTTTAAATGAGAATTGGGAATTCCACTTCCAAGAATGTTGATACTGCAAGTCTATTTATGGGTGTGATGCAAGTGGATTTGTATTATCCGTTAAATTTGAATATATGATTTTGCAGAAGGAAACACATGTTTTTTCCATTTCTTATTCTGTTAAGCCTATTAATTTTTTATATTATATTATTACTTTAGTTTAAGTAATCAATTACATTGAATTTAGTTTAGTTTAACCAATAGTGTTTTTCATTATTATATAGAGTGGTTTTTAGTGAGATTTTTTGGAAGTTTTTTTGGTGGGTTTTTCTGCTCTAATTTCTCATAGAAATTTATTAAAATCACAAGGTTGATTGGTAACCTTTTCCCAATCGAAGTGCCCTAGAGTTTTTTTAGGGTGCTGAATCCATATATACAGTCAAAAAACCAGTTTAAATAACACAAATCAAGATTTTTCCTCAAAATTTTTCATCAATTCCAGCACCAGAAAATCCAAAAAATCACACTAAAAATAACTCCTTATTATATATATCAATGAAAGAGACAAGTTTCTTCATCATGGTGCAACAGTGATGACAAGATCACCTGGTATTCTGTGCACATTCACGGGATTTTGAGGCACGGTAGTGTGGGAGGTACAATAATAGTGGATATGTAGGCAGTATTAGAGGGTGCATATTTTCAATAGCCTTAGGTTTATTCCAATTTTAACTACTGTCATAAATTTAGAACAATACATGCTTTTCTTTCTTTATAATAACTTCTATTTTTATCGTTAAGTATATTGTTGTTCTGTTTTATTTACAATGCTTTGCATGTGAAATATTCCAAGAATAGATGGGGCGTAGATCCTTGGAAGAGAGATATGCATGCATACTTGCACTCCCTTCTAATGGAAACACCTTCCTAGGAATGGTTCTCTAATGAAAATTAGGGTGTACTCCTCTAGGACAGATTTTGACCACAACATCTCATCTATAAAGAGGATCGTCTAGATGGATTATTGTTAATTCATTAATAGTCTGCTAGGATTTGTGCCATCATTGTTTATTATTTTTCTTTGGCTCTTGAAAGTAGATGAAATATTGAGTTTTCATATATGTGTGTACTTTCTTTTCATATGGCCCCCTTTTTAAGGGGTTTTCTCAGAAACTCCTTTGGCGGACACTGGGAAAACATTTTCTCAAGTTCCCTCAAAACGGGGATGTGGGGAAATGTTTCCCAAGGTGCAATGCACCTCTAGAGTCTCGGAAATATGGGGGCATCCACCCTGAAGGATGTGTCCCTGTGTAACATTGAACTTAACCACTCAAATGCAGTTTCTTGTTATGCTCCTAATTTGGCCTTTCTACACATCCCACTCTGCTTTGAGGTAATGCTTATGGCTATATTATTTTATTGTTTTCTGGTTGTTTTAGGGTTTCTTTTTGCTATTTCTTTTCATTTGTTGTTGCTTTGAAAATTGTCATGTGATGTGAATTTAATATATTCTCTCTACAAGAACATAATGGAGTGCCCTTGTTTTCATATTTTTATCCCCATTTCTATTGTAAAACATTATACATGGAAGGCATCAATGCGCCTCGTATTTATATATGTGGATGTGTGCATTGATTTCCTATTTCAGGATTTTTGACTTTCTTGCTCAGCTATGGATCATATTTGCTAAATATTGTGATTCAAATGCCATGCAAATTCATGTTATTTTCCAATATAGGTGTTTAGAAGGTGATCACGAGTACCAACGAGTTACCAGAGGATGAGGGAAGAACACGAATAGTAGGCTTTCTTTAGATAATCCAGTGAACAATGAGATGTTTGATATACAAAATTCCATTGATGAATCCATGTTGACTGCGACTGCTGAGAATTTTAATTCTAGATAGAGATTTGATGTGGTAGCAAGTTCTTCCACAAGTACTGTATCAACTAATCCTCCTAGGTATCTCACTCCAGTGAGTAGGAGGGCACTTAACTCCCCTCTTGAAGAATCTACCTTTCCACCCCTTCTTGGGAATCATAAAATTCTTCACATAAATCAAGGAACAAAGAAAGAAATATTTTTCTATCCAATTAGAAGGTTGAGATCCTTCTCTCAACGAGGAAGGTGGCTTCAATGTTGTGTACTGATTCTGGAATGCTACAACATTGTCAATTCGATTCTCCCTATTTATTTTATTCTTGGGTTCTATCCTTTAGTCCAAAAACGTGATATAAGGCTAGCTTCATTTCTAAGGGATCTTCATGCGCTTATAGGACAAAAGCATGGATGCCAATGCCTCCTTGTCTAAGAATTTTTTTCTCTCTATTGTTATGATCCATATTAGTAAGGAGACTTGTTGGGGTTCTCCTTTATGTCTCTACATGGACCTATAGCATTTCCCTCACAAAAGGATCAAATTGAACATTGTGTGAGTTCTTTGAATATGCTTTGAGACTCTCAAAGGAAAATTACCAAAGGGGTATCAGCTGGCCACAAGCGTTAGCAAGTGAAAAAAAACGGTCTGTCAAATATGTCACCTTGGTTGAAGACAAGATTATTTGATTTCATTTCCCTTGAATGTTTTTATACACAATAAGGTTTTTTATGCTTCAATCCAGAAGAGAATTGTCACTTGTATGCTTCAGCCAATGTGAATCTTCTATAAACTGAGAATAAATGTTCAAATAACATTGACCAAATTCTTCCAAACCTTTTACAATGCATTACAACGCTTGATGTCAAACCATGGAAATGTATGTAATCATGTTAGATATCAAGAAGCTTCTCCCCGATTGACCACCAAGGCTAAAAAAGCCACAAAGGGTATGGTTCCAACTTCCCCATACTAATAATGGAGTTGTGTTAAATTTTTTCTTAAGTCCAAGAATACCTAGTAAGTGAATAGTCCTCGATTTTTTGGTAAGTGATCTTCAAGTTTGACTCTTCTATAGAAAATAACATAAGCATTAAATGTCTTTATCCTATCTTCACTAACAGGAGAAATGTGGTTTTCTTCAGAGTTATACCTGTATTTCTCCTCTATTAAATTTACGTATGCTATGTAATGGTTACCTACTCTACTTCCATAATGGTTACTCACTGCATACAACTCATAGATATTTGACTGGCAAGGCCCATTCTTCCCGTCAAAATTTTTTTTAGGTCAAGATCAACTCCAATTTTCTTTTCATAAACTGAAAATATAAAAACATTTTAATGTGAACAAGTAGTAGGTGCTTAGCATAAACCTAATTTGCTAATTAATGTACAAATTGAAGAAATTTCACTTACAAAATTGCATTTTAACCCATAAAAGTCTCATTAAATCTTAGTTCCATACATATAATGTAGAAGAGAGAATTAAGCCAAAGAATATATATCATAGCCAAGTTGACTTTTAATACAAACCAATATCCCATAAAATAGCTTCCCTCCAATGGAAAGGTCTAGAGAAGATATTCCAAACTGTTGGGCATCAATGGAGATTGTAAGTGTTTGGCAAATTTATGGTCCTAGAATGTGTGGTTAAGTCATCTTTCTCATCACATCATACATGAAGCATTAATGGGTCTGGTTCTAGCAGGTGTATGCTTGCTACCTACTCCTTGAACTGGGAAATTCCATTCAAATTCTCTAAAGAATGGATGCTCAAGGTGATATCATTATTTTTCCTTGATAGTTTGATTCTCAAATTTCATGACCATCTCAAAATCTTTTTCTTAGTTGTACTGCTCTTGAGGCTCAAGTATTGCAAGGGTTCTCTTAAGTGTCTGCTATGCTTATTATTTCAAGGAAGACATGCATATACATTTGTACTACGATCATTTTTCAAGAATTTTCTTGAAATGTAAATCAATCCACCACATTTAGATTCAAACATGTCATTCCATTTTTCAAAACCATTGTCTTAAGAGGAAGTTGACACCTAACCTTGGACCTGAGATGAGAAACACAATAGCAAATCAAAGACCCCAAAATTTAGTTACTATTGATGCCAAGATCTCAACTAATGTCTAGATGACATTATATTCCATCATTCCATATTATAAGAAAATAAACATTTTTCCATCCGTTCTAAATTCTCTTGAGGACAAAGAAACCCTGAAGAGTGAAATTAAATGCTTTGCAAATGATATCCTTCAGAGAAAAGAGCCGATTAATACTAAATATATTCTCAGCAAAGAGAATCCAATGTCTAATCACAATTTTCCACAACAAATTCCCAATGATTGCTCTAACCCTTTACTTTGCAGCCAACACCAATCCTCTGGTCTTCACTGTAAATAATGATTTTACCTGTTTTTCCAGAGAGAGAGAACAAGCTCTGTCACTTGTGGAACTTCACATTTGAATTAATCTCGTCAATTTTGTTCATGGAATTGTTGGTAGATGGTTTTTTTATATCTTATCTGCAATTTATTCTTAACTCTTGCATTAAGAATTTGTGGAATTAACTTTAAACTGAATTAAGCCATGGGACTATAGATTCTCTACAAGTATTGTTTGTAATAATTTTTGCTTCTTACATTTTTCTCAGTTTTATTTCCATTTTGTGTGTGTGTTGTAGACATGCAGATATAAGAAATAACACTTTTTCTTCAATCCAAAATTACTTTCATATTTTTAAACCCCCTTATTATATTTTTGTACCCATGTAAGCCCCATATTGTTACTATTGTGCCCCATAGAAGCCCATTATTCTTATTATTGTGCCTTTACATTATTATTGTTAAGTCGGCTCTAGTTATATTATGACCCCTTAGACTCCTATATATAGAAAGGAGGTCTTGTCATTTGTATCATCCAAGAAATGTTCATTTGTGTAATGTAAAGGAGGTTGCCCCCTCGAAGAGGCTTATTTCTAAGGTGTTCATCTCTCCTTTCTATCTTTTTGTGAGCTGGTTCCATAACATTTGGTATCAGAGCTTTGGATTCTAGGGTTTCACTGCTCCAAACAGGTCATCATGGCATTTTCGCTATAATGTTTTTTCTAGGATGTTTCAGAGACTAAAAAATACCCATTTGGACTAAAATTGTTTTGAACCTTGGGTCCAAAATTCAGAGCTTTTAGTGCTATACTTACAAAGATATGATCTGAGGAAGTTGGCCTTTTTGTAGACTCCCTAATTACATTCCAAACAGGTGACCTGGGGAAAATAGTCACAACTTTTGTTTTGAGCATTAGATTGAAATTTCATAAAATTTTACAGAAAGAGGATAGAATTTAGTTTCTTGTATATATTTTTCAGATCCTAAGGTCAAAAAGGTGACACGTGGCGCTTCATACAAGTTCGCTCTGCTGAAAAGGTATATAATTAGGTCATCTTGGGAGATTGTGCATAACTCTTTCTTGGAGAATATAAATTCAATTAGACTGGTGGCATTGGAAATAGGACACATAGGGCTACTTCAGGTCGCAGTTTCAAAACTTAAAGATCTAAAAGTATAGAGTTAGAGTGATTTCAAGATCAAGCTCCTAAAATCAAGAAAAAGCAAGACGAGGAAGTTTGATGGCAAGGATCTGGTAAATTGGATACTACAGATGGAGAAATATTTTGATCTACATGGTGTACCAATATTACGAAAGGTATGTATTGCATCTTCATATTTAGAACAAGAGCAATTTTTATGGTATAAAGGGTTTTGTTCTTGTAACAACTTGTTACCTGGTCAATTTTCACAGAGGAAAATATAGCACATTATGAGAATACAAAGAACAACACCTTCTTTAGAGCAACACCACAACAATTGGAAGAGAAAAGTGAAAAAGGGCTTTGTTACAAAGTGGAAAGAAAAATTATGGCAACAAGGAATTCTACCCCTTACAACTATAAATATGGAAGTGTTGTTTCTCCTAGCCTTCCACAACCTACAAGGGTTACACCACAACAATTGGAAGGAAAAAGAGAAAATGGGCTTTGTTACATTTGCGATAGAAAATGCACTAAAGGTCATAAGTATGCTAAGAAGAAATTATTTTACATAGAGTATGAAGAGGAGGAAGAAAGGCATCAAGAAACATCAAAAGAAGAGAATGTATGCCAAGACCCAACCCGAGAGAAAGAAGAAATGGATTGGACCATATCTTGTAAAGTATTGGCAAGAATTACCACTCCTCAAACTCTCAAGATAGAAGGACATATCAAGAAGAAAAACGTTCAAGAAGTGAAAGATCACATCAAGAAAGAAGAAATGAATCCAACCATATATTGTAATGCATTGGCTAGAATTACCACTCCTCAAACTATCCAAATAGAAGGAAATATCAAGAAAAAAAATGTTCAAGAAGTGAAAGATCACATCAAGGATCAAGAAATGAATCCAAACATATCTTGTAAAGCATTGGAAGAAATTACCACTCCTCAAACTCTCAAGGTAGAACGACATATCAAGAAGAAATAGGTTGAAGCAGTGAAAGATCACATCGAGCATCAACAAAAAGTTCTCCAACTTTTAAAGGATAATGCCACTTTGGTGCAAAATAAAACGAAATGACAGGTAGATCAACATCGTAGTGAAAAATACTTTGATGTAGGTGATTGGGTATTTTTACTACTACATCTCAAGTTAGCTATTTATGAGAAGGAAATGTTGGCAATACTACATGCACTTAAGAAATGGCGACCTTACTGAATGGGAAGACACTTCAAAGTAAAAATGGATCATGATAGTCTTAAATAATTTTTAAAATAACTATTATCTTTAGAAGAACAGAAAAATGGGTCACAAATATGTTGGGTTATGACTTTGACATCATCTATAGAAAAGGGAAGCGAAATTTTGTTGCAGATGCACTCTCAAGAAAGGATGAGGATGTGGAAGCATTGTTTTGTGCTATTTCTATTATCCAACCAGATTGGATAAATGAAGAAAGGGATGAATGGAAGAAGGATGAAGAAGTATGGCCACTCATTCAAAAGTTTTATAAGATCCCAATTCAAACAATATTGCCAGAACTTGAAGAGGAAGGAAAAATCATATTGGAACCTAGAGCAGTCATAGAAACAAGAACCTGACAGCTATGAAATCAATCAATTTCAAAGTATCTCATCAAGTGGAATAACTTACCCACATGGGAGGACAAGAATTTTATACAGAAGCATAAAGAACTACTCAAGTGTTCAGGACAACACTTTTTGAAGGAAAGGGGCATGTTAAGCCCCTATACTACTAGTGTAACTCCTTATTGTTATTGGTACAACCCCCTTATTATATTGTTGTATCCATGTAGTCCCCATATTGTTACTATTGTGCCCCATAGAATCCCACTATTATTATTATTATGCCCTTATATTATTACTATTATGTTGGCTCTGATTATATTATGACCCCTTAGACTCCTATATATAGAAAAGAAGTCTTGTAATTTGTATCATCCAAGAATTATTCATTTGTGTAATGTAAAGGAGGTTGCCCCCTCAAAGAGGCTTATTTATAAGGCGTTCATCCATCTTTTCTATTTTTTTGTGAGATGGTTTCATAAAATCTTACTAGGGAGATCCCCTTGACATGTTGGCAGGTCGAACACCATCAACATTTTTGGCGCTAGAAGGAGGGCCTGATGAGAAGCTGTGTCCTCTCATCCAGTTTTGAACCTTTGCATACTTTCATGGAGTCTTGCACTGTTCTACCCCTGAGGTGTTTTTCAAATCAGTAAGATGTCTCCATCTTAGGGAAGCTTTTCGATCTCTTGTCCACTAACACGTATGATGGTGAAGGCGAAGTGGGCTGGCCTGAGTACTTACATAACTTTCTTTCCATGATTCATGAGGAAGATGAGTTTTATAGTGAATAGGCTAGATTTCTACTTGCATAAACACTTCATGAATCGTGATTTCATTGGGTGCTTAGCCTACTCACTAGCACCATGCAATCATTTGAGCACTTATGTGATCTTATTGAAGACACATTCTATCATTTTGATCTAGACCATCTTGAATGGAAACTGTTACAACAACAGAGGGCTTTGCATGAATTCATTATTGATTTTTGGTAGCGCTTCCGTGACTTGCAGTTTAAAGGTCCAAGGAGCTAGATGAAATTTTCTTATCTTTGGGCCCGGTTCAAGTATTGCCTTAAGAAATCTGCTCGTCCTTAGAGAAATTTTGAGATGAAGCCTCGCTCAACATTCTTCATTGATGTTGTTCCACAATCTCATGTGGAAGCAGGCACTATCTCAACTCACTTTCTGCCTTCTTCTTATTCAACAGCTCCAACACTGCCCAGTGATGTTAAGGATCAGGCTCACACAACTGTTCATCCTTCACACCCTCCCAACATCACTTCACTCAATTTTCACATAGATTTGGTTGTGAGTCCTTCGAGTCCTCATATGCATTCTTTTCTACGACCTCCGTCTACGCACTCGGGTGTTCCTTTGAATGATGTTGTCTTGTGTTTGTCCATTTCAGACTCTTCACTTGTTACAAACGAGGAACAACCCACTGACGGAGTTGGTGTTGCAAAAACAACATGCGCTATCATTCATGAAGAGTATGAGTGGGATCTTGAGCATTAACACTCAGTGAATGCTGACTCCCTTCCATCTGAGCCCCCTCTTCTCTTTTGTAAAATTGTTGGAGAACCTGCCATCCATGATTTCGCATGTGTGTCTTCATCCACAGATGCACCCATTATTGCTCTTTCGCAGGCCTTATGTTAACCCATCATCCAGCAATGGAGAGAAACAATCTTTCATTAGAAATCCACTCGATCTTTCATCTTCTTTTTCCTAAAAAACAGAGGGTGAACATCCTTCCTCCTCATCTACCCCTCTATGTGATTCATCAAACCATGAGGATGCCAACCAACATCCTGAATTTTCTGATCTTGGTTGTCGTGATCTCTTCACCTCATCATCCAATCACGATGTTGATTCACTCATTGTTAATTCGTGTTAGCCACTAGTCTATGAAGATCCATCTGCTAATGAAGTACAAACCACATAGACCATCGAGGCACTTCAGCTCGAGATGATGGTTATGTCAAGCCCTCACTATCTTGAGGTTGGTTTCGCTTCTGATCAGGAAATTCTTCAAACACTCAAGGCTCCTCATCACTCATCTGTATGCACTCAAGATCAATCTAACACTCAGATTTTACTTCCTCCACTCGAACTACATGATCTCATTGCTCATGCATTAGAGGAGTCTTACATTGCAAGCACTCATGCGCGATGCAAGTTATATTTGTTTCTTTCATTTTCTTGCATGTCACAGTCAAGAGTGTGCTTATGCTTCAAAGTTGTACGTAGTGTCACACATCACCATGATAAGTCTGCAGACTACACGTCATGCACATGCACTTACTTATGTCTTGTGGGAACTTTGAGTCATGAAGTGTGGTTGTCTTCACTTTTATATCTTTCTTGCTTGCTAGTTTTCACAACGAGGTTTCTCGCAGACCAAGCCTTCACCAACATGGGTCTACCAATGCATTGGTGGTTGCATTGGAAGTATCAGTTCACGTGATCTGACAATTGCCATTAGTGTGTAAGTAGGAGTAGTGTTTGTGTTTAGTTGTTTGCTTTCATGCTTGTTTTCTTACGTGCTTTGTTTGATTTTTTTTTTTTACTTGCTTGTTTTTTTACTTGCTTCACTTTCATTTTTGCTTCTACTCTTGCTTTGCTTTGTGGATTGTTAGATCATTCGCTTGTTTCATTCATAGGTCAGTTTTGAATGAAACCATGTATGACTCTTGAAGCGAGCTGGGTAAAGTACAAGAGGGTTTGTACAACTCTCACTACTTAGTTATATGTCATCTTGCCTATTTTTGATGAGCTTATTACTTTTAGTCCATGATACGTCAAAGGAAAATACATACTATTTGAAGTGAACCTTGCTATAAACACAACGCTTGCGTGCTAACTAGTGTTAGCTTCTCTAGCCAATTGTTTTTGGGTTAACCGTTGTCAGCTCAGTCGTGTAGAGTAAGGTAAGGGGGAAAACCTTAACATGCACATCAAATATACAATAAACTACTTCTTTGCTGGACCAACCTCTTCTGCTCTAAATAAGTTGGGATCCCTCTTACGCCTCTGAAATGAATGAGTGTTATGAACAGTGAAAAATGAAAAAAAGAAAAGTCAAAAATTCAAAATGAAAAATGAATAAGGCGAAACAAGAGAAAGGTTTTCTATGAAGGGAGGTGATGCAGGTAACCCTGCCGGGGTATAGACTAGGCTCGCAGGCAGTGGAGCGATGGTTGTGTTCCTATATGACTCCACCAGGGTACTGTCCAGGCCTGCTGGCAGTGGGTCAGCACTAGAGATGAAACTAAGACTCTGATGACTATATTGCTTGTGCACCTATATACCCGTGAACCCCAATTGAAACAACTATGTTTCCTTGGCTTGGAATGTGTGTCAATCGACCAAAGGTTTGGCAGATGCCACATCTTATAATCAAGTTAGTGTGAAACCAAGATGAGCTAAAATCTGAACAATACTTCCAGAGGTGATAGACTTTCTTGTCATGAACAATGTCCATTTAGAGAGCTACATTGTACTAGTGTGTCTCCAAGTGTTGAAGTGGCTACAACCACCCTCCAAAATTTTTCCTTAGCCTGCCTTGGAGCCTCCCTAGCAACCTTGCACAACAATTTGTCTTTCTTTGTCAAGTACTCAAGCCTCAAATGTTTTCCTCACACAATGATACCTTTTCGATTACAATTGATCCATTCCCCTCATAGGCTGCTCATCCAGACTTGGTCCAACTACAAGCTATGCAGCTTCACCTTGAAAATTGTGCATTTCTGGAGGGAAACCAACCTTCCCTCCAGGAATTGCGCAATCCTCTTTGGCAACCTGCTGGGCTCCAAGATTGTGCAATCCTACTAGCCAACCCTCCCAGTAGGATTTGCTCAAATTTTCCCAGCAACAGGTTGTTCAACCCAGGATTTGTGCAAATCTAGGTAGCAGCCAGATGCTTTTCCCAAAAATTGTGCAAACCTCTTGGGCAGTTAGCCCAGCTCCCAGCTAGAAATGTACATTTTTCCCCAGCAGTCAAGAAGTCTATTGCACGTGCAGCTGAGTTGACTGGTTCCCATGATGACTGAGCAAAACAGACTTGCATGCATATGTTGTTATTCCAAAGGTAGCATGCAAAGGCATCCCTTATTTTGGGGATCTATGTTTAGCAGTTGGAGGTTACATGCAAGGAGCAATTCCGAAACCTCCCACCCAGTGTCGCTTCCCCTAGATTTGTGGTATGCGCATCACAACCTTGATGTTATCAAAACTCATCAACCAGACGCTACATAGATCATTCATCACATCAAGCTCGCAGCTCTGACATCCCACATCACATCTAGGAGTACTTAGCACATTCAACTCAGCTGTTTTTGAGTAAGCCTGCCTCCCATGCCTTGTGCTGCATTTCTGTCACTTTTTGTGTTTTCGCTTGTGGCAGTACTATTTGCATCATTTCTTTGAATGTTTTCTATCATTTACATATATACTAGCTTGTCCTAGCTCTCTTTCAGTTTTCATTGTTATCTCACTATTGTCGCATGCATGAAACTGTTTTGCATGGATGTTCACCCAACTAACGAACTACCTCACCCACATGCATGTTGATCTATTTCTTGAATCTTTCATTCATGTTTTGCATGCACCGTTAATCACTTCTGCTATCACTTATTATCGCAATGCATTCACTGACTTGCTTGATTCTAGTTGCTCGTTGACGAGTCGGGCCAACCTTGGCCCAGGCTTTGGCTTCACCAAGGCTGCGTTGCACAATCTGGGGAAGGTAGGCTCACCTTCCCCTCCAAATTTGTGGATTCCTACCTAGCACTGGCCTCTAGGACTGCTTTACGCATTTTTTGAGGACAGTGGATGCTTGGCCCAACAAATTGCGCAAATTTGTCCTTGGGCTAGCAGTCCTTCCAGCTGGAATTGTGCATTCCACAATCCCAGTAGTCAGCAGCCAGACTGGACTTTTCATTGCATAGTTCCAGCAGTTAGTTAGTCTCCAAGTAGCCTAGACTATGCCTTGTGCAGTCTTGGTGGTTGGTCTTCCAACCTCTTGGCATAAATTGCGTAACCCTCATGATCATTCACTGAGGTATGTTGCAAGTCAGTTCTCATGTTCATTTTCATTTTTGAGTAATACATTTCTTGCCATGAGTATTTCCATGTCCCCAGGTATAGCAGGTGTTCATCTTCCTCTCAGATGTATAGGTACAATGGTTTCCAGGGGAGCAAAGATGAAGACACCATTCAAGGCACACTTGGGGATGAAGTCGATCAAGTGTCTATAGACTTGCCTACCGACAAAGAGATCAAGTTGTTCGTAGACAAGGACATCAAGATATGATAGTAGCAACATCATAGTGAGTAGCAACATGAAAATCAGTTGAATATAGCATATCAAATGTAATGAATGCAAGAGGAGGGATGTTGACAACACAAAGGTGGGACAAAGTTTCATGCTCGAGAAGATCCATTGACGATGAAAGAAACATGGAGACTCTGGCTATGAGGTGATGGTGCGAAATGAAGATCCTGTGAAGACAAAGAATGGAACAAATAAGGAGTTGCATGTGCTGAAGCGACAACTCAAGAAGAACATGAAGCTACATAAATAGAAGAATTATTTGCAACAGGAACAGGAACAACAATGAGTGCAACATGTTCTCACGGATGAAACTGTGCCCATACAAGTTAATGATCCATCCCAGCAGTTTACACGGAGCAGACATGGTGAGCATAGTTCTTGATCACATGCAAGGGATTCAACATCATGTGTGTCATTGAGAGCACACATACAATCCAACCCATTTGACACACTCACTAAGGTGAGGCAAGGAAGCAAGTCCAACTCGAGCTTAACATGTACTTTGACAAGTTGATGTGCATGACCACCAGCACACACTTGAAGATCAGCATGGACACTACGCATCATTGTGTTGTTAGTTTACCCGCACCCAAGAAGACCATGTGCATGTTAGCAGATGAGTTGGATGAAGGAGCCAAACCAATGCATCTATTGCAACTGAGGCAAGAGTTCACTTTAGCAAGATATCACCATGAGGTGCATGCACACCATCATAGACAACCAAGCTTAACTTCAACTCACCACCTTCACAATCACAAGCATGTCAAAGAGTTGGCCTCATCACAGCGGACAGAGTGTTAGTGATGTCTTGCAAGGCTTGCTCAAGCTATGTTGTCTCATAAGTGCTTTTATGTGTACTCATTGTTGTTTTCACTATTCAAATATTGCATCTAAACTAGAAAATTATGTATGCTAAAATTTGGGCTTAAAGAAGCCTCTTCATAAGATGCTTTAACATTTTCTACTCTTCGCTTTAGATGTGAATGTTGATTTCCATATTTGACATTCTACTCATTTTTTTTATAAGATTATGTTTCAATTTCTTGTGCAATCTTAGTGGGGTTATTTGTGCTACAACATTATGGCACCCATGGTTGTTTTTCTATTTGCATTTGTTCTAATAGATTGGATCATCTGTATTAGTGGCAACGGTATAATTGGAATACAAGTGTTTCGAGCACTTTCTCTTACTATATATATAATTTCCTCAATAAGATAGGAGAGTGTTGGGTGTCCCTTGGAGGCATAGTCCTTTGCATCACAGATGCTCACCCATATCTCACTTGACCTTTAAAAGTGTGCTTGTGGTCTTTTGACTCTTGTGTGATTTTGAATGTTGAGGTCAAGTGGAATGAAAATAAATCGAAATTTAGCTGACTTATATTAGTTTTCCAATGTGTTTTTTGTAGTTTCCAACTCCTAATGCTATGTTTTCTGATTTTGGACATTTCTCCCACTGTAAATTAAGGTAAGTAAATATTTTTCTCCCAATAACTTCATATATCAACATTTAATATTCTAATACATTGATTTTTAGTATGTTACCGTATATATCTTTGACAGTGCTGGTATATCCTACTTGATTCTTGCATATATAGGCGAGGCTACTTTTTTCTCCAAACATATGGGACCTTAAAAGAAATTTCTATAAGGCGTTCCTAGGTAAGTCTTAAATGTTGATTTTTTTAATCTTGTATGGGAGTAGAAATCCATGTTTTAACATATTCAATATGTATTTTCAGTGGATAATTCAACAAATCCAAAAAAATTATTAAATAAACTAAACAAAGATCCATGAATTAATCCATACATGCAATGTTGAAAAACCTAGAGCTAAATACACTCAAAATTCAACACTGACTTCTTGCATAATCTCTTCTTTAGTAAATGCATATACAAAATTAAAAATAGATCTCATCCCATTAAATAGGAATTTTCCAAAAAATTCCTCCCTATAAAATTGTCTTGTAAGTACAACTAGATATTATTATCCTTGCATGGCATTCTCATGGTTTCACTAGGTTTGCAAAGTAAAGACATTTCCCCAATAGATTGTTGCTTTTTCATAGGATCTTTTAACACTGATATTTACTTCTTATGATTTCTTTAGTTACTCTTTTCTTGCATTCATATTCATCATAAACCAATTATACAGAACATCTCAACAATAGAAACTATATGCTAGTAGGATCATAAAGAGACATGTAAACAAGAATACAAACATTTACCTTGGGAAATCCCTCATGGGGGAAAACCCGAAAACCTTAGATAAATTATTCAATTCATCAAGATACATGCCTAGATATTTTAGTCAGTCACAAGGTGAAATTTACTAGCGAAGTAGAATTGGTCAAACTTGGTCCAATTTCCTCCTAGTCAAATTAAAAAATTTCTCGAGAACCTCTACCTGATCTAGTTTGCCAAGGAATAAATTTCACTCGCTTCTAAACCTAACAATATAGTTCCTATTTCCCTAGTCTGCCTCACAAAAATTAGGGTCTTTTTTCACATGTGCAAGATCACAATAGAAAGATAGATCTACTCTTGCAAGGTTGGATATGTGAGAAAGGTAGAGAGAGAGAGAGAGAGAGAGAGAGAGAGAGAGAGAGAGAGAGAGAGAGAGTGATTTCTTATATATACATTTTTGGCTGGCCAAATGGGTGCCTCTTTGAGTGCGTATGACTTGAATAAGAGGGATGACTAAGCTTGTTGGGAAAACCCAACAACTTTAGATAAATTCTTCAATACAACAAGAGACACGCCTAGATCTTTTATTCAATCACAAGGTCAAACTAGCCAACAAAGTAGACTTGGTCAAAATTGGTCTAGCTTCCTCCTAGTCAAATTAAAGAGATTCTCAAGAACATTTGCCTGATCTTGTATGCTAGCTTAGAAATTTGGCCTACTTTTGCACCCAATAATCTCAATCTTTTTTCCCTAGTATGCCTGAGAAAAATTTAGCCCTTCTGTCACATGTTTGAGGTCACAATAGAAAGATAGGTCCACACGTCTGAGGTGAGATGTGTGTGAGAGAGAGAGAGAGAGATTCATATTTTTTCATTCTTCTTGCCTACTTCTTTTCTTTTGATGTCCATAAGATATATTTTATTGTGTAATACAAATTGTGACAAGGAAAGGAGGTCGACTTCCTTATATATACATTTCTTCTTGGATGAATATGTGCCTCTTTGGAGGCCGACTTGATTAAGAGGGACAACTGGGCTTGTATGGAGGAAAAAAAATCAAATATCAAAATTCAAAATTTTTCTTTTGAAATAGGACATGAAGAACATGCCTTATATTTTCTCTTTTGAGAAGGGCATGAAAAATATGCCTTATATTTACCATTACATATGCATCAAGGGCTAAAAGCATTAATTATGAAGATTGACCATAGCTACAAAATTCAACACAGATATCCACTTGATGTAGCCTCTATAGAAGTTATTCAAAATCCTTGACTAACGATATATACAATATTTGTCATACATGAACAATATCATTAATTCTTCTATTTTGCAAGAGCAATGGTCCACAAACATGTCTGTTTATGGCATAGACAATCTTCATCCAGTTTTAATAACATGGGATATGATGCAAGTGTACAAGGGATCTGTTTTACATCAAATATGTAGTGATTCCAAAGCCTTCATGTTATGAAACCAGCTCAAGAAAACAAATAAAAGATAGATTAATGCATTAGAATTCAGCCTCTTCGAGGGGCAACCTCCTTTACGTTACATAAATGAAAAATTCTCGGATGATACAAATGAAAAGACCTCCTTTCTATATATAGGAGTCTAAGGGGTCATAATATAATCAGAGCTGACATAACAATGATAATGTAAGGGCACACTAATAACAATAGTGGGCTTTTATGGGGCACAATAGTAACAATATGGGCACTACATGGGTATATAAATATAATAAGGGGGTTGTACTAATAACTATAAGGGGTTACACTAGTAGTATAGGGGCATAACATGCCCCTCTCCTTCAAAAAGTGTTGTCCTCAACGCTTGAGTAGTTCCTGATGCTCCTGTATAAAATTCTTGTCCTCCCATGTGGAATCTTCAGTGGGTAAGTTCTTCCACTTGATGAGATACTCTGAAATTGATCGATTTCATAGCTATTGGTTTCTTGTTTCTAGGATTTCTCCAGGTTCCAATATAATTTTTCCTTCCTTTTCAATTTTTGGCAATATTGTTTGAATTGGGATCTTTTGCAACCTTTGAATAAGTGGCCATACTTCTTCATCCTTCTTCCATTCATCCCTTGCTTTGTTTATCCAATCTAGTTGGATAATAGAAATAGCACAAAACATTTCTTCCACATCCTCATCCTTGAAGAGTCTTCCCATTCAGTAAGGTCGCCATTTTTTAAGTGAATGTAGTATTTCCAACATTTCCTTCTCATAAACAACTTTCTTGAGATGTAGCAGTAAAAATACCCAATCACCTACATCAAAACATTTTTCACTACGATGTTGATCTGCCTGTTGTTTCATTTGATTTTGCATCGAAGTGGCATTATCCTTTAAAAGTTGGAGAAATTTTTGTTGATGCTTGATGCGATCTTTCACTGCTTGAACCTTTTTCTTCTTGATATGTCCTTCCATCTCTAGATTTTGAGGAGTGCTAATTTCTTCCAATCCTTTACAATATATGGTCGGATTCATTTCTTGATTCTCGATGTGATCTTTCACTTCTTCAACATTTTTCTTCTTGATATGTCCTTCTATCTTGATGGTTTGAGGAGTGGTAATTTCAACCAATGAATTACAAGATATGGTTGAATTCATTTCTTCTTTCTTGATGTGATCTTTCAATTCTTGCACCTTTTTCTTCTTGATATGTCCTTCTATCTTCAGAGTTTGAGGAGTGGTAATTCTTGACAATGCCTTACAAGATATGGTCTGATTCATTTCTTCCTTCTCTGGGGTGGGGTCCTAGCGTATATTTTCTTCTTTTGATGTTTCTTGATCCTTTTCTTCCTCCTCTTCATATTCTATGTAAAATAATTTCTTCTCAGCACACTTATGACCTTTAGTGCATTTGCTATCACAATTGTAACAAAGCCCTTTTTCTCTTTTTTCTTCCAATTGTTGTGGTGTAACCCTTGGAGGTTGTGGAAGGCTAGGAGAGACAACACTTCCATCTTTATAGTTGTGAGGGGTATGCTTCTTAGTTTCCATAATTTTGCTTTCCACTATGTCACAAAGCCCTTTTACTCTTTCCAATTGTTGTGGTGTTACTCTAAGAAGGTGTTGCTCTTTGTATCCTCATAATGTGCTATCATTTCCTCCATGAAAATTGACCATGTAACAAGTTGTTTACGAGAACAAAGCCCTTTGTACCATAAAAATTGATCTGGTTCTAAATATGAAGATGAAATACATACCTTTTGTAACAGTGGTACACCATGTAGATCAAAATATTGCTCCATCTCAAGTATCCAATTTATCTGATCCTTGCCATAAAACTTCCTCATCTTGCTTTTTCTTGATTTTAGGAGCTCGATCTTGAAACAACTGTAACTATGTACTTTTGGATCTTCGACCTTCAGTGGCGCTTTGTATCCTCTTTCCAATGCCACTAGTCTGATCCAAATTGGATTCTCCAACAAAGAGTTATGCCAAATCTCCCATAGTGACCTGATTATAGACTAGTTTAGTAGAGTGAAATTGTACGATATGCCACATGTCAATGTTTCAACCTTTGGTATGAAAAATATATACAAGAAACTATAGTCCATCCTCTTTCTGTACCTTCTTACGAAATTTCAATCTGATGCTCAGAGAGAAAGTTATGACTTTCCCCAGGTCACCTATTTGGATTATAATTTAGGAGTCTACAAAAAGACTAGCCTCCTCAGATCATATCTCCGAAAATATAGTGTAAAACGCTCTTAAATTCGGACCCAAGATTCACCGCGATTTCTTCTCAAATGGGTTTTTTTTAGCTTCTGAAACATCGCAGAAACAATGTTATAGCGAAAATTCCACGATGACTTGTTTGGAGCAGTGAAACCCTAGAATCCAAAGGCTCTGATACCAAATGTTATGGAACCATCTCAAGAAAAGATAGAAAAGATAGATTAACGCCTTAGAATTCAGCCTCTTTGAGGGGGAAATCTCCCTTACACTACATAAATGAAAAATTCTTGGATGATACAAATGAAAAGACCTCCTTTGTATATATAGGAGTCTAAGGGGTCATAATATAATCAGAGTTGACAAAACAATAATAATGTAAGGGCACAATAATAACAATAGTGGGCTTCTATGGGGCACAATAGTAACAATATGGGCACTACATGGGTACATAAAAATAATAATGGGGTTGCACTAATAACAATAAGGGGTTACACAATTAGTATAGGGGCATAACACTTCAAAATACATTGAATCTTACTACAGGAAATGCATGAACATTGCTAAGAAAGTTCATCTTGCATCATGTATTGATTTCTAGAGCTAGGCACTTATATATATATATATATATATATATATATATATATATATATATATATATATATATATATATATATATTGAGCTATTCGATATCCCATATTGACATAGCATATAAATCATGTTCATTCTCATCATATTGTTCTCCTATATCCGATTCATTAGTGACATCCATTCCTACAACAAACTGTAAATTAGCGGTACTAGAATTACATGCTTTTCTTGTTGAGAAATATCTACAAAATTGGCTTCCTCAATTGGATAATAATGTAGCTTCTCAAGTTCTCTTCCTGATCCATCCTTATACCACCCCTTAATATAGCTCAAAGTTAAATGTGCATGGTGTTAGGCTAAATCATTTGTCAGAAGTGGGGCTCTAGTATCAGTTGGATCTCATTACTTCTTAGTATTGCAAATATTTCAGAGAGTAACTTATGGGGGGAAGGCTCCATTCCTTGTAATATTCATGAGGTTGGAAAAAAATTTGCCTCCTTCTAGTTTGAGTGCTCTGAAAAATTTTGAACGATTATGGGAACATAAAACATTTCACATGTGCTTGTGCGGGATATTGAAATAATTGTGGTAGAAATACCCTTTATAATTCTTCTTAATATTCCCATTTCCTACAATTTTCTCCAATAGTAGAACTATATCCTTCAATCCAGTGGGGAACTCCAAACCCTATATTTCCAAAATCTATAATGCTATGAATAATGTCACTAGTGGTTGCAATTACCTATATTGTTTAAGTTCTCCCCTCGTGATATCTACGGCTTATGAACTTCATGAATTCCTACATTATGATCATATAAGAATCATATAAGAACAAGAATATCCAAATCACCATGCTAGTTCCTCATTGTCAATTTGCTTATGCATTTTTGATCTTTATGCAAATTTTCCAATTGATTGAGTTCTTCTTTTCCTTTGAATGTCTTTTTCATCATGTACACACAACACTATACTCATAGTTAACATGTTCTGAGAAAAAATAACTATTTCTACTATTTTTTATGATACATGAAGTTCTCCATGCATATTAGAAATAGGTGTAGCATCTACCCCAAACTAGTAGTCTATCCCAATAATTAAATTGGTCATTGGACTTGTAACGATTCTGGATGTATTTGGGAAAGACATTGTTTCCATGATTGGGCCAAAATTCATAACAACTTCTTGTGATCCAAATGTGTTTCCTATGTTTTGACTTTGCCTTTTATAAGATGTTACATTACAATGCACTGCAACAACCTTTATTCAACATAGGGTATGCACGTGATCTTTTACTTTGTCCTTTATGTCCTTCAACTTGTAACACTTTTGAACTTTCTCATTAAAAAAATAGAAAATAACCCTATATTTTACTCTCTGTTGACATACTTTTAAGCATAAACTAATTTCCCTAAAGCCTTAAGCACAAATTTTCAAACCTGACTTCCTCAATGTTGCAAACATTTAGTGGCATGCCTACTTGTGGATCATCTGAGCCCCTACCCACTTTGACTGTTTGTGGCTAATTAAACTATCTACATCTTTCTTGATAACTTAGCTCTCTGACTACTTGCTCCTTGATAAAATTTTCACTTGATTCATCTCCTTGAAGTTTCTTGATTTTTTTTCCATTCTATTTTTTTTTTTTCCAGATTTGCACAATTGTGAATAGTTAGACTTTCTCCCTACAAACAAAGCATATCAAACTTTTCCTATTATGCTAGATTCTAAGGAATTCAATGTTATGGTTGCCTACAAGTCATTCCAAACATATTTTTTTAAATCTTTAATCCTTCACATTTTTAGAAAATAAGCTTTTTTTGCCACATTTCAACATGATTCCACTAGCTATTTCAACAAAAATAGACAGTTAAACTGGAAAATAAAACGTTTTTGGTTTCCAACAAAGAATGTAAACATAGCTTAAAACTTAAAAGCTATGTGATTTACGACATCGATTAGTGATCTCAGGGCCTCGACAAAGTTCTATCATTCTAATTGGCCTCCAGCCTTTCGACTCTAAGTTGGAGGAATTTCAAATACTAGGAGGCCACACCAAGAACAACTACAATATCCATGCAATTTCCTTCAGTAAAATTATTCCTAAATAGATCTATAACATTTTTCATTTTCTCTTTCCTTGACCTCCTCCATGATATTGGTTGCCCCACTTTAGCGGCACTATTATTTGAGCTAATTTTACCTGATTCTTAGTATTTATGGGTGGAAAGAAAACACCATCTTAACTACTTTTTCCATTGAAAACTACAGTATACTGGATAGCAAGCAGAATAAAGTCAACCTCCTTTTCTCTGAACTCCATACATTCAAATTTTCTATTCCTACTCGAATTATCATTGATAGTATGGTTATTGTCTTGTTAGACACAAATTTTCACAGATTTCAAAATTTCTCAAACAATTGGTAGGTACGCTCCATTGTCCTACTATTAGTCAGGGAATCGATCAATGAATTACACCAAAAATTGTGAGCATTTAGACAATCTCGGTGACCACTCATAAATAGTCTGCTTGGTTATTCATTTAAGATCCTTCTCAACCATGTTTTCTTTTAGGTGAAAATAAACCATCCAATAGTGGATCCATCTCCACCACACTCATTGCATATCATGCTACTCATCTTTATTGGAAATAATATACAATAATTTGTACAATCAAGAGAATATACCCTTGGCATTATTTTGTAGCAGGTGAAAATAAACCATCCAATAGTGGATCAATCTCCACCACACTCATGGCATATCATTCTATTCATCTGTATTGGAAACAATATACAATAATTTGTAGAATTAGGAGAAAATAACCTTGGCATTGTTTGCTAGTATATGATAGACATGTTTGGAAGAGTGAGGGGATAACTTGTAATATAAATACATTGATTAAAACGTATGGCTATCATAACATTGAGAAATTAGTACCAGCATGCCTTTTTTTAATGATGCAAGAATTTCTATCCATAGCCAATTTGATTATATCTTGTTGTTGTTCCAGTGCATACAATTAGAAGAGAATGGATATCAGATCTCTTCTCTCCATAGCCAATTTGAGCATATCTTGTTGTTGTTCCAGTGAAAACATTTAGAAGAGATTGGATATTGGGCCTTTCCTACTTACTGTAGCACAACTATATCTAAATTAGTTTTGGTGCATTTTTTTGGAGATGGAAACTCATCCTCCATTTATAAATGTTGAGCACAATTTGACAATGAGAAAATTCACTGAAATGAAAACAAATGCAGCAATTACAGTGAAATAATAATAATAATAATAATAAAATGAAAAATGTGTCAAATTTCAAATCATATAATTTTTCATTTAGAAAAATAAACTCTAAAGCTAGTAGCTTAAGATTTGAATTCTTTAATCTAATAGAAAAGTTGAGTTGCACTTGTGTACAAATTCACATTGCTCAAATATGTTGACAGTGAAAACGAGCTAAATAGATACCATTCAATAGATCTGACAAGATATTAAGAGTGTGTGCTAATTCTAGTTACTTTTCTTTGTATGACTATATTGAATTGTTTGTAAATTATTTTGTATTATTAGCTTGTTGTGCGGGTCACATTACAAGGGTGTGACATTAAGATAACTCCATTGAGTTATTTGATTATTAAGTTAAGAATAGGGGCTGCATAATTATATATTTTACATAATACAAATATTATGTCATTATCTGTCAAACATTTTGTTTTTCAAATCAATGCCTATATATTCAATTTCAAGTATTTCCATAACGCCTGTTAATTATTTAAAGGATGCTAGCTTAATGGAAGATCATTTGCCTTATCAACAAGAGGTTGGTGGTTCGATTCCATTGTGCCCTTACATCAATTAATCAATGATATTTTTGTTTATTTTTAATTAAATAATTTCAATAGTGAGATATTTTTCTAGATCCATTGATTTGTATTGTCTCTAAAGAAACAAAAGTGATATTATATTGTTTTTAAATATAATTGTTTGTTGTCTCTGGAGAGACAATAGATAGGATTAAAGATATATTGTCTCTATAAAGACCATGTCTTTAATCTCAACTATTGTCACTCAAGAGACAAAACTGAAGTTGTCTCTTAAGAGAAATTAATGTTTATGTTATATATTGTCTTTATAGAGACAATTTTCTTAAGACAATAATTCGAGACCCTCCCTTAAAGACAATATTTAAGACAATACACAAAACTGAAGTT
This sequence comes from Pinus tabuliformis, assembly GCA_031772625.1. Lineage (NCBI taxonomy): Eukaryota > Viridiplantae > Streptophyta > Pinopsida > Pinales > Pinaceae > Pinus > Pinus tabuliformis. Next base: position 1,843,641,331 of record CM062816.1, read on the forward strand.
ATCACTTAAGAGACAATAATGCTTGTGCTATATATTGTGTTTATAAAGAAATTTTTTTAAGACAATACACATTTTTTTTATCTCAAGTTAAGACTATATATATATCTAAAAATTGTTTCAAATATTGTCTTAAGTCCCCTCTATATTGCAGTGATTATTGCACTACTCACACAGCTTTAATTGTATAAAGATAACGACTTCCTTAGAGGAAACATCGATTCCAAATGTACCCAAATATTTTATTCTAGGTTTTCTTTTAGAAATATTGGATCTTGATTATCTTCCATAGTGTCAGGATAATCACCCGTACATGTTGTCTTTTGGAAACACTTCTCAGGTCTCGATTTTGAATGTTTTTCATTAAATTCTGAAGAGTTTTCGGATTCATATTTGTTTTAATTAATAATGTTAGGAGAGATACCTATTGAATTCTTCTCACCTGTTAATGATATTTCATTTCCCTCTCTATGTAGATTAATGATATTTCATTCCTCACTCTATGCAGCAATAGAGATTAACCTTCTTGATTATAAAACCTCGTCCTTTTCCCACAGCTAATTTTGAAAATAATTTTAGACACTCCTTACTTATTGATATTTAATTTACGAGGCATTGAATTTTGATCAAAATAGACATAGGACTTATTAATATTTTCATTATGAGGCATTGAATTTTGATCAAAATGGCCATATGAGAGATATTGTGTTCAGCTTGAAAGCTAACTGAGTCTGGGTATCATATCCTAAGAGGAAACTTAAATTTCATTTTATGTAACATAGCATAATAACAAAAAGAAGAGACAAACATTCATAAAGATGTAACTTTCCACTTATATATTCATCCATCTCAAGAACAGATCATAATAACATAATAATAGAAGACCAACTTAAAAAAAAACAAAAATAGTTTTTCACTTATCTGTTTATAAATAGGGAGCGAGGGAATTCAACTAGGAGAATGAGAATCACATCCAGTTTGCCCCCTTGAGCCTTCTCATTTTATAGAAAAGTTTATCGATTACAAACTAACGAGGTCAATAGATCACGAACTTATTAGCATTTGTTTAGGTTTCTACTGGCCACCAACCAACTCAGGAGTTCCCAAACTATTAGTGTCTTCCCTCCCTCAACAAATTCCTATTCAGGGTCACAAGCGTACAGATTGATTATCCTCCTTTGGACCTCCTCCAACTAGGAACCAAGTCTTCAAGGTTTTTTCTTCCCTCTCCGCTCTTGGCTCCCTTTTCCCCCAACTCAGAGTATTTATCTCTTAGGGAGAGGAATAATTGTCTTGTAGTTGTTTGGTAAAATGAGAATTTTGAGATAGGGTTTCCCTCATGAATTCTCCTTTCCTATGAATTCCAAGTTTCTAATGAATTCCAAGGCTTTCTATACCTTTTAGAGTAAATTAAAATAAAATTTAAACACTATAATTTTTCACTAGGCTTTCCATTTAGCCCCTGATTTACCAAGTATGTGCAATAAAAAAAATGTTCTATGATGACTTGATGAGTAACTCTCCTTTTAGATGCGTTTCAGATGTCAGCAAGTAATAATTGAAAAAAATACCCTCCTTTTAAAAATTGCAAAAGAAATTTAAAAACCCCATTTTTCGGGCAAATCCTTTGATATATACTAATTTCTTGCAACATCACTATAAATAAAAATTTAAATTGGAAAATGGTTAAATAAATACAACAAATAAACTCTTCCACTTTAGTGGTTACCTTCTTATGAATTCAAAATCACTAGTTATTGATCTCAAATAATCTCTCTTTTGCTTTGCAACCAAGAAAAGCTTCTTTTGTCCTTTGCAACCATCTCTCTTCTACTCTGCAACCAACAAAAACTTATCTTCTGCTTTGCAACCAACAAAAATTCCTCTTCTGCTTTGCAACCAACAAAAGCTACCCAGAAAAATAGACATGGTAAAAATGAGGATACTAATATTAATCACATACTGTAAATTAAGTAAAATTGGAAAATTGTAATTTAAAAGAAACAGTAAGCACTTGTTTAGGTAAGCTACATTAGAGAATAATCTCGTGGGAAAAACCATGGGTTAAGAATATCATGAGAGCTGCTGCTATTAGATTATACGAGAATGTAATTGCCAAGCTAAAAAGCAATCAAGGGTGGTCGAAAGATATTAATGTAATATTGGAGTTAAACAAGTTTTCCCCCTCTCCTCTACCCTATTTGGCATTTACATTGACAAGCTTGGACATTATTTAGAGGAAGCAAGTTGTGATGGAAAGATCTTAGCTGGGATAGTCATCATACTTCTTCTCTATGCTGATGATATTGTTATTCTCGCAAGGTGCCCATCTGATCTTGATAAGCAACTTAGGCTTCTTAAGGATTTTTTTCTCCACCATGGGTATGACTGTTAACACTGACAAAACAAAAGTTATGATTATAAAATCCAAGAAGGACACTTACGCTAATTTTACGTATGACAATAATAACTTGGAGGAAGTGTATTCATAGAAGTACCTAGGAATTGATATTCATCACAAGCTCAACTGGAACTATAGCATTAAGAAAAGGATTAATTGGGGGTGGAAAGTTTACTTTGGCCTTGAAAATAATTGTAAAATGGAAAACCTCGTAATGTGGGATAAAAGGAAGTTCCTCTTTGAAACTTTGGTCACTCCTGTTATCTTATATGGATGTGAGGTCAGGGGTTGCAGCATCTCTAGAGAATCCTGGAAATAGATTGAGCAAATCCAGAAGCGTTTTATAACTTATAACCTAAAAATTAAAAGCAATACACCCTATCCTATTCTCCTTATAGAAGTAGGTCTTTCCCCTATCAAGAGCCTAGCTATGACTAGGCTTCTGTTGTACAAGCACAAGCTCAATAACATAGGAGATCATAGACTTCCTAGGCTAGCTTTAAATTCCAGCCAAAACAACCTAAGGCTCAAGCGGGGGTGGTATAAAGACACGAGGGCCTGGTTAAACCTTTGGGAGATCAACGAGAATGATGCATTGCAAAACATTAATAACATTAAAAATATTGATACTTCTAAGTTCAAAGAAAAAAATGTAGTGTGAGAAAGATTTAGCAGCTAAAATAAAATTAAGTTATTATAAGAAGGTCATCAACCCCACCCTAGAAGATCAAAAGTATGTCTCTGTTTTAACTAGCTCAAAGAATAAAATTAATATAGAGAAGATTAGAACGAACTCTCATGAGCTCCATAGTGAAACAGGTCATTGGGTAGTTCCTCAAACACCATGGATGGAAAGGATTTGCCATCTCTGCGAGAATAAGAACATCGAGGATGAAAACCACTTCCTCTTAGAGTGCCCCACGTACACCACATTAGATCTCAGTTTCATAATCTTTGTCGCAATACTGAGCTCCCTAGCCGTTTATGATGTCAAAATTACAATGAGCTCGGGAGGCTTCTCTCCAAGCTTTTTGAGCATAGGAATAAAATCTTAAATCAAACTAAATAATTTGTTTTTTTTCTTTAGGTCCGATAGACCAACGTTTGGTCTCAATGGACGTTAACCATCATCATCATCATATTATTATTATTATTATTATACTTACCTAATTTGGCTGTGTAAAGTGTTAAACATGACATGAGAGAACAATACAACATTTTTATGATACTGGGCTAGAGAGCCCCTCTAGAGGCAATAAAATTTTAAACTTTAGAGTACTTTTTAATGTTCAACTAACTTTATAATATGTTTAGAATAATCACGTTTCAAATCATTGTGGGCTAGAAAGCACCTTTCGAGGGAATAAGCTTTTAAACTTTAGAGTATTTTTTAATGTTTATCTAACTTTATAATATGTTAACATTTAAACATTAGAGTTTGTTTTTTTTTTTTTTTTAATGTTTATGTTTATCTAATTTATAATATATTAACTTTTAAACTTTAGAATATTTTTTTATGTTTATCTAACTTTATACTATGTTTAAAATAATCACCTCTCAAATTATTAGTCAAATCTCATTTTTGAGAATACCATGGGAAAAACCATGGGTAATGGGTATGGGAAAACCATGGGTTGGCAAAATTATAAATTTTATTTTATTTTATTTTCTATGTAATTTGACGAAGTCAAAATTATAAACAACAGAGTACCTAACTTTATAAAATGTTTATGATAATCATGTTTAAAATTCTTAATAAAAAGCCAGTCTAGAGAATATCACCGGAAAAACCATCCGTTGAGAATACTATGAAAAAACCATGGTATTATTAATTGGATTTTTATAAATAATTATTAACTTCAATTTTATATTTTATTTATTTTTAATTGTATTTTACATTTATTTTTATTGGTATCTAATTTGACGGAGTCAAAATGTTTACATAACATCACATAACATAATGTTACAACATATATTCCATAATGGACTAAAGAGCCTTTCTAGGGGCAAAATTGAAACTAAATTAAAAAATAATAATTAAAATAAGTTTGAATTAGTCAATTGATGATGTTTACATAACATCACATAACATAACATTACAACGTCTATTCCATAATGGGCTAGAGAGACCCTCTGAGGGCAAAAATAAAACTAAATTAAAAAATAATAATTAAGATAAGTTTGAATTAGTCATTTGATGTGTTTACCAATGTAGTTTACAAGTCCATGGTATTGCATATCTCACGATATTTTCCCATAGTATTTGTTAGAGTTAGGCCTATTTAAAGGCTTAGAGAATCAATGATGGAATCCATTGCGTAACTCGTGCTATTTTCTCATTGTATTTGTTATGCAGCTGTAATTAAAATTGACGGTTTACAAGGCCATGGTATTGCATAACCCGGTTTACAAAGCCATGGTATTTAATAACCCATGGTATTTTTCCTTAGTATTTGTTATGGCTAAGCATATTTAAAGGCTCAAAGAATCCATTATGGAATGCATCCATCTTAACTCCATATAAGTAGTGTATACATGGGCGACTAATTTGGTGTCATGGTAAGTTTTGTTTTTATCTTATGAACAAGCCTTTTATAGGTGCAATAGTACTTGGAATATAGTTTTACAATGGTGTTTACTTACATTTTGTTGACATGCTCTTGACGTACTTTCACTGTGATGTAGTTTCTATTGATATAGTAGATCATATTGAACATAGAACAATAGAATATGTAAATTGGCTTTTATGAATGTCTTTCAGATTAATCATATCATTAGGTTCATTGTCTTGAGGATGAACAACGTTAGTTGGTTCAAAACATCCACCAAATCCTAATGATGTGATTAATCAAAGGGACATTTGTCTACCATATGGATCACAAAACTCTGAGATCAAACCAAATTATCTTTCTATTTGTTAAATCTAGATTTAAGATAAATCTTGATTAAATCTACTGAATATTTATTGTAAGTAGTTTTAATTTTACTTATAATTAGAATATTAACTATTTAATTGTATAATTAAGCTAGTAAATAATAATTATGGTGTAATTTTTGTTTATAATAATTAATATTATAAATTAAGTAAAAATATTCAAATTTAATAAAATTAGTTAGAATTTAAGTTCGTCTATTTTCGATTCTCGTGGTCAAATACTCTTGATGTATAAATAAACTTTATTTATGCTAATCGGTTTGTTAGAAATGATAGGGCATAAATTTGAGATACTTTGGGTTGAGCATATTATTTAGGACAAGTCTAAATTATGTTGGAAAAACAAATTCTAGGCATAGGGAAACTGGATTAGCTGTTGTAGGTTGTCCCATGAAACAAATTTAGTTTTCTTATTTGGAAGTACTCCAAAATTAATGTTGAAAAGTAGATTGTGGATAAGAAAATACAAAGTGGAGATTATCTGGTAATATTGTGTTAAAAGTTTCGTTGATATTCTATGAGGTAAGAATCGTAGTATTTGGTCATGTGTGGTCCCAAGGATTTTCCAGCAGTGGTTACGGGTAGATTTTCTTTTATGTAAATTTGTTACAATAAATGTTTACTTGAGAATGCTTGTGAAAAACTGCTGCTGTTATTATTTTACATTTTATTCGAACTGAAAACTGTATTATTAGTCTGACGTGAATGTAAACTAGAGGACGCTGGAGGATGTTTGCAGCCGAAGAGATCTCTTAGATGATATTAGTAAAAATGAAAACGACAACTGAAGCCTACCTCGACTCGGATGTCAAGAACGCCGTGATCACACTGCCAGCCTATTTTAGCGATTCTCAGAGGAAGGCGATGCCCAGAAAATTATTAATCAACCCACCACTGCAGCTAAAATAGGCTGACACTGTGATCACGGCATTCTTGACATCAGAGTTAGGTATGCTTCGGTTGTCCTCTTTATTTTTACTAATGCCATCTAAGATCCCTTCGGCTGAAAAAATTGGGCAACCAAGAAATGCTCACCAATCAAAAATGCGTGTACAATAAGAAAAAATCATATTATTTTTTTGGCAACATCTAAAATTTAAAAGAAGGAAACATAAAAGAAACTAATAAAGATGGAAACATCTTTATGGTTGTTTTTTCTAATAATGTAATTGATTTTTATCTCATATATTTTGTAATTAAAAATGCATAAGAAGAATATTTGCTTTTTTAATAAAATGCTCATCTCTCCCTCATAATAAGATGAAGGTATTGTTTTCTAGAACCTCTATGTTATTCCCTAATTCTTTGAATCTCTTTAGATCTGCATCTAGATCAATTGGTATCACAGCATAAGATCTTGAAAGCTATCCACTTGTTCAAAGTAATTTTCTGGGATTTGTGGCTTAACAATTTAAGACCCTTCTAAGTGTGCCCTCCTTCAGATTCTCATCACAGATTGCTGCTTGAGGTCATACCTTTTAATTCCTTTAATGGATGAAAATCACGTCACCCCATCGAGAACCCTCAACCGAGGACTCACCAGTGCAAGATTTAGTCATGGCTATTCAAAAGCTAATTATGCTACAACAACAGAGAGACCCTCCTTGACAAATGCAGTTGCATACACACTTTCAATTGCCCTAATTTTTTGGAAAAATGAAAGCAAAGGTCATCGATTCTTGGCTCTGCAATCCCTCTACCTATTTCAAAACATGTCCCATGATGGAAGAGGACATGAACGTTCAAATCGTTGGTCTACAGTTGGAGGGCCTCCCGCAAACATGGTGGAATACTCAACTTGAGAATATGTCCCTGGTTGTTGAGCTCAGAAACCAAGCTGAGACGAGAGCCACACATATCACATCTTGGGATGACTTCTGCCAAGCCTTAAAGAAGTTTTTACCCCTGGGATATCTCTAGAATCTCCTTTCCAAATGGTGTCAAATCCGACAACTACCAAATCAATTAGTGCAATCATACATTGAGTCTTTTGCAAATCGCGCATTCAAGTCCATATCTCCGATCCAGAAGAGGTATTAATTATTAAATTTAATTTTGGTCTACTACTGTTTTTTCGTGGAGAAGTTGAGTTGTTTGATAGTACTTCCTTGGACAAGGCCTCTGTTTAGACCTTGGCTGTAGAATGTAAAATGGCTCCTCAAATTCGATCTTCTGAAACCAAAAAGGGTCCATCTCATGCTAGTCCATCTAATGTGGCCCTTGACTGATCTCGCTGGTGTACATTTCATAAGGCCACCCTAACAAGACCCGTACATTTCATAAGGCCACCCTAACAAGACCCGTTTTACAGAGGTAGAGCAACAAAATTCCTCTACCTCACTTGCAATTGTTTCTCTTGAAAATCCTACCAAAATAAACCCCTCTCTCATCCTCATGACTACTAATGAATCTGGAACCTCTGTTGCACCACTATTTACCCATAATTGTCAAATCAGACATGACTGGGTGACTCTTATCCTCGAACATTTGTGTTATTCTCTCCCTTTCTGAATCTTTTTAGATATGCATGTAGATCAAACATCCTCCTCTTTTATGGTGAGAATGAGTAATATCGTGGTTGATTATTATCAAACTCATTGAAGATTTGAATTTCCCATATGTAGTTCCATTTTATGAAATAAAATATTAACTCTGCAAGACATTTCTGATTTACTGGAATATCCTAAACGGATACAGAAATTCTATGAGTTTATAGAAAATATAGATACCCTGATTGGGAAAGGAACTGGCTACGTCGAGAAAAAATAATTCCCTGTGGTCGCATGATGAACGACATATGCTTTCTTCCTTAATTAAGCGACCGAAGAAACAAAGCATGTTTGTTCATAACCCTGAGTAACTCAAAAGTGAATTAATATTAACCAAAACACTCATTCTTAGTAGGACTTAGACGAGTGAGCAACAGAACTTTAATTCAAGTACAAGCACAAGCTTTGGAGTTCTCATCTCAAGTATGACTATGAACTTGGACAAGAGATTGTCACCTAGAGCACGTAATGATGATGTGAGAAAAAAAAGACCACCACAGTAGCGGTGTAATTACCCAAGCAAAACGAAAATAACAATTTTCAGACACTAGAGCTGTGTTGACCCTATTACTATTCTAGCGAGGTTGGGATTAATAAGCCAGGGTAGAAGATCTGGAAAAAAAAAAAAATCATCCTTTCATCGAGACCTCTATAGACGGTCCATAACTGACACCTTAAAATATATATATCAGACGAGGGTATAAGATTTGTAAGTGTACCGACGATGGTAAATATGTAGCATATAAAATATATATGAGACGGGTATAGGATTTGTAGGCGTACCCAAGATGGTAAATATGTACAAGTGGAGGGATGAGAACTCGTGAAAGAGGTGATGCTAGAGATAAACCCCAAAAAAAAAAAAAAAAAATCCATAAGACCAGCTATTATAACAGAGTCATCTCAAACGAACGAGAGAGAGCACATTTGCATCATAAAAATCCCATATTCGTAATATAACAAAAAATATATATATGAAACTACAAACAAAATGAAATATTTTATGCCATAAATAACACCAGTTAATCCAGTAACCACGAGATGGCCAGACATCAATTGTGTATATATCTGATAGATCACTTCTATCAAAGGAAAAAGAAAAACCAGAATCTGAAATTCGGCTCTTAAAGAACAAAGTTATGATTTTTGCATAAAATCAAGACCAACGCTGGGCTCAGTCCAGATACGAGAACACATAAATTCTTGTAGCAACAGTACATGTTAATAGACGAATCATTCAGGAAACCATATTAATACATGTTATTAATATATAATAACAAAACATATAATTCTATAATTCTACCCAAATAAGCCCAAAGGAAACCATATTAATACATGTTGAGATGCATAACCATGTGTTTGTTTCTCTACGGGAAAAGCATACACAACATTCATACCATCAGGTATGGCCTATAATGGTTAACCACTTTTACGGAAGATGGTTCAACAGAGAATTCTGGGAAAAAGAAATACAGGGGCATGCAAGAACTCTAAATCGAATAAAAATCCTGAAGCACCTAGGTTACCAGAGGGCTCTAGCGGATTACCCTTGCACTGTGGGGGGCTGCTTTTTAACTTGTGTGGTCCCGTAAAACCATTGGCACGCTAGTGTTGAGAAACAAAATCGCCATAGGTTCCACATACCTACAAACGAAATATAATACAAATATTTCACCCAAATTTATCTATAGCAGAAGAAATAAAGGCTGACCAAACACAAAGAACAAATTAAAGTCGTCGAATGTATAAACGAAGGAAAATTTTATAGGGACTCTCACATGCAGAAGACATTTAACAACTATTGCATAAAACTGACTGGGAGATGTTCTTTCTGACCGAAGTGAGGATATGCAACCACACCCTAAATGTTAGAATTGTAATGAAAGGAATTGTGGCTTACTCTAAATAAATTACATTGCAAATGAAACACACCACGCCGTTGTCTTTACGAGTTGTTTAGCACAGAAAATCTGATGAAGAGATGTCGTTGTGGCTTCACCTTTCAACCCTTCTCTTTTCCATCCCGTTGGCGTGTTGAGGGCGGAACACCAAACAGAATGAGAGGTAACGGTCACTAAGGACTTTGTTAGGGTTGGAAAAAACAATCAACATTTGCAGACCTCGTTTCCTCGCCATCGTTCGTAGGGTAGGGTTGTAAATTCCCACTTGAAGATCACATGACTCGGGTATGTGGCCAGCACTAAATCATTACATAGAAATTGAGAAAGTATGACACCTGCCTCCATATTTATCACCTCAATACTAGTTGCACCGATATGTCATTACAATATGATAAATGGAACTGTTTTCCATTAGACTAAGGGGCGCATTATGTCAATAAAAATTAAAACGAGCATGGGGAGGGTGTCGAAAGTTGGTACAATTGCCTCCTAGAGTTAGTAAAATAAAAAAATTCAGAATGATGTATATACAGTTACATAAAAAGTGAGAGGAAGGGTGGTGAAATATTAAACGAACATCTTGGCTTAGAAATTAACAACGGGATGAAAGGAACGTTTTATAACTAGATTAGGTGTTAATGATGATTATGTAATAAAACATTAATAATAACAATGCTTAATAATGCAGAGGGAATGCTATAAAGAAAAAATTAAAAAAAAAATGATGAACGTGACTTTTTTTATAAAATTAATATAAAAAGAAAAGAAGGATACACAACAAGGTAGACTACAATATTGGACATAAGGTTTTTGATGAGAGTGTGGTATTTGAGCCCACTAACATTTAAATAAGAAAGAAATATACAAGAAATAGAAAAAGAATTACACAATAAGAAACTTCAAAGTACTTGCCCGGTAAATCCCTCAGAGTGTGTTAAGGAAACTTCCACACGGCAAGGGACTCGAATTCTTATTGCTCCATGTTAAAAAATGACTCTCCAATGTTACATCAAGCCTCTTGGGAAAATCATCACTTTAATACAAAGATTCTGTTGCATAACTTCCTATCATTACAAAACTCCCTCAATAGTAAAACCATATTTACTAAGATCATTACATTATTAACATTAATTGTTGTCATTCATTAACAATCTCCACCTTGACAACAATTTTCCTAATCCATTGCCCATGTCCATTTATCATCTCTTTAGGAAGCCAAAGGAATCCAAACACCATCGCAACTTCTCTACCAATACTGTTGGTGAGCACCAGTATTGCAGCGAGAATGTTGCAACTCCTGGGCTACCAACTTTACTTTTATCAACCCAGTAGTTCGTAACAAACTTGAAAGCGTCGGTGCTATATGCACAAGTACTGGTTCTCACTACAGGTTGTCACTTGGTCAGCCAACGTGAAATCACTAGGAGCTCAAGCCAACATCTATAGATTTCAGAAAAAGCTCTATGTGTGATGAAATAAAAGAAAGATTACTCTACAGATGCTATTGTAATTGCAGAAAGGAGAAAGACTCGAATGTAAAACAAAACCTAGTAAGCCCTAATTAACAAGCTAATTCTACTTTTGCCAAAAACACTATGAAAACCATGAAAGAAATGCCTCAAGGAAGTAAACAACATCTAACCATGTTATTTCTGGAAGTAAATGAGCAAAAACATATTTTTGGATTTTTATGTGAATTTAACAAGCATCTAATTTATTCTGTGTGAGTGTGGCAGTGAACATGTGGCGCTAGAGGGCATTTTTAGAGCTTGGGAGGATGCAGGATGGTGTGGATGGGTTGTAGGATGTATTAGGTTGCCTTTCGGAATCTTTTCCCACACTCGACCTTCAAAAGAAAGCCTATAAGAAAATCTACAAGAGGACACAGGAAAACTACAAGAGGAAAACAGGGAAACTACAGGAGCCCTACAAGAGGAAGCCAAGAGAAATTTTCATTGTTTTGAGGGTGTGAGAGTGGGTGTAAAAGATGGATGAAGGTTGTAATGAGGTGTTAGGGCACCTAAGGTCTACCATGAATCAGCAGGAGAGAGAAAGATGATTGGGTTTGCTCAAGGAGAGAGGAAGAAGTTCTATGAAAAATGAAGGAAACTAGGGCAGAATTGAGGTGAGATTTGGGAGACGTATAGGGCGTGGATCAGATGGAGGGTGTGATTGCTAGTAAGCAGGCTTGCTGATGGAAGAGATCTGCTACATATAAGCTGATAGCGAACCAAGAAAATCAAGCAACCAATGAAATGAGTGCATCTTAGGAAAAATGGAGTTTTGCAATAAAATGGCCTAAACTATGATGTATAGAAGGAAATGTTGGGAAATGTTGTAAGAAAGGAGAGCATGAAAAAGGACTATTGAAAATCACGAAGTAAGCATGATAAAGAATATATAAAGCAAAGAAAAACTGGACTATCAATAATCTACATTAAATACATGTTTGACCACATGGCATAATAACTAACTCAACTCACCCTATAAGCATAAATATAATCAGAAAATCATACAATAAGCTAAGAGAATGGTTGATTTGACTAGGTTATGAGGTAAAATGAGCCCATATAATTATCCATTTATGAGGCTCATCATCGCCTACCTACTAAAGGTGTTGGTAATCCTCTGAGCAACCTAGTCAATCTCTTGGCCTTTCATGGTCATGGTGGCCTCCCTAACATTCGAGGCTTCTGATGTGGTTCGCTCATGTTCTCCATAAAATCTTGTCTTTCTGTCTATGTCCTTCCACTGTCCTTCTCTTCTTCTTCTCTTCTGCCTTCGAGCATGCGTAATACGAGTGGAGGACTCAGTTTGAGGCTAATCCAGTTGACCTTCAGCCTTTGCACGGAGCGCTTGTACATTGGCACTCTTTTCAATGCCTCCTTCAGCCTCATGGGGGAATGGTATTCTCTGATATGCAAGCTATGGGGTAGGGTGTTCCATCTTCTCATGCATGCATGCACATAGTCATCCCCAAGTAGCCTAAGCATATCTTCAAAGTGTGCAATGGCTTGTACCTGATTGGCTAGATATTTAGGGGCAGTCTGAGGGTCATTAGAAAGCAGATTGTGTGTGCTGATGAGTGCCACAAGATCTAATGGCTCAGCTCTTATCATCAATGGTTCATTATGTTCCTTTGTTAACAATCTTTTCATTTATGCTGCCCTCAATTCTTCATGGTTCATCCATGACACCATGTCCATTAACTATAGATCCCCTAGCTTGGCATTAAGGTCCCACGCATTCAGGTGTATGAGGGCCATGTTGTGTAGATAGAACTCTGTCATCTTTGCTTTGTCCTCGGAGGTGCTTTGGTCACACAAATCCCTGAACTGCTTATAGTCTTGGAAAGACATTATGCCTCTTTGTGCCAAAGTTTTTATTTGGAATTGAAGCCATTGATCCTTAAGATAGAGGTCATCAGATTTGGCTGGTGTTTTGCATTGTAATGCTTTTACGAATAAGGTGGCGATGTATGCCAAATGAGTCTCTTTCTCCTAGAACTGCCTCCTTATTAATTCATTCTCATTCTCAAGGTGGCTTCTTGTAATGGCTTCTCTGTCTCTGAGAGCATTCAATTCCTTACCCATTTTCCTGAATTTTTCTTCCATGTGGCCAATATCCTCAACTCCTTTGGACTTTTCTATCTTCATCCACCTATTCATTCTCACTCTCTTTTTTTCCAATTCGAAAAACAATGGAATTACAAATTTCTATGGGATTATCTTGCCTCCCTCAAGTAGTCTATAATAGAAGTCAATATTAGGCTAGGGGTCAGGTTCTTGTAGCTCTTGTGCTTCCTCTTTCACCTCTCGATATCCCACTATTTTTTCCTCAAGTTTTTGTGTCTCCTGTAGTTTGGACAGTGTCTCCTGTAGGTCTGGTTTGGGGTCCTGTAGAATTGCCTTTCCCTTCCATGTAGAATATCATGTAGTCCTCCTTTCATAGGTTATGGGTGTCTTGGAAGGAGATTCTTTCACCTTGGTAGATGGTGAATCTTCAATGTTAATGGGAGTCTTTGATGAAGGTTGAGGTTTGCCTTTTTTAATTCTGGTACTCTTTCTTGCCCTGAAATACATGGAGATTTTTCTTTTCCTCTTCTGCTTCTACTTGACTACTGTATTGAGGTCAGTGAGGGAACTATTCTCTTTGCTCTGCTCTCTCTGCCCCCTTTTCTCCCACTTCTGTCTCTTTTTCCTCCTGCGGCTCTGTTTCTTTTTCTACCAACTGTTCTGTCTCTTCAACTCTCCCCTCTATTTATTTTCTTTCCTCCTTCCTCTCTTGCTCTGCTATGTCACCACTGGCTTCATCTTCTCCTCCTCATTGTTCTCCCTCCTCACTGACAACATGACTAACATCATAGGTTAATGCCTTGATGTCATCCTCAACTATCATATTTCTGAAAACTTCCCACGCTGTATGGATTGTAAGGGTATGGAGGGCTTCTTCTACTAGGATCTTGATTAGGCCATGGTGAGCTAGCTGCTATGAATTTCCTTCTTTTACCTTGGTGCTGGAGTCAATGAGGGACTGAAGAAGAAAGTAAGGGATACTGATCTTTTGACGTACTGGGGTATCCATGCCATATCTCAATTCTTGGAGTATCCTGAAATGATTTTTTTAAACAATGTTGTGCCTCCCATCACAAGAAATGTATTTGATCACTTGGTAGCTAACCTCATCCCAAGGATATGGTACACTATCCATCCTAATTCCATTTTTATCTTCAACAAGGGTTTCATTATCTTGGAAAAATTTCCTCTTGGCATCCTCGCCAATTACTTTCTTATCTTTACTCCAATGCAGCGCAAGAGGAAGGGTAGTGACCCTACTGATGAATTCAAGGGTTATTTCAATGGAGAGGCCTCTAATGGTTACAGTAGCATGATTTCTTGTGTGAGGGACCAGAGAGAGAGCAAATTCATGGGCAATTTCATCATCAAACCCTCTAAACTTCTCAAAGACATTCATCTAGTTTTCCCTTGTAAGTATTTCCATCACTTGAGGATGTGCATGGAGTCCAGTGGAGTTAGTGGGCTCTTTTCTCATAAACCCCCCTGTCATACTACCTGTACTTTTTTTGAAAAACCAGATATAGAGGTGGAGAAAAGGAGTTTTGAGAGAAATACAAAAACAGAGGGACTGTGTTTTTTTTTAAGAGACAAAATTTCTTTTTATGTATTTCTACCCTCTTAAAGACTCATTTTATCTTCAATTTGAGACCAACTCTTTCACATTTTGATATTCAACAGATGGAATTCATGAACCCTACATCTTCAGACTAAAATTCGTGCCAAAAATCATGTTTCCTTCCTTCAAAATGACTCACTACCCCTCCTGTAGAAGCCCGTTGTCCCTCCTGTAGATTTCTTGTAGGTGCTCCTGTAGAAAACCTATAGGGCTCCTATAGAAGAATCCGAGAGCAACAATATGGAGGAAATCGATGGAGGATGGTGGATATGAGGCTGTGGGGGCATAAGAAGACTACTGTGTGGCTGATTTACGAGGAGAAACTAAAGAAAAAGGTGGTGAGAATGCATGGGGAGGAGTGTTGATTACCTGTCATGGTTGTTTTTGGTTATGAGCACTGAGCTGGCAAGGCGTACGTTGCCTAGATTAGGACCGTTGGTCCCTACGTATGTGGTCATGATGACCCCTCTCGTAATCATCCCCACATTACTGCATCAGAGTTAACTCTTTTTCCCACTACCTGTCCTTCGCATCTTTTGCTTGAGTTGACTTTGCGCACATGTGGGTGATATCTCAGTTAAGTGGAGTCAACTAAATGAAGGTGGCCAAGTTAACTAGCCACCATTCCCTCTTTCGAGTTCAACCATCTCATTGCCTTCGTATGATTCGTTATTACACAAATGAAGATAGAGGAGTGACTTATCTACTTACCTGTAATCCAAGTGTATTTGCTGGCATCGACTGTGAGGTGTTGTGGCTTTCTCTGCTGAATGCCTTCATTTTCCCTCATGCATGATGTCTCTGCTTGCTGATGTGTTGTTGTGTGTTTTTGCAGGTTCTTCTTTTGTTGGAGCTAAGTTGCATGTGCCTTTTCAACCTTCAGATGTACTGTCCCTTGGCACTACTGGTGCTAGACTTCTATGGGATCAATTGCTATAGGAATTCCTACAGGAGCTCTTGTAGCTACTTCTCCCCTTGAAACTTCAGCTATTTCCCTATGCTTGGAGCTCGAGAATGATGCCATAGGTAGAGATGAATAACGAAAGGATAGTAGTTAAGCTTCAGGTAAAGTTAATGGTGCCTTTTCCTCCTTTTATTTTCATTTTTTTTCAAAATTGAAAAACCTTTTTTGTATTTGTTTTATTGGAAAGGAAAAAAAAAAAAAATAATAATGATGCTTGGAGTGTAATGCAGGCTTGGAAATTATGAAGCTTTTATTGTCCCTCAAACTGCCTCCTATAGACACTTTTGGCTCTCTGTAATTCCTACTAGAGCCTCCTGTAGAAATCATGGTTTTGGAAGAAGAGGTACAGTGGGGTAAAAGAGATGTTGGTATGAATGTCAGGGTCCGTTGGCACCTTCTTCTACTCCCTGTAGTCCTCCTGCAAACATGCGATGCAATAAAAAAATTCATTTTGTCTTTCTCTTTTTTTATTTTTTATTTTTAAACTACTAGGGCACCTTAGATAGGTTTCAACCTTAATTGCCTGCCCTGGGCACCTCCAAGGGAGGTTTTCACCCAATTATCTTATTCTTTTCCCTTTTTTTTGACATCACTCGTCTACCTCAGAAGAGGTTTTCAACCCAATGATGGGACTCAAGCGCCTCATGGAGGTTTTCACTTGAGTCCTTATTTTTTCTCTTTTTTCTTCAGTGAGTGGGTGAAAAGGAAGCTAAGACATGCTCCACTACCATCACTGTTTTATTCAAATTTTCAATAAACTCTCCCTTGGAGAGGGGTTTCTTATATACTTTCAAATGATATCCATTGACAAGCATGAGGATGGCTTCATCATCAATGGTTTTGATTAGAACTGAACCATTGTCATTTCATTTCTCCATAGTGTAGGGTCCCAACCATCTTGTCCTCAACTTGCCCTTGAAATCCTTGTATCTTAAATCATAGAGTAGTGCCCAATCTCCCTCTTGGAATTACTACTCCCTGATATTTCTGTCATGCCATATCTTTCTCTGAAGCTGAACTACCTCTGTATGGAGAAGTGCTTGCAATCTGTATTCATCCGCTCCATTGAGCTGAAGTAATCTCTCCCTCTGTACATGGTTGAGGTCTAGGTCCAGCTAAGCTACCATCCTTAGGGTATTGAATTCAAACTCTATTGACATCAAAGCCTTCTTCCGATAGACCAGTTCATAGGGTGTGAACTCGGTGGTGGTCTTCCATGTTGTGTTGTAGTCCCAAGTGGCCTCAACTAATCTGTCTGCCTAGTCTTTTCTGTTGCTGCTCACTACCTTGGTTAGGATCCCTTCCAATGCTCTGTTAGTGACCTCCACTTGCCCATTGGCTTGTGGATGGTAAGGGGTGGAAGTCATGTGCTTGTTCTTATGATGTGTGAGCAGGTCTTCAATTAGGTTGGAAGTGAACTGACTGCCTTGGTCTATGACCAACTCTCTTGGATACTCGAACTTGTAGAAAATGTTTTCCCTCAAAAACTCAATAACTTTTTCCTCTGTCATTGCTTTGATTTCTTTTGTCTTTGACCACTTTGTCAGGTAGTTGGTGCACACAATGATGTACTGCTTTTGCTTTGAAGGGGGGTTGATAGGCCCTACAAAGTCCATGCCCCACTTCTCAATTGGCTCAAAGGTCACTTGAATTTTCATGGGTATTTCATCATTTGGAGTGGGTTTCCCCATCCTCTGAGACTGATCACGTTGGCTCGTGTATCTCCTCACATCCTAATGAACAGTGGGCCAGTAGTATCCTACTTGCAATATCTTGAAGGCAATTATTTTTGCTGCAAAATGACCTCCACAAGGGCCATCATGTCAGGTCAAGAGGATTTCAAAGAATTCCTTCTCCTTGACACATCTTCTCAAGATCTGATCTAGGCTAAGCTGGAAGAGATTCCCTCTAGTCTTGGTGAAAGGGACGCTTTTCCTTGCTATCTTGCTCTTCTCTTTTGAGGATAGGTGTGGTGGGAACTGTGTTGAAACCAAGTAGTTTGCTATATCAACAAACCATGGAGAAAGTACTGATATAACAAATAGGTGTTCATTTGGCATTTGGTCATCCACCATTCCTTCTTCACTTGCAGGCAAATTTACTCTAGACAAAAAGTCAGCAACAACATTCTCTTTACCAGGCTTATCAATAATGGTTAGATCAAACTTTTGCAGTAAAAGCAACCATCTAATAATTTGAGCATTTACATCTGGTTTGTTCATTAAATATCTAATTGCATAATAATCGGTGTGCACAATGGTTTGGTAGCTTGTGATATAATGTCTGAATTTTTTAAGGAATGCACGACAGCTAGGAGTTCCTTCTCAGTCACTGTATAGTTTAACTCTACCTTTGACAAGTTTTTGCTTATAAAGTATATGGCACAAGGTAGCCTTTCATTAATTTGTCCTAAGGTTGCTCCTATTTCTTTGTTCGAGGCATCTTTGTGAATGTGAAAGAGTAGGGCCTAGTTTGGGCCTCTAAGAATTAGGGCAGTCAATAGCTTGCTCTTCAAGGTATCTAGGGCTTCTTAACAATTTTCTGACCATATGAACTCAACATCATTGCCTAGAAGGCCAAAAAAAGTTAAGAATAACTTGCTGAAGTCTTTAATGAAACTCCTGTAATATCCAGCTAAGCATAGGAAGCTTCTAACATCCCTCACCTTTTGAGGAGGTGGGACCCTTTGGATGATGGCAATTTTGTTGGGGTCCACCAACAGTCTTTGTTGAGATATTGCATGACCTAGCATGGTCCCTTCAGTCATCAAAAATTCACATTTTCCCGGACTGAGGGACATATTCATCTCAATACACTTATCTAGAACTTTTCCTAGGTTAGATAAAGATTCCTAAAAGTCAGAGCCATAAGGAGTAAAACCATCTATGTATATTTCTAGTGCATCATGAACCAGTTCAGAAAATACACTGAATACTTCTCTTTGGAAAGTGGTTGGAGTGTTGCAAAAACCAAAAGGAAGGACCAGGTATGCAAAGGTGCTCCAAGGACAAGTGAAAGTGGTCTTATCTTAGTCTTCTTCGCTGATTTGAATCTGATTGTGTTACAGGGAAAAGTGTCTATATAGAACTGCTCTATCCCACTAAGGTGTGACAACTGCCTTAGAAACAAACATAGAAAAGCTACTTTCATTTTTCCTTTATGAATTATAGATAGAGAGGAACAGAAAGACCAACCTCTGTCTTGCACTAATCTCCTGATTTGATTCCTTTCTTCTTTGATAGTCTTTAGCTACCTGCTCCCTTGCACGCCTAGCTTCACAAAGTACCTGTAAGATCGCAGTAGCATAGCACTATACAAAGATATGGATCTATAATCATAAACAATCTAGGATTAGATGTAAATTGACCATACAAATGTAGCAAACATCAATGACACAAGAGCATGGAGGAAAACTTGAATATCTTTTATTGATAAACAAGAAAGAGCCAAGAGGAGTTACAACTAGTTGTTCTGACCTAGCATCAACCTCTCAGCAAGGAAGCCCCTCTTCACCTCATACAAAGCTTAGATCACCCAACAATCTGATGTTTGTCTCAAGAAACCAACAACAATTCCTTACAATATGCAAAATTCCAGCCTCCGGATCTCTAGGATGAGGGATCCATATATAGATATTTGTAATGGAGATGAGTCAACTTATGATTTGATTAGTGTCTTCCCTCCGATAGTTCTTGCTTCCACTTGGAGATTGATGATCTCTTACTTATCCTTGGTCAAATTCAGAGAGGCAAGTGTCACAGGAGAAGATTCTGGAAGCTTCCATTGCCTTTCCACCTTGCGGAATGACACTTCCATTTGTCATTTCTCGCCCATCACACCCCATAGAAGGTATTTTTGAAATGAAACGCACCCACACAGTGTATTTAGGTGAGCTGCAACGCACTTGGCCAGTGGAGCAGCTGAAATGATCCTGTTTTGACCAATTCTGAGCAGTTTTCCATGGAGAACTTCTGGGAGAAGCTGTAATCTCTTGACCTTGTTCCTTTAGGGGTTAGAACAACACTTTTAGGGACTTAGGAGCCCTTGGTTTATGGACATTTCATGCTTGGGGTTGTAGTGCCCAAAAATGTCTATAACAGTTGCCCCCTAAAGCATGAGGTCGTTAATCTTTTGATGTCGGGTGAAATGCTTTATTATGAGGATCTGAAGTTCTTTCAAGCTGGGAGGAGACCTGTAATGAGATACAATACAATACATTATCTTCATAATATATTCATGATCTAGCTGAGGCAGGCATTCCCATGCTCATCTCTATAAATTCATTTTCATGTACATAGGACAGACAATCGTTTGAGTGTATACTGATGATTCTGATAGAGCCATCATCCATTTGATTGGATGATTATCTGTGCAGCGATGATGTACATTTGATGTCTTTATTTCCCTGAATATATATCGCAGCCTGGATGGATGAAACTAGATCCGGGGTCTTCAATCTCGTTCGATCTTCACTCAAAGTACAAGTCGATCCATGTGAAAGTTGTTCTGGAGTCGAACATGGAAAGACATCGCCTGATTACCAGCCAATGATGTAAGATGTTAACAGGCGCGAGAGGAATCACCAATAATGATAATGACCCTCAAGGTACTGCAGTAAAATTCACGTGGTGCGAATAAAGGACTTGCCATCGAACACCATGCAAAATCTTTCGGTCGAAGGCCATTGATGTAAACCTGTCGCCGGAAGTGAGAAACTTGCCATTGAGGCACGCAAGCTTCAAAGTACTGAATGGGGTGTTCCTAGATCAAATTCTTCGATAATGAGCTGATGTCGAAAAGAATCGATCCATCATAGGAGGGCCTTAATGAATCCCACATGAATGACACGGAACGGAGCAAATGATTTTAATGGAGGTGAAAACGATCTGGTGATATAAGGTTCAGGGTGGCAGTCATGAAAGAATGGAGTATAAATGTATGGTAGTGGGTGAGACACAAGTGAATTCTCTGAATGACTTCTCTTGAACATATCGGTGACACTGATGTGATGGATTGGTAGCATTAACCCCAAATGTGGATGGTATGGTGGGACCATGGTGATGTGACCGGTGAATGAAACAACTCAACCCGACTCGGACGCGGAGTGGAAGTGTCATGTTCAAGAGTGACTTGCTACCAACAAAGTTTCTTCAATCTTTCTCCCCAATTTTCCCCAGTCATTGCTGACCAGTACCTCTTTACTTTTGTCAAGTTTGAGGAGGATAACATATGCTTGTTCTATAATTTGCCCTTCAGGCAAACCCATTGCTATGTTTTAATGAGCCTAGCGATAGTGAAACTCGTTCTCGTCTATAGACAAGTTTGTCGCTATTAAAATTTTAACGAGTTTAATGACAAAGATAACTCGGTCCTTTTCAATTTTAGAGAGTCTGAAAAGGAACGTAAAGGTAACTCCAAAATTCCTTTTTCGTCATCTAATCCCTTAAGTCCAAAAAAGTATAAAACAATACAGAAGGGATGAATTTTCGATACTTTTAATGAGCCGAACAAAACAAGCGCTCGATCTTTTTGTGTAATAATCTCTCAGGTCCAAAAAGATTAAAATTTAGAGGAGAGATAGCACTTCCGGTCCCTTTAACGAGCTGGAGAGGCCAATGGCTCAGCAATCTTTTCATATTTTATGAGTCAGTTGAAAAGAGCTTAAAGGAGACTTGTCTTTTGAGGAACAAGTGATAAAATGGATAGAAAATGATTCCAAGTAAGTTTTGGAATTTTTCAATCACGGCAGTGTTACAAGGATGGCTAGTGAAATCACTCTTCGCAGCTGTTCCTCAAAATGGGTAAACAATCAAATGGAGGTGAATGATCGGCCAATGCAAAAGTGGAGGTGATGGTGCAAAATCGACCAAGTCTTTAATGGCTGAAGTACTACATTCACGATGGTCGTTTACCGGTGAATAGTTAATTTTTTAGTGAGCCTAAACGTGGGGGGAAACATTTGCTCATGTCTTATGTTTATTTTTTAACGAGCTTGAACTATGTGCTAAAACTGCTTGATTAATCCAGTCGTATAATAAGAATGTCCCATATAAAAATGGCAATTTTTAGAGTTTTGCCCCACATCCTTTCTTTATGCAAGTTAGGAAACGACCAATCCAAAAAATAGATAAATGATCGCTCTTTGCTTGCACTCCAAAAGGTTTGCATGCCCCCAGGTATAAAACAGAGTTTCAAGGTTACCCCTTCTTTCTTCCGTTAAAACATTTGTTTTACCGGGAGAGGCCTACCTCTTACAGGTCACCCAAAGATTGTTCTATTCACAGCGCAAACAAAACACTTCTTCGGCGATGTCTATCGAAATAAACAAAGGTGAGCGAAGGAGGCTACTCCACTCACGTAACATTGACAAGAGAATCTTGTTCTAGAATAACCCCCTCTTCCAATCACGGGCGGGAGTACAGACTAGTCATATTCCCTCGCGGAAACCTACCCTATACCCGAAGTTTTCCTGCCGAAGTAGACCAGAGTGCATGCCCCCTGGGTTTCAGTCATGTCCCCCAAATCACTCGCGCTCATCAGGCGGGCAGACTGGAGATTGAGATATGTCTTGCGTGAAAAGACCATTTAGGGATGGTATATGACTATTTGCTATGCGTGAACTGGGGAATGAAAGCTGGTCTACGAGCTTGACCACTCTTCCTTCGTGCGGAAAACACATTACTCTAAAGAGTGAGGAGACGATGGCTCCCATGCTATAAATATAGTCTCGTCCAAGGAGTAGATTGTAATCTAGGGGTCCTTGAACTGCCATTACATTCATGTGAACAGTTTTTCCTCTCAATGTTATGGGCACATTGGGGAGGATCCCTAACGGTCAACTGGTTCCTTTATCAAAGCCTGTTAGATTTATCATCTCAGGCAAAAGAGATGGCGAACCAAGTGCTTTCCAAGCAGTTGAGGAAAGGATACTCACAGAAGCCCCCTCATCTATGATGGTACCAGCCATGACCATTCTATATATTTGAACAATGATTCAGAATGGTACACTAGCTGGTAAACGGGGTCTGCCTAGTCGATTCCAGTCGAAGGAGACAACTAGGTTGCTTGGAGGTGGGACCGAATAGACGGTCGGGTATGACTCTGACAAACTTCCTTCCTGCGCTAAAGGAACCGGTAAATTGCCCCCATGTTCATTGGAGTCTATGTTTATGAAAAGAATTTGGATGGTGTCATCCTTGTTCTCTTCGGTGACTGTATCATCTAAAGATGGAACCTCTGAAGGCAAGACCGGGTCAACTGCCGCCTCGACCTTTTGACTTTCGTCTGGTATGGGTTCAGATGGTTTGTCTTCAATGATAGATGCTTTAGTCGACCAACTGAGTGGGCCAGCTGGATTTTCAACTAGTGACAGACTCGACAAGAGTTTTTTATATCCAGGAGGAAGTCGTAGCGGTGAAACCGGACGATCGTCCAAAACTATTTTAGCCTCGTCTAAGAAGGGACAACGGTGGACGGCATGATTGCCTTCGCACAGTTTACAAGGAAATCTATATTTTCCTTTTTGTCCTGGGGCTTCACTTTCACTAGTCGATGGTGTGTTTTCAACATGATCATCAGAAGTTGATGACACCGGGTTGTGCAAACGAGGAGACCAGTCCCTTAAGATCCAAGGGATGCAAGGACAATCTCTATGATAGTGGTCTCCTTTACAAATGACACATGACAATTTAGGCCTGGTCGGTGCAGTGTGTGGATTTTCGCTAGACGATGCTCGTTTGCCCCCATTCGCTTTTGGCTCCTTCTTCTTCTTCTCTTTCTTCTTCTTTTCCTTCTTCTCCTTGGGTACTTAAATTTTGGCTTTACCAGCCCCATCAAGCGAAGAGGAAGGAGGAGAGGAAGAATTAGAGGAAGTAGAAGGTTGGTGGTAGCTCTGGACTTGTCTAGTTGCTGGTTTGATTGTTCAGGAATTGCGGTGTTCTGAACGACAGAGGTTGAGAAGAGCCATACATGCAAGCCGATTGTCAGTCCTAGAAGCGACAATGTGGCCATATGGGGCGCACCAACATCTCCCCAAGAGGAGAAGGGACTAGGATTTCCTCCAAGGGTAATTCCTTGGTTGGTGGATTCCATTTTCTCAACCCAAGATCAACGTAGGAAAGGGTAATGAGTATTTCGTTTAAAATAAAATTTAGACGCTTTGACACAACTTGTTTTTCCAATTTTTAAGAGTCGAGAAAAAACAAAAGATGACTCTAGTCTCCTTCGATTTTTAATGAGCCTGAAGTGACAAGTGCTCAGATGGACCTTTTCTGTTAAGGAGTCTGAAAAGGAACGAAAGGGACTGCTCTGGAAATCTAGGTAGAGGGATTACCAAACCAATCGCAAAACTGTAGAATAATTTTTACGGTACGACAGTCAATCTTCCCGAATGTTGTGTTCAGAGCATTGCGATCGATAGGGCGGCAGACACGGCTTCCTATGGATAAATGATTAAGCCTATTGGGGTCTCCCAAAATATACTTGACGATACGTGGGAGCACAAGTCCGTACTGGCACTTATCGCCTCAAAGTGGAGGAATCACCAAACCATCAGTGAGAACAACAGTTACCAGGCTTTACGACGTCGGAATACGTCTCTAGCCTAGACTTCTAAATGTTGTGCGTTAAGTTCCAAAGCGTTGTTAGATTCATTGAATTTATTTTATAGTTGATCTTGTTTATGAAGTTTGCCTTTCAGGTTCACCGCAAGATGTAGATGTAATTCCTAAAATGCAACCTAAGATGATAAAAAACTTTTTATCTTCTTTGTGCAATGAAAATCCTAGCTACTAAGGAAAGAAAGACAGAATCTTTTCACAAAGAGCAAAGAGCACACTCTAAATGCACTTTCATAAATCAAGCCAATCAGACTGTCTATATGAAAATGCACATGCATGTATTTGTTTTCGACTTTCTTAGTATATGAATGCTAAAAAGAAAGTTGATGCACAAATCTGAATTTCTTTTCAAGAGACAAATATCAACAAGTTTCTTTTCGAAATAAAAAATGGAGACGATCACAACACCTTACGATTTTGAAATGAATACTTGTTCTTGACACTAGAAAATTACAAATTCAGACCAAAAACAATAGTAACAGGATAGTCGACCATCAACAGCAATCAAACTCTTTCCTACGATTGAAATTGACACTTGCGACAGTTTCAAATCAAAGGATGATAGTACGATTATGCTACTTTTGCAAAGGAGAACTGAAAATGACTCAAAAAACACACAAAAACACTACAGATTTTTTGTACAAAGGAGGTGGAATAACAACAAGGAAAAGGGGTTTCAAACAGACATATACTGATCACAAGCAGCAAAATTCAGGAATAGAACTAGAAGGAATGAATCACAGAAACCAAAACTGCACAGAGCCTAGTCTGATCAGTGCACCTCTAACACAGAGAATTTGAAATGCAACGCACCTTGTCCACTCGGGAAGTGCGCTGAAGTTCAGATTCTATGAACAGTACCTGAGCTGGGTCAGAAACGAGATTATGTTTGGGTTCCGGGTCACAGTTTGCAGTTCAGTTCTTGGGTTTTGGCCGAGCAAAAAGCAATCAGTAATGCAACAATTAGGGGTAGATCTAAGGAGGATCTAAGAGCTATCACAAGGGCAATCAGATAGTTTGTGAATCAGTTGTTTAAATCATAAACAGATCCAGTAGATGGATTGAAGTAGCATTTAACTACTTTTCATTTGTTATGGCAAATGCAGTTCGAATACTACCTGTAAGTTTATGAAATAGACAACAAAGAATGATAAACAAACAAACTAATTTTTCCCCACTGGAGTCGCCATTTTGTTACAGGGAAAAGTGTCTATATAGAACTACTCTATCCCACTAAGGTGTGACAGCTGCCTTAGAAACAAACAGAGAAAAGCTACTTTCATTTTTCCTTTATGAATTATAGATAGAGAGGAACAGAAAGACCAACCTCTGTCTTGCGCTAATCTCCTGATTTGATTCCTCTCTTCTTTGATAGTCTTTAGATACCTGCTCCCTTGCACGCCCAGCTTCACAAAGTACCTATAAGATCACAGTAGCATAGCACTATACAAAGACATGGATCTATAATCTTAAACAATCTAGGATCAGATGTAAATTGACCATACAAATGTAGCAAACATCAATGACACAAGAGCATGTAGGAAAACTTGAATAGCTTTTATTGATAAACAAGAAAGAGCCAAGAGGAGTTACAACTAGTTGTTCTGACCCAGCATTAACCTCTCAGCAAGGAAGCCCCTCTTCACCTCATACAAAGCTTAGATCACCCAACAATCTGATGTTTGTCTCAAGAAACCAACAACAATTCCTTACAATATGAAAAATTCCAGCCTCCGAATCTCTAGGATGAGGGATCCATGTATAGATATCTATAATGAAGATGAGTCAGCTTATGATTTGATTAGTGTACCTTCCCTCTGATATTTCTTGCTTCCACTTGGAGATTGATGATCTCTCACTTATCCTTGGTCAAATTCAGAGAGGCAAGTGTCACAGGAGAAGATTCTGGAAGCTTCCATTGCCTTTCCACCTCGCTGAATGACACTGCCATTTGTCATTTCTCGCCCATCGCACCCCATAGAAGGGATTTTTGAAATGAAACGCACCCACACAGTGTATTTAGGTGAGATGCAATGCACTTGGCCAGTGGAGCAGCTGAAATGATCCTATTTTGACCAATTTTTAGCAGTTTTCCATGGAGAACTTTTGGGAGAAGCTGTAATCTATTGACCTTGTTCCTTTATGGGTTAGAACAACACTTTTAGGGACTCAGGAGCCCTTGGTTCATGGAAATTTCATGCTTGGGGTTGTAGTGCCCAAAAATGTCTTTAACAGATTGTACCTGCTAAACCCATCTAGGAAGGAGAAAAACTTTTTCTCTACCAGATCGTTTAACACTTGATCTATGAAAGGTAAAGGAAAATAGTCCTTTTTAGTGGCTTTGTTCAATTCTCGATAGTCAACACAGATTCTCCACTTACAAGTTTTCTCTGGCACTAGCACCAAAGGAGAGACCCATTCACTGTCAAAGATGAGATAGATGAATCTTGCATCAAGCAATTTTTGCAGTACTTCCTTAACAATATCTTTAAGTGTCGGGTTCATCCTCCTTTGAGGCTACCTGTCTGGCTTGCAATCTTGCTTGATGTATATATGATGAGTACATACTGAAGGTTGCACTCACTTCATCTTTTTCTAACTCCAAGCGAAGGCATCTAGATGTTTTCTCCGTATGTTGCATAGCTCAATGTTCTTTCTAGGCTGAAATCTATATTTTTAACATGGAGAGAAGTGGGGTCAGCCACACAGAAATTAGTTGAGGGGTTGTTTTGGGTTTCTCTTACTAAGTCTTCTAATGGTGATACATTGAGAAGTGGATTCTGAATCAAATTTTCGATCATATCATCCTCATCTTGCGGTTTCCCCCCCGCAAAAATTTCTATTGTACAAAGTGGTGCAGAATAAACTTCATCCTCATCCTCCTCCTCCAACCAGAGAGGTAGATCATGTTCTAGCAAGTGTTAGGAAAGAGGATATAGGATTAACTATTTGGACATGTGCTCGTTCTTTATGGTCATGTTCCCAGCTCGGTAGCTGATGTAGGCATCAATTGTAGCCAACTAGGGTCTTCCCAGAATGAGAGGATACCTAGTGAGCTTTGCCTTTGGTTGGAGAACTAAGAAATCAATAGGGCACTCCAAAGAACCAATAGAGACAATCACATCTTCCACAATACCCTCAGGGGTCACTGTGGAGCGGTCTGCTAGCTGCAGCACTGTCGTGGTCTTCCTTAAGGAGCCTTGGAGGTTAATTTTGAGCATTGTGTCTTTTGCCATCACATTAATGGCAGCTCCCACATCAATCAAGGTATGTGGGACCATTGTGCCATTGATGTGGACATAAACTACTGGGCTTCCAGGGTCTAGATATTTTGGATAGATTATCTGCTGCAACTTCAGGTCGGATAGTTGTCCTATGACTTTGATTGTTGGGGAAGGCTTCTTTTAGACTTTCGAACGATGTCCATTGACAAGCATGGGGATGACTTCATCATTAATGGTTCTGATCAGAACTGAACCATTTTCATTGCATTTCTCCATAGTGTAGGGTCCCGGCCATCTTGTCCTCAACGTGCCCTTGAAATCCTTGTATCTTAAATCATAGAGTAGTGCCCAATGTCCCTCTTGGAATTACTTCTCCCTAATATTTCTGTCATGCCATATCTTTCTCTCAAGCTGAACTACCTCTGTATGGAGAAGTGCTTGCAATCTGTATTCATCCAATCCATTGAGCTGAAGTAATCTCTCCTTCTGTACATGGTTGAGGTCTAGGTCTAGCTGAGCTATCATCCTTAGGGTATTGAATTCAAACTCTACTGACATCAAAGCCTTCTTCCCATAGACCAGTTCATAGGGTGTGAACTCGGTGATGGTATTCCATGTTGTGTTGTAGGCCCAAGTGGCCTCAACTAATCTGTCCGCCCAGTATTTTCTGCTGCTGCTCACTACCTTGGTTAGGATCCCTTCCAATGCTCTATTAGCGACCTCCACTTGCCCATTGGCTTGTGGATGGTAAGGGGTGGAAGTCATGTGCTTGATCTTATGATGTGTGAGTAGGTCCTCAATTAGGTTGGTAGTGAACTGACTGCCTTGGTCTATGACCAACTCTTTCGGATACTTGAACTTGTAGAATATGTTTTCCCTCAAAAACTCAATAACTTTTTCCTCTGTCGCTACTTTGATTTCTTTTGTCTTCGCCCACTTTGTCAGGTAGTTGGTGCACACAATGATGTACTGCTTTTGCTTTGAAGGGGGGTTGATAGGCCATACAAAGTCCATGCCCAACTTCTCAATAGGCTCAAAGGTCACTTAATGTTGCATAGGTATTTCATCCTTTGGAGTGGGTTTCCCCATCCTCTAACACCGATCACACTCGCTCGTGTATCTCCTCACATCGTAATGAAGAGTGGGCCAGTAGTAGCCTGCTTGCAATATTTTGAACGCAGTTCTTTTTGATGAAAAATGACCTCCACAAGGCCCGTCATGACAGGTCAAGAGGATGTCAAAGACTTCCTTCTCCTTGACACATCTTCTCAAGATCTGATCTAGGCCAAGTCTGAAGAGATTGCCTCCAATCCTAGTGAAAGGGACACTTTTCTTTACTATCTTGCTGTTCTCTTTTGAGGATAGGTGTGGAGGGAACTGTGTTGAAACCAAGTAGTTTTCTATATCAAAAAACAATGGAGAAAGTATTTATAGAACACATAGGTGTTCATTTGGCATTTGGTCATCCACCATTCCTTCTTCACCTGTAGGCAAATTTACTCTAGGCAAAAAGTCAGCAAAAACATTCTCTTTACCAAGCTTATCAATAATGGTCAGATCAAACTACTACAGTAAAAGCAACCATCTAATAATGAGAGCATTTACAGCTGGTGTGTTCATTAAATATCTAATTGCAGCATGATCAGTGTGCACAATGGTTTCATAGCCTGTGATATAATGTCTGGATTTGTTTAAGTAATGCACGACACTTAGGAGTTCCTTCTCGGTCATTGTATAGCTTAACTCTGCCTTTGAAAAGTTTTTTCTTATAAAGTATATTTCATAAGGTAACCTTTCATCAATTTGTCTTAAGGTTGCTCCTATTTCTTTGTTCGAGGCATCCCTGTGAATTTGAAAGGGTAGGGCCTAGTTTGGGCCTCTGAGAATTAGGGCAGTCACTAGCTTGCTCTTCAAGGTATCTAGGGCTTGTTGACAGTTTTCTGACCATATGAACTCAACATCTTTGCCTATGAGGCCAAAAAAAGGAAAGGCTAACTTGCCAAATTCTTTAATGAATCTCCTCTAATATCCAGCTAAGCCTAGGAAGCTTCTGACATCCCTCACCCTTTTAGGAATTGAGACCTTTTGGATGATGGCAATTTTTTTGGGGTCCACCTACAATCTTTGTTGATATATTGCATGACCTAGCATGGTCTGTTCAGTCATCAAAAATTCACTTTTTTCTGGACTGAGGGACAGGTTCATCTCAATACACTTTTCTAGAACTTCTCCTAGGATAGATAAAGATTCCTGAAAGTCAGAGCCATAAGGAGTAAAATCATCCATGTATATTTGTAGTGCATCATGAACCAGTTCAGAAAATATACACAATACCGCTCTTTGGAAAGTGGCTAGAGTGTTGCAAAACCAAAAGGAAGGACCTGGTATGCAAAGGTACCCCAAGGACAAGTGAAAGTGGTCTTATCTTTGTCTTTTGGGCTGATTTGAATCTTGTTGTACTCGCTAAACCCATCTAGGAAGGAGAAAAACTTTTTCCCTACTAGACTGTCTAACACTTGATCTATGAAGGGTAAAGGAAAATGGTCCTTTTTAGTGGCTTTGTTCAATTCTCGATAGTCAACACAGATTCTCCACTTACAATTTTTCTTTGGCACTAGCACCAAAGGAGAGACCCATTCACTATTAGAGATGGGATAGATGAATCTTGTATCAAGCAATTTCTGCAGTTCTTCCTTAACAATATCTTTAAGTGTTGGGTTCATCCTCCTTTGAGGCTTCCTGGGTGGCTTGCAATATTCCTTGATGTATATATGATGAGTACATACTGAAGGGTGCACTCACTTCATCTCCTTATAACTCCAGGCGAAGGAATCTAGATGTTTTCTCAGTATGTTGCATAGCTCAATGTTCTTTTTGGGCCAAAATCTATTTTTTTAACATGGATAGAAGTGGGGTTGGGCACACAGAGATCAGTTGAGGGGTTGTTTTGGGTTTCTCTTACTAAGTCTTCTAATGGTGATACACTGGGAAGTGGATTCTGAATCAAATTTTCAATCATATCATCCTCATCTTGCGGTTTCCCCCCCATGGCAATTTCTATTGTACAAAGATGTGCAGAATAAAATTCATCCTCATCGTCCTCCTCCAACCAGAGAGGTAGATCATGTTCTAGCAAGGGTTAGGCAGGAGGATATAGGATTAACTGCTTGGACATGTGCTTATCCTTTATGGTCATGTTCCCAGCTCGACAGCTGATGTAGGCATCAACTGTAGCCAACCAGGGTCTTCCTAGAATGAGAGGATATCTAGTGAGCTTTGCATTTGGTTGGAGAACTAAGAAATCAATAGGGCACTCCCAAGAATCAATGGAGACCATCACATTTTCCATAATCCCCTCAGGTGTCACTATGGAGCGGTTTGCTAGCTGCAACACTATCATGGTCTTCCTCAAGGAGCCTTGGAGGTTAAGTTTGAGCATTGTGTCCTTTGCCATCACATTAATGATGTAAAAAGTAAGAAGGAAGGGTAGTGAAATATTAAACGAACATCTTGGCTTAGAAATTAACAACGGGATGAAAGGCACGTTTTATAACTAGATTAGGTGTTAATGATGATTATGTAATAAAACATTAACAATAACAATGCTTAATAATGCAGAGGGAATGCTATAAAGAAAAAATTAAAAAAAATGATGAACTTGACTTTTTTTATAAAATTAATATAAAAAGAAAATAAGGATACATAACTATGTTAACATTGTAACAGAAGGAAAATTTTACTCACCAAAGTAGACTACAATATTGGACATAAGGGTTTTGATGAGAGTGTGGTATTTGAGCCCACTAACATTTAAATAAGAAAGAAATACACAAGAAATAGAAACAAAATCACACAATAAGAAACTTCAAAGTACTTACCTGGTAAACCCCTTAGAGTGTGTCAAGGAAACTTCCACACGGCAAGGGACTCGAATTCTTATTGCTCCATGTTAAAAAATGACTCTCCAATGTTACATCAAGCCTCTTGGGAAAATCATCAATTTAATACAAAGATTCTGTTGCATAACTTCCTATCATTACAAAACTCCCTCAGTAGTAAAACCATATTTACTAAGATCATTACATTATTAACATTAATTGTTGTCATTCATTAACAATCTCCACCTTAACAACAATTTTCCTAATCCATTGCCCATGTCCATTTATCATCTCTTTAGGAAGCCAAAGGAATCCAAACACCATCACAACTTCTCTACTAATACTGGTGGTGAGCACTAGTATTGCAGCGAGAATGTTGCAACTCCTGGGCTACCAACTTTACTTTTATCAACCCAGTAGTTCGTAACAAACTTGAAAGCGTCGGTGCTATATGCACAAGTACTGGTTCTCACTACAGGTTGTCACTTGGTTAGCCAACGTGAAATCATTAGGAGCTGAAGCCAACATCCATAGATTTTAGAAAAAGCTCTATGTATGATGAAATGAAAGAAAGATTACTCTACATATGCTATTGTAACTGCAGAAAGGAGAAAGACTCGAATGTAAAACAAAACCTAGTAAACTCTAATTAACAAGCTAATTCTACTTTTGCCAAAAACACTATGAAAACCATGAACGAAATGTCATTACCTACACAAGAAAGTAAACAACATCTAACCATGTTATTTCTGGAAGTAAATGAGCAAAAACATGTTTTTGGGTTTTTATGTGAATTTAATAGGCATCTAATTTATTCTGTGTGAGTGTGGCAGTGAGCAGGTGGCGTTAGAGGGAATTTTTGGAGCTTGGGAGGATGCAGGATGGTGTGGATGGGTTGTAGGATGTATTAGGTTACCTTCTGGAGTCTTTTCCCACACTCGACCTTCAAAAGAAAGCCTACAAGAAAAACTACAAGAGGACACAGGAAAACTACAAGAGGAAAACAGGGAAACTACAGGAGGCCTACAAGAGGAAGCCAAGAGAAATTTTCGTTGTTTTGAGGGTGTGAGAATGGGTGATATCTCGGTTAAGTGGAGTCAACTAAATTAAGGTGGCCAACTTAACTAGCCACCTTTCCCTCTTTCGATTTCAACCATCTCATTGCCTTCGTATGATTCGTAATTACGCAAATGAAGATAGAGGAGTGACTTATCTACTTACCTGTAATCCAAGTGTATTTGCTGGCATCGACTGTGAGGTGTTGTGGCTTTCTCTGCTGAATGCCTTCATTTTCCCTCATGCATGATGTCTCTGCTTGCTGATGTGTTGTTGTGTGTTTTTGCAGGTTCTTCTTTTGCTGGAGCTAAGTTGCATGTTCCTTTTCAACCTTCAGATGTACTGTCCCTTGGCACTACTGGTGCTAGACTTCTATGGGATCAACTGCTATAGGAATTCCTACAGGAGCTCTTGTAGCTACTTCTCCCCTTGAAACTTCAGCTATTTCCCTATGCTTGGAGCTCGAGAATGATGCCATAGGTAGAGATGAATAACGGAAGGATAGTAGTTAAGCTTCAGGTAAAGTTAATGGTGCCTTTTCCTCCTTTTATTTTCATTTTTTTTCAAAATTGAAAAACCTTTTTTCTATTTGTTTTATTGGAAAGGGAAAAAAATAAAAATAATAATGATGCTTGGAGTGTAATGCAGGCTTGGAAATTATGAAGCTTTTATTGTCCCTCAAAATGCCTCCTCTAGACACTTTTGGCTCTCTATAATTCCTACTGGAGCCTCCTGTAGAAATCATGGTTTTGGAAGAAGAGGTACAGTGGGGTAAAAGAGATGCCAAAAATGATGGAGGAAGGTGTGGAGAAGATGAGATGGATGTTGGTATGAATGTCAGGGTCCCGTTGGCACCTTCTTCTACTCCCTGTAGTCCTCCTACAAACATGCAATGCAATAAAAAAATTCATTTTGTCTTTCTCTTTTTTTTTTATTATTTTTTTAAACTACTAGGACGCCTTAGATAGGTTTCCACCTTAATTACCTGCCCTGGGCACCTCCAAGGGATGTTTTCACCCAATCATCTTATTCTTTTCCCTTTTTTTTTTGACATCACTGGTCTACCTCAGAAGAGGTTTTCAACCCAATGATGGGACTCAAGCGCCTCATGGAGGTTTTCACTTGAGTCCTTATTTTTTCTCTTTTTTCTTTAGTGAGTGGGTGAAATGGAAGCTAAGACATGCTCCACTACCATCACTGTTTTATTCAAATCTTCAATAAACTCTTCCTTGGAAAGGGGTTTCTTGTAGACTTTTAAATGATGTCCATTGACAAGCATAAGTATGGCTTCATCATCAATGGTTTTGAGTAGAACTGAACCATTGTCATTTCATTTCTCCATAGTGTAGGGTCCCAACCATCTTGTCCTCAACTTGCCCTTGAAATCCTTGTATCTTAAATCATAGAGTAGTGCCCAATCTCCCTCTTGGAATTACTTCTCCCTGATATTTCTGTCATGCCATATCTTTCTCTGAAGCTGAACTACCTCTGTATGGAGAAGAGCTTGCAATCTGTATTCATCCACTCCATTGAGCTGAAGTAATCTCTCCCTCTGTACATGGTTGAGGTATAGGTCCAGCTAAGCTACCATCCTTAGGGTATTGAATTCAAAATCTATTGACATCAAAGCCTTCTTCCCATAGACCAGTTCATAGGGTGTGAAATCGGTGGTGGTCTTCCATGTTGTGTTGTAGTCCCAAGTGGCCTCAACTAATTTCTCCACCCAGTCTTTTCTGTTGCTGCTCACTACCTTGGTTAGGATCCCTTCCAATGCTCTGTTAGTGACCTCCACTTGCCCATTGGTTTGTGGATGGTAAGGGGTGGAAGTCATGTGCTTGATCTTATGATGTGTGAGCAGGTCTTCAATTAGGTTGGAAGTGAACTGACTGCCTTGGTCTATGACCAACTCTCTTCGATACTCGAACTTGTAGAATATGTTTTCCCTCAAAAAATCAATAAATTTTTCCTCTGTCACTGCTTTGATTTCTTTTGTCTTTGACTACTTTGTCAGGTAGTTGGTGTACACAATAATGTACTGCTTTTGCTTTGAAGGGGGGTTGATAGGCCCTACAAAGTCCATGCCCCACTTCTAAATTGGCTCAAAGTTCACTTGAATTTTCATGGGTATTTCATCATTTGGAGTGGGTTTCCCCATCCTCTGAGACTGATCACATTGGCTCGTGTATCTCCTTACATCCTAATGAAGAGTGGGCTAGTAGTAGCCTACTTGCAATATCTTGAAGGCAATTATTTTTGCTGCAAAATGACCTCCACAAGGCCCATCGTGACAGGTCAAGAGTATTTCAAGGACTTCCTTCTCCTTGACACATCTTCTCAAGATCTGATCTAGGCTAAGCTGGAAGAGATTCCCTCCAGTCCTGGTGAAAGGGACGCTTTTCCTTACTATCTTGCTCTTCTCTTTTGAGGATAGGTGTGGTGGGAACTGTGTTGAAACCAAGTAGTTTGCTATATCAACAAACCATGGAGAAAGTATTATATAACAAATAGGTGTTAATTTGGCATTTGGTCATCCACCATTCCTTCTTCACTTGCAGGAAAATTTACTCTAGACAAAAAGTCAGCAACAACATTCTCTTTACCAGGCTTATCAATAATGGTTAGATCAAACTTCTGCAGTAAAAGAAACCATCTAATAATGCAAGCATTTACATCTGGTTTGTTCATTAAATACCTAATTGCATCATGATCGGTGTGCACAATGGTTTGATAGCCTGTGATATAATGTCTGAATTTTTTTAAGGAATGCACGACAGCTAGGAGTTCCTTCTCAGTCACTGTATAGTTTAACTCTACCTTTGACAAGTTTTTGCTTATAAAGTATATGGCATAAGGTAACCTTTCATCAATTTTTCCTAAGGTTGCTCCTATTTCTTTGCTCGAGGCATCTTTGTGAATGTGAAAGGGTAGGGCCTAGTTTTGGCCTCTAAGAATTAGGGCAGTCACTAGCTTGCTCTTCAAGGTATCTAGGGCTTCTTAACAATTTTCTGACCATATGAACTCAACATCTTTGCCTAGAAGGCCAAACAAAGTTGAGGATAACTTGCTGAAGTCTTTAATGAATCTCCTGTAATATCCAGCTAAGCATAGGAAGCTTCTAACATCCCTCACCTTTTGAGGAGGTGGGACCCTTTGGATGATGGCAATTTTGTTGGGGTCCACCTACAGTCTTTGTTGAGATATTGCATGACCTAGCATGGTCCCTTCAGTCATTAAAAATTCACATTTTTCCGGACTGAGGGACAGGTTCATCTCAATACACTTATCTAGAACTTTTCCTAGGTTAGATAAAGATTCCTGAAAGTCAGAGCCATAAGGAGTAAAATCATCCATTTATATTTCTAGTGCATCATGAACCAGTTCAGAAAATATACTCAATACTTCTCTTTGGAAAGTGGTTGTAGTGTTGCAAAAACCAAAAGGAAGGACCAGGTATGCAAAGGTGCCCCAAGGACAAGTGAAAGTGGTCTTATCTTAGTCTTCTAGGCTGATTTGAATCTGATTGTACCTGCTAAACCCATCTAGGAAGGAGAAAAACTTTTTCTCTACCAAACCGTTTAACACTTGATCTATGAAAGGTAAAGGAAAATAGTCCTTTTTAGTGGCTTTGTTCAATTTTCGATAGTCAACACAGATTCTCGACTTACAATTTGTCTCTGGCACTAGCACCAAAGGAGAGACCCATTCACTGTCAAAGATGGGATAGATGAATCTTGCATTAAGCAATTTTTGCAGTTCTTCCTTAACAATATCTTTAAGTGTTGGGTTCATCCTCCTTTGAGGCTACCTGTCTAGCTTGCAATCTTGCTTGATGTATATATGATGAGTACATACTGAAGGTTGCACTCACTTCATCTCCTTATAACTCCAAGCGAAGGCATCTAGATTTTTTCTCAGTATGTTGCATAGCTCAATGTTCTTTCTAGGCTAAAATCTATATTTTTAACATGGAGAGAAGTGGGGTTAGCCACACAGAAATCAGTTGAGGGGTTGTTTTGGGTTTCTCTTACTAAGTCTTCTAATGGTGATACACTGAGAAGTGGATTCTGAATCAAATTTTCAATCATATCATCCTCATCTTGCAGTATTCCCCCCGCGGCAATTTCTATTATACAAAGTGGTGCAGAATAAACTTCATCTTCATCGTCCTCCTCCAGCCAGAGAGGTAGATCATGTTCTAGCAAGGGTTAGGAAAGAGGATATAGGATTAACTGCTTAGACATGTGCTCATTCTTTATGGTCATGTTCCCAGCTCGGTAACTGATGTAGGCATCAGCTGTAGCCAACTAGGGTCTTCCCAGAATGAGAGGATACCTAGTGAGCTTTGCCTTTGGTTGGAGAACTAAGAAATCAATAGGGCACTCACAAGAACCAATAGAGACAATCACATCTTCCACAATACCCTCAGGGGTCACTGTAGAGCGGTCTGCTAGCTACAGCACTGTCGTGGTCTTCCTCAAGGAGCCTTGGAGGTTAATTTTGAGCATTGTGTCCTTTTCCATCACGTTAATGGTAGCTCCCAGATCAATCAAGGTATGTGGGACCATTGTGCCATTGATGTGGACATTAACTACTGGGCTTCGAGGGTCTAGATATTTTGGATAGATTATCTTCCGCAACTTCAGGTCAGACAGTTGTCCTATGACTTTGATGGTTGGGGAAGGCTTCTTGTAGACTTTCGAACGATGTCCGTTAACAAGCATGGGGATGACTTCATCATTAATGGTTCTGATTAGAACTGAACCATTTTCATTGCATTTCTCCATAGTGTAGGGTCCGAGCCATCTTGTCCTCAGCGTGCCCTTGAAATCCTTGTATCTTAAATCATAGAGTAGTGCCCAATGTCCCTCTTGGAATTACTTCTCCTTGATATTTCTGTCATGCCATATCTTTCTCTGAAGCTGAACTACCTTTGTATGGAGAAGTGCTTGCAATCTGTATTCATCCAATCCATTGAACTGAAGTAATCTCTCCTTCTGTACATGGTTGAGGTCTAGGTCTAGCTGAGTTATCATCCTTAGGGTATTGAATTCAAACTCTATTGACATCAAAGCCTTCTTCCCATAGACCAGTTCATAGGGTGTGAACTCGGTGATGGTATTCCATGTTGTGTTGTAGGCCCAAGTGGCCTCAACTAATCTGTCCGCCCAGTATTTTCTGCTGCTGCTCACTACCTTGGTTAGGATCCCTTCCAATGCTCTATTAGTGACCTCCACTTGCCCATTGGCTTGTGGATGGTAAGGGGTGGAAGTCATGTGCTTGATCTTATGATGTATGAGTAGGTCTTCAATTAGGTTGGTAGTGAAATGACTGCCTTGGTCTATGACCAACTCTCTCGGATACTTGAACTTATAGAATATGTTTTCCCTCAAAAACTCAACAACTTTTTCCTCTGTCACTACTTTGATTTCTTTTGTCTTCGCCCACTTTGGCAGGTAGTTGGTGCACACAATGTTGTGCTACTTTTGCTT
The DNA here is from genome assembly GCA_031772625.1 of Pinus tabuliformis. NCBI lineage: Eukaryota > Viridiplantae > Streptophyta > Pinopsida > Pinales > Pinaceae > Pinus > Pinus tabuliformis. The sequence continues at coordinate 1,843,679,536 of CM062816.1, forward strand.
TGAAGGGGGGTTGATAGGCCCTACAAAGTCCATGCCCCACTTCTCAATTGGCTCAAAGGTCACTTCATGTTGCATGGGTATTTCATCCTTTGGAGTGGGTTTCCACATCCTCTAACACTGATCACACTCGCTCGTGTATCTCCTCACATCGTAATGAAGAGTGGGCCAGTAGTAGCCTACTTGCAATATTTTGAAGGCAGTTCTTTTTGATGAAAAATGACCTCCACAAGGCTCGTCATGACAGGTCAAGAGGATGTCAAAGACTTCCTTCTCCTTGACACATCTTCTCAAGATCTGATCTAGGCCAAGTCTGAAGAGATTGCCTCCAATCCTAGTGAAAGGGGCGCTTTTCCTTACTATCTTGCTCATCTCTTTTGAGGATAGGTGTGATGGGAACTGTGTTGAAACCTAGTTTTCTATATCAACAAACCATGGAGAATGTACTGATATAACAAATAGGTGTTCATTTGGCATTTGGTCATCCACCATTCCTTCTTCACCTGTAGGCAAATTTACTCTAGACAAAAAGTCAGAAACAACATTCTCTTTACTAGGCTTATCAATAATGGTCAGATCAAACTACTGCAGTAAAAGAAACCATCTAATAATGAGAGCATTTACAGCTGGTGTGTTCATTAAAAATCTAACTGCAGCATGATCAGTGTGCACAATGGTTTCATAGCCTGTGATATAATGTCTGAATTTGTTTAAGGAATGCACGACAGTTAGGAGTTCCTTCTCGGTCATTGTATAGTTTAACTCTGCCTTTGAAAAGTTTTTGCTTATAAAGTATATGTCATAAGGTAACCTTTCATCAATTTGTCCTAAGGTTGCTCCTATTTCTTTGTTCGAGGCATCTCTGTGAATGTGAAAGGGCAGGGCCTAGTTTGGGCCTCTGAGAATTAGGGCAGTCACTAGCTTGGTCTTCAAGGTATCTAGGGCTTGTTGACAGTTTTCTGACCATATGAACTCAACATCTTTGCCTAGGAGGCCAAACAAAGGAAAGGCTAACTTGCTAAATTCTTTAATGAATCTCCTGTAATATCTAGCTAAGCCTAGGAAGATTCTAACATCCCTCACCTTTTTAGGAATTGGGACCTTTTGGATGATGGCAATTTTTTTGGGGTCCACCTACAGTCTTTGTTGATATATTGCATGACCTAGCATGGTCCGTTCAGTCATCAAAAATTCACCTTTTTCTAGACTGAGGGACAGGTTCATCTTAATACACTTATCTAGAACTTTTCCTATGATAGATAAAGATTCCTGAAAGTCAGAGCCATAAGGAGTAAAATCATCCATGTATATTTGTAGTGCATCATGAACCAGTTCAGAAAATATACACAATACCGCTCTTTAGAAAGTGGCTAGAGTGTTGCAAAAACCAAAGGGAAGGACCTGGTATGCAAAGGTACGCCAAGGACAAGTGAAAGTGGTCTTATCTTTATCTTCTGGGCTGATTTGAATCTGGTTTTACTCGCTAAACCCATCTAGGAAGGAGAAAAACTTTTTCCCTACTAGACCGTCTAACACTTGATCTATGAAGGGTAAAGGAAAAGGGTCCTTTTTAGTGGCTTTTTTCAATTCTCGATAGTCAACATAGATTCTCCACTTACAATTTTTCTTTGGCACTAGCACCAAAGGAGAGACCCATTCACTATTAGAGATGGGATAGATGAATCTTGCATCAAGCAATTTCTGGAGTTCTTCCTTAACAATATCTTTAAGTGTTGGGTTCATCCTCCTTTGAGGCTTCCTGGGTGGCTTGCAATATTCCTTGATGTATATATGATGAGTACATATTGAAGGGTGCACTCACTTCATCTCCTTATAACTCTAGGCGAAGGAATCTAGATGTTTTCTTAGTATGTTGCATAGCTCAATGTTTTTTTTGGGCCAAAATCTATTTTTTTAACATGGATAGAAGTGGGGTTGGGCACACAGAGATCAGTTGAGGGGTTTTTTTGGGTTTCTCTTACTAAGTCTTCTAATGGTGATACACTGGCAAGTGGATTCTGAATCAAATTTTCAATCATATCATCCTCATCTTGCGGTTTTCCCCCCATGGCAATTTCTGTTGTACAAAGTCGTGCAGAATAAACTTCATCCTCATCCTCCTCCTCCAACCAGAGAGGTAGATCATGTTCTAGCAAGGGTTAGGCAGGAGGATATAGGATTAACTGCTTGGACATGTGCATATTCTTTATGGTCATGTTCCCAGCTCGACAGCTGATGTAGGCATCAGCTGTAGCCAACCAGGGTCTTCCTAGAATGAGAGGATATCTAGTGAGCTTTGCCTTTGGTTGGAGAACTAAGAAATCAATAGGGCACTCCCAAGAATCAATGGAGACCATCACATTTTCCATAATCCCTCAGGGGTCACTATGGAGCGGTTTGCTAGCTGCAGCACTGTCATGGTCTTCCTCAAGGAGCCTTGGAGGTTAAGTTTGAGCATTGTGTCCTTTGGCATCACATTAATGGAAACTCCCAGACCAATCAAGGTATGTGGGATCATTGTGCCATTGATGTGGACATCAACTACTGGGCTTCCAAGGTCTAGATATTTTAGACAAATTATCTGCCCCAACATCAGGTCGGACAGTTGTCCTATGACATTGATGGTTGGGGCATCTCTCTTCTGCCTTCCTAGATGCCTAAAGCACTTCTCTTTGATTAACCTATTATAGATAGACGCATCTTTTATGGCTTGGAGAAGTGGTATCTTCACACATAAATGTTTCAATTTTCCTAGGAGTTCAGTCTCTTCTCGCGTAGGCTGGATTGTCATGGATAGTCTCTCAGGAAAGGGTGTATTTTATTTAGGTTGGTTTTCCTCTTTATCTTCCTTGACCTCCCTAGGTGGAGTCTAGCTATCTAGGAGAACTTTTCTGGATCACAAGTTAATTTTTTGAATCTCCACAACATAAGTTGCGCATGATGGTTGCCCATTATACACTTCCTGAACCTGTCTGTTGTTTGGGTTCGGATTTGGCTGGGCAGGCATTGGGGTTGCCTTAGTGGAGCAAAAGGTAACGATTGTGGTTGGTCAAGTGGTGGAGGCAGAAGAGTGGGAAGAGAGTTCTATTAGAGCCTTCACCCTTGATGAGATTCATTTCACTGTGGTTGCAGCAGAGCATAGGATTGAAATGAATGGGTGGCTAGTTGCACATGATATTGAGATGTGAAGGACCAAGGAGGATGAGTGGACCAAGAAGGATGAGCATGAGGGCCCCAAGAAAGTATGGAAGTTACTCCGTTAGGGTTGTAGTATGCCCGAGATGTCCCTTGCATCCCCTACTGGTGTGGTCTAGGTCCATGCGGCCTCCTTTGGTTTATGTAATAGATCTGTTCAGTGACTCCTTCGGCCCCTTGGTATACAACTTTAAGTCCGGGCAAGGAAGGGCACTTATATGTAGAATGATCTTCTTAACAGACTGAACAAACCTGTATCGAGTTCAATGGGAATTCATTCCTAGGATGCCTCTTGGTGCATCTAGGGCAAAACATGGCCAAAGCCCTCTTTGCTTCCTCTTGTTTTCTTTTGATATGTAAGGTATTCATTTACATGGAAAGAGTCTGCAACATCTCACTCTTGAAGCCTTCCAGCATGTTTCCAATTTCACTTTTAATGGATGAATTGGAAGAAGAGGTACTGGCTATGGGTTGACTCCCCCTACCTTTCTTTATGGCTGCTCTAGAATGGTTTCTAAAAATAGTCTTTATGTCCTCATAGGATAGTTGGTAGATGTCTCCCCCTACCAGTAAATGGAGGGTGTCTAAAAGGTCTTCCTGAATTCCGCTAAGCAGGACCAACTTCAGAGACTCAGGGTCAAGTGTACACCTAGCCCTTTTGTAACTGAGTTGGAACTCTTCATAGTATTCCAGGGACTCATCACTTCCTATGGTCATTCGGAAGATTTCTTCGTTAGTATCTTTTGACCTATAATAGTCTTGATACTTTTCATTGAAGGCTTGTTACATCTAAGCCCAAGTTGCAATGTTATTACCAGGTAATCCCATGAACTAGCGTAGTGTTGCATCCTTGAGAGTAGAAGGGAATAGTTTTAAATTTTGTTCGTGTTCTGCATAGTCATAAGTTCGACAGATGACAAAAAACTCAAACGAGAAGGTGTCAGGATCTTTTGTAGTCAAACCATGGAAATGAGGTAGGGATAAATTACTTATATTATTCATTTTAGTGTTCCCATTGGTCTCCCGAATGGGGAAGGTACCCTCTATTCTCTCTCCATTTCCCCTAACATTTTTGTTTTCAGCCATTGGCTCCAAAGGAATGTTTTCTTCTTCTTCTTCCCCTATAGGTTCTTCAAATATGTCTGTATGTTCACCTAAGGGTTCTTCTTGATTGCAGCCACTGAAGAAGAGAGAAGGTTGGATGTGTGAAGTAGTGGGGGTGTTCGGAAATTTTTTTCCTAAGTTATCTCTACTCCTATGAGGCATGAAAGGAAATATTTTTGGTTTGTTTTTTTGTTTTTTTCCCCGCATTGAAAGTACCTACAAAAACTGAAATTATGATTGAACAAAACAAATTGCAACTAGTTGAAATGAACTTGTTGAATGGAAATTTGCAGAACTGAAAAGGAAAGCAAGGAAATGCAGAACTAAAAGAAAACAAATCACTAGTCTACTTTTGCTGAAATAAATTATTAGCAGAATGTTGCAATAGGAAATAGAAGAAAGCAGTAATAATAGAATACTCTGACGCTTCCCTGGTAGCAGCACCAAAAAGTGGTGAGCACCAGTATTGCAGCAAGAATGTTGCAACTCCTAGGCTGCCAACTTTACTTTTATCAACCCAGTAGTTCGTAACAAACTTGGAAGCGTCAGTGCTATATGCACAAGTACTAGTGCTCATTGCAGGTTGTCACTTGGTCAACCAGCGTGAGATCACTAGGAGCTGAAGCCAACTTCTAAATATTTTAGAAGAAGCTCTATGTGTGATGAGAGGAAAGAAGGATTACTCTACAGATGCTATTCTAACTGCAGAAAGGAGAAAGACTGAAATGTAAAGCAAAACCTAGTGAACCCTAATTAACAATATAATTCTACTTTTGCCAAAAACACTATGAAAACCATGTAATAAATGAAATTACCTACTCAAGGAAGTTAACAACATCTAACCATGCTCTTTTTGGAAGTAAATAAGCAAAGAACATATTTTTGGTTTTTTATGTGTTTTTATGTGAATTTAACATGCATCTAATTTATTGTGTGTGAGTGTGGCAACGAACAGGTGGCTTTAGAGGGTGATTTTAGAGCTCGGGAGGATGTAGGATGGTGTGGATGGGTCCTAAGAGATCTTAGGTGACCTTCTGGAGGATTTTCTCACACTCAAACTTCAAAAGGAAGCCTACAGGAAAAACTACAGGAGGACACAAGAAAACTATAGGACAAAAACAGGGAAACTATAGGAGCCCTATAGGAGGAGGCTGAGAGCAATTTTCTTTGTTTTGAGGGTGTGAGAGTGGGTGGAAAAGGTGGATTAAGGTTGGAATGAGGTGTTAGGGCACTTAAGTTCTACCATGAATCACCAGGAGATAGAAATATGATTGGGTTTGCTCAAGGAGAGAGGAAGAATTTCTATGAAAAATGAAGGAAACTAAGGCAGAATTGAGGTGAGGTTTGAGAGACCTATAGGGAATGGATCAGATGGAGAATGTGATTGGTGGTAAGCTGGCCTAATGCTGCAAGAGATCTACAGCATAGAAACTAACAGTCAACCAAGAAAATCAAGCAACCAATGAAATGAGTGCATCCTAGAAAAAACAGAGTTTTGCATTAAAATGGCCTAAACTATGATTTATAGAAGGAAATGCTAGGAAATGTTGTAAGAAAGGAAATCATGAAAAAAAACAATTTCAAATCAGGAAGTGAACATGATAAAGAATATATAAAGTAAAGAAAAACTGGACTATCAACCTACTAGAGAGCTGCGAACATTAGAAGTCCTAGGAATGAGGAAAATCTATGTTTTTGGGGTAGCAAGAGAGTCTTTGGCTCAAATAATGGTCCCAGAGGGAGGAAGAGAGGCCAAGGCACTATTGCTAGCCTTTTGAATATTCTATGATCACTGCTTAACCTGCTACAGAAATAAAAAATGGAAGCAAGCTACTAAATCATCAAAAGTAACCTATTCTTAACCATAAGAGAAATACATCTAACATCAAACTATTCTACAAACTAAAGTAACACATACAAATACAAGTAAAGAGAAACTTGGCTGCTTGGATTGGGCCCTAACCCAAGATATTCGACCCTCTGAGGTAACTTAGTGCTAGCTCAAAAAGGATTCCATCTTCATTATCAAAAAATAGTAAGATTACAAAAAACTGTCATAAAATAGTAAGCTCGAAATTTGAGTAGAGTTTTCACAAGCAAAAATAAGGTCAACCCCAGTGAGGCCCTATGCCTCTCTACTTATACATCTGAAGCTAATAATAGCTTGCTTAAAATTAGGGAGCCTTGGCTCCCAAAACTCGAGATAACTATCAATCATCTTCCACTTGCTCAGCTTCCTTCTAATGCATGATTCGACTACTTGTACTCCGAGATGAATGAAGGGGAATTTGAATTGAGGAGTAATAAATGAGGGGGATTCCCTCCTATAAGTCCTCTCCTCTATCTGTTTTCAGTTATTTCTGCAATTTGACCACTAGATCCTTGACTTTGACCTCGAAATCCAACAATAATCTGCATTAAATACATGTTAGACCACCTGACATAATAACTAACTCAACTCACCCTATAAGCATAAATATAATCAGAAAATCATACAATAAGCTACGGGAATGGTTGATTTGACTAGGTTAGGAGGTAAAATGAGCCCATATAATTACCTATTTATGAGGCTCATCAATTGGCTTCGTGAACATGTCTGCATGATTCTCCTGTGTATGGACCTTCTTGAGAGTTATGTTTCCAACATCGATCACATGTCTTATAGAATGGTATCTTACATCAATGTGCTTAGTCTTGTTGTGATAAGTTGTATTTGTAGCCAAATGTATACTAATTTGTCTGTCATAGAATACATTTACTTTCTCCTACGTCCTTTCAAGCACATAAAGTAGACCTTTGAACTAGATTGCCTCTTTAGATGCATCTGAAGCAGCTATATACCTGCTTTAGTAGTGGAAAAAACAATTGTTTCTTGAAGCTTTGACATCTAGCTAATTTATCCACTTGCAAGAATAAAGACATAACCCACAGTAGATATCTTCTTGTCCAAATCACCTACACAATCAACATCCACATAATCGCAGAATGAATATCCATAACCATTAAAGATGATACAATGGTCGCTTGTGCCTATTGAATAACGAAGCACCCATTTCACTACTTGCCAATGTTCTTCTCCTAGATTTTCCATGAACCTACTAACAACTCCAATTTCATGTGAAATTTCAAGTCCTGTAGATACCATCACATACATTAAATCTCCTACCGCATTTGCATATTGTACATGTGACATATACTTCTTTTCTTCATCAATTCTAGAACCTAAACCTGAGGAAAGATTAAAATGGGAAGCTAAAGGAACAATAACATGTTTCACATTGTCCATAATGAAATTTTCAAGTATTTTCTCCACAGAATTTTGTTGTGATAACTAGCTTTGCAAGTTCCCTATCTCTGTGTATCTCCATGCCCAAGATATGTTTTACATCTCCAACATCCTTCATAACAAATATCCTTTAAACCTAAGCCTTTATCTTGTTTATTTCTTGCATGTTTTCTCTTGCAATAAGTGTCAACATACAATACCAAGATCATGAATATTCCATTAATACTCTTAATGTATGCATAATGATCATTCTCGCTTCAAGTGAGGTTCTAGCTCACCATGAAGGAGTCAAACTTCTTATTCCACTATCTGGGAGACTACTGTAGGCCAAACAATGATTTCCTAAGCTTGGAAAGTAATATTCTGTTGCGACGTTGTACAAGAACTTTAGGTTGTTCCATATATATATCTTCATCCAAATCTCCATGAAGAAAGGTTGGTTTAACATCTAACTGTTCTAACTCAAGATGAAATAATTTAGTTAGTCCTAACACATTACAAATAGAAACAAGTTTTATAAGTTGAGAATACCCTTTTGCTACCAACCTCTACTTATACCTTTCAATACTTGCATCAACACTTTGCTTCAATTTGAAGACCGATTTGCATTTGAAAAAAATTATCACTTTAGAAAGTTCTACAAGATCCCAAGTTTTTTTCTTGGTTAAGGAATCCATTTCCTCATCCATAACCTTCTCCCATTTTTCACTAACCACATCAACCATTACCTTCTGATAACAAGAAGGGTCCCAATCTTCAGTAAGCAATGCAATAGATGAAGGAGATTCTTGGTACCTTTTGGGTGTTCTTCTTTCCCTTGTAGACCTCCATAGAATGACTTGTTTCGAAACTAGTTCTCAAGTTTCCTTTACATCTTCTTCACATTTTTCTTTAGAAGTCTCTTATTCCTTCTAACTTTCCAAAAAAGGTCAAGTTTCCAATTGAATTTGTTGATTTGATGATACGTGTTCATGCTCAACTTTTCCAACATCATATTTTCGAAAATAAGATTCATCAAATGTTACATCGCTACTAATGACTATCTTATGTGAATAAGGGTCCCACAACCTGTATCCTTTCACCACATTGTCATACCCAACAAAGACATAAAAATTTCCTTTTGGTTCTAACATAGAATGTTGATTCTTCAGAATAAAAGCATAAGAATCACAAACAAAAAATTCTTAAATGTGAATAATCACAAGATTGACCTGACCAAACCTCATCGGTAATTTTACCATTAATAACAATTGAAGGTGATTTGTTTACAAGATAACAAGAAGTAGATACTACTTCTTCCAAAAACTCCTTCTACATGTTAGCATTGTTGATCATGCTTCTGGCTCTTTTTATAAAAATCTAATTCATATGTTCAGCAATGCCAATTTTCTGAGGAGTATAGACAATAGTTTTATGTCTAACAATCCCTTCATTCTTGAAATATTGTTCAAATTATAAGGAAGTAAATTCATCGCCATTGTTAGTTCTTAAATAGTTAATTGATTTTCCTGTTTTATTTCCAACCATAGCTTTAAATTGTTTAAAGATATTAAATACATCATCTTTTGTTTTTAACACATAGACACATAATTTAATGGAGTAATCATCAATAAATGTTACGAAGTAAGATACACCTCCATAAGATACTGTAGGAGATGGTCCCCAAATATCAAAATGAATATAGTCCAAAATTCTTTTACTATTATTACTTCTAGTTTTAAATTTATGTTTACATTCTTTTCCATATACACAATGTTTGCAAACATCCAAACTCAATGATTTCAAATTAGGAAGTAATTTACAATTGATAAGTACCTGAAGACCCCTTTTGCTCATGTGGCACAACTGTTGATGCCATAGGTGAGTATCTTATTCTTCCTTTTTAGATACAATCATTTCCTCCCTCACTTGAGTACTTTCTTTGAGTCTATAAAGGTTTACAATCTTCTCTGCCTTCATAACAACCATAGTGCGCTTTGAAATTTTCAACACACAATTTTGACCTCTAAACTTGTAACCTTTTGATTCTGATACTCCGAAAGAAATTAAATTCTTTCTCAACTCATGTACATGTCTAACATTAGTCAATGTTAAAACTGTATCATCATACATTTCAATTTTGACATTTCCCATCCCAATAGTTTGACAACATACATTATTACCCATAAAAACATAACTACAATTCACAACTTGACATGAAGTGAACCGAATTCTGTGTGGACTCATGTGATTAGAAGAAGCAGAATCTAACGATCAATTTTCGTATGGTTGAGAAATATTACAAGCATGCATATCTTCATCTAAAATACCTAATTCAACAGATAAAAATTCATCAATCAAACTGAATCAACTTGATTTTCTTCCTTATTTGGGTTCTCAACAAACTCTTTTCTTTTCCAGGACTGTTTCTTGAGATGCTCTATTTTGTTGCAATACACTATAATTTTTCACTAGGCTTTCCATTTAGCCCCTAATTTACCAAGTATGTGCAATAAAAAAAATGTTCTATGATGACTTGATGAGTAACTCTCCTTTTAGATGCATTCGAGATGTCAGCAAGTAATAATTGAAAAAAATACCCTCCTTTTAATAATTGCAAAAGAAATTTAAAAACCCCATTTTTCGGGAAAATCCTTTGATATATACTACAATAGTTAAAAACCTTTCCATTTCTTGCAACATCACTATAAACAAAAATTTAAATTGGAAAATGGTTAAATAAATACAACAAATAAACTCTTCCACTTTAGTGGTTACCTTCTTATGAATTCAAAATCACTAGTTATTGATCTCAAACAATCTCTCTTCTGCTTTGCAACCAAGAAAAGCTTCTCTTGTCCTTTGCAACCATCTCTCTTCTACTGTGCAACCAACAAAAACTTATCTTCTGCTTTGCAACCAACAAAAACTCCTCTTCTACTTTGCAACCAACAAAAACTACCCAGAAAAATAGACATGGTCAAAATGAGGATACTAATATTAATCACATACTGTAAATTAAGTAAAATTGGAAAATTGTAATTTAAAAGAAATAGTAAGCACTTGTTTAGGTAAGCTACATTAGAGAATAATCTCGTGGGAAAAACCATGGGTTAAGAATATCATGAGAGCTGCCGCTGTTAGATTATACGAGAATGTAATTTCCAAGCTAAAAAGCAATCAAGGGTGGTCGAAAGATATTAAATGTAATATTGGAGTTAAACAAGTTTGCCCCCTCTCCCCTACCCTATTTGGCATTTACATTGACAAGCTTGGACATTATTTAGAGGAAGCAGGTTGTGATGGAATGATCTTAGCTGGGATAGTCATCATACTTCTTCTCTATGCTGATGATATTGTTATTCTCGCAAGGTGCCCATCTGATCTTGATAAGCAACTTAGGCTTCTTAAGGATTTTTTTCTCCACCATGGGTATGATTGTTAACACTGACAAAACAAAAGTTATGATTATAAAATCCAAGAAGGACACTTATGCTAATTTTACGTATGACAATAATAACTTGGAGGAAGTGTATTCTTAGAAGTACCTAGGAATTGATATTCATCACAAGCTCAACTGGAACTATAGCATTGAGAAAAGGATTAATTGGGGGTGGAAATCTTACTTTGGTCTTGAAAATAATTGTAAAATGGAAAACCTCGTAATGTGGGATAAAAGGAAGTTCCTCTTTAAAACTTTGGTCACTCCTGTTATCTTATATGGATGTGAGTTCTAGGGTTGCAGCATCTCTAGAGAATCCTGGAAACGGATTGAGCAAATCCAGAAGCGTTTTATAACTTATAACCTAAAAATTAAAAGCAGTACACCCTATCCTATTCTCCTTATAGAAGTAGGTCTTTCCCCTATCAAGAGCCTAGCTATGACTAGGCTTCTGTTGTACAAGCACAAATTCAATAACATAGGAGATCATAGACTTCCTAAGCTAGCTATAAATTCCAGCCAAAACCACCTATGGCTCAAGAGGGGGTGGTATAAAGACACGAGGGCCTGGTTAAACCTTTGGCAGATCAACGAGAATGATGCATTGCAAAACATTAATAACATCAAAAATATTGATACTTCTAAGTTCAAAGAAAAAATGTAGTGTGAGAAAGATTTAGCAGCTAAAAGAAAATTAGGTTATTATAAGAAGGTCATCAACCCCACCCTAGAAGATCAAAAGTATCTATCTGTTTTAATTAGCTCAAAGAAGAAAATTAATATAGAGAAGATTAGAAAGAACTCTCATGAGCTCCATAGTGAAACAAGTCATTGGGTAGTTCCTCAAACACCATGGATGGAAAGGATCTGCCATCTCTGCGAGAATAAGAACATCGAGGATGAAAACCACTTCCTCTTAGAGTGCCCCACGTACACCACATTAGATCTCAGTTTCATAATCTTTGTCGCAATACTGAGCTCCCTAGCTGTTTATGATGTCAAAATTATAATGAGCTTGGGAGGCTTCTCTCCAAGCTTTTTGAGCATAGGAATAAAATCTTAAATCAAACTAAATAATTTGTTTCTTTTCTTTAGGTCCGATAGACAAAAGTTTGGTCTCAGTGGACGTTAACCATCATCATCATCATATTATTATTATTATTATTATTATTATTACCTAATTTGGTTGTGTAAAGTGTTAAACATGACATGACAGAACAATACAACATTTTTATGATACTGGGCTAGAGAGCACCTCTAGAGGCAATAAAATTTTAAACTTTAGAGTACTTTTTAATCTTTAACTAACTTTATAATATGTTTAAAATAATCACGTTTCAAATCATTGTGGGCTAGAAAGCACCTTTCCAGGGAATAAACTTTTAAACTTTAGAGTATTTTTTAATGTTTATCTAACTTTATAATATGTTAACATTTAAACTTTAGAGTTTGTTTTTCTTTTTTTAATGTTTATGTTTATCTAATTTATAATATATTAACTTTTAAACTTTAGAATATTTTTTTATGTTTATCTAACTTTATACTATGTTTAAAATAATCACCTCTCAAATTCTTAGTCAAATCTCATTTTTGAGAATACCATGGGAAAAACCATGGGTAATGGGTATGGGAAAACCATGCGTTGGCAAAATTCTTAATTTTATTTTATTTTATTTTTTATGTAATTTGACGAAGTCAAAATTATAAACAACAGAGTACCTAACTTTATAAGATGTTTATGATAATCATTTTTAAAATTCTTAATAAAAAGCCAGTCTAGAGAATATCACCGGAAAAACCATCTGTTGAGAATACTATGGAAAAATCATGGTATTATTAATAGGATTTTTATAAATAATTATTAACTTCAATTTTATATTTTATTTATTTCTAATTGTATTTTACATTTATTGTTATTGGTATCTAATTTGACGGAGTCAAAATGTTTACCTAACATCACATAACATAACGTTACAACATATATTCCATAATGGACTAAAGAGCCTCTCTAGGGGCAAAATTGAAACTAAATTAAAAAATAATAATTAAAATAAGTTTGAATTAGTCATTTGATGATGTTTACATAACATCACATAACATAACATTACAACGTCTATTCCATAATGGGCTAGAGAGACCCTCTGAGGGAAAAATTAAAACAAAATTAAAAAATAATAATTAAGATAAATTTGAATTAGTCATTTGATGTGTTTACCAATGCTAGTTTACAAGTCCATGGTATTGCATATCCCACAATATTTTCCCATAGTGTTTGTTAGAGTTAGGCCTATTTAAAGACTTAGAGAATCAATGATGGAATGCAGTGCATAACTCGTGCTATTTTCTCATTGTATTTGTTATGCAACTGTAATTAAAATTGATGGTTTGCAAGGCGATGGTATTGCATGACCCGGTTTACAAGGCCATGGTATTTAATAACCCATGGTATTTTTCCTTAGTATTTGTTATGGCTAAGCATATTTAAAGGCTCAAAGAATCCATTATGGAATGCATCCATCTTAACTACATATAAGTAGTGTATCTATGGGCAACTAATTTGGTGTCATGGTAAGTTTTGTTTTTATCTTATGAACAAGCCTTTTATAGGTGCAATAGTACTTGGAATATAGTTTTACAATGGTGTTTATTTACATTTTGTTGACATGCTCTTGACGTACTGTCACTGTGATGTAGTTTCTATTGATATAGTAGATCATATTGAACATAGAACAATGGAATATGTAAATTGGCTTTTATGAATGTCTTTCGGATTAATCATATTATTAGGTTCATTGTCTTGAGAATGAACCACATTAGTTGGTTCAAAACGTCGACCAAATCCTAATGATGTGATTAATTAAAAGGACATTTGTCTACCATATAGATCAAAAAACTCTGAGATCAAACCAAATTATCTTTCTATTTGTTAAATCTAGATTTAAGATAGATCTTGATTAAATCCACTGAATATTTATTGTAAGTAGTTTTAATTTTACTTATAATTAGAATATTAACTATTTGATTGTATAATTAAACTAGTAAATAATAATTATGGTGTCATTTTTGTTTATAATAATTAATATTATAAATTAACTAAAAATATTCAAATTTAATAAAATTAGTTAGAATTTAAGTTCGTCTATTTTCGATTTTCGTGGTCAAATACTCTTGATGTATAAATAAACTTTATTTAGGACAAGTCTAAATTATGTTGGAAAAACAAATTCTAAGCATAGGGAAACTGGATTAGCTGTTGTAGGTTGTCCCATGAAACAAATTTAGTTTTCTTATTTGGAAGTACTCCAAAATTAATGTTGAAAAGTAGATTGTGGATAAGAAAATACAAAGTGGGGATTATCTGGTAATATTGTGTTAAAAGTTTCGTTGATATTCTATGAGGTAAGAATCGTAGTATTTGGTCATGTGTGGTCCCAAGGATTTTCCAGCAGTGGTTACGGGTAGATTTGCTTTTATGTAAATTTGTTACAATAAATGTTTACTTTAGAATGCTTGTGAAAAACTACTGCTGTTATTATTAGTCTGACGTGAATGTAAACTAGAGGACGCTGGAGGATGTTTGCAGCCGAAGAGATCTCTTAGATGATATTAGTAAAAATGAAAACGACAACTGAAGCCTACCTCGACTCGGATGTCAAGAACGCCGTGATCACACTGCCAGCCTATTTTAGCGATTCTCAGAGGAAGGCTACAAGAGACACGACTACCATTGCTGGTATTAATGCCCTGAAAATTATTAATCAACCCACCACTGCAGCTAAAATAGGCTGGCACTGTGATCACGACATTCTTGACATCAGAGTTAGGTATGCTTCGGTTGTCCTCTTTATTTTTACTAATGCCATCTAAGATCCCTTCGGCTGAAAACATTGGGCAACCAAGAAACGCTCACCAATCAGAAATCCGTGTACAATAAGAAAAGATCACATTATTTTTTTTGGCAACATCTAAAATTTAGAAAAGGAAACATTAAAAAAACTAGTAAAGATGGAAACATCTTTATGGTTGTTTTTTCTAATAATGTAATTGATTTTTATCTCATATATTTTGTAATTAAAAATGCATAAGAAGAATATTTTTTTTTTTATAAAATGCTCATCTCTCCCTCATAATAAGATGATGGTATTGTTTTCTAGAACCTCTATGTTATTCTCTAATTCTTTGAATCTCTTTAGATCTGCATCTAGATCAATTGGTATCACAACATAAGATCTTGGAAGCTATCCACTTGTTCAAAGTAATTTTTTGGGATTTGTGGCTTAACAATTTAAGACCCTTCTAAGTGCCCCCTCCTTACTTCAGATTCTCATCACAGATTGCCGCTTGAGGTCATACCTTTCAATTCCTTTAGTGGATGAAATTCATGTCACCCCATGGAGAACCCTCAACTGAGGACTCACCGGTGCAGGATTTAGTGATGGCTATTCAAAAGCTAATTATGCTACAACAACAGAGAGACCCTCCTTGACAAATGCAGTTGCATACACACTTTGAATTGCCCTAATTTTTGGGAAAAATGAAAGCAAAGGTCATGGATTCTTGGCTCTGCAATCTCCCTACCTATTTCAAAACATGTCCCATGATGGAAGAGGACATGAAGGTTCAAATCGTTGGTCTACAGTTGGAGGGCCTGGCGCAAACATGGTGGAATACACAACTTGAGAATATGTCCTTGGTTGTTGAGCTCAGAAACCAAGCTGAGACGAGAGCCACACATATCACATCTTTGGATGACTTCTGCAAGCCTTAAGAACACGTTTTTACCCCCTAGGATATCTCTAGAAACTCCTGGCCAAATGGTGTCAAATCCGACAACTACCAAATCAATTAGTGCAATCATACATTGAGTCTTTTGCAAATCGCGCATTCAAGTCCATATCTCTGATCCAGAAGAGGTATTAATTATTAAATTTAATTTTGGTCTATTACTGTTTTTTTGTCGAGAAGTTGAGTTGTTTGATAGTACTTCCTTGGACAAAGCCTCTGTTTAGGTCTTGGCTGTAGAATGTAAAGTGGCTCCTCAAACTAGATCTTCTGAAACCAAAAAGGGTCCATCTCATGCTAGTCCATCTAATGTGGCCTTTGGCTCATCTCGCTGGTGTACATTTCATAAAGCCACCCTAACAAGATCCGTTTTACAGAGGTAGAGCAACAAAATTCCTCTACCTCACTTGCAATTGTTTCTCTTGAAAATCCTACCAAAGTAAACCCCTCTCTCATCCTCATGACTACAAATGAATCTGGAACCTCTGTTGCACCACTATTTACCCATAATTGTCAAATCAGACATGACTTGGTGACTCTTATCCTCGAACATTTGTGTTATTCTCTCCTTTTTTGAATCTTTTTAGATATGCATGTAGATCAAACATCGTCCTCCTTTATGGTGAGAATGAGTAATATTGTAGTTGATTATTATCAAACTCATTGAAGATTTGAATTTCCCATATGTAGTTCCATTTTATGAAATAACATATTAACTCTGCAAGACATTTCTGACTTACTGGAATATCCTAAACGGATACAGAAATTCTATGAGTTTATAGAAAATATAGATACCCTGATTGGGAAAGGAACTGGCTACGTCGAGAAAAAATAATTCCCTGTGGTCGCATGATGAATGACATAAGCTTTCTTCCTTAATTAAGTGACCGAAGAAACAAAGCATGTTTGTTCATAACCCTTAGTAACTTAAAAGTGAATTAATATTAACCAAAACACTCATTCTTAGTAGGACTTAGACGAGTGAGCAACATAACATAAAGGTGGAAAAACGAGTAACTCAAGTACAAGCACAAGCATTGGAGTTCTCATCTCAAGTATGACTATGAACTTGGACAAGAGATTGTCACCTAGAGCACGTAATGATGATGTGAGAAAAAAAAGACCACCACTGTAGCGGTGTAATTACCCAAGCAAAACGAAAATAACAATTTTCAGACTCTAGAGCTGTGTATGAAAATTGTTATTACGAAAATAACAATTTTCAGACTCTAGAGCTGTGTTGAACCTCATAACTATGCATTGAATGTTTTACAGCGGTCAACCAAACTTCAAATCCACGCAAAACTTTTAATGTTAATTCGTATGTAGGTTGAACAATTGATGGCCAAAAATGGTGGAGCAGATCGAACGGCGATGGAGAATTTCGGGAACCATTACATGACTAACCATTACGTCTCGAAATGTCAGACTTGCTGACGTATGCCGAGAGCCACGCATCTGCACTATATTGTATCGGGCTCGATCATACGGAAACTGCCTTCACGCAAAAGCGGTCCGATACGCATCAATGTGGTTTGTGGTTTTGCTGCGGTGGTTTTGAGGTGTGCAGTTGAAATTAGATTTGAACACTCCCCTTTAATTTCAACTGCTGGGCATTCGGTCACACCGAGACACTTCCTCAAAAATTCAAAGCTTTTCTGATCCAATGGCTTTGTCAAGACGTCTGCAACCTGTTTCTGAGTCTTGCAATGTTCTAAGACAATTTCTCCATTGTTCACCAATTCTCTGATGTAGTGAAACCTTGTATCAATGTGTTTCGTTCTCTTATGAAACACTAAATTCTTTGACAATGCAATAGCTGAGCTATTGTCACAAAAAATCACTGTCGCTTTTGCCTGCTCTTGGCCTAAGCTCCTAAACATCCTTCTCATCCAAACTGCTTGACATGCTGCTGCTGTAGCTGCCACATATTCAGCCTCTGCTGTAGACAATGTTACAATGGACTGCTTCTTAGAAGCCCATGAAATGGCTCCTGAACCCATATGAAAAACATAACCGGAAGTTCTTTTCCGATCATCTACACTTCCAGCTCAATCACTATCAGTGTATCCAATTAAATCTGAACTTTCTGAGACATTATATAAAATTCCAAACATTTTGGTACCTTTGACATACCTCAAAATTCTTTTTGCTGCCTGCCAATGTGCCTCCTTTGGCCTCTCCATGAATCTGGAAATTAAAATAACAACAAACATAATGTCAGGCCTAGTTGCTGTTAAATACATAAGGCTGCCAACAATACTCTTGTACAAACTAGGATCAAAATCCTTGCTATTGTCCTCTCTGCTGAGTTTTAATCCCATTACTGTGGGAGTGATCGCTGCCTTGCATTCTTGCATGTTGAATCTGCCCAATACTTGATTTACATATCTAGCTTGTGAGATAAAAATTCCTTTTTTATTTTGATCTACTTCTATGCCTAAGAAGTATCTCAAGAAACCCATGTCAGTCATTTTAAATTCCTCTTTCATGACTGATTTAAAATTCTTAATGAGCTGATCATCATTACCTGTGAAAATAACATCATCAACATATAAAACAACAATTAAAATTTTACCATCTTTTTCTTTGATGTAGACGGTGGGTTCTCCTTCACACTTGTCAAATTCATTATCCAATAGATATGAATCTATTCTGCTGTACCATGCTCTTGGCGCTTGCTTCAGCCCATAAAGAGCTTTCTTCAATTTGCACACTTTGTGTTCTTCACCTTTCTTCTCATAGCCTAGAGGTTGTTCAATGTAAACCTCTTCCTTTAACACTCCGTTTAGGAATGCTGACTTCACGTCCATTTGGTAAACTTTCCACTTGTTTTGAGCTGCTATGGACAGCACTGCTCTCACGGTTTCCATTCTTACAGCCGGTGCGAAAGTCTCCTCATAATCTCTCCCATATTGCTGCTTGTATCCTTTGACAACCAGCCTTGCCTTGTGCCTTTCTATCTTGCCTTCAGCATTGCTTTTGGTCTTGTAAACCCTTTTCACTCCAATGACTTCTTTGCCTTTTGGTAGCTCAACCAAATCCCATGTTTTGTTTCTCTCTATGGCATTCATCTCCTCATCCATAGCTTCTATCCATTTCCTATCTTTAATTGCATCCTCGAAATGAATAGGATCATCAACATGACAATACAAGGCAAATAAGGAATTCATTCCTTCATCATAAATATCACTTAGACTTCTAAACTTCTTACCTAGTTCTCTTGGTGTGCAAGTGCTTGAAGATGCACTTGAATTTCCTCCTTGTGATGTGCTTGGAGAAGCACTCTCATTTATCCTCAATGGTGTCCCTTGCTGTCCTTGTGTTGGCGCTGCTGTTTGGGGATGCATTTCAGCCACCTCCTCATCATCTTCATCATGAGACAAATAGTTTTTAACATTAACTGTCTTCTCTATGCTTCCATCCCAAGCTTCCTCTTCAATGAATTGAACATCTCTGCTGACAAAAAACTTCTTGGTGGATGGAATATACAACCTGTAAGCTTTGGATTCCTCACTGTATCCAATGAAGATGCATTTCTCCCCTTTGTTGTCCAACTTCCTCCTCAGCTGATCTGGAATGTGTGCATAGGCCACACATCCAAAAACTCTCATGTGGGTGACTCCTTGCTTTCTCCCACTCCATGCCTCTTCCGACACTTTGTTTAACACTGCTTTTGTAGGACACCTGTTCAAAATATACACTGCACAATTTACAGCTTCAGCCCAATAATCATTTGGCAAATGCTTTGCCTTCAACATGCTCCTCGCCATATCCATGATGGTCCTGTTCTTCCTTTCAGCAACTCCATTTTGCTGCGGAGTGTACCTTGCTGTAAACTGTTTATGAATTCCATTTTCTCTACAAAAATGTAGAAACTCCTTGGAGATATACTCAACTCCTCTATCAGTTCTCAAAACTTTAATATGCAACCCGCTTTGGTTTTCCACAAGTGCTTTGAAATTTCTAAATTTTTCAAACACTTCACTTTTGTTTTTAAGGAAATATACCCAAGTTTTTCTTGTAAAGTCATCAATGAATGTTAGGAAATATTGGCTGCCTGCTAATGATGGAGCTTGCATTGGTCCACATAAATCTGAGTGGATGATTTCTAAGGGTGCCTTTGCCCTTATGCTCTTCCCTGATGGAAAACTTTCTCTGTGTTGTTTTCCCAAAATGAAACCTTCACAAAGGCTGTCCGGTTTCTCTATCAATGGTAGTCCTCTTACCATTCCTTTCCTACTCAACAAATTTAGACCTCAAAAATTGAGATGTCCAAATCTCAAGTGCCACAACCAATTCTCATCCTTTGGCACACTTTGTAAAGCCTCTTGGGTGACTGCTGCAATTTCTCCTTTGTTTTTCAAATCTACTCTTATTCTAAGAGGGAACATCCTGTTCCTTGTCATTTTTACTTCAGCAATGCATCGTTTGCTGGGTGCTATATCCATGATGGTGCACACATCATTCACAAAGAAAACATTGTACCCCTTTTGAACAAGTTGTCCAATACTCAAAAGGTTACATCTCATTCCAGGGACATAGTAGACATCTGCTATGGTTTTCCTTTCTCCTTGCTTTGTAAATATTTTTACCTCTCCTTTTCCCATAACAGAGATTTTACTATCAGTTCCTAGTGTGACATCTGATTTCATATTCTGATCTAGAGCAGAAAAGAGGGCTATGTTTCCTGTCATATGGTTGCTGCAACCTGAGTCTAAAAACCATATGTCTTCATTGTTTGTTTCAGCCATGTTACAAGCTAACAACACATTATATTGACTGTTTTTTTCTCTAGTGACATTTGCATTTGATCTATTGTTCATATCATGCTGCTTCTTCCTACATTCACTGGCATAATGCCCATATTTTTTACAATAATAGCATTGGACATTGGATTTTTCATACCTTTGTCCTTGAGCATGATATTGTCCTCTTTGTTGGCTGCTGCCTTGGCCTTGGTTCTGATTTGGATTGCTGCCTCTTCCTTGAGCATTTGCTGGGCTGTTCCTTCCACCTCTGTTTTGACTTCTACCTCTTCCTCTCTTGTTTCCTCTGCCTTGACCTCTTCCTCTTCCAAGGGACATCTGGGTCTTGAAGGCTTGTTCTAGAGATGAGTTTTCATTTCTACTCAACCTCTGCTCATGTGTTACCAGTGATGCATGTAGCTCATCAACTGAAAAGTTTGAGAGATCCTTTGTCTCTTCAATGGTGGTGACAATCGCATCAAACTTTGAGGGTAAGACCCTCAATATTTTCTCCACAATCCTCCTTTCTTCAATGGTTTCTCCATGAGTCCTCATCTGTGTGACCAAACCAATCACATGTGTGAAGAATGAGTCAATATTATCTGACTCCTTCATGCTCAGATTCTCAAAATCTTTTCTCAGCAATTGTAGTTTTGTTGTCTTCACTCTCTCCATGCCTTGATAGGCTGTCTTGAGGGTTTTCCATGCTTCATTTGCTGTCTTAGCTGCTGCTAACCTTGGAAACACACTCTGGTCTACTGCTAGATATAACAACACACGGGCTTTTGAATCCTTCTTCCTATTGCTCTTCAGCAGATCCTTCTCTGCTGGAGTTAATCTATTAAACTCATTTTCATCTGCTGGTTCTTCAAAACCATCTTAAACTATTTCCCATAAATCTTGAGAGGCAAACAGGGCTCTCATAGTTATTGCCCAATAGTCATAGTTTTTCCCATTGAACTGTGGGAGCTGGGTATTAAACATACCCATGCTAGTGCTTGTGCTAGCCATTCCTTGCATCCTCAACTATGCTTCAATTTCTTGACTGTGTATTTTAAAACACTGACTGTCTCTTCAGCAATAACAAAAGGAAACTTTTAGGAATACCTGAATCTTTTGTTGACTGTGTCTTCACTCTGCTGGAGAAGATTTACTGCTGCAACAAAAGACTCCTCCTTTCAGCTTCTTGAACACTTTCAAAGAGCCTAAGCCTGCTCTGATACCACTGTTGGGGATTTTTCTGAGAAAATCCCAAAAACAAACAAAATAAACTCCACAGAGGCAATGCTCTGTTTCCTCTCCACAGGATCTTTTGTGCACAGGGAAGCTTTTTAAAAAAAATGACTGAAGAACAGAGTATTACATCACCATAAAACATTTCTATTCATTAAAACAAAATGTCTGATACAAACTTCATCCTCTTTGCTGAGAGGGATTTACCCAAAAAAAACATTCAACAGAACTCTGTCTCCCCCTGAGAATTTACTGCGCTGGGTAAAATTCTCATTTACATTCACTGCTGTGAAAACATTTTAGTTACTGGTGTAAAAACCTTCTTTTACATACTGCTGAAAAGAAATTTACACATGCTTACAAAACAAATACGCTCCTCTGCTTTTCTTTTATGCACTGCTGTGCAAAATTAATTCCTTGCTTCATAAAAATTTCATGCTGCTCCCTGCTGTTTCGCTGCTGCGCCTACCTTTCTCCTGTGTGCAACCAATACAACAACCAAAAAAAACAGAGCACGTTTTTTTTTACTTGGCTCGTAATATTAAAAACTTAATACAGAAACATTCTACTACCGTGGGTTTTTTTTCAATACATATGGTCAACGCTCCTTTTTTTAAAAAATAACACATATAATATATGCCCATACCGCTAGTGTAATTAATATTCAATGTTCTACCAAAAACTTACAAACCTCATAACTATGCATTGAATGTTTTACAGCGGTCAACCAAACTTCAAATCCACGCAAAGCTTTTAATGTTGGTTCATATGCAGGTTGAACAATCGATGGCCAAAAATGGTGGAGCAGATCGAACGGTGATGGAGAATTTCAAGAACCATTACATGACTGACCATTACGTCCCGAAATTTCAGACTTGCTGACGTATGCCGAGAGCCACGCGTCTGCACTATATTGTATCGGGCTCGATCATACGGAAACTGCCTTCACGCAAAAGCGGTCCGATACGCATCAAGGTGGTTTGTGGTTTTGCTGCGGTGGTTTTGAGGTGCGCAGTTGAAATTAGATTTCAACAAGTTTTCGGCTTAATACCCAGGGATAACAAGCTCAGGGAAAGAGAGTGATTTACTCTAAAGCTGAAAATAAAATCGTAAGCCACAGTAAAGAAGCTTTTTACTATAACTGAAGCCTTTTGGAAACTTATGGTACCGAAAAAAATTTAGGCAAAAAACCATACAAAAATAGAAATTAAGGCATTCAAAATGAATAGTTGTTGCATCTAAAGCACATAATTGACCTGTGGTAAAGAAAGGGAGCCACTAGTGGAGAGGAATTCCTTCACGGCAGTGTGGATGAGAAGTGAAGACGAGACCCGGGTCATCAACCAGGGAAGAGTTAGGTGGGAAGGCGCAAATAGACAAATCATTCAGGAAAACAGAGAGGGTCGAAGCCCAAAGGAAACCATATTAATACATGTAGAGATGCATAGCAATGTGTTTGTTCCTCTACGGGAAAAGCATACAGAACATTCATACCATCAGGTATGGCCTATAATGTTTAAGCACTTTTACGGAAGATGGTTCAACAGAGAATTCTGGGAAAAAGAAATATAGGGGCATGCAAGAACTCCAAATGGAATAAAAATCCTGAAGCACCTAGGTTACCAGACGGCTCTAGCGGATTACCCTTGCACCATGAGGGGGCTGCTTTTTAACTTGTGTGGTCCCGTAAAACCATTGGCACGCTAGTGTTGAGAAACAAAATCGCCATAGGTTCCACATACCTACAAATGAAATATAATACAAATATTTCACCCAAATTTATCTATAGCAGAAGAAATAAAAGTTGACCAAACACAATGAACAAATTAAAGTTGTCGAATGTATAAACGAAGAAAATTTTTATAGGGAGTCTCACATGCAGAAGACATTTAACAACTATGGCATAAAACCGACTGGGAGATGTTCTCTCTGACCGAAGTGAGAATATGCAACCAAACCCTAAATGTTAGAATTGTAATGAAAGGAATTGTGGATTACTCTAAATAAATTACATTGAAAATGAAACACACCACGCTGTTGTGTTTATGAGATGTTTACCACAGAAAATCTGATGAAGAGATGTCGTTGTGGCTTCACCTTTCAACCCTTCTCTTTGCCATCCTGTTGGCGTGTTGAGGGCGGAACACCAAGCAGAATGGGAGGTAACGGTCACTAAGGACACCTCGTTTCCTCGCCATCGTTCGTAGGGTAGGGTTGTAAATTCCCACTTGAAGATCACATGACGCAGGGGTATGTGGCGAGCACTAAATCATTACATAGAAATTGAGAAAATACGACACCTTCCTCCATATTTATCACCTCAATACTAGTTGCACCAATCTGTCATTACAATATGATAGATGGAACTGTTTTCCATTAGACTAAGGGGCTCATTATGTCAATCAAAATTAAAACGAGCATGGGGAGGGTGGCGAAACTTGGTACAATTATCTTCTAGAGTTAGTAAAATAAAAAAATTTAGAATGATATATATATATATATATATATAGTTACATGAAAAGTGAGAGGAAGTGTAGTGAAATATTAAACAAACATCTTGGCTTAGAAATTAACAACGGGATAAAAGGCACGTTTTATAGCTAGATTAGGTGTTAATTATGATTATGTAATAAAACATTAATAATAATAACGCAGAGGGAATGTTATAAAGAAAAAATTAAAAAAAAATAATGAACGTGAATTTTTTATAAAATTAATATAAAAAGAAAAGAAGGATACACAACTATGTTAACATTGTAACAGATGAAAATTTTACTCACCAAAGTAGACTACAATATTGGACATAAGGTTTTTTGTGAGAGTGTTGGTATTTGGGCCCACTAACATTTAAATAAGAAAGAAATACACAAGAAATAGAAACAGAATCACACAATAAGAAACTTCAAAGTATTCACCTGGTAAACCCCTCATAGTGTGTCAAGGAAACCTCCACACGGCAAGGGACTCGAATTCTTATTGCTCCATGTCAAAAAATGACTCTCCAATGTTACATCAAGCCTCTTGGGAAAATCATCACTTTAATACAAAGATTTTGTTGCATAACTCCCTATCATTACAAAACTCCTTCAACAGCAAAACCATATTTACTAAGATCATTACATTATTAACATTAATTGTTGTCAATCATTAGCGATCTCCACCTTGACAACAATTTTCCTAATCCATTGCCCATGTCCATTTATCATCTCTTCATGAAGCCAAAAGAATCCAAACACCATCGCAACTTCTCTACCAATACTGGTGGTGAGCACCAGTATTGCAGCGAGAATGGTGCAACTCCTGGGCTACCAACTTTACTTTTATGAACACGGTAGTTCGTAATAAACTTGGAAGCATTGATACTATATGCACAAGTACTAGTTCTCACTACAGGTTGTCACTTGGTCAGCCAACACGAAATCACTAGGAGCTCAAGCCAACATCTATAGATTTCATAAGAAGCTCTATGTGTGATGAAATGAAAGAAATATTACTCTACAGATGCTATTCTAACTGCAGAAAGGAGAAAGACTCGAATGTAAAGCAAAACCTAGTAAACCCTAATTAACAAGCTAATTCTACTTTTGCCAAAAACACTATGAAAACCATGAAAGAAATGCCATTACCTACTCAAGGAATTAAACAACATCTAACCATGATATTTCTGGAAGTAAATAAGCAAAAAACATATTTTTGGATTTTTATGTGAATTTAACATGCATCTAATTTATTTTGTGTGAGTGTGGCAGTAAACAGGTGGCATTAGAGGGTGTTTTTGGAGCTTGGGGGGATGTAGGATGGTGTGGATGGGTCCTAGGATGTCTTAGGTGGCCTTCTGGAGGCTTTTCCCACACTCGGCCTTCAAAAGAAAGCGTACAATAAAAACTACAGGAAGACACAGGAAAACTACAAAAGGAAAAAAGGAAAACTACAGGAGGCCTACAGGAGGAGGCCGAGAGCAATTTTCGTTGTTTTGAGGGTGTGAGAGTGGGTGGAAAAGGTGGATGAAAGCTGGAATGAGGTTTTAGGGTGCCTAAGGTCTACCATGAATCACCAGGAGAGAGAAAGATGATTGGGTTTTCTCAAGGAGAGAGGAAGAAGTTTTATGAAAAATGAAGGAAACTAGGGCAGAATTGAGGTGAGGTTTGCGAGACCTATAGGGCATGGATCAGATGGAGGGTGTGATTGCTAGTAAGCAGGCCTACTGCTGAAAGAGATACGCTGCATATAAACTGATAGCCATACAATACAATCAAGCAACCAATGAAATGAGTGCATCCTAGGAAAAAACAGAGTTTTTCATTAAAATGGCCTAAACTATGATGTATAGAAGGAAATGTTGGGAAATGTTGTAAGAAAAGAAAGCATGCAAAAGGAATATTGCAAATCAGGAAGTGAACATGATAAAGAATATCTAAAGCAAAGCAAAACTGGACTATCAATCTACTAGAGAGCTGCAAACACTAGAAGTCCTAGGAATGAGGAAAATATGTGTTTTTAGGGTAGCAAGAGAGTCTTTGCCTCAAATCATGGTCCTAGAGAAAGGAAGAGAGGCCAAGGCATTGTTGCTAGCCTTTTGAATCTTCTCTGATCACTGCTTAACCTACTACAGAAAGCACAAATAGAAGCAAGCTACTAAATCATCAAAAGCAACCTATTCTTAACAATAAGAGAAATACATCTAACAAAAAACTAATCTACAATCTGAGGTAAAGCATACAAATACAAGTGATGAGAAGCGTGGCTACTTGGATTGGTCCCTAACCAAAGAGCTTCAGCCTTCTGAGGTAACTCAGTGCTAGCTCAAAAAGGATTCCATCTTCATTATAAAAAAATAGAAAGATTACATAAAACTGTCATAAAATAGTAAGCTTGAAATTTGAGCAGAGTTATCACAAGAAAAAGAAAAGTCTACCCTAGTGAGGCCCTAGGCCTCTCTACTTATACATATGAAGCTACCAATATCTTCCTTAAAATAAGGGATGCTTGGCTCCCAAAAGTCGAGATAACTATCAATCATTTTCCACTTGCTCAGCTGCCTTCTAGTACATGATTCAGCTGCTTGTACTCTGAGATGAATTAAGGGGAATTCGAAGTGAGGAGAAATAAATGAGGGGGGTTCCCTCCTATAATTCCTCTCCTCTATCTACTTTGAGTTATTGCTACAGTTTGACCACTAGATCCTTGATTTTGACCTCAAAATCCATCAATAATCTGCATTAAATACATGTTAGACCACATGGCATAATAACTAACTCAACTTACCCTATAAGCATAAATATAATCAGAAAATCATACATAAGCTAAGAGAATGGTTGGTTTGACTAGGTTAGGAGGTAAAATGAGCCAATATAATTACCCACTTATGAGGCTCATCATCGCCCCCCTACTGAAGGTGTTCCTCATCCTCTGAGCAACCTAGCCAATCTCTTGGTCTTTCATGGTCATGGTGGCCTCCCTAGCATTCCAGACTTCTGATGTGGTTTGCTCTTGTTCTCCAGAAAATCTTGTCTTTCTGTCTATGTCCTTCCACTGTCCTTCTCTTCTTCTTCTCTTTTGCCTTCGAGCATGCCTAATATGAGTGGAGGACTCATTTTGAGGCTAATTCAGTTGACCTTTAGCCTTTGCATGGAGCGCTTGTACATTGGCACTCTTTTCAATGCCTCCTTCAGCCTCATGGGGGAATGGTCTTCTCTGATCTGCAAGCTGTGGGGTAGGGTGTTCCATCTTCTCATGCATGCATGCACACAGTCATCCCCAAGTAGCCTAAGCATATCTTCAAAGTGTGCAATGGCTTGTACCTGATTGGCTAGATATTTAGGGGCAGTCTAAGGATCATTGACAAGCACGTTGTGTGTGCTGATGAGTGCCATAGGATCTGATGGCTCAGCTCTTATCATCAATGGTTCATTATGCTCTTTTATTAACAATCTTTTCATTTCTGCTGCCCTCAATTCTTCATGGTTCATCCATGACGTCATGGCCATTAATTGTAGATCCCCTAGCTTGGCATTGGGGTCCCACACATTCAGGTTTGTGAGGGCCATGTTGTGTAGATAGAACTCTGACATCTTTGCTTTGTCCTTTGAGGTGCTTTGGTCACACAAATCCATGAACTGCCTGTAGTCTTGGAAAGGCATTATTCCTCTTTGTGCCAAAGTTTTTATTTGGAATTGAAGCCATTGATCCTTCAGATAGAGGCCATAAGATTTGGCTGGTGTTTTGCATTGTAATGCTTCTACGGATAAGCTGGTGATGTATGCCAAATGAGTCTCTTTCTCCTGCAACTACCTCCTTAGTAATTCATTCTCATTCTCAAGGTGGCTTCTTGTAATGGCTTCTCTGTCTCTGAGAGCATTCAATTCCTTGCCCATTTCCCTGAGTTCTTCTTCCATGTGGCCAATATCCTCAACTCCTTTGGACTTGGCTATCTGCATCCACCTATGCATTCTCATTCTCTCTTTTTCCAATTTGAAAAACAATGGAATTACAAATTCCTGTGGGATTATCTTGCCTCCCTCAAGTAGTCTATAATAGAAGTCAAGATTAGGTTGGGGGTTCGGTTCTTGTAGCTCTTGTGCTTCCTCTTTCACCTCTGGCTATACTCCTATTTTTTCCTCAAGTTTTTGTGTCACCTGTAGTTTGGACAGTGCGTCCTGTAGGACAATTTTAGACTCATGTAGGTCTGGTTTGGATCCTGTAGAATTGCCTTTCCCTTCCATGTAGAATATGATGTAGTCCTCTTTTCATAGGTTATGGGTGTCTTGGAAGGAGATTCTTTCACCTTGGCAGATGGTGAATCTTCAATGTTAATGGGAGTCTTCGATGAGGGCTGAGGTTTGCCTGTTTTAATTCTGGTACTGTTCCTTGCCCTAAAATACATGGAGGTTTTTCTTTTCCTCTTTTGCTTCTGCTTGATTGGTGTACTGAGGGCAGTGAGGGGACTCTTCTCTTTGCTCTTCCCTCTCTGCCTCCTTGTCTCCCTCTTCTATCCCTTTTTCCTCCTCCCGCTCTGTCTCTTTTTCTACCTCCTGTTCTATCTCTTCAACTCTCCCCTCCTTTATTTCTTTTCTTTCCTCCTTCCTTTCTTGCTCTACTATGTCACCACTGGCTTCATCTTCTCCTCCTTGTTTTTCTCCCTCATCACTGATAGCGGGACTGACATCATAGGTTAATGCCTTGATGTCATCCTCAACTGTCATATTTCTGAAAGCTTCCCATGCTATAGGGATTGTAAGGGTATGGAGGGCTTCTTCTACTAGGATCTTGATTAGGCCATGGTGAGCTAGCTGCTATGAATTTCCTTCTTTTACCATGGTGCCAGAGTCAATGAGGGACCGAAGGAGAAAGTAAGGGATACTGATCTTTTGATGTACTGGGGTATCCATGCCATATCTCAATTCTTGGAGGATTCTGAAATGATATCCATAAACAATGTTGTGCCTCCCCTCACAAGAAATGTATTTGATCACTTGGTAGCTAACCTCATCCCAGGGATATGGTACACTAGCTCTCCTAATTCCATTTTTATCTTCAACAAGGGTTTCATTATCTTGGAAAAATTTCCTCTTGGAATCCTTGCCAGTTATTTTCTCATCTTTACTCTGAGGCAGCTCAAGAGGAAGGGTAGTGACCCTACTGATGAATTCAGGGGTTATTTCAATGGAGAGGCCTCTAATGGTTACAGTAGCATGAGTTCTTGTGTGAGGGACCAGAGAGAGAGCAAATTCATGGGAAATTTCATCATCAAACCCTCTAAACTTCTCAAAGACATTCATCTAGTTTGCCCTTGTAAATATTTCGACCACTTGAGGATGTGCATGGAGTCTAGTGGAGTTAGTGGGCTCTTTTCTCATAAACCCACCTGTCATACTTCCTGTACTATTTTTGAAAAACCAGATATGGAGGTGGAGACAAAGAGTTTTGAGAGAAATAGAAAAACAGAGGGGACTATGTTTTTTTTTTTAAGAAACATAATTTCTTTTTTATGTATTTCTATCCTCTTAAAAACTCATTTTATCTTCAATTTGAGACCAACTCTTTCACATTTTGATATTCAATAGACGACATTCATGAACTCTACGTCTTCAGACTAAGATTCATGCCAAAAATCACGTTTCCTTCCTTCAAAATGACTCACTGCCCCTCTTGTAGAAGCCCGCTGTCCCTCCTGTAGATTTCTTGTAGATGCTCCTGTAGATTACCTGTAGGGTTCCTATAGAAGATGCCGAGAGAAAAAATATGGAGGAAATCGATGGAGGATGGTGGATATGAGGCTGTGGAGGCATAAGAAGACTACTGTGTGGCTGAGTTACGAGGAGAAATTAAAGAAAAAGGTGGTGAGAATGCGCGGGGAGGAGTGTTGATTACCTTGTATGGCTATTTTTGGTTATGAGTGCTGAGCTGGCAAGGTGTATGTTGCCAAAATTAGGACCGTTGGTCCCCACCTACTTGCTCATGATGACCCCCCTCATAATCATCCTCACATTACTGCATCGGAGTTAACTCTTCCTCCCACTACTTGTCCTTCGAATCTTTTGCTTTAGTTGACTTTGCGAACATGTGGGTGATATCTCGGTTAAGTGGAGTCAACTAAATGAAGGTGGACAAGTTAATTGGCCACCTTTCCCTCTTTCTATTTCAACCATCTCGTTGCCTTCTTATGATTCATAATTACACAAATGAAGATAGAGGAGTGACTTATCTACTTACCTTTAATCCAAGTGTAGTTGCTACCATCGACTGTGAGGTGTTGTGGCTTTCTCTGCTGCATGGCTTCATTTTCCCTCATGCATGATGTCTCTGCTTGTTGATGTGTTGTTGTGTGTTTTTGCAGGTTCTTCTTTTGCTGGAGCTGAGTTGCATGTGCTTTTTCAACCTATAGATGTGTTGTCCCTTGGCACTGCAGGTGCTAGACTTCTATGGGATCAGCTGCTACAGGAATTCCTACAAGAGCTCTTGTAGCTACCTCTCCCCTCGAAACTTCAACTATTTCCCTGTGCTTGGAGCTCAAGAATGATGCCAGAGGTAGAGATGAATGATGGAGGGATTTTAGGTAAGCTTCAGGTAAAGTTAATGGTGCCTTTTCCTCCTTTTATTTCCATTTTTTTTCCAAACTGAAAAAACCTTTTTTTCTATTTTTTTTATTGGAAAGGAAAAAAATAAAAATAATAATGATGCTTGGAGTGTAATGCGGGCTTGAAAATTATGAAGCTTTTGTTGTCCCTCAAACTGCCTCCTGTAGACACTTTTGGCTCTCTGTAAATCCTACAGGAGCTTTCTGTAGAAAAAACAAAGCCTCCTGTAGAAAGCATAGTTTTGGAAGAAGAGGTACAGTGGGGTAAAAGAGATGCCAAAAATGATAGAGGAGGGTGTGGAGAAGATGAGATGGATGCTGGTATGAATGTTAGGGTCCCCTTGGCACCTCTTCTGCTCCCTGTAGTCCTCCTGCAAACCTGCAATGCAATAAAAAAAAATCATTTTGTCTTTCTCTCCTTTTTCTATTTTTTTTAATTACTAGGGCACCTCAGATAGGTTTTCACCTTAATTGCCTACCCTAGGTGCCTCCAAGGGAGGTTTTCACCCAAGTATCTTATTCTTTTCCCTTTTATTTTTTACATCACTGGGCCACCTCAGAAGAGGTTTTCAACCCAATGATGGGACTTAAGCGCCTCATGGAGGTTTTCACTTGAGTCCTTATTTTCTCTCTTTTTTCTTCAGTGAGTGGGTAAAATGGAAGCTAAGACATGCTCCACTACCATCAATGTTTTATTCAAATATTCAATAAAATCTCGCTTGGAGAGGGGTTTCTTGTATACTTTCAATCGATGTCCACTGACAAGCATGGGGATGGCTTCATCATCAATGGTTCTGATTAGAACTAAACCATTTTCATTGAATTTCTCCCCAGTGTAGGGCCCAAGCCATCTTGTCCTCAGCTTGCCCTTGAAATCCTTGTATCTTAAATCATAGAGTAGTGCCCAATCTCCCTCTTGGAATTACTTCTCCTTGATATTTTTGTCATGCCATATCTTTCTCTGAAGCTGAATTACCTCTGTATGGAGAAGGGCTTGCAATCTGTATTCATCCAATCTATTGAGTTGAAGTAATCTCTCCTTCTGTACATGGTTGAGGTCTAGGTCTAGTTGAGCTACCATCCTTAGGGTATTGAATTCAAACTTTATTGACATAAAAGCCTTCTTCCCATAGACCAGTTCATAGGGTGTGAACCTGGTGGTGGTCTTCCATGTTGTGTTGTAGGCCCAAGTGGCCTCAACTAATTTTTCTACCTAGTCTTTTCTGCTGCTACTCACTACCTTGGTTAGGATCCCTTCCAATGCTCTGTTAGTGACCTCCACTTGCCCATTGGCTTGTGGATGGTAAGGGGTGGAAATCATGTGCTTGATCTTATGATGTGCGAGCGGGTCTTCAAATAGGTTGGAAATGAACTAACTGCCTTGGTCTATGACCAACTCTCTCGGATACCCGAACTTGTAGAATGTGTTTTCCCTCAAATGCTCAACAACGTTTTCCCCTGTCATTGCTTTGATTTCTTTTGTCTTCACCCACTTTGTCAGGTAGTCGGTGCACACAATGATGTACTGCTTTTGCTTTGAAGGGGGGTTAATAGGCCCTACAAAGTCCATGCCCCACTTATCAAATGGCTCAAAGGTCACTTGAGGTTGCATGGTTATTTCATCCTTTGGAGTGGGTTTCCCCATCTTCTGACACCGATCACATTGGCTCGTGTATCTCCTCACATCCTAATGAAGAGTGGGCCAGTAGTAGCCTGCTTGCAATATCTTGAAGGCAGTTCTTTTTGCTGCAAAATGACCTCCACAAGGCCCATCATGACAGGTCAAGAGGATGTCAAAGACTTCCTTCTCCTTGACACATCTTCTCAAGATCTGATCTAGGCCAAGTTGGAAGAGATTGCCTCCAATCTTTGTGAAAGGGGTGCTTTTACTTACTATCTTTCTCTTCTCTTTTGAGGATAGGTGTGGTGGGAACTGTGCTGAAACCAAGTAGTTTGTTATATCAGTAAACCATGGAGAGAGTACTAATATAGCAAATAGGTGTTCTTTTGGCATTTGGTCATCCACCATTCCTTCTTCACCTGCAGGCAAATTGACTCTAGACAAAAAGTCAGCAACAACATTCTCTTTACCAGGATTATCAATAATGGTCAGATCAAACTGCTGCAGTAAAAGAAACCATCTAATAATGTGAGAATTTACATCTGGTTTGTTCATTAAATATCTAATTGCAACATGATCAGTGTGCACAATGGTTTGATGGTCTGTGATATAATTTTTGAATTTGTTTAAGGAATGCACGACAGCTAGGAGTTCCTTCTCAGTCACTGTATATTTTAACTCTGCCTTTGACAAGCTTTTTCTTATAAAGTATATGGAATAACGTAACCTTTCATCAATTTGTCCTAAGGTTGCTCGTATTTCTTTGTTCAAGGCGTCTCTGTGAATGTGAAAGGGTAGGGCCTAGCTTGGGCCTCTAAGAATTAGGCAGTCACTAGCTTGCTCTTCAAGGTATCTAGGTCTTCTTGACAGTTTTCTTACCATATGAACTCAACATCTTTTCCTAGGAGGCCAAACAAAGGAAAGGCTAACTTGCTGAAGTCTTTAATGAATCTCCTATAATATCTCGCTAAGCCTAGCAAGCTTCTGACATCCCTCACCTTTTGAGGAGGTGGGACCCTTTGGATGATGGCAATTTTGTTGGGGTCCACCTACAGTCTTTGTTGAGATATTGCATGACCTAGCATGGTCCCTTCAGTCATAAAAAATCACATTTTTCCAGATTGACGGATAGGTTCATCTCAATACACTTATCTAGAACTTTTCCTAGGCTAGATAAGGCTTCCTGAAAGTCAGAGGCATAGAGAGTAAAATAATTCATGTATATTTCTAGTGCATCATGAACCAGTTCAGAAAATATACTAAATACCGCTCTTTGGAAAGTGGATGGAGTGTTGCAAAAACCAAAAGGAAGGACCCAGTATGCAGAGGTACCCCAAGGACAAGTGAAATTGGTCTTATCTTGGTCTTCTGGGCTGATTTGAATCTAATTGTACCTGCTAAACCCATCTAGGAAGGAGAAAAACTTTTTCCTTGTCAGATCGTCTAACACTTGATCTATGAAAGGTAAAGGAAAATGGCCATTTTTAGTGGCTTTGTTCAATTCTTGATAGTCAACACAGATTCTCCACTTACAATTTTTCTTTAGCACTAGCACCAAAGGAGAGACCCATTCATTGTCAGA
The DNA here is from genome assembly GCA_031772625.1 of Pinus tabuliformis. Taxonomy (NCBI): domain Eukaryota; kingdom Viridiplantae; phylum Streptophyta; class Pinopsida; order Pinales; family Pinaceae; genus Pinus; species Pinus tabuliformis. Next base: position 1,843,713,581 of record CM062816.1, read on the forward strand.
GATGGGGTAGATGAATCTTGCATCAAGTAATTTCTACAGTTCTTCCTTAACAATACCTTTAAGTGTGGGTTCATCCTCCTTTGAGGCTACCTGGTTGGCTTTCAATCTTCCTTGATGTATATATGATGAGTACATACCGAAGGGTGCACTCACTTCATCTCCTTATAACTCCAGGCGAAGGCATCTAGATGTTTTCTTAGTATGTTCCAAGCTCAATGTTCTTTCTGAGCCAAAGCCTATATTTTTAACATGGAGAGAATTGGGGTCGGCCACACAGAGATCAGTTGAGGGGTTGTTTTAGGTTTCTATTACTATTTCTTCTAATGGTGATACACTGGGAGGTGGATTCTGAATCAAATTTTCAATCATATCATCCTCATCTTGCGGTTTTCCTCCCATGGCAATTTCTATTGTACAAAGTGGTGCAGAATAAACTTCATCCTCATCCTTCTCCTCCAACCAGAGAGGTAGATCATGTTATAGAAAGGGTTAGGTAGGAGGATATAGGATTAATTGCTTGCACATGTGCTCGTTCTTTATGGTCATGTTCCCAGCTCGATAGTTGATGTAGGCATCAACTGTAGCCAACCAGGGTCTTCCCAGAATGAGGGGATACCTTGTGAGCTTTTCCTTTGCTTGGAGAACTAAGAAATCAGTAGGGCACTCCCATGAATCAATGGAGACCATCACATTTTCCACAATCCCCTCAGGGGTCACTGCGGAGCAGTCTGCTAACTGCAGCACTGTCGTGGTCTTCCTCGAGGAGCCTTGGAGGTCAAGTTTGAGCATTGTGTCCTTTGCCATCACATTAATGGCAGCTCCCAGATCAGTCAAGTTATGTGGGACCATTGTGCCATTGATGTGAACATAAACTACTGGGCTTCCAGGGTTCAGATATTTTGGACATATTATCTGCCCCAACATCAGGTCAGAAAGTTCTCCTATGACATTGATGGTTGGGGCATCTCTCTTGCGCCTTCATGGATGCCTAAAGCATTTCTCTTTGATTAACCTATTGTAGATAGACACATCTTTTATGGCTTGGAGAAGTGGTATCTTCACACATAAATGTTTCAATTTTCCTAGGAGTTCAGTCTCTTCTGGGGTAGGCTAGATTGTCATGGATAGTCTCTCAGGAAAGGGTGTATTTTATTTAGGTTCGCTTTCCTCTTTATCTTCCTCAACCTCCTTGGGTGGAGGCTGACTATCTGGGAGAACTTTTCCGGATCGTAAGTTAATTTCTTGAATCTCCACAACATAAGTTTCACATGATGGTTCCCCACTATACACTTGCTAAGCTTGTCTATTGTTTGGGTTCGAATTTGGCTGGGCAGGCATTTGGGGTTGCCTTGGTGGAGCATAAGGTAACGGTTGTGGTTGGGCAGGTGGTGGAGGTAGAAGAGTGGGAAGAGAGTTCTATTGGAGCCTTCACCCTTGATGAGATGCATTTCACTGAGGTTGCAGCTGAGCATAGGGTTGAAATGAATGGGTGGTTGGTTGCGCATGATATTCAGATGTGAAGGACCAAGGAGGAGGTGTGGACCAAGAAGGATGAGCATGAGGGCCCCAAGAAAGTATGGAGGTGACTTGGTTAGGGTTGTAGTATGCCTGAGATGTCCCTTGCATCCCCTGTTGGTATGGTCTAGGTCCATGCGGCCTGCTTTGGTTTATGTAATAGATCTGTTTAGTGACTCCTTTGGCCCCTTGGTATAGAGCTTTAGGTCTAGGCAAGGAAGGGCACTTATCTGTAAAATAATATTCTTCACAGACTGAACAATCCTCTATAGAGTTCAATGGGCATTCATTCCTAGGATGCCTCCTGGTGTGTCTAGGGTAGAACATGGGCAAAGCCCTCTCTACTTCCTCTTGTTTTCTTTTGATATGTAAGGTATTAATTTGCATGGCAAGAGTCTGCAACATCTCACTCTTGAAGTCTTCCAACATTTTTCCAATTTCAACTTTAATGGATGAATTGGAAGAAGAGGTACTGGCTATGGGTTGACTCCCCCTACCTCTCCTTATGGCTACTCTAGAATGGTTTCTAAAAATAGTCTTTATGTCCTCATAGGATAGTTGGTAGATGTCTCCCTCGACCAGTAGATGGAGGGTGTCTAAAAGGTCTTCCCGAATTCCCCTGAGTAGGACCAACTTCAGAGACTCAGGGTCAAGTGTACACCTTGCCCTTTTGTAACTGAGCTAGAACCTCTCTTCATAGTCTTCCAGGGACTGATCACTTCCTATGGTCATTCAGAAGATTTCTTCTTTGGTATCTTTTGACCTACAATAGTCTCGATACTTATTATTGAAGGCCTGCTGCATCTGAGCCACAGTTGCGATGTTATTACCAGGTAATCCCATGAACCAGTGTAGTGCTACGTCCTTGAGAGTAGAAGGGAATAGTTTTAACTTTTGTTCGTCTTCTACATAGTCATAAATTCAACAGATGATAGAAAACTGGAACAAGAAGGTGTCAGGATCTTCTATAGTCAGACCATGGAAGTGAGGTAGGGCTAAAGGACTTATATTATTCATTTTGGTGTTCCCATTGGTCTTCTGAATGGGGAAGGTACCTTCTATTCTCTCTCCATTTCCCCTAACATTTTTGCTTTCAGCCATTGGCTCCAAAGGAATGTTTTCTTCTTCTTCTTCCCCTATAGGTTCTTCAAATATGTCTAGGTGTTCACCTAAGGTTTCTTCTTGATTGTAGCCACCGAAGAAGAGAGAAATTTGGCTGTGTGAAGCAGTGGGGGCGTTGGGAAATTTTTTTCCTGAGTTATCTCTTCTCCTATGAGGCATGAAAGGAAATATTTTTGGTTGGTTTTTTGTTTCTTTTTCCCCACATTGAAAGTACCTGCAGAAACTGAAATTGTGTCTGAACAAAGCAAATTGCAACTAGTTGAAATGAACTTGTTGAATGGAAATTTGCAGAACTAAAAGAAACAAAATTAGTAGTCTACTTTTGTCGAAATAAATTATTAGCAGAATGTTGCAATAGGAAATAGAAGAAAACAGTAATCATAGAATAATCTGACGCTTCCTCGACAGCAGCACCAAAAAGTTGTGAGTGCCACTAATGTAGCAAGAATGCTGCAACTCCTGGGCTACCAACTTTACTTTTATCAACCCAGTAGTTCGTAACAAACTTAGAAGCGTTAGTGCTGTATGCACAAGTACTAGTTCTCACTGTAGGTTGTCACTTGGTCAGCCAGCGCGAGATCACTAGGAGCGCAAGCCAACTTCTAAATATTTCAGAAGAAGCTCTATGTGTGATGAGAGGAAAGAAAGATTACTCTACAGATGCTATTCTAACTGCAGAAAGGAGAAAGACTAAAATGTAAAGCAAAACCTAGTGGACCCTAATTAACAATCTAATTCTACTTCTGCCAAAAACACTATGAAAACCATGTAATAAATGCCATTACCTACTGAAGGAAGTTAACAACATCTAACCATGCTATTTCTGGAAGTAAATAAGCAAAAAATATATTTTTGGATTTTTATGTGTTTTTATGTGAATTTAACATGCATCTAATTTATTGTGTGTGAGTGTGTCAGTGAACAAGTAGCTTTAGTGGGCGGTTTTGGAGCTTCAGAGGATGTAGGATGGTGTGGATGGGTCCTAAGAGGTCTTAGGTGACCTTCTGGAGGATTTTATCACACTCAACCTTCAAAAGAAAGCCTACAGGAAAAACTACAGGAGGACACAAGAAAACTACAGGAGGAAAACAGGGAAACTACAAGAGGCCTACAGGACAAGGCCAAGAGCAATTTTCTCTATTTTGAGGGTGTGAGAGTGGGTGGAAAAAGTGGATTAAGGTTGGAACGAGGTGTTAGGGCACATAAGTTCTACCATGAATCACCAAGAGAGAGAAAGATGATTGGGTTTGATCAAGGAGAGAGGAAGAAGTTCTATGGAAAATGGAGGAAACTAGGGCAGAATTTAGGTGAGGTTTGGGAGACCTATAGGGCATGGATCAGATGGAGAATGTGATCGCTGGTAAGCTAGCCTAATTCTAGAAGAGATCTGCTGCATAGAAACTAACAGTCATTCAAGAAAATCAAGCAACCAATGAAATGAGTGCATCCTAGAAAAAACAGAGTTTTGCATTAAAATGGCCTAGACTATGATGTATAGAAGGAAATGCTGGGAAATGTTTTAAGAAAGGAAAGCATGAAAAAATACTATTGCAAATCAGGAAGTGAACATGATAAAAGATATCTAAAGTAAAGAAGAACTAGACTATCAACCTACTAGAGAGCTGCAAACACTAGAAGTCCTAGGAATGAGGAAAATCTATGTTTTTGGGGCAGCAAGAGAGTCTTTGCCTCAAATCATTGTCCTAGAGGGAGGAAGAGAGGCCAAAGCAGTATTGCTAGCCTTTTGAATATTCTCTAATCACTGCTTAACCTACTACAGAAAGCAAAAATTTAAGCAAGGTACTAAATCATCAAAAGCAACCTATTCTTAACCATAAGAGAAATACATCTAACATCAAACTAATCTACAAACTGAAGTAGCACATACAAATAAAAGTAAAGACAAACTTGGCTGCTTGGATTGGGCCCTAACCCAAGAGCTTCAGCCCTCTGAGGTAACTTAGAGCTAGCTCAACAAAGATTCCATCTCCATTATCAAAAAATAGAAAGATTACATAAAACTATCATAAAATAGTAAGCTCAAAATTTGAGCAGAGTTTTCACAAGCAAAAAAAGGGTCGACCCAAGTGAGGCCCTAGGCCTCTCTACTTATACATATGAAGCTACCAACAAATTCCTTAAAATCATGGAGGCTTGGCTCCCAAAACTCGAGATAACTATCAATCATCTGCCACTTGCTCAACTGCCTTCTAATGCATGATTCGGCTGCTTGTACTCCGAGATGAATGAAGGGGAATTTGAAGTGAGGAGTAATAAATGAGGGGGATTCCCTCCTATAATCACTCTCCTCTATCTACTTCAATTTATTTCTATAGTTTGACCACTAGATCCTTTACTTTGACCGCGAAATCCATCAATAATCTGCATTAAACACATGTTAGACCACCTGACATAATAACTAGCTCAACTAACCCTATAAGCATAAATATAATATGAAAATCATACAATAAGCTAAGGGAATGGTTGATTTGACTAGGTTAGGAGATAAACTGAGCCCATATAATCAGCCGTTTATGAGGCTCATCAATTGGCTTCGTGAACATGTCTACATGATTCTCCTATGTATGGACCTTCTTGAGAGTTATGTTTCCAACATCAATCACATGTCTTATAAAATGGTACCTTACATCAATGTGCTTAGTCTTGTTGTGATAAGTTGTATTTGTAGCCAAACGTATACTACTTTTTCTGTCATAGAATACATTTACTTTCTCCTACGTCCTTTCAAGCACATCAAGTAGACCTTTCTACTAGATTGCCTCTTTACATGCATCTGAAACAGCTATATACCCTGCTTTAGTAGTGGACAAAGCAATTGTTTCTTGAAGCTTTGGCATCTAGCTAATTTCTCTAGTTGCAAGAATAAAGACATAACCCACAGTAGATATCTTCTTGTCCAAATCACCTGCACAATCAACATCCACATAATCGCAGAATGAATATCCATAACGATTAAAGATGATACAATGGTCACTTGTGCCTATTGAATAACGAAGCACCCATTTCACTGCTCGCCAATGTTCTTCTCCTAGATTTTCCATGAACCTACTAACAACTCCAATTGAATGTGAAATTTCAAGTCTAGTAGATACCATCACATAAATTAAATCTCCTACCGCATTTGCGTATGGTACATGTGACATATACTTCTTTTCTTCATCAATTCTAAAACTTAAACCCGAAGAAAGATTAAAATGGGAAGCTAAGGGAACAATAACATGTTTCACATTGTCCATAATGAAATTTGCAAGTATTTTCTCCATAGAATTTTGTTGTGATAACCAACTTTACAAGTTCCCTGTCTCTATGCATCTCCATGCCCAAGATATGTTTTACATCTCCAACATCCTTCATAACAAATATCCTATAAATCTAAGCCCTTATCTTGTTTATTTCTTGCATGCTTTTTCTTGCAATAAGAACTAGCATACAATACCAAGATAATGAATATTCCATTAATACTCTTAAAGTATGCATAATGATCATACTCGCTTCAAGTGAAGTTCTGGCTCACCATGAAGGATTCAAACTTCTTATACCACTATCTGGGAGACTACCTCAGGCCAAACAATGATTTCCTAAGCTTGGAAAGTAATATTCTGTTGCGACCTTGTACAAGAACTTCAGGTTGTTCCATATATATATCTTCATCCAAATCTCCATGAAGAAAGGTTAGTTTAACATCTAACTGTTCTAACTCAAGAGGAAATAATGTAGTTAGTCCTAACACATTACAAATAGAAACAAGTTTTATAAGTTGAGAATACCCTTTTGCTACCAACCTTGCCTTATACCTTGCAGTACTTGCATCAACATTTTGCTTCAATTTGAAGACCCATTTGCATCTGAAAAAAATATCCCTTTAGAAAGTTCTACAAGATCCCTACTTTTTTTCCTGGTTAAGGAATCCATTTCCTCATCCATAGCCTTGTCCCATTTTTCACTAACCACATCAACCATTACTCCCTGATAACAAGAAGGCTCCCAATCTTCAGTAATCAATGCAATAGATGAAGGGGAATCTTGATACCTTTTGGGTGTTCTTCTTTCCCTTGTAGACCTCCATAGACGGAATTGTTGCTAAACTGGTTCTCGAGCTTCCTTTACATCTTCTTCACCTTTTTCTTTAGAAGTCTCTTATTCCTTCCGACTTTCCAAAAAAGGTCAAGTCTCCAATTGAATTTGTTGATTTGATGATACGTGTTCATGTTCAACTTTTCCAACATCATATTTTAGAAAATAATATTCATCAAATGTTACATCTCTACTAATGATTATCTTATGTGAATAAGGGTCCCACAACCTGTATCCTTTCACCACATTGTCATACCCATCAAAGACATAAAAATTTCCTTTTGGGTCTAACTTAGAATGTTGATTATTTGGAATAAAAGCATAAGAATCACAAACAAAAAATTCTTAAATGTGAGTAATCACAAGACTGGCCCGACCAAACGTCATTAGTAATTTTAAAATTAATAACAATTGAAGGTGATTTGTTTACCAGATAATAAGAAGTAGATACCACTTCTTCCAAAAACTCCTTCTGCATGTTAGCATTGTTGATCATGCTTCTGGCCCTTTTCATAAAAATCTAATTCATATGTTCAGTAATGCCAATTTTCTGAGGAGTATAGACAATAATTTTATGTGTAACAATCCATTCATTCTTGAAATATTGTTCAAATTACAAAGAAGTAAATTCATCGCCATTGTTAGTTCTTAAACAGTTAATTGATTTGCCTATTTTATTTCCAACCATAGCTTTAAATTGTTTAAAGATATTAAATACATCAACTTTTGTTTTTAACACATAGACACATAATTTCATGGAGTAATCATCAATAAATGTTACGAAGTAAGATTTACCTCCATAAGATACTGTAGGAGATAGTCCCCAAAGATAAAAATGAATATAGTCCAAAATTCTTTTAGTATTATGACTTCTAGTTTTAAATTTATGTTTACATTCTTTTCCATATACACAATGTTTGCAAAAATCCAAACTCAATGATTCCAAATTACGAAGTAATTTACAATTCATCAGTACCTGAAGACCCCTTTTGCTCATGTGGCACAACTGTTGATGCCATAGGTGAGTATCTTATTCTTCCTTCTTAGATACAATCATTGCCTCCCTCACTTGAGTACTTTCTTTGAGTCTATAAAGGTTTACGATCTTCTCTGCCTTCATAAAAACCATAGTGCCATTTGAAATTTTCAACACACAATTTTGACCTCTAAACTTGTAACCTTCTGTGTCCGATACTCCAAAAGAAATCGAATTCTTTCTCAACTCATGTATATTTATAACATTAGTCAATGTTAAAACTGTATCATCATACATTTCAATTTTTACATTTCCCATCCCAACAGTTTGACAAGATACACTATTACCCATAAACACATAACTACAATTCACAGCTTGACATGAAGTGAACCAAATTCTGTGTGGACTCATGTGATTAGAAGAAGCAGAATCTAATGATCAATTTTCATGTGGTTGAGAAATATTACAAACATGCATATCTTCATCTACAATACCTAATTCAACAGATAAAAATTAATCAATCATACTGACTCAACTTGATTTTCTTCCTTATTTGGGTTCTCAACAAACTCTTTTCTTTTCCAAGAGTGTTTCTTGAGATGCTTTATTTTGTTGCAATACCAACATTTGACTTTATAGCTATAGCTTTTTTATTTTGATATCAAAGAGATTCTTGCTTTTTCCCCTCTTTCCTTGGACTAACCTATGGCTACCATGGATTCTATCATGGAAGTTTCAATGTTATAATCTCTCCATGCTTCTTTAGATAACAAATCTCCCACAACACAATCAAATTATAAAGATTCAATTGTGGTCAAACTGATAGAAGTCACAAAATAATCGCAAGACTCAGGCAAGGAACACAACAAGGTGATAAATTTATATTCTTCTTGAAAATAAACATTCATATATGAAAACTGGAAAATAACTATATTAAATACATTCATATGTTTTGTTATTTTTGTAACCTCCTTCATCCGGAGGCCATACAATTTCCTCTTAAAATAGATTATGTCGGTTAAGGATTTGGCCATATACAATTTTTCCAACTTTAACCACAAACATGTTGCTAAGGTTTCTTCAACAATGTTGAAGAGAACTTAATCCGCAAGGCACAAACTGATGGTACTAAGAGATCGGGCATCCAAATCCTCCCAATCCAAATCTATCATGCCATCAGGATTCTTTCTAACACCATGTCATGTTTCTGAAACCCCTATTGCACCAGCAAATCTTGTACCTTCAGTTTCCACAATGCAAAATTGTTCTTACTGGTGAATTTCTCTACCTTAAACTTAGCATTAGTCATTTTTGGTGGGTGTTTGTTATATTCTTTCCAAGACAATGCAGGGGGGCAATAGCCCCCTTGCACGGGGTTTAGGGCAGTGCCCTAGATTTTTATTTTTGGACCGTCTATTAGGTGGGCAGACCTACCTATGTTTTTGTGCATGGATTTCATACATGATTTTGGGCACGATGGTTATATGTCCATGGTATTTTGTAGATCCAATCAAGGGAATTATGGTTATGTTCTAATCCAGGGTTAATTGATTGGGGTTTATGGATGCTTCAACATGTATATATATCTATTGTAACATTGAAAGGAATATAATGACAAATTAATCTGGCAGTCATGGTTTTGGGATCGAGGGAAAATATCTATGTATATCTGTTTTATGTTTTATGTTCTCCACATTGTTTATTTTCAATTTTTAGAATTCATATGGAGGTAATTTCTGTAAGGGCTTAAAACCTACATTTGGTATCAAAGTTGTTTCAGCTTCAAGGAGACACCTTTACTGCTGAGGGGTTTTGCTCAGGCCTGTGGTAGACCCTGTTCAGTGGAAGATATGCGAGAT